>CM066992.1:9493653-10115384 GCA_033977485.1 Hydrangea macrophylla | reverse complement strand
AGATACTAGAGGTCAATAGCTTTCTGACAGTATGTCGCACATAATTTTTAGATTTAAAACGAATTTATTATAAATTTCTGAAGGTGAAAAAGGCGATCAAATCGGTTTTATCGTGAATACCACAAACCTTTTCAAAGTGACCTATCTCCGAACTATTTTTTATTGAAAGTAGACTCCATTACCTTTCCAACGGTATATCACAACCTCAATTTGGAGTTCATATACATTTTTTGTGAATTTTGAACGAAATAGGGCCTTTTCGCTAATACCGGAACCTCTGGGGGCCTAAAAAGGATTATCTGGACGAATGAGGAGCAGTGCTGCCGCGGCACCGGCGGCACTCTCCCCCAGAATATTATATTTTTGTAATTTCTTTTGGGGGTTCATTTTGATTAATTGAAAACCAAAACGACGTAGTTCTATGTTCACAGATGTTTGGGACCAATGGGAGTACTTCTAAAACCCCAAAACCACCCCAAATTGGCCTATATAAACCCCCCTTGACTTCTCATTTTGGGGGTGTAAAATGTAAGCTTTGAAAAATTTTAGAGAGAAAGTTGTAGAGATAAGGTTAGAGTAGAGAGAAAAGAAGCTTCCTTCTTTGATTTCCAACAAAAGAGTGAGTTCTAAACTTTGTTTTTACTTCATTACTTCCATCTACTTCATATTCAATACACCCAACCACCATTTTAGTGAGCATTTAAGAGAGAGGAAGCAACTTCCATGTCCAATGTCACCACATATGAGTGAAACACCAAACTACAAGTCCAATGCATCATGAATATCATCTATTGATTGCTACCTATTTGTTTGTTTACATTTGTTCATCTTCTCTTACCTCATTTCTTTTTGTTTCCTTTATTTACGGACAAGTCGCTCATCATCTAGATGCTGTTATGAAGTTTGAGGTGAGTGAATCCTTATGGATAGTAGCTCTTGACCTCAAAAACATGTTTGATAGATGATGATTTCAACTTCAATACATTCCTATGTATTCATGAAGTTGTCTTTAAAATGGAAATAATACTTTCCAATAATCTTGGAGGTTCTTGATGTGAGTCAAATGTTGACATTTTGGGTGGTTATAATCTTCATTAAGTATTGAAAATATGTTCTCAAAACCCCCATTTCAAAACCCCCCTCTTAAACCCCTCATTTTGATTTCAAGAAATAAACCTTGTTTTCTCAAAACCTTCAAAACAGTGAGTCATTTAACTTCAAAGAATTATTTTGAGTTCAATATTCAATATATGAATGCAAGACCACTTGTAAAGTCTTTCTAACTCATTATAGAACACCCATGATTTTTGTCTTGACTTGGAAGCACTTGAAAGAGGTCTATTTTTGTCCAAACATTCTGCCTCTGCTGTCACAGCAGCTAGGTTGACTTTCAACTTGTTTTACAGAAAACTTTTCCAAAACAGAGTGGTCCCAACTAATTTTTACCTTGAACTTCAATGTCTTAGGGAACTTTCTGTATAATATGAGCCTCTAGATCATTTGTTTTTATTTTCTAAGATTTTCTAACATTTCAGTCGATAGAACGGACTCTGTTTTTTATATGATTTCTCTCAATCTGTGATAGTTATTAAAGATTAGCTTTTTGGGTTGTGTTCTAAACACAATAAGGAAGATCTCCATAAAAAATCATGCATTGAAAACATTCCTAACCCCTCTTTTCAATTTCCAAAAGATCATGTTACTGTTCTGTCCACTATTCACAGCAACCATACTTCTACTTCCATCCTTTGATTTGATGCTTACATGTACTCCAAATTAGCTCATGTCTTAGGAAGTAGTTCATACTACATTTTTACATATCCCATGATGATCTCGTTCATTCATTCATAAACATTTTAGACTTCTAAGTCATTCTAGGAATCCATGAACATAAAACACACTACAACCTTGGCACATTCTAGATACATACATTGCATCCATACAAAGATTTGGGGTTTTTGTAACTCCTAATCTAAGGAGATTATAAGGAATGATCATGATCACACGTTCATGCTTCCCCTCGATCTAATCCTCCTTTCTCATCCGTCCCGAGGATTGAGAGATCTTCTTTTCTCAAAGATTAACATGCATCATTCTAGCTTGCTAAGCATCCTTCTTTTCTTTGATTTATTTATTTCAAGAATAATTCATGTCCCCTTTAGATTAGGAAAACTTGATTATTTGATATGTGATTAGACGATTATTCCTAGGTTTGTTTTGTGTGATCTTTCACTTTACATTGTGTGATACTTAGCTTAGATCTTATGAATGATATCTTATCTTTTGATCTTCTATTTCAAATTTTCTTATGTGATGTAATATACTATCATAGTATTAATTATCGAACCATACGTAGTATAAGATAATTATTTGGATGTTAATTAAGGCATGTCGAGAGACGGGGCGAGTTGAGGGTGTTTTAGTCGCGACAAAGGCTCCTTCCTCTCTCGTACCAAAACCCCGAACCAAGTTCTTTGGTCATGAAGGGCCGGTGCCCTTTATCCGTTTGGGTGAGTCAAAATTAGGTTTCTTGGTTCCTCAAAGACCAAGTGGCGACTCTGTATCTATTTTCAACAGACCATTTTCTTTTCCTTTTCAAAACGACTTTCAAACAAACAAACAGGTGGGACGCTGCGTGTCCACAATCTGGCGACTCTGTTGGGGATATTTATTTTCAAAAAAAAATAATACAGAGGTTTGACTCATAAGAAGCATCCTTTAAATCATCTTTTTACTGTGTCTGGTTCACCTCATTGTACTTCTACATTTCCCCCTCCGACTGTGTCTGAAACGCAGCACTGATAATTGTTCAGGTCTTGCTGTGCCAGGGCATAAGTCACCGTTGATACTGTACCTTCCAAGGTATATCAAAAAGAGTAAAAACCTCCATACTGTCTCTCTGACGGTATATTGGAACTCTCATCAACGGATCCTCTTTGACTAAACCCAGCCTTTGCATATAGATTCTCGTAGAACCTTTCATAGGACTATTCATTTATCTTTTCAGATAGGATAATGTGATATAACTGCTGTATGCCCTAACGGGATTGCCTGCGCGGTGTAGACGCTTATGTGGCATGAGGCAAGAACCTCTTTCTTATGATTCCCAAGGCAATCATTCACATGTGATCACATTGAGTTGACCTGCCTAGGCACCATAACAAGGATGTCTGCTCCGTGCTCACAAAGATATACATCGCAAACCTTGTCTGTCGGTCCTAAGACATAGGAGTATGAAAACCTGCTAGACAGTATGATCACCATCATCAAATGCTCATGTCATATACACATGTTTCTCCCAGATATAACTAGTTTCTCCCAGAAACTATCCAGATATCCCATATATAACCACATTAACACGTTTCTCCCAGAGACTCTGTCCAAACCAACTAGAAATGCCCAGATATACCAGTTTCTCTCAGAGACTCTGTCCAAACCAACCAGAAATGCCCAAATATGCCAGTTTCTCCCAGAGACTCTGTCCAAACCAACAAAAAATACCAAGATATGCCAGTTTCTCCTAGAGAATCTGTCTAAATTAACCCAAAATGCCCTGTCTCTCCTAGAAGCCTTCATAAAACCCTAGAAACCCCTGTTATCCCTTGGTGATCATACTGGAAAGTAAAGTTGGCACACTCTATATGGTTAGGACCTTAGTTGTTTAACTGCTATCTGTTAGAAATAGGAGCATCATATAGATTAGGGCTTACATCCGCGTGCTTGTCTCATTTGCATACACCATTCCTATCGATCTACACAAACTGTTTCAATTAGTCTTACACAAGTCATGTCCACGTCTGTTAACATCACGGTCATTTGTCTATCTAAAGTCATCACTATCAAAATCTGATACAAATCCTCTCGAATTCGTAGGGTCACTATAGATTCTCAAAGCCAGCAACTGGGATCTTCGTCCTGAGTCAGAAATTCAGATAATCGTTTGGCCAGAATTAGCCCAACAAGTTATTTCAGCATGAATCAGGAAGAGCTAGAAAACAAGGTCACCGAATTGGGAGCCACCATAAGCCAGCAATCCGATAGCTTGGCCCAGGTCCTGAAGTTTATGGAAGAACTAAAACAGCAATGGCAGTAGTGTCCCCCTGAGTTCCCACCACCACTGTTCGGATTCATACCGCATCCCAAGAACAATGGAGAAGAAGACTGGTTTCAAGGGGGCCCACCGCCCGTATGTGAGAAAAAGTTCCAAGAGAAAATGGACAAAGTCGACAAACTAGAAAGCGTATTGAGGAAGAGTAAAGGGGTTGATGATTACATACTAGACTTGGAAGGACTTTTTGAGCCTGTTAAGCTGAAGCTGCCAGAAAACTTCAAGATGCCTGCCATTGATCGTTTTGATGGAACCGAAAATTCAAAGAGCCATGTAAAGCTGTTGACAAGCGGGGGTATTTGTAAAATACAACCACGCTAAAAGAAGAAGAAAAAGTAGGGATTTAGTTTACAATTCCTCCATTTATTTGCAATTTGAATTACAAAGCTAGTTTATACACATGTTGATTAAACTATGATAAAGTGTGTGTTTTAGCTGTAATTTATGCAGACTGCAGTTGCTGTGTGAAGAATTGAAAGTTCATGATGAAGGGAAATGCAGAATTCTAAAGAAGACATGTAAAAGCTGGAATATAGAGTTCGAGAGATTGAAGACAGTTCGATCGATTGAGGTTTCGATCGATCGACAAAGGTTCAAGCGATCTAAGTCCCTACTAGTTCAATCGATCGAGAATAGTTCGATCGATCGAACATGCCTTTTATCAGATTATACACGCACGCAGCAGAAGGCATGTTGTAACCCTAGCATTAGGTTGTCTCTATAAAGACTCATTTTATACACATCCAGAGGAAGGCCCACTTTCACTTTTTCATCAGTTTATAGAGAGTAGAGAGTATTTTGTCTTGTTTTTTTAGGTTTTATCAAAGATTATAATTGTTGGCTTGGATTTTCTATAGTTTAATACAGGTTTCATCATTCCAGGTTACTTCGTTTGCTTTATTTATATTCTGCTTGCAGTTTACTCTAGTTTAGTCTGTTAACTCGTAGTTTTCCTTGTTAGTAGTGATTACACCATAGTTTTTCATGATTGCATGTTTAAATCTCAAACAAACAAACTTTTAATGGATATTCACATTAAGAATAATACTGAGACACTTCAGACTATGTCTGAGTAGTCCCCGGGTTGGGAGATCGCGATGAAAGCGTGATCTCAGGCCTCTGCCATGCAGCAGATTAATCTCTGTATTTGATCGATCGAGGTAGTTTGATCGATTGGACCAGAGGCATTGTCGAGCGATCGAAGTCAATTCGATCGATCGAGAGATGAAGTTGTTCGATCGATCGATCAAACATTTTGATTCTTGAGAATGTTCTGTGTAGTATTCCTAAACTTTCTGTTTTACTGGATTGTTATCAAATTGTCCCAAACCGCTCAGTTTGTCAAAACAGTCTATGAACTTTAAGCCTTAGGGCATTTTCTTTCAATATATTTTGCAAACCACCCTCAATGCTAATACCATTGTAGGTGAGAGTCTTAACTATTGTTTTAAACCGCCTGTTATGTATTTCAAACGTAAATGTGATGACATAGTCCCGGTCATAAAAGGACTATGGATTCTTTATCTTAAGATAAGTACAGAATACTGTAGAGAGTGTATTCCATCGAGCTTCAATGACACTGCATGGTAGATGTCTAGGTTGCGGTGGATTCGTGTAATCCCACCATTCCTTTTTAATTAAGAAAAGCACGTTTCAAATCACTGCTTAAGTTAATTAGTTAGTAGATAGTTAATTTAGTTTAATTGCTTCAGTTTAGTAGTTGTTAAACTGTGGAACTTAGTGTTCTACATCTTACAAAGAATTATTGAATTTTATTTTCCTTGTTTGAGAATAATCTAAGTAATTAGTTTCACACATTCCCTGTGGGATCGACCTGGACTTAATCCAGTCTACTACTTGCACAATTATTGGAGTGTATTCTTGGACAAAGTGTGTTTTTAATTTCAGTTTTATTTTAGTTTTCTTTTTAAATAAGGGTTTAAATACCATTTGCGGGGGCACTGATATTGCACATGGATGCTATTTTAAGAATTTATATAAAATTGCAATTATCTACTCTAAGGGTGACATTTTTAGCTTACATATTTTGGCAATGCACTGTTTTATCTCCATTCTGTTTCTCCAAATTAAAAATTGGTTAGTTGGGGGTGTGTAACTTCTCAATCCCAGGATGTTGTGGAATTTCTATTCTCGATCGATCGAACGTATTTCGATCGATCGACGGTTTCATCACCTCGAGCGTTTGAGAAGGACTCAATCGATCGGAGGTTCGATCGATCGCGCTTACTCGATCGATCGAGACTGGTATTTAAACGAGGCGTCTAGCGTATACTTCATCAGTCTCTTCTTCTCTCCATCACGTTCAAGCGATCGGAGACAGAGGGGCTCGTTCTTTTTCGGACTTCCCTACATACACCCGCATCAATTCAAGGGTACCTGGTCCCCATTGATCATCATCTGCTTCACCAACCCCCTCTACTCAGTGCGTATCTCAAGGTTAGCCCCGAGACCCTCCCTCAATTTCTTTTCATTTCAATTCCAGTTGGGGGTGCCCCCCATTAGTTATTAAAACCTTTTTCTTTTAGTATCATTCTTGTTTTTGTTTATGCGGGCTCTTTCTGTTCTCGGTAGTGGTCACCGCACATTTGCTGTGTTCGATCAATCGAGCAATTTTTGATCGATCGAACCCAGCCCTTCTCCAATCGATCGAACTGAGATCGAGCGATCGAAACCCTACCATTCTCAATCGATCGAACTTTGTTTGATCAGTCAAACTTTAGCAGTTTCAGTTTCTTTTCTTTTATTTCCTATTTTGATTTTCTTCTCTGTTTTTCTTCTATTCCAAGGCTGTCACTATGGACCCTGTCACGGGGTATCACAAGGAGAAGCCGCTCGATCTAGCTATACCGGACCCCATACCTGATCACGGGTTTCGGAGCCCCGAGGAGCTTATATGGTTTAATCGGTATTTCGATACGCGGAAAGTGATGCTAGAGCGACCACTTGAGTCTGTGTGGCTATCCGCTCCTGGGTTCCTGGCACGGCTCCGCGACATGCCACTTTGGTTCGCAATGTTGACCCAAACGAAGAAAATTGACATACATTGGGTTCGTGAAGCTTGTTCTTCGATGATCAAGGATCCAGCGGCTCCATACACATACAGATCATTCTTTCGTGGCAGGGAGATCATTTTCAGCCCTGCCACAGTTTCTTCCGCTTTAGGCATCCCCGAGGTGCCTGATTGTTATTATCCTCGTCCTCCAGATGCCCCAGTGACTCCTCCATCCACCATTATCCGTGAGCTTACAGGAGGTGCTGTTCAGTTCTGGAACGGCAAATCTAACATCGAGGATAAGTTTTTGACCGACAAGTATCACCTCCTCCACCTCGCCCTGGTCAATTGCATCCTGATGACTTTGTACCACGAGAAGTTTGTAGCATGGTACGCGCAGGCCCTTTACTCTATTGGGACAGGGCAGCGCGTGTGCCTGTCTCGCCTATACATCGACTTTTTCATTCAGCCCACGTGATACATTATCGCTAAGCGTCATCTGAAAGGCGCTTGGCCCATACATCGGGTTGTGGAGCGGGCTGGACTCGTGCCATTAGCCACAGATACGACTCTTCAGGCCTCCAGTCGATTTGGTGAGACAGCGGCCCGTCGTTCAGATGCACAAAAAAAGAGAAAAGCGAAAGGGAAGGCGAAGGTTCGGGCAAAGAGGAGGAGAGGTGATGGCACCGACACTGAGGGTGCAGCTTCAGGGACGCCGACAGAGGCTGAGGAGCTTGATTCTGATGACGAGGTTGATCCTCGGGTTGAGATTGCACAGTTTGAGCTGAGACAGCGATCTCAGGCTCAAACTCAGGTCCTGGGAGAGTCTTCTTCATCCGTGCCTCTCCCGACTGTTCACGAGTTGTTATTGGAGGAGAGAGAGGCTCGGATCAGACTCGAGGGCCGAGTGGACCACATGACGACTTTGCTAGAGGCCATCTTGATCCAGTTGGGGGTTGACTAGTCATTACATACACCTCCACCTGCCCCTACTGCCCCGCCATCGGCTGATCCTTCTGCACCATCATCATCAGCGGCACCACCTTCTGCGGAGCCCCCACTTCCACCACCTCCAGTCGAGACTGTGAGAGACCCGGTGGCAGCTCGTCCTGTTGCTGAGGGTGGAGTTGAGGGTACCCCCGATGTGTTGATAGAGATATTGTCCGATGTCGCGGATGATGTTTAGGTCATGACTTTGAGAGCATTTGGAGAGTTTTGTTGTATCTTTTCCTTCTTATTTCTATCTCTCTGTTCTCTTTATTTATTTTTCTTTTTTTTTTGGATTATGTGGGACTGTTGGTGGCTATTTTTGGACTGTTGAATGTTTTGAGTTGTATGACCTCTATTATCACTGCCCTGTCATTTCCATTGCTTTACTTTTCCAGTGATCGGTTCTGTTTTTATTCATAGATCATACGCTTATTTTCCCTTGTATATCTTTCGTTTGATCTTGGTTGTTTGGAGATTGTATATTTCTTTACAGATTGTTACGCTTGCAGTTATTGAGTTGCTTTATCAGGTGATATCTTTCTATCTATTGTTGAAAATCACTTCCTGAGGACATTGCAATTTTCAGTTGGGGGTGGGATATAGATAGATAATCACCTGTGTGTATTTTGTACATAGCAATCTGGATCACTCTATCTATTGGCAAACATCATACAATCTCCATTATTATTAAAATTTCCATTATACAATCATATTAAAATTTCGATTCAAAAAAAAAATAAATAAATAAAAATTTCAAACTATCAACCAAGTCTTGGAATTAATTGAGTAGATTACTTTTAAATATTCTCTCTTATTTAGCTGTTATCCAGCAATGATATATTCATATTAATCTCATCCTTCTATGGATTAAATTCATGAGTTGTTTTAGTTTCACTAGGATGAATGCATATGTTGACCATTCTAGTATCCAATATCCATTTGCACGCGTTAATAGCTATGTTGAAAATTGAAAATAGAGCTAATACGACTTTTATGCTTTAAGGAATGAAGTAGTGGAAACTAGCTACCCTTAGTGAGCTTTTGAATCCAAACTGCAATTCTGAGGGACTTATCACAATAAATTCGTATTGTCTTCCTTGATACATTTTAACTTAGTTGAATAGTCTCTAATTCTTCATATAGGCTGTTTATTAGAGGAGAACGTTCAGGATCTACCAACTAAACTCAATGAACACCGCAGTGCTAAAACTAAGAAGTTAAGAAAATGATTTAAGCCATCGTTATCCATTCCTCAACTTCTTCATATACCTGTATCAACATCCAAGAATCTCCTAACTCCACACCGATTAAATACTGCCAATATGAAAACCTAAAACCCCTCATCTTATACTTTAACCTCTGTAAGCCCGATTGCACATCTAATGTGATTAAAATTGTTGAAGTATGTGACGAGAAGGGAGAAGTCGTGGGAGTGACTGTACAAAAAAAGAAAATATGCAAGAGGATGTTGGAATTCTAAGTTAAAAAAAAAAAAAAAAAAAAAAAGGGAGGATGAAGGAGTAAAAAGGAATAAACATATATGAGAATAGAGGATGGTTGGAATAAAGAAGAAATAAAATAGTCTCCATCACACGCTAAGGATGTGCAATTCTCGCCCCTCTTATCTATACCCTACTAAATAAAAGCCGAAAAGTCAAAGCCTTAATGATTTTTAACAACTTAGTTTGAATATGAACGTGTAATTTGAGTTTTCCACTGTATTTCGCTCCTCTAGTAAGTAGTATTCCTTTCATGAGACTATACACTCTAAAATGTTCGTCTTTTATAGAGTCAAGTATGAAAGCATTAGTATCCGGAAAAAAAAATCACTCCTATCAAAGCTTTCATACCATGTGCGACTATTATTCACCAAGTTTCTGTGAGATGTTCATTTCTGAGTAAAATAACTATGTGAGAATTGAGTTGAAACTACAAGTTCTGAGAGTATGATAGTTTAAACAGCTCTAAATAAAATTTTGATGTATAGCTGTTAATTTTACACACACACGGATACATGGATGTAATGTATATGTATATTTATCTCGGTGACATGAGGAACATGTGGATTTCTTCATGGGTTGTATGAGGTTGATATGTTGTGTGGAGCTAAATTGATAGTCAAATGGGAAGAAATGTTTATAAGTTTTTCTATATCTTTTTGAGCTTAAAATTGAGAATTTTGTGGGTATATTCACTGTAAACCCTCACGAGACAACACTCGTCCACTAGGGGGAACCTAGGGGTTTAACGGCTTGTTGCATTTGCTAAATGCAACCGTGATTCCTGCGAAAGTGAGTTAGGTTGTTTTCTTTCTTGTTATTTTAATTTAGTTAATCTGGAGCTAGCTATTTTGGTTTTTCTATTATAATTGTAGTTTAGCTTGTTTTTATTTTCGCTATATTGCTAGGGACTAGCAACTCGCTAGTTGGGGGTTGTGACAAGCGGGGGTATTTGTAAAATACAACCGCGCTAAAAGAAGAAAAAGTAGGGATTTAGTTTACAATTCCTCCATTTATTTGCAATTTGAATTACAAAGCTAGTTTATACACATGTTGATTAAACTATGATAAAGTGTGTATTTTAGCTGTAATTTGTGCAGACTGCAGTTGCTGTGTGAAGAATTGAAAGTTCATGATGAAGGGAAATGCTGAATTCTAAAGAAGACATGTAAAAGCTGGAATATAGAGTTCGAGAGATTGAAGACAGTTCGATCGATCGAGGTTTTGATCGATCGACAAAGGTTCAAGCGATCTAACTCCCTATTAGTTCAATCGATCGAGAATAGTTCGATCGATCGAACATGCCTTTTATCAAATTATACACGCACGCAGTAGAAGGCATGTTGTAACCCTAGCATTAGGTTGTCTATATAAAGACTCATTTTATACACATCCAGAGGAAGGCCCACTTTCACTTTTTCATCAGTTTATAGAGAGTAGAGAGTATTTTGTCTTGTTTTTATAGGTTTTATCAAAGATTATCATTGTTGGCTTGGATTTTCTATAGTTTAATACAGGTTTCATCATTCCAGGTTACTTCGTTTGCTTTATTTATATTCTGCTTGCAGTTTACTCTAGTTTAGTCTGTTGAACTCGTAGTTTTCCTTGTTAGTAGTGATTACACCATAGTTTTTCATGATTGCATGTTTAAATCTCAAACAAACAAACTTTTAATGGATATTCACATTAAGAATAATACTGAGACACTTCAGACTATGTCTGAGTAGTCCCCGGATTGGGAGATCGTGATGAAATCGTGATCTCAGGCCTCTGCCATGCAGCAGATTAATCTCTATATTCGATCGATCGAGGTAGTTCGATCGATCGGATCAGAGGCATTGTCGAGCGATCGAAGTCAATTCGATCGATCGAGAGATGAAGTTGTTCGATCGATCGAATGCGCGTCGATCGATCGAACATTCTGATTCTTGAGAATGTTCTGTGCAGTATTCCTAGACTTTCTGTTTTACTGGATTGTTATCAAATTGTCCCAAATCGCTCAGTTTGTCAAAACAGTCTATGAACTTTAAGCCTTAGGGCATTTTCTTTCAATATATTTTGCAAACCACCCTCAATGCTAATACCATTGTAGGTGAGAGTCTTAACTATTGTTTTAAACCGCCTGTTATGTATTTCAAACGTAAATGTGATGACATAGTCCCGGTCATGAAAGGACTATGGATTCTTTATCTTAAGAGAAGTACGGAATACTATAGAGAGTGTACTCCATCGAGCTTCAATGAAATTTCATGGTAGATGTCTAGGTTGTGGTGGATTCGTGTAATCCTACCATTCCTTTTTAATTAAGAAAAGCACGCTTCAAATCACTGCTTAAGTTAATTATTTAGTAGATAGTTAATTTAGTTTAATTGCTTCAGTTTAGTAGTTGTTAAACTGTGGAACTTAGTGTTCTACATCTTACAAAGAATTATTGAATTTTATTTTCCTTGTTTGAGAATAATCTAAGTAATTAGTTTCACACCTTCCCTGTGGGATCGACCTGGACTTAATCCAGTCTACTACTTGCATGATTACCTACACTTGGGTATAGCACACAAGCACACACAGAAAATTCGTCGTGTCAGCTGTATATGAACATTTTTCAATTAATGGGCTGCACTCATGAGCACATCGCAATGTTGTTCCCATAAACTCTCGCGAAGTCTGCACTGTCATGGTTCCTTACCTTGGAAGCTTCCAAAACTCAAGCATGGGAAGACATAGTTTGGGTATTCATTGATCACTATTCCTATAACCAAGAACTTTATGTCACTATTAGAGATTTGGAAACAACTTGGCAGAACAATAATGAATCATTCGCCGCATTTCTGAGCAGATGGAGGAATAAAGTAGCTCAGATGACCCATCGGCCGATTGAAAAGGAACAGGTAAGAATGCTAATCCGGAACCTGTAACCACTCTACCATGAAAAATTATTTTATCAGTCCATCTCCACCTTTGAAGAACTATTTGAAGTTGGAACTCGAATTGAAGACGCTATTAGGGAAGGAAAGATCAAGAAGGAAGAGCCTCTGAGTCAATCAAAAAGGCCCAACTACTCCCGCAATCCTCAGGATGTCAATGCTCTTAGCATTCAACCCATGGCATACCCTCCTAGGCCGTACCAACCCCTCAACCAGGCAAACTCGTCCAATCGCCCTTTCCAGAAAAAGCCTCCTCATAATTTTGCCAAGCAAAAAATCTCCCTCTCCTCAGCTTTAGATCGCCTCCTTAAAAAGGGCCACCTCTAACTACTCCAGCCCCGAAATACCCCGCTCCCACCGAACTGCGATATGTCCAAAAGATGCACCTACTACCAAGCCCCTAGCCACAACACCGATGATTGCATGCGCCTTCGCTATGATATCCAAGACCTCATTGACCAGAATATCATTGAGCCACCTCCATAGCAACCCCATATCACTCAAAATCCTCTACCAAACCACCAAAATATCAGCCTCATTGAGTCTAACCATGTATCCTTCAACCCTGCTACCTATATCACCCCCTTAGGTCAACCTTTACCCCTCATTGACATCCCAAAATCAGTGGGAATTCATCTGATTGAAGGAGGAGATGATGAGTGGCAGTAACAGCTGACTGATGAACAAGATCTATTCTTCTTGGAAGAACACGAACTAGGGGTAGTGGACCTCAAATGGTATGATCCCAATAATGAAAGCGATGCTTCTATCTGGAACGAGCCAGAGAAACCATTTGTGGGAACAGATTGTGACTGGTTCAAAGAAGATGGGACTGTAGAAGGGCCTACTCCTACAGAGCTTGATCATCTGACTAGGTCAGGCCGTCATTATCAGCCTCCATGGCCTACCACTGAAGCAATCAAAAAAAGTCCGGTCAAAGACAAGGGAAAGATAAAAATGGATGAGATCATCGAAGAAGACAATGAGTTGATAAAGCAGTTGAAGAAAACCCAAGCTCATCTCTCGATGTGGGACATCATGGTAACATCCTACAAGCATAGGCAAGCTGTGATGAATGCCTTGGTTGGAATTGAGGTCCCCATCGACGCTACACCGGATGACATGGTGGCTCTCTTGGGCGCACTCACCCCTGACCCAATCATTACATTCTTTGATGAAGACCTACCGCCAGAAGGGTCTACACATAACAAAGCTTTGTACATCACTGTTGGATGTAAGGGACAATAGGTGCCATTCTATCTGGTCGATACAGGCTCTGCCTTAAATGTTTGTGCTCTAAGGACTGCCACCGCCTTGGGGGTTAATGTCCTTGACATCACACCATCTGTGCAATCCGTGAGGGCTTACAATAACACCAAGAGAAATGTGATGGGGACTATTTCTCTCCAAATCCGAGTAGGATCTTTGGTTAGCACTGAAATCTTTCAAGTTATGGATATACCTGCCTCGTTCAATTTGTTGATCAGGAGGCCCTGGCTGCATGTCAACAAAGCCGTATCATCCACTGTGCATCAAATGATCAAGTATATTCATGAGAAGGAGGTGAAAATCATCCTCGGCAATAGTTGGGGTAATGAAGCTTTTCCAAACTACGCTCCCATCTTTGAAATCCAAACACCTGAGCTAGAAGAAGGAAAAACCGGGGGATTCTTCATGGAAGAAGTCCACATGATCAATGATGAAGACAGGTTCCCTGAGATCCACTCTGCAGTTGTCAACATTGTCTGCAAAATGAACTACTTCCCCGGAATGGGATTGGCCTGACGCCAGCAAGGGATTCGTGAGTTCCCTCAGATCAAAGGGCAACAAGGCACTTTTGGGTTGGGATACAAGCCCACTAAAGAAGACGTCGAGCTACAGAGGCCGTAGAAGAAAATAGTGAGGAGTCTCCTACCATACCGCAAAACCTTGAATGGGCAATTCATCAAAGAAGGGGATGATCTCCCCTATTTTGGGTTCCCAGAACCCTGGATCCATCAGGCCACTGGAAAAAGGCATCCCGGGCTTGAAATCTTCCCTATCAAGATCCATTCTATCCCGAAGAAGTTAAGAAGACCTCGGAGGAAGACTGGTTGGAGTATCTGGACACTAAGCCATCGAGAAAATGTGGGAAGAGTTCGCCGAAGAGAAGGAAGAAAAGAGGGCCAAGAGCCAAGATGATCAGATTAATCCAACTGAGGAGGGTCTGAGCAACCAGGCTGTAGAGTCATGTGTCTCCCTATCCCCTAATCCCCTAGTCTGTACTTCCAATTACCGAGTCTGTACCAGAGTCGACTGTTGTAAGCCCACCACTGTCTAATGTAATCACTCCACCTGTCATGAGTGAAATGAAAGACATTTCTGCTTACTCCCCTGTGTCTAATACTTGTGAATGCACAGATCCCTCCGAGGATCTCCCAATCGAACTTAAGAAACTAATTGAAAAACCACCTGCTTATGAAATAATCGAAGATACTTTATCAGTTAACCTAGGTGAAATAGATAATCCACAAATCGTGCAAATTGGCTTAACTCTTAATAAAAAAGAAAAAGAAAAATTGACTCTCTTACTAAAAGAATTCAAAGTTGTTTTTGCTTGGTCTTTCGAGGACATGCCTGGGGTCGATTCCGACATTGTCCAACATCGCATTCCCCTCCTTCCCAATTTAAACCCGTCAATCAGAAACTTAGGCGCATGAGACCAGAATGGGCACTCAAGGTCAAAGAAGAAGTGGAGAAATAATTCAAGGCAGGGTTCATCATTGTTACCGAGTATCCAGAATGGGTTGCCAATATCGTGCTAGTCCCCAAAAAGGATGGAAAAGTTCATGTGTAAGTCGACTTTCGTGATCTAAACAAAGCCAGTCCTAAGGATGCCTTCCCACTTCCCCACATCGATGTCTTAGTGGATAACACTACAGGACATGAGCTACTGTCATTCATGGATGGCTTTTTGGGGTACAATCAGATTCTAATGGCACCAGAAGATCGGGAAAAGACTACATTCACCATACCTTGGGTAACCTACTATTATAGAGTAATGCCTTTCGGACTCAAGAATGCTGGAGCGACCTACCAAAGAGCTGCCACCACTCTGTTACATGATATGATTCACAAGGAAGTAGAAGTGTACGTAGATGACATGCTCGTGAAGTCCAAGGACAAAGAAGGACACCTGGTGGCACTGGAAAAGTTTTTTGAAAGATTGTGCAAATACAAGATGAGGTTGAATCCAAAGAAATGCACTTTCAGTGTGACCTCCGGTAAGCTCCTGGGTTTTCTCATCACATAAAGGGGGATAGAGGTGGATCCCTCTAAGATCAAGGCAATCCTAGAAATGGCACCACCACACAATGAAAAGGAAGTGAGAGGGTTTCTCAGAAGAATCCAATTTATCAATCGCTCTATCTCTAAACTCACAACTACATGTGATCCTTTGTTTCGATTGCTGAGAAAAGGAGAGAAGTTCCAATGGGATGACCAATGCCAAGCCGCTTTCGATAAAATAAAAGCCTTTCTTCAAAATCCGCCAGTCCTTTCACCACCCGCTCATCATAAGCCCTTATTCCTTTACCTATTTGTCTCTAAAAATGCCATAGGTTACATGCTAGCCCAAAAAGGATAAGAAAGCCACTCCGAAAAAGCCATATATTACCTTAGCAAGAGGATGACTGGGTATGAGCTCAACTACTCTACCCTCGAAAAAATATGTTGGGCCTTGGTTTGGTGCACTCGCCGACTGAGGCACTACATACTGGCCTTCCCAGTTGTGCTCATATCCCTCATGGGTCCTCTAAAATACCTCCTCGAAAAACCCACCCTGACCGGTCGTATATCCCGTTGGTTACTTCTATTGTCTGAATTTGATATCAAGTATGTGACAAGCAAATCGGTAAAAGGGAGAACTATAACTGAACATCTTGCTGAACACGCCATTGATTCTGCGGTAAGTGGAGATTTTCCATTCTCGGACGAGAATATCATGGAAATCACGGAAGAATAGTGGAAGTTGTACTTTGATGGAGCAGCCAACATGAAAGGCTACGGAGTAGGAATGATTCTAGTATCACCAAATGGGGACCACACCCCACTGGCAGTCAAGCTCAATTATAACTCCACCAACAACACTGTTGAATATGAGGCATGCATTCTGGGGATGGAAGCAGCCATAGAACTGAAAGTTCAAAAGTTGGATGTCTTCAAAGATTCAAACCTCATTATATCACAAGCTAGAGGAGAATGGAAAGTGAAAGAAGAAAGGTTGAAGCCCTATCACGATCATCTTGATGGACTCAAGAGACAGTTCAAGAACATCTCATTCTTCTACTTGCCAAGGGAAGAGAACCAGCTATCAGATTCGTTGGCTACCTTAGAAAATTCCCGTGGGAGTCAAGATGATGCCTTTGGTAATTGAGCAAAGGTACGAGCCTTCATTCAGCACAATTGCCGCAATCAAAGAAGAAGAAAATGAAACACCATGGTACCAAGATGTTTGGGACTTCATAGAAAGGGGGGCATATCCCCTAGAATCTTCCGAGAAAGACAAAAGAGCAATTCGAAGGTTCGTAGCATAGTTCATCATTTGCGGGGGAAAATTGTTGAAGAAAGGATACAATGGTCACAATCTAACTTGCCTATTCGGAAAAAGCTCCAGAAGAATGATGGAGGAAATACACAAGGGGGTATGCGGTCCACATATGAACGGTCATACGCTGGCCAAGAAGATTGTAAGACAAGGGTACTACTGGACAACATTGGAGAAAGATTGTTGCGAATATGTAAGAAGGTGTCACAAGTGCCAGATCCATGCAAATATGATGCATGTACCGCCATCTCTTCTATATAGCATGACCTATCTATAGCCATTCTCAACCTAGGAAATCGATATCATTGGTGAAATCATTCCAAAAGCCTCGAATGGAAATCGATACATTTTGGTGGCCATTGACTACTTCACAAAATGAGTAGAAGCTGCATCTTACAACAAGTTGGGGGCCAAGGAAGTGGCTAAATTCATCAAGAAGAACCTCATCTGTCGCTATAGAGTCCCCCATGAGATCATTTCAGATAATGGTAGTATAGACACCCCGATTTTGACCAAACATTGAATTAAGGAGAGTGTCACCTCCATATCCGATGATGATAAGGACCGAAAGATTTTAAGTATTCCAAGCTCTTCAGAAAGTTCTTCAAACGCGATAAATTTTTCACAGAAAAAGAAATACCGGGTATTCAGGAGAATTCAGGAGTGAAAACACCACGTTCGGCAAAGATCCCCAAAAATAAGTTTTTTAGAGGAAAAAAGAGAAAAGAAAAGACCAAAAAGGGGAAGTTTAACAAAAACTGACACACGGTGATTTTTTGCGGCACTCACAGAATGCCAGACCGGCTCTCATCAATTGCCGCCAACATTTTCTGACTGTCGTTTGCTTTTAAAGTCCGTATTTTGTGGTACAGTACGTATATGTATGCAGAAAAGACAAAAAAAACTGATAAAGTAAGGCTGACATAAACGCGGCAATCAATAATTTGGCGCGGCTCTCAGTAAGTGCCACGCGGCAGTCATGAAATGCCGTCGCGGCTTTCATGGAGAGTCGTTTCAGCATTCCCAGAGTGCCGCGGAAAACTTCCTGACTACCGTTAGCTCCAGCAGTCTGCTATTTTTCAGCAAGTACGCATTATACCACTAAATACTGTATTTATAGCTATTTTTTACTCTGAATTCACTGAAATTACCTAGGAATTTTTGTCTATATAAGAAGAAGTATCTTCATTGAAAAAAAAATGAAAAAAAAGAATATTGGGAGAATTTGAGAGGAATTTATGAGAACTTTTGAGAGAAGAATATTTGAGAGAGAGAGACCCTAATATACCACTATAACAACACATATTTGAGAAAGATAGAGAGTTTTTTTTTAGAGCTTGAAGAAGAGCTTGGAAGATCTTCAAAGTAGAGAAGCTTTGAGGATAGTTTGGAGGTGATCCTCTAACCATAAGTTGTTGATTTTCATTCTTTCTTTTAAGCCTCTAATCTTCAAACTACTTAATTTTCTCTGTTTCATTTCTTCTTGTTGTTTATACTTCCCTCTTGAGATTCTTAGAGATCCTCAATATTTCTCTTGAAAACTCTTGAGTTTGACCCCTTGATTCCATGTAAAGCTTGTGCTTCCCATGGAACACTTAAGGTTGATCATCTTTTACATAAGGACAAGTGGATGAATCCAAACCCTTGCCATGGTTTGAGTTCCCTAACTTGGAGTTCTCATGGAATCTCTTTATATTCCTTGAAGACTCATGAGTATTAGTCATATCTTCATCTCCAATGACCATCAAATGGTAGGAGAAAGTAGTTTGAGTCTAAGCTTATCTCCATGGTTTAGATTCATCATCTTGAGATTTTAAGAAGTCTATTCGTACTTCATTTGATAATCTATAAGTATAAGGGTCTTTAGTCTCCAATGACCATCAAATGGTAGGAGAAAATGGTTTAGTTTAAGTCCAACTTCATGGTTTAATAGTTGGGGTTGACAAATAAAAGTTGAACTTGACAATGAAACAGTGGGTTCATAAACCGGTTTTGATCAAAGATTTTTAGTTCAAAATCTAACCGTTGGAATTAAGTGAAACTAACAGGAAAGTGTCTATAACTCAAAGTTCTACCACTTCAATTTTTGTTTTAAAGAGGTTTCATGTTTAAAGTGGTTTGGTCGTGAGTTTTGTGAAGTCATTACAATCTGTCCAGAGTTTCAGAACAGTAATACTCTTTTGAAATAAATAAATCAGAACCTTAATAAAGTATTTGTGACCCAAAATAATTTTTTCTAAGTAGATTAATGTGTTAGGAAGTCACCCTAAAAAGAACTAAGCATTTCTGATCTTTTTACTATATTTAGAAAATTGTGCAACTCTGGACAAAGGGTTGTAGAATGCTGAGTGATGTCTGGTTTTTGTCCAATTCCCGGAGATCCAACCGTTGAAACTTTGATTTCCTTTTTGGGTTAAAAACTAGACACACAGAAGCATCTTGTGTCCAAAATTCATCAAGATCAAACCACGGGAACCATGCTTTTTATTTCTTTAAAGTTATGATCTGCTCTCAGCAATTTCCAGAATTCTGTAATAGTTTTAATCGATCTTATGAATAATGGCTTAGATGACATTTTCATGAGTCAAGGTTTAAACCATATTTCAATAATGATTAGTTAAGCTTGCATTCAAAGTTTAGGTGATCTAAATCACTGAGTATTTCATAATTTATCTTTGTTCATGTACATATTCATCCATATGGCTTGATACTTGTAATTAGGATTTATTTGCTTCAGATTTAATTACCTTTGATAGATTTAAGCTAGAAATTTAGGATTGTTATTTCTAACTTCGTATCTTGTATGTTATGTGCACTAACCTCTATTTTGTAGCGCTATTGAGGTACGATTTCTCAACCCCTCTCTAGTTTATTGTATTCTTTGATTTCAATTGATTTTCGACTTCAAGCGCGACACCTTAGAATTAGGACTTGCTTTACTTGTATATATGGATTAGAGATTCTATTCCTAGGTTTTATCTATTTGTATGTATTTGCACGTTTAATATTCGTGACCGAATCCTGGGTAAGTTCTCTAGTTCCCTATTTGTATATCATATTGCTTGCTACTTGAACTATGTGGCTTTTGAATAATATTTTGTAAATTGGTAATTTTACACCATTTCAACATGTTTGTGTAATGTATACGTATATCTATGTATTAGTTGAGGGCATGCTTAGATTAGTAATTCAATTAAAAGAATGTGGAGTAGAGGCCTATCACAAGATAGGATGACAGAGGGTGTTTTAGTTCGACGGGCTCCTTTCTCTCTCATTCCTTAATCCCCGGACCTAGTTAATCTTTGGTTTTGCAAAAGATCAGTTTCCTTTTGAAATGGTTTCTTAGTTTTCCTTTGAAAAATTAAGTGGCGACTCATTTGTTTTGAATTTGAAATGTAGAAAAGATTTTAAAAGAAAAGTTGTGGGTAAAAGAAATAAAATTGCGATATCCACAATCTGGCGACTCTGCTGGGGATCGAACCCAGAATCTCTGGTTTCGCAGACCAGGTCTTTAATTTTGGGTTCACTCGAGGATTAGACTTGAAAGCATCCTTTTAATTGAATTAATTAATTTTTGTACGCCTATTGCATTTCACTTGCATGTCTCGCCAGTCGATCACACGGAACTATGACTTTGGAGGCTCGGGGCAACCCGGTCGGTCAAGTTATCATGGGACTGTGTGATCACCTTTGATCTTGTACCATGTGTTGGTATATGAAGCATCCTATCGGGTGCGTGTAAAGGGTCCCTTATTTGACCAAAACCCGGCTTTTGCGTAGTAGTTTCTATAGAACCTTTCAATCTTAGGAAATCAACTCTTGATTAGGGTTATATGCTAGGAAGTTTTGTATTCCCGGAAGGGATTACTTGAGATGATGACGATACTTGCTTGATAAAAGACGTATAATCTTTTAATCACCTTTTAGCAATTTCTCCTCATGTTCCACAACATTTGGAGAACATGCCGAACCTTGATTATAAGATCATACTTCTTATATCATGTTAGCTAAGCATCATTGACCTTGTATGCATCCAAATTCATGAAAAGTACGGTGATAATCCGATCATGTGATCCTTCTACCCAAAGAATTTTAAATCCATCTTTGAAAGCAAATGGATTTTTGTAATCTTTATTCCAAAGTTTTCAATTGCTCTTTCAAAAAAAAATTCTTTGGAGTTCACTTTTGATTAAAGCTCCAAACTAATCTTTGGGAATTGTTTTTGGAAGAAATGCTTTTCAAATGAATTTCAAAGCAGAATTTCAATCTAATCATCTTTATTGAGAAATGTTTTCATTCTTAAATAAAAGATTCAAAATTCTTGAGAATTGTTTTTGAAAGATCTCAAAAGAAATACTTTTCAAATAAATTGTGAAAATTTTTTTTTTTTGAATACCCAACCTCTGAACTGGTAGGGAGGATCACAATGAGAGGAGAAATTAGCGCACTTGATATGGGTGAGGATTTTATGTGCTTATATGTTTATGTGTTAGGATTAGGATTTTCTTTTCCTTGGCATATAGAATAGGCACACACACACACATGCATTGCATCCGTGTGACATGAAAGAAAGTTTTTTACCGAATGTCTTTTGAAAACAAAAAGATGTCTTTATGTGACAAAAGGAAGCGGACAAAAAGTTTTTTAAAAAAGAAAATTTCAAAATTTGTTGTAGGAGCGAAAATAGCATCCAGAACAAATCTATCCTGGTTTAGAGATCCCACAGCGAGGCTAGTAAGAAGAGAATACGCTGACATGGCCGAGGAAAGAAACAACGAGGAAGTAGCCGGGCTAAGGACACTGGTAGAACAACAAGCAGAGCAAATGAGGCGGCAGGCCGAAAACATGAACCGCATGATGGGAATGATAGAAGAGCTGAATCGCCGACCACCACCTATAGTCCCGCCAGCTATGGACCCACCTTTGGGAGGAGGGGATGGAGATTGGTTTGATGATCAGGAGGCACAATGGACTGATGCACTGTGGGCCAACAGAGACAAAGAGAAAGCTGAGAAAGATAGACTGCTGAGCAAGAAAATAGAGAAGTTGGAAAGGGTGATGCGTAAGGCTCAAGGGGTCGACACTTATTTGATGAAGTTGGAAGGTCTGTACGACGGGGTCCACGAGACGCTACCAGTCGGTTTTAAGATGCCAGTTTTTGATAAATTCGACAGAACCGGAAACCCCTGGAGCCATGTTCGAATGTGCATAGGTGCCTTTTAGCCAAGCGGACTAAGCACCACCATGATGGCCGTCTTGTTCTAACAAACTTTAACGGGAGCTGCTTTATCCTGGTATCTTACTCTCGAACCAAGCAAAACCAGTGTGTGAGAAGAAGTTATCAAAGCATTTGTGGCATAGTACGAGTACAATCAAGATTTAGATGTCACCGTCCGAGATTTGGAGACCACTAGGCAAGGGAACAAAGAATCATTCGCCGAATACCTAAGCAGATGGAGGGGAAAGGCAGCTAAAATGGTACAAAGGCCGTCTGAGAAGGACCAGATCTGAATGCTAATGAAGAATCTACAGCCAGTGTACCAAGAAAAGATAAGATTCCAGTCAATCAACACCTTCGCCGAGGTTTTTGATGTCGGGACAAGGATAGAGGATGCAATCCAAGAGGGGGTAATCAAGAAAGAGGAGCAACCAAACCGGTACAGGAGGCCAAACTATGGGTCCAACGGAGGATAAACGGGGGGTCACTCTAGCCCCACGTATGTCAATGCACTGAATAGGCCAGAAAGGAAATTCGATATAACACCGAGGAGAGGAGGGGACAAAGCACCAAGGAAGTTCTCAAATCTGGGAGTGTCACTATCAACTGCCCTCAATAGACTGTTAGCAAAGGGGCATCTCCGTCAGTTGGAACCTCGACCTCTACCAAGTCCGCTTCCACCGAATTTCCAAAGAGACTTATTTTATAAATTTCATCAGCAGAAAGGTCACTCAACAGATCGATGTATGAGATTGAGGCACGAAATCCAGGACCTCATTGATAACAAAGTAATTTCGGAACCACCTACCAAAGCTCCGAATGTTACTAGAAATTCGCTTCCGAATCATCAAGTTGTGCTACCACCGCAGGGCCTTTATCTCTTGGGGATAGAAGAAACAACCTTCAATCCATCTAGGCTAATCACTAAGGCCGGGACACCAAGAAAGACATACCAGCTACCGAAGGATTCGACGATCTGTGCTTTGGAAGATCAGCCGGAGGAGAGTGAAGTGGGACAGTCAGACTTGTGGATTCAAGGGAGCAACGGTGGAGACGTGAACTAGGTAGAAGATGACCTTTGGTATGAGAGCGACAAAGAAATAGAGACAGTGAAGGGTACTTTAAAAATTGATCCAGAAATTGATAATCTATGGGTAAGAGAAGAAGTCAGTCATTTAACTCGGTCGGGCAGACACTTTAAACCGCATGAGCTAGAAGAAGAACATCCAGGGAGGGAGTTAGACAAGGGAAAAGGGAAAATGAACGAAGAAGAGGAAGAAGACAGGGTTCTAAAGCAGATGAAGAAAACTCAGGCTAATATCACCATTTGGGGGTTGCTGATAGCATCAAAATGCCACAGGCAGACAGTTTTGGACGCCCTAAACCAATCTGATGTTCCCATCAACACAGCACCGAAAGATATTGTGGGAATGATTGGCAGAATTCCGACCTTGGCTATTATTTTTTCTTCAGATGACGTACCCCCCGGAGGACCCATTCACAACAAACCCTTGTACATAATTGTCGAATGTTTGGGGAACACCGCACCCGCTTATCTCGTTGAAAACGGGTCTGCTCTGAATGTATGTCCCTTCTGAACAGCCAGACGAATGGACTTAGATGAATCGTCTTTCGTGCCATCCCAGCAAAAGGTCAGGGCATATGATAACACTCAGAGAACGGTCATGGGCATCGTCTTTGTTAATCTTTTTATTGGACCAGTGGACAAAGAATCTGAATTCCAAATCATTGATATCCCTGCCTCCTTTAATCTACTGTTAGGAAGGCCATGGTAGGATAGCTTGGGTGCCATACCATCCACCATTCATCAAAAGGTAAAATGTGTTTGGAAGAGCAAAGTCTGTGACATTCTCGGGGACAGCTGGGTTTGTTCGTCCGAAACATCATCGAGCGCACCAATTCTGGAATTACAGCTACAAGAAGAAGAAGCAAACATGGGAGGATTTGAGTTCATCAGCATGCTGGAAGAGAGAAAGCCAAGAGAGTTTCTACCGCTCCATTTTGATCAGTATGCCAGTCCATTGGTAGCAGGGATAACGAAAAAGATGGGTTTCTTCCCAGGCATGGAATTGGAAAAGAATCATCAAGGCATGCCTGAATTCCCGCACATTCTGACTCAGACTCACACTCATGGTTTGGGTTACCAGCCGAAAAAGAAGGAACTGAGGGCAAAGAAGAAGGCCGTCGATGCGCCACTAGACCCTTACCTAAAGACGCTCAATGGATATTTTATAAAGGAAGGAGAAGATTTCCCCTTTTGCGGCTTCCCAGAGCCATGGGTGGACCAGAAAGATAAGTGTTTAAAGCCAGGGTTAGAGATCTTCTTTCCCCACGAATTTTCTGCATATGAAGGTCCATACTTGCAGCTTCCTGCCAAGTCAGCCACTGCCAAGGATTGGATTGGTGCGCTAGATGGCTCTGTCATGAAAGATCTATTGGGCAAAGGGAGAGCGGAAGTTATGAAAGCAGACCATGGAAGGGCCAAGGGTGAATACATTGAAGGTCTGGTGGAGGAGGCAGCCGAAAGTGAGGAAGATGAGGAAGATCGGAGGGAGACCAACAAAGGAAGGGCCGAGAAAGAAGAGATGGAGGAAATCACCAAGACGGGGGATCTGGAAGAACGCTTCATCACCAATTTGGGAGGAGAAAACAACAAAGAGTAGGTCTTTGAGTCTAGTGATAGGTGATGTTGTCAATATCAAGATATAAAAAGTGTTCTTTACTTTTCAAAAGATTTGTAGTGTGAAAGCAAAGGTCGAACCCACAGGGATTGGTTAACTACAACGACTTAATTTTAAAACCTAACTTTAGTTAATTATGAAAACAGATTTTGATTTGATTTTAATTAAACTAATAACAATAAAAATAAATCTAAACTATGAAAGCAATTAAAAGTGTTTTTGTAAATATGTAAAGGGAACCTAGGATGGCAACTCCACCACTAGCATCATAATAGGAATATTTATGCATTCAATTAGCTTACTAAGTTGGATGATTATGGGGAATTGTGGCGACAATCCCAATTCCTCCGTCAAGAAAATAATCATGGTTCAAGCACCAACATATTCCATCTTCGGTTAGCACGAATTATCCCACACTAAACTAGGGTTGTGACATACTTCGTCTAATCTAGGCATGGATTATTCGGATACTTGATAGCACAAATCAATAAAGCACCATAACATGTAAATAATCTAAACAAGCACAGCGAGCATAGATCATTGAGCACATCACAGTCAAAATAGATCTAAGACAAGAATAAACTTTGAAAGCAATGATTTAATCAATAGAAGTACGATTTATTTATAAAAATCCTCAGAACATGTGACTGTCATCCATACATAATAAAACTAAAATAAAAACATAAAATACTCCCTATTACTCAACTAGGGCTTCATTGAAACCCTAGATCTATGTCTAAGCTGCCTTGGAAGTGGAGATCGACAAGTAGTTGATGGAGGAGGCCATGGAAATCCTTGGTCTTCTTCTTCTTCTTCTTGTTTCCCTCCCTTCAATGGCTGGAATTTCAGTATATATATGGCTGTATGTATTTTTGTATATTAGAGTCTCCCCTTAAAATCATAAAAACTAAGTATATATAGAGTTTACACAAGCTTTGGAAGCTTTCCTAACCCGAAACGAACTGAAACTGATATATTTTACAATCTGGACGCAGTTAGGAAGTCTCGTTTGTACAGGAGTCTTCAGTATACTGAAATACGCGTTATTGGTTTTTACACATATGGCGCGAGCGAATTCTGGATTCTCGCGCGCGCGAACTGGCTTTTTCAGCTTCTTTTCTTCTGCTTTTTCACCCTGTTTAGCCTTATATACTTGATTTCTTCCAAAACCTGTCAGAAAATAGAAAACGAAGTAAAAATATACAAAAACAGGATAAAAAGGTACTAACAAATGCTCGTTAAGGCGTATAAATAGGATTTGTTCTCTCCCGATCATACCCCCAAACCTACATTTTGCTAGTCC
The DNA here is from genome assembly GCA_033977485.1 of Hydrangea macrophylla. Lineage (NCBI taxonomy): Eukaryota > Viridiplantae > Streptophyta > Magnoliopsida > Cornales > Hydrangeaceae > Hydrangea > Hydrangea macrophylla. The sequence continues at coordinate 10,089,042 of CM066992.1, read as the reverse complement.
TCGAGCAAAACTAAAATAAAAACTAACTACTAATAAAATGCTACTCCATTTTTGCATGGATCACGATTGCATTTAGCATATGCAACAACCATTTTAAACCTCTAGGTGTCCCTAGTCGGACGAGTAAAGTCTCGTGAGGGTTCTCATCAACAAGGCTCCCACAACCATTTTTATTAACTTGTAAACTTAAAAAGTTTTATTAAAAATGAAAAACAAAACATTCAATACTCCTTATTATAACACAATGATTTGAAATAGAATAATGAACAAGAAGAAACTTAATCAAACGTCTATCTACATCATGAAAAGCAATCCCAAGCGCATGCATCGTATAAATCAATAGAGTTTCTCATAAAATTGCACATGTGTGATATGGTAGTCAAATGAACACGTGTATGTCATGAACTTGGAATATATCTCGGATAACTATCCAACTATGCTTCAACTACGAATCTCACAATGAATTACACTCTCAAATAAAACACTCAGAAACAGGTGTAATTTTTCTAAAATATGTGAGTAAAGGAAATATGTTTTCAAAACGAGAAATGCTCACATATGACTCGAAAAAGACGTATGACAAGAAAGAACAGTAGTCTCATGGATAGGATGCCAACAGTCAACAAAAATTAATCGTTACCATGTTTTAATCCCCCTCCCATCGTTTATATATCCAAACCATGTTTCTAGGATCAAATAGGACTTTTCAAAGGTTGTAATGTGGCTCAGACAATGGAAAATGATAGAAAGGATTTGTTAGGTAGTTTTAGAATGGCATTGTAAGGCATGTTCGATTTCTTTCATTCGTCTCTTCTACCACATTCATCTTTTCATTCTCTTTTTTTTCATTCCTTTTAATTTTTTCTCCTTCTGTTTCTTTTCTTCTTCTTTTTTTCAACCTTATTCTTTTTTTTTTCTCTATTCTTTTCCTCGTTTTTTTTTTCAATCTTTTCTTTTCCTTTTCGTTGCTCTTGAAACAAATATTCATTGAATACCAAGGCAACCACCCCAAATATCATCTTATCTCTTTTTCTTCTTCTTCTCAATCACACATCGCCTTAACAACACTAAAAGGTGACGAATCTTTCAGTGATCAACTCCAAGTTGGTCAAGTTGGAGCAAAAACAAGATAATGGTAATTAAAGAAAAAGGCATTTTACGGCTCAAAGGGTGAACTAAGGAAATTTATCATTTATCGGTCAGCAGTAAACAAAGAGGGCCTAAAATCATGTCCTATGGTTATATGATTCTTCAATATTTATGATGGAAGATTATTTAGTATGGTAACAAATATTTTAACTTGACTATCAACTAAAACAAGAATAATGAGACTAAACAACAAGTTAATGCGCTATTTCAATGAAATTCGACAAACACAAGATATTTATAACCCTCTAAAAAGAAAAGATAGGCTCAAAAGCTCATCGGGTTTAGTCTCCACCTTGTGTTATCTAGAAATCCGAATCATATTATAGTTCACAACCAACATGTATTCCAATGACTACGTGCAGTGCATAAGTTTATGTGCAAATCTATGATACAAAACTACGATTCAAACAATACATAACTTAAAACGTCATATCATGACTTTAGAAAATGTTTAATCACATCTTCCCTTGTTTACCATTCTATAACAATCAAAGTTCTCTAACAAAAAGTATCAAATTGATATTGCAAAAACGTCGGTAACATCGTTTATTTAAACATACTTATTGAAAAATTTTAAAATTTTGCATAAAATAATGTGCATGTGTGCATACCCCCAAACCTAAACCGTTCATTGTCCCTAATGAAACAATAAAATGAAAGAAAGGTGAGTACGTAAGGAAGGAACGATAGTACCTCAATCTCGGCAATGACAAACAGGTAAATGTATAAAAATATGGCGATAAAGTTCAAATGTACCTGTTAATACTAGATAAACAGAAACTAACAAAAGAATATTAAAAGTAAATGAAACCTAAATATGGAATATAAATCTAAAAACTAAGCTAAACTAAACTAAACTAAACTAAACGAGCAAATGGAAAATAAATAAAACGAAAAAGTATAAATGTAACAAGGAAAACAACGAACACGAATTAAACTGAACCAAATATACAAAAACAGAAAAGAAACACAAATAAAATAGGTAGGGGGAAGGATATAGAAAACAAAAGGGAAAAAATAGGAAAATGGGGAATCGCGCGAGCGGTCCGCGCAGTTTTTTTTTTTTTAATCAATATCTCGCGCGGGCGAGATGCCTCATGCCCGCGAGGAGAACCCGAGGGCTCAAAATAAAAAGTAAACAACAATTTCACTAAGGCACAATCTCGCGCCAGCGGGCTGCGCGAGCGACGTCTCGCGCGAGCGGGCCGCGCACGCGAGATTGGTATTTTCTCTCGGTTCACTCATTTTATGTATATAAATTAAAAATAACTTTACTCCAACCCCCAAACCTGTTCAGCAACTCACAAACAGACCAAAACGACCCAAAAACAAAGAGAACCGACGAAATTAAGCTTGGGTTGCCTCCCAAGAAGCGCTATCTTTTACGTCTTTAGCTAGAACGTTCTAGCTCAAGATTTATGGAGGCCGTAACTCGGATTTTGTACCCTTTAGGGCATTAGGGAGATTCCGGTGAAACGTCGAAACAAGGTCGCTATGTGTTAATTCATTTGACGGCTCACCTTTATCGTTATTACATCGATTCTCTACCTTTCGAGTAAATTCTTCATTAGGGGCCGAGGTATTAGGATTCATCCACTCATCATTCACTATATTATTCCCCGCACTCATATTTATTACGTTCTTAGGCTCAATATTCCGCCTCACATCACATTCCGCCTCACATAGGTTATCGTCGTCTTTAGGAGGTTGATCAGTAGCATTAAAAACATTTAATTTTAATTTTATATTCCCAAAAGACACTTTCATCACCCCTGTTCTACAATTGACACGTGCGTTGGCCATGGATAAGAATGGACGACCAAGAATAACAAGAGTGTATTTTCTAGTATCTAGCACCGGTTCGGTGTCAAGGACCATAAAATCAACAGGATAAAAACATTGATCAACTTTAACTAAGACGTCTTCGACGATTCCTCTAGGTACTTTGACAGAACGATCCGCTAATTGAATGGTAGTGGCCGTAGGTTTAAGTTCACCTAGACCTAGTTGTTTATAGACATGATAAGGTAAGAGGTTAACACTAGCTCCTAAGTCAAGGAGAGCCCGATGAATGATAGTGTCAACTATGACACATAAAATCGTAGGCGCACCGGGATCCTTATACTTCGGAGGAGCGTGTTGAAAAATAGAACTTACTTTTTCCGTGAGGAAGACCTTTTTAGGAGTATGACTGCGTATTTTGCGCTTTTGTGTACAAAGGTCTTTTAAACATTTAGCATAAGCGGGAATTTGCTTAATACCATCGAGGAATTGAATATTTATTTTAACTTGTTTAAATACCTCGAGTATATCCTCAACTTTTGACTTTTTCTTTGTAAGATTAGACGGTTCCTCAACATTGGGTGGAAAAGGTAATTTTGGAATGGAATTAGTTGGGACCGGTTCTTTATCTTTTTGAATTCTACTCTCCTCACCCTCCTTATTCAAGTTAATGTCATTTTGATCCGGAATCTTAACAACTTCGTCTTCCCGAATAGTCGTCCTAGTCGATACGGCGTTTACTTAGTCACTTGACCCCTTAATCTCATATTGTCCCTTAGGATTTTGAATAGTTTGCACAGGCAACTTCCCCTCGTTTCTACGACTCACCACAGTAGCTATTTGTCCCATTTGGGATTCAAGCTTCGCAATGGATTGTGTATGAGAGTGCACTATTTGTGCTTGTGCTTGGACTTGAGTTTCAATATTCTTAAGGGAAGCCAACACCGTCTCCTCAAAAGCGTTAGTCCTTGGGGGGTTAGGATTAGGAGGAGGGTGTTGGTATTGATTTTGTTGAAATTGGGGTCGATAAGTGTTAGGAAAATTATTCGACCTAGGCGTATAATTATTTTGTGGGAATTGTTGCATAGCATTTACGTGTTGCTCCACAAATTCGGGAAACTGAGATGCCAATGGGCATGCAAAGATATTATGTGACGGTGCAGAACACAATTCACATACTTTGTGAGGAGGTGCGGTTGTCGCTTGATTCATTGTCATAAGGCGGTCAAGTTTTTTAGATAATTCTTGAAATTCAATAGAATGACTCGACTCAAACTTCACCTCTCGTTTGGGTGGAAGAAGATATCCTTCCGAACGTACCGGCACAACCTGATGCATCGAGTTCTCGCTTAAAGTTTCAAAAATTTTCCAAGCCTCGTCGGCGCTTTTGTGTAGGAAAGTTCCCGCACAAACGGCATCAACGGTATTACGGACAGAGGGAATTAGTCCCTCGTAGAAGACCTGAACAAGTTGCCACTTAGGAACCTGATGATGTGGGAAAGAGCGTAATAATTCTTTAAATTTCTCCCACGTATCGTAAAGCGTTTCCCCATCTTGCATTATAAAATTAGTGATAGATTTCCTTATTTGATTTGTACGCATAATAGGAAAAAACTTTTGTAAAAATACGGTGTGTAAGGCTTCCCATGTTTTAATTGTGTTTGGCTCAAGTGATTGAAGCCAATACTTAGCTTTGTCTCTTAAAGAAAATGGAAAGAGCCGCAATTTTAATTCATCATCATTTAAGTTTTGGATTTTCAAAGTAGAGCATATGTCCTGAAAATCTCCTAAGTGTTGATATGGATCTTCATTTAGACGGCCATGGAAAGAAGGTAGTAGCGAGATCGTAGACGACTTTATCTCAAAGTGAGATGCCGTCGCCTCCGGTAATTCGATACCGGCTTGTGGCGTGTAAGTAGTAGGAATAAAATAATTTATAAGTGGAGGAGGTGGCGGTATATTAAAATTATTCATATTATCTCCGTTGTTATTTTGGTTGTTATTGTTATTTTCAATGTCTACCATTTTAATCGGTTCTATGTTATGAAAGCGTGGTTTCTTTAATCTTGTAAGGGTACTACGTATTTTGGATTCAAATAAAGACGTTGGTTTTGGTGTCAAATCGTCGTCTATTAAAAACCTAGCTCTAGAAGTTAAGTTTGAAGACTTATTAACTCTTAGGGTGCGTTCAAGTTCAGAGTCGAAAGGTTGTAATTCCGGTGTATTTGAACGTGTACCTAACATAAACTAAAACAAAGGAAAAGAAACTAAAACGACTAACTAAACAAAAGAAACAAATAGCAATCACGCAAATAGGGCAACATGCACACAACTACTATGATGCATGCAAATTATCCTGTAATGCAATGACCGCGTCAAGCCCAGCGCCCCGGGTTTCCTAGCTAATGCAGTGCAATTCACCCTAAACTAATGCAAATAGTGTGTCACAGCGCCCTGACATACAGTGGGTTGAAGTGAATTCCAAAGGAAGCAATTTACTTGATTGTTATTATATATATATTTTTTTTATTATTTGCGTAAGCTCCTTTGATGTAATTAGCTACTCTACTCAGAAACGTTGACTACAAAATAAAAGAACACGTTAGTGACTAAAAACAAAAAAGGAAAATAAAAATAAAATAAAATAAAAATAAAAAACTAACCTAATATTTACGAACTAACTAAATTAAGATTATAAAACTAAAGGTAGTAATTTGCAATCCCCGGCAACGGCGCCAAAAATTGATGTTGTCAATATCAAGATATAAAAAGTGTTCTTTACTTTTCAAAAGATTTGTAGTGTGAAAGCAAAGGTCGAACCCACAGGGATTGGTTAACTACAGCGACTTAATTTTAAAACCTAACTTTAGTTAATTATGAAAACGGATTTTGATTTGATTTTAATTAAACTAATAACAATAAAAATAAATCTAAACTATGAAAGCAATTAAAAGTGTTTTTGTAAATATGTAAAGGGAACCTAGGATGGCAACTCCACCACTAGCTTCATAATAGGAATATTTATGCATTCAATTAGCTTACTAAGTTGGATGATTATGGGGAATTGTGGCTACAAGCCCAATTCCTCCGTCAAGAAAATAATCATGGTTCAAGCACCAACATATTCCATCTTCGGTTAGCACGAATTATCCCACACTAAACTAGGGTTGTGACATACTTCGTCTAATCTAGGCATGGATTATTCGGATACTTGATAGCACAAATCAATAAAGCACCATCACATGTAAATAATCTAAACAAGCACAGCGAGCATAGATCATTGAGCACATCACAGTCAAAATAGATCTACGACAAGAATAAACTTTGAAAGCAATGATTTAATCAATAGAAGTACGATTTATTTATAAAAATCCTCGGAACATGTGACTGTCATCCATACATAATAAAACTAAAATAAAAACATAAAATACTCCCTATTACTCGACTAGGGCTTCATTGAAACCCTAGATCTATGTCTAAGCTGCCATGGAAATCCTTGGTCTTCTTCTTCTTCTTCTTGCTTCCCTCTCTTCAATGGCTGGAATTTCAGTGTATATATGGCTGTATGTATTTTTGTATATTAGAGACTCCCCTTAAAATCATAAAAACTAAGTATATATAGAGTTTACACAAGCTTTGGAAGCTTTCCTAACCCGAAACGAACTGAAACTGATATATTTTACAATCTGGACGCAGTTAGGAAGTCTCGTTTGCACAGGAGTCTTCAGTATACTGAAATACGCGTTATTGGTTTTTACACATATGGCGCGAGCGAATTCAAGATTCTCGCGCGCGCGAACTGGCTTTTTCAGCTTCTTTTCTTCTGCTTTTTCACCCTGTTTAGCCTTATATACTTGATTTCTTCCAAAACCTGTCAGAAAATAGAAAACGAAGTAAAAACATACAAAAACAGGATAAAAAGGTACTAACAAATGCTCGTTAAGGCCTATAAATAGGATTTGTTCTCTCCCGATCAATAGGTTTCCCCCACACCCAGAGTCTGTAATGGCCCAAATGAGGCGTCTTTCAATTTCTATGTCTGTTGTAATCACTCCAAAGAAAATCAATAAGAACATGACTGATTCTGCCTACTCGAACGCGCTTAATGAATGTGATGAATGTGATGATCATGAAATACCTTTTGAGTTGCAAAAATTAATTGAAAAAGAAAAATAATATGTATGTAAAATCATTGAGGACACTCTAACAATTAATCTAGGAAATGAGAATAATCCTCAAAATGTCTTTATCGGCTTTACGCTTGGCAAAGAAGAAAGCAAAGAATTAATCAAACTGTTAAGTGAATTCAAAGATGTTTTTGCATGGTCTTATAATGATATACCAGGCATTGATCCAGAGATAGTCCAACACCACATCCCCATTTTTCCAAATTCGAAGCCAGTAAAACAAAATTTGAGGCGAATGAGGCCTTAATGGGCACTTAAAGTAAAAGAGGAGGTTGAAAAACAGTTAAGAGCCAAATTCTTAATGGTCACTGAGTATCCAAAATGGATCGCCAATATAGTGCCTATCCCAAAAAAGGATGGTTGTGTTAGGGTTTGCGTTGATTTTTGAGATCTAACAAAGCAAGCCCTAAAGACAATTTTCCTTTACCACATATCGACGTCCTCGTTGATAACACCGCCGGACATGAGCTTCTGTCCTTTATGGATGGATTCTCCGGTTATAACCAAATCCTGATGGCACCGGAAGATAGAGAGAAAACTACTTTTATCACGCCATGGGGAACATACTGCTATAGGGTGATGCCATTTGGGCTCAAGAATGCAGGAGCAACATATCAGCGGGCCGCTACCACGTTATTGCACGACATGATCCATAAAGAAGTGGAAGTGTATGTGGACGATATGATTGTGAAATCCAAGGAGAGGAGAGGTCACTTGGAGGCTCTGAGGAAGTTCTTCGGGAGGTTAAAGGAGTTTAGGATGAGATTAAACCCACAGAAATGTACCTTCGGGGTTACCACAGGAAAATTGTTAGGGTTCCTTATTACTCAAGGGGAATTGAAGTAGACCCGACCAAGATAAAAGCCATAGTCAAAATGCAGCCACCCAAGAATAAAAAAGAGCTGAGGGGGTTCCTGGGTAGAATACAATTCATAAGCCATTTTATCTCAAAACTCACCATAACCTGCGACCCGCTATTTAAATTACTCAGAAAAGGAGAGAAGCTCGAGTGGGATACCTTGTGTCAGAAAGCCTTCGATAAGATCAAAACTTACCTCTAAAACCCACCTGTCCTGTCACCACCTTCACCCAGGAAGCCTCTGCTGCTGTACCTTTCTGTGATCGAAGATTCAATAGGATGCATGTTGGCCCAAGAAGGAGAAGAAGGACACGTAGAAAAGGCCATTTATTATTTGAGCAAAAGGATGACCGGATATGAGTTGAAATAATCACCCTTAGGATAGGCATGTTGGGCCTTAGTTTGGTGTACCCGTTGCCTTAGGCATTATATGTTAGCCTTCCCCGTGATCTTAATCTCCCGAATGGATTCGCTCAAATACCTATTTGAAAAACCCGACTTGACCAGTAGGATTTCCCAATGGACCATGATGCTAGCCGAGTTTGATATCAGATATGTCACCTCCAATTTTGTCAAGGGGAGAGCCATCGCCGAGTACCTAGCTGACTTCGCCGTGGAAACTGGGGAGAAGGGAGAATTTAAATTTCCTGACGAATGAGTGATGGAGGTAAGGGAGGATTTGTGGAAGATGTATTTCGATGGGGCTCCCAATCAATTAGGCTACGGAGTTGGGGTTATCCTTGTAGCACCTGATGGAACCCCTACCCCATTGGCCGTCAAGCTTAAGTACAACTCAACCAATAACACAGCAGAGTACGAAGCATACATAGTGGGAATAGAGGCGGCGCTGGTCTTAAAAGTTGAAAAAGTTGATGTGTTCAGAGATTCTAATTTGATCATATCCTAAGTGCGGGGAGATTGGAGGGTGAAACACGAGAAGCTGAGGCCATACTATGACTATTTGGAGAGTTTGAAAGAATAATTCAAGAAGATATCATTCTACTACCTCCCTCGAGAGGAAAACCAGTTGGCCGATTCCCTAGCAACCCTGGCATCAATGATATAGATCCCCCCAGGGGTCACGATGGTCCCATTATCCATAGAGATCAGAAATCAACCCTCATTTGAGACAGTCGCGGCCTTAGAAGATGAGGGGGAAATACCGTGGTATGCGGATGTGTGGAATTTCATTAACGAAGGATAATACCCCGAAGGAGCCTCGGAAAAGGACAGAAAGGCAATCCGAAGGTTCTCGGCCCAATTCGTAATCTATGCAGATAAGCTGTGGAAAAGGTCATACACAAGGTACAATTTAGAATGTCTATATGGAAAAGAGGCCAAAAGAATGATGGAGGAAATACACGAGGGAGTCTGTGGACCCCACATGAATGGGCACATGCTGGCAAAGAAGATCATCCGACAGGGGTATTATCGAACGACATTGGACAAAGACTGTTGCGAATATGTTAGGAGGTATCACAAGTGTCAGATTCATGCCAATCTAATGCATACCCCGCCTTCCCAGCTCTACAACATGACCACGCCTTGGCCTTTCTTCGTGTGGGGGATCGATATCATCGGTGAGATAGTTCCAAAGGCTTCCAATGGACACCAATACATAATCGTGGCGATCGATTATTTTACCAAATGGGTAGAGGCAGCCTCGTATGCGACTTTGGAAGCCAAAGAAATGGTGAGTTTCATCGAGAAGAACATAATCTGTAGGTATGGGGTCCCGAATGAATTTATCTCCGATCATGGCAGTCATTTCCAAGGTTATCCCGCTCTTAGAAAAGTATAAGATCACTCGCCATCAATCATCCCCGTATAGACCTCAGACGAATGGAGCAGTAGAAGCAGCGAATAAAAATGTTAAAGCGATCTTGGGAAAAACGACGGATACATACAAGGATTGGCATGAGAAGCTGCCATTTACTTTGTGGGGATACAGAACCTCGGTGAGAACTTCAACGGGTGCTACACCGTATTCGTTAGTGTACGGGATGGAGGCGTTCCTTCCGATTGAGGTAGAAATACCCTCTCTCAGGGTCTTGGCAGAATGCGAAGTAACCGAGCTAGAATGGATGAGGGGGAGGTATGAAGAGTTGATGTTGCTCGATGAGAAAAGGTTGGCTGCGATAAACCATACTCGTGGATATCAGAAGAGAATAGCTCGTGCTTTCAACAAAAAGGTCCGCCCAAGGAAACTTGCTGAGGGTGACCTGGTCCTCAAAGAACTGAAAGTGCCCGTTTATGACCCCAGAGGAAAATTCAAACCCAACTGGGTCGGGCCGTACATCATAAAGACTCTCCTCTCTGGAGGGGTGGCCTATCTCATTGACCTAGACGGGGTTGAATTTAAGCAACCGATTAACCTCGATCGCCTTAAGAAATACTTTGCTTGAAACCATTTTCTTTCAAAACCTCCTACCTCGATGAACTACGCTTGACCTGATTCCCACTAGGGGATACGTAGGCAACCTACTTGGTTCGATCATTGAAAATAAAACCGCCCGAGCGGCATCTTCCTTCAAGCCTTAAACTGAACTACTGCAGGCCTGATACCCATTCCGGGATAAGTAGGCGGGCTCTCAAAAGCCTTCGGCCCATGAAAACCTAAAAAGAAAAGCCCTATGCTAAACTAGGGGCAAACTAGCGTTTGCCCAGAACCACTTCGAAGCCCCAAAACCAGGGGCAAACTTCGTTTGTTATCCAAAGAACCCAGACATTTACCTAAAACCCATCTCTGGATCTCCTAGCTATCAAAATGAGTACTATAAACAAACAAATGAGAATTCATGGTAAAAAGAGTAAAGCTTTAAGCAAAACACAGCAAAATAAAGAGCCAAGAAAAGACATTGAAAGGAGAATTTTTCATAAAAGATTAATCAAAGGAGTGAACACTTTGATTAAACATGTTAGAACTTTCCTAAAGATGACAACACTTCTTGAAGAGAAAAATAAGGAAAATCACATTCAAAAGCGTAAAAGGATAGGCAGGACTTGTCGGAAATTTTTAAGAGCTTTGTCCTGTTTGTCTTACTTTCATCAATGCAAGCCTGTCTCTAGATCAGTGTTTGAATCTGAAAAAGGTACTCAGCTGTGGGCACAAATGAAGCCGAGATTCTCCGGAAAGGAGCTGAAACTCTGCCATGCCAAGCCTCGATAAAAGTCTTCACAACAGAAGGGCACAAAGTAGACCCCCTAGTAAAATCAGCAGTAACAGTCTCATTAATGTCCTGCAAGAGCCCAAACTGGCGGACCACCCGGCCAGGAATGTAGAAAGTAGTAGCACGCAAGCCAGGCAACCAGATACCGGGTTGCCCAGGAAGGCGTACGGCGACAGAGCAGTAAACCCACTGTGGGCAGGCCCAGCAAATGTCACCAGGAGAAAGACCTCTAAACTAGCCAAGCCAAGCATCGGTAGAATGGAATAGGCAATGAACCTCCATACGGTCATAGGGAAGTGGCCCACGAAGATGTGAGGAGTGTATGAAGAGATCAAGGCATTCCATGAGCCAAACCTGTAAAACAAAAGGTGCTCCCGCGGATAACATAACCTCAGCATTATGAGCATGGCCCAAACCAATCAGAGTCTCGCCAAGAATCAGCATAACATCACTCTTCATCTCCCGTAAACCACAGGCAATGGGTACAAGAATGTCAGAAGACGACTGAAAAAGGAAGTAAGAAAGCATAGCAATCGACAGGGCGCTGCGGCGAATGATCTGATACTCTCCATCATAGGGGTCTCCTATGGGAGCATAAACGGAAGAGAGGCGCTCAAAGTCAATCTGTCTGTCACAAATAAAAGAGCCCGCCGTATTTTGAGATGTATGGAGAAGAGTGGCTAAATCTCGGACATACCTAGCCTGAACCAAAGGAACTATCAACTCAGCAAAAGGATCAGTGTGCAGAATGGCGCTAAATTCCTCAAACAAGGGGCAAGTCTCCTGAGAGCCAAAACGAAAGACGTTGAGAGAGGGATCCCAACATTGGATGGCAGGTCAAAGAAGGCCCTCATTCAAATTCATCTGTCGAAAAGAGAAAAGATTATTCAGTCTGAAGCACCCAAAGTTGAGCATGTCAATGCCGGAAAGGGCATCCATCCATGGAAAAAGGATTTGGGAGCTAATGGGGGCCATTTGAGAAGAAAGTAAAGAAGGGAAAATGGTGTTTTGTGGAGTATTGGGGGAAGGGAGTAGTATAAATAGGAGAATAGAACTGTCTACCTACCCGCGGCACTCGATAAAGCAGGACGGCACTCAATGAAGTGCCGCGCGGCAGTCCGTAAGTGCCGTTTCGGCATTCACTGAATGCCGCTGCGGCATTCATTGAGTGCCATTGAGGCCTAACCAAGTGCCGTCCTGAGCCTCATTTTGGCCAGGGTTTGTTTGTAATGGTTCAGGCCACCTGCAAACAAAAGAGAGGATAAATGTGCGCATCATGCAGCACATAGAAGCAATATCAGACCATGATCACATACATTCATCATTATTTATTCATTCATTCATACATTCTCAGGAGCATTCAAGATTAAAATAAAAGAGGGACCATGCTATGGCCCCACATACGGCAAAATATGTATACCAAACATAATAGAAGGACCAAGCTATGGTCACACATATGGTGAATAGCAATAAAAAGTAAAAAAAGTATAATAACGAGTGCCTATCCTACCAACTATCCTGAAGCCAACATCCAGAGTAAAGTGTGTGCAAGTGTATATACAATCATCCAGAATATAGTATAAGTCCTCTCCAAGAACACTCAAAAGTAGAAAAGAGAGAAAGAAAAGTCAGCCCCGGCCTCGGCCCCTAGCCTGGCGAGTGACGCGTCTGAGAGGCTCATCCTCTGACTCTGTGCCGCTCCCGCAGCGTCCGCCTCCTCCTCTGCCTCTACCTCTTCCGCTACTGGTGCCCTCACCACCGCCTCTACCACGTCCAGCACCGCTGCCTCCAGGGGCATCGCTGAGAGGGATGTCGAACTGCTAAAGCCGCTGCTGGAGCTCTCCCACCTGCCGGGATAAAGTCCCCACCTATTCCTCTTGGAAGGAGGGAGCAAGTCAAAATACCAATAAAAAGGATTGGAAAGCAGGATAAATAAATAAAAAGGAGCATTTTTTTTCGTCCTTACCAGAACCCTCGTATGAGTCTCAGCAGCCGCTCGCGCCCCCTCGGACTAAGCAAAAGGAAGAAAGGTTAGAATGTCTAATTAAAACTACAGTTTTAAATAAAGCAAGGTTTAAAAATTACCCTCCACTCTCGACCGTAAATCAACTCTCTCACGCTGTGGGCATAGAGCAAGCCCTCCTCCGCATAGTCCCGCGGGACATGATCGTACCAGAGCGGAATGGTGGGAGCACCCGTCTGATATCTAGGGACCATGGAAGTAGTCTGCTCGCCGTAAGAGACTGTCCTGAGACTCTAATCCCAGGGCGGTAGAGCAGGAGCCCGAGCAGCAGCAGGGACAGGCTGTGAGGAAGAATGAATCCAATAAGAAGATAAAACACGAATATTTAAAAGAAATAAAAGGAAAGGCTGAAAGAAACTCACCCGGGTCACCTCCATCAAAGGGAAGTTCCTCATCAGCTTCGCAGCACGAAAATCTACGTACCCCGATGGAGGATCCACAAAACCCTGAAGGGACAGACCGGCTAGGGTAACTGTAAGCGCAGAACCCTGGAGGGTATCGGTAGCTCTCATAGACTCCGGCGGAGGGTGTGGTACGAAGAAGGACTCGGCCGCCAAAGACTGTCTAGTCACCCTCTCTCCCAGATACCAAGCCTGAGCCTCTGGTCATCCAGCAAAATTCGCTGAGGGTCGTACCCCGCCGACTCCCGTATCCCCTAGGAGGCCTCGGGAAGCACATCAAGCCAGGGCTGCCATCGGACGTGCTGCTCTCGTAGGTTCGTCAGGAAGTTCCTGAACAAAATGAAATCATGAGCTCTGGTCTTCCGCCCGACCCGAACCTTTGCCCACTTCAGCCCCTGGGGCATGATGAGGGCGTCTGCTGGTTGCGTGTCAGGCGACATCATGTGTAAGTACTCATGAGACCAAATCTGCAAGAAAGAAAGAGAGAGGAACATAAGTTTTAAATACAGAAATTTAAAATAAGAATGCAAAGTTTAAAATAGGATTAGGAAAAGAAGAGAAGTATACCTCCCATGCCCTTCAGAAATCTGCAGTAGAGGCTGGGCAATCCCGGGATATCTCTCCCATATGCTGGTAGGGGATGGCTAACCCTGCACCAGTCCAGTCGTACTGGTATATCTGCCCCATGTGCTCCAAAGACCCCAGCAGCGTCACAGAGATCCGGTCTCCCTTGGTGCTCAGCAGAGAGCACCCCAGCATGTACATCAGAAACCCCCGAGCCATCTGCTCGTCAGTAAAGCCCTTCCGGCCTCGGAAGGTATCCATGAACCACCTGGCCGTAACCAAGGGGTCCTTCAGGATGGCCCCCAGCAGCGGTTCAATCCGATCCCACTCTCTCTCTGCGTCCAGATAGCGGAGGCACTCCCCCCCGAAAGGGATCCCGGTGATCATGGAGAAGTCCAACGGCGTCATCGTCATCTCACCGAACGTGAAATGGAACGTGCTAGTAGTATCCCACCACCGCTCAGCAAGGGCATGGATCTGCCTCAAATCGTTGGAGCTCTTCATCTAAAGTTTGACGAAGTCTCCAAAATCGGCCGCAGTAATAAGGCCCCTCACCGGCTCACTCAACTCGGTATACCACTCGTAGCCATGGGCAAGACTGCCGTGCCCCTTCAGCACCTTAGGCTGCAGCTGCAAGAAAGAGTCGCAAGATTTGTTGATTAGATAAAGAAAAAAAGCAGTAAAAAATATATGTATAATAATAAAAGATGAAAAAGAAGAAAAAGAAGAAAAAGTGGATTGAAATGTCGAAAGAGAAAAAGCGAGTGTTTGAAACACCCCTGAAATTTTGTAAGCATAAGATTCGCTTTCATAAAATGATTTTGTAACTTTCGTGAGTTTTGTTCAAAGTGAACACTGAATAAAAGATGAATGAATAAAAGAGCATTTGGAATGCTCGGGAAAGTCCACAAGCATTGTAGTCGCGTTCACAAAGGGGATGTGTAAAAAAACTACCGATTAAAGTATGTGACATTCAAAAATCTTTGAGAAGAGTTGAAATGAAAGATAATAAAATCAAGTATGATACGTGTAAAATGCCCAAAGTTCATAGAGTATAGTATTTGTTTTTCTCACATTCATAAGTTTCACAAATCATGGATTGAAGCATGGATTAAACATTCGAAACGCCCTAGAGTACTACAAGCATAACATTTGCATTAGAAATAAGGTGTGATTGCGCAGTGCATTCATAAAGTGCTTTCATTACATAAAAATACAAGAAAAGAACAGAGAAAGAGCATGTTTACCTCGCGGTTAAACGCGCGGGCAGATAAATGTTCGTCCGGATCCCGGAGCAAGAATGCGGCATCGGGGTGATGAGTGGCCGTGTACTTTGCCCTCTTCCTGCTACCAGAACCACTCACCATGATTGTCAAAGAAAGAGAGGAATTCGCGTGCTAGATTCATAAAAAGTTCAAAAAATAATAAATAAAGAGAATAACTTGAGTTTTGATCAAGTAGAACTAACCTGATAAGTCCTGGCTAGATCAATACAAGCAAAAAGATAAGAGAAAAAAATTTCTCCAGAGAGATTTTGAGTTAGGAAGAAATAAGAGAATGAAATGAAATGAATTGAATCCGCCGGTTTTAGCCACTGCCGCTCAAACGCGGCACTCATTTTTCTGTACGCGGTAGTTGGTGGACTGCCGAGCGGCACTCGCCAAATGCCGCAACGGCACTCCGTGAGTGCCGTACGGCATTCAGTGAGCGTCGCACGGCATTTAGTGACTGTAGCAATTTTGGAGCGTGTGCCACGTTTAAGTCGGTTAAGAGATATTTGTTCCCCCCAAAATTCCAAATTGGGCCCCCCATATTTGGATTTAACCCCCAAATTTTACCCTTATTATGCCTTTAACTCCCGAGGTTTGTTTGCAGGATCAAATTGGCCCTCAAATTTGAAAATTGAAATAATTTTGAGTCCATGGGCTCCCAAAGTTTGAAAAAAGAAATAAATTTGAGCCCGCGGGCTCCCAACTTAGAAAGATTGAAATTGAATTTGAGCCCGCGGGCCTAATTTTTGAAATTTGAATTAGATTTGAGACCTGTGGGCTCCCAATTGTGAAAAATTGAAATAAATTTTGGGTCTATAAACTCCAAATTCATCTTAATATGATTACCCCCGTTCTGAGAATATAACAGATTTATGTTCTCGATCCGCGTAACAGATTTACGTCGATCCTTTTTTTTAAGAGTGTAACGGATTTACATTCTCGGTTCTTGCAACAGATTTGCGTTAACCCTCATTCTGAGAATATAACAGATTTACATTCTCGATTCGCGTAACAAATTTACGCTGATCCTTTATTTTAAGAGTGTAACGGGTTTACATTCTCGGTTCTCGCAACAGATTTGTGTTAACCCCCGTTCTGAGAATATAACAGATTTATATTCTCGATCCGCGTAATAGATTTACGCCGATCCTTTGTTTTGAGAGTGTAACGGATTTACATTCTCGGTTCTCACAACAGATTTGCGTTAACCCCCGTTTTGAGAATATAACAGATTTATATTCTCGATCCGTGTAACAGATTTACACCGATCCTTTGTTTTAAGAGTGTAACGGGTTTACATTCTCGGTTCTCGTAACAGATTTATGTTAACCCCCGTTCTGAGAATAACAGATTTATATTCTCGATCCGCGTAATAGATTTACGCTGATCCTTTGTTTTAAGAGTGTAACGGGTTTACATTCTCGGTTCTCGCAACAAATTTGTGTTAACCCCCGTTCTGAGAATATGACAGATTTATATTCTCGATCCGCATAACAGATTTACGCCGATCCTTTGTTTTGAGAGTGTAACGGATTTACATTCTCGGTTCTTGCAATAGATTTGCGTTAACCCCCATTCTGAGAATATAACAGATTTATATTCTCGATCCGCGTAACAGATTTGTGCCGATCCTTTATTTTAAGAGTGTAACGGATTTACATTCTCAGTTCTCACAACCGATTTACGTTAACCCTCGAAATCAAATCAAAAGCACCTTCTTAGCCCCCATAACAGATTCTGCATCAGTCAAGAATTAGGTAATCTTGTCTGACTAACGCGTCACGTAATGTGCATCATACGTAGGGAAGACAGATGAGCATGACGCTTACATAACCAGGTCTGTTCAGGAAATACCATTACATAGCATGCGCATCACGATAGGACAGGTGCATCCATCCGTGTGACTAATTACATTTGTGTGTATTTGACCCCGTGCCCGAACTGCGCTTTGGTCTAATTCCTGATGGGATACATAGGCAACTCATTATGGAGCACGACCAATTAGAAATTCCGCTGCGCGCTCGCTTCCTTTCGCAACGCATTTTGTGTTTTCCCTTAAATCCGACAGTTTGGTCAAAGGCCTGTCTTCACACAGGCTTCGACGTTCGCTAGCGGTTCGCATTGCCCCACAAGCTCCATCGAAGATGGGCAAACTATAGACACCCCGATTTTGACAAAACGTCGAATTAAGGAGAGTGTCACCTCCATATCCGCTGATGATAAGGACCGAAAGCTTTGAAGTATTCCAATCTCTTCA
This sequence comes from Hydrangea macrophylla, assembly GCA_033977485.1. Classification (NCBI taxonomy): domain Eukaryota; kingdom Viridiplantae; phylum Streptophyta; class Magnoliopsida; order Cornales; family Hydrangeaceae; genus Hydrangea; species Hydrangea macrophylla. Next base: position 10,071,379 of record CM066992.1, on the reverse strand, counting down.
GAAAGTTCTCCAAACGCGATAAAATTTTCACAGAAAAAGAAATACCGGGTATTCAGGAGAATTCAGGAGTGAAAACACCATGTTTGGCAAAGATCCCCGAAAATAAGTTTTTTAGAGGAAAAAGGAGAAAAGAAAAAACCTAAAAGGGGAAGTTTAACGAAAATCGGCACACGGCAGTTTTTTGCGGCACTCAATGAGTGCTGTACGGCACTCATAGAATGCCGGACCGGCTCTCATCAATTCCCGCCAACATTTTCTGACTGACGTTTGCTTTGAAAGTCCGTATTTTATGGTACAATATGTATATGTATGCATAAAAGACAAAAAAACTGATAAAGTAAGGCTGACATAAACGCGACAATCAATAATTTGGCGCGGCTCTCAGTAAGTGCCGTGCGACAGTCATGGAATGCCGCCGCGGCTTTCACGGAGAGCCGTTCCGGCATTTCCAGAGTGCCGCGGAAAACTTCCTGACTGCCGTTAGCTCCAGCAGTCTACTTTTTTTCAGAAAGTACGCATTGTACCACCAAATGTTGTACTTACAGTTATTTTTTACTCCAAATTCACTGAAATTACCTAGGAATTTTTTTCTATATAAGAAGAAGTATCTTCATTGAAAAAAAAATGAAAAAAAAGAATATTGGGAGAATTTGAGAGGAATTTAGGAGAACTTTTGAGAGAAGAATATTTGAGAGAGAGATACCATAATATACCACTATAACAACACATATTTGAGAAAGATAGAGAGTTTTTTTTTTAGAGCTTGAAGAAGAGCTTGGAAGATCTTCAAAGTAGAGAAGCTTTGAGGATAGTTTGGAGGTGATCCTCTAACCATAAGTTGTTGATTTTCATTCTTTTTTTTAAGCCTCTAATCTTCAAACTACTTAGTTTTCTTTGTTTAATTTCTTCTTGTTGTTTATACTTCCCTCTTGAGATTCTTAGAGATCCTCAATATCTCTCTTGAAAACTCTTGAGTTTGACCCCTTGATTTCATGTAAGCTTGTGCTTCCCATGGAAGACTTAAGGTTGATCATCTTTTACATAAGGACAAGTGGATGAATCCAAACCCTTGCCATGGTTTGAGTTCCCTAACTTGGAGTTCTCATGGAATCTCTTTATATTCCTTGAAGACTCATGAGTATTAGTCATATCTTCATCTCCAATGACCATCAAATGGTAGGAGAAAGTAGTTTGAGTCTAAGCTTATCTCCATAGTTTAGATTCATCATCTTGAGATTTTAAGAAGTCTAGTCGTACTTCATTTGAAAATCTACAAGTATAAAGGTCTTTAGTCTCCAATGACCATCAAATGGTAGGAGAAAATGGTTTAGTTTAAGTCCAACTTCATGGTTTAATAATTGGGGTTGACAAATAAAAGTTGAACTTGACAATGAAACAGTGGGTTCATAAACCGGTTTTGATCAAAGATTTTTAGTTCGAAATCTAACCGTTGGAATTAAGTGAAACTAACAGGAAAGTGTCTATCACTCAAAGTTCTACCACTGCAATTTTTGTTTTAAAGAGGTTTCATGTTTAAAGTGGTTTGGTCATGAGTTTTGTGAAGTCATTACAATCTGTCCAGAGTTTCAGAACAGTAATACTCTTTTGAAATAAATAAATTAGAACCTTAGTAAAGTATTTGTGACCCAAAATAATTTTTTCTAAGTAGATTAATGTGTTAGGAAGTCACCCTAAAAAGAACTAAGCATTTCTGATCTTTTTACTATTTTTAGAAAACCGTGCAAGAACTCTGGACAGAGGATTATAGAATGCTGAGTGATGTCTGGTTTTTGTCCAATTCCCAGAGATCCAACCGTTGAAACTTTGATTTCCTTTATGGGTTAAAAACTAGACACACAGAGGCATCTTGTGTCCAAAATTCATCAAGATCAAACCACGGGAACCATGCTTTTTATTTCTTTAAAGTTATGATCTGCTCTCAGCAATTTCCAGAATTCTGTAATAGTTTTAATCGATCTTATGAATAATGGCTTAGATGACATTTTCATGAGTCAAGGTTTAAACCATGTTTCAATAATGATTAGTTAAGCTTGAATTCAAAGTTTAGGTGATCTAAATCATTGAGTATTTCATAATTTATCTTTGTTCATGTACATATTCATCCATATGGCTTGATACTTGTAATTAGGATTTATTTGCTTCAGATTTAATTACCTTTGATAGATTTAAGCTAGAAATTTAGGATTGTTATTTCTAACTTCGTATCTTGTATATTATGTTCACTAACCTCTATTTTGTAGCGTTATTGAGGTACGATTTCTCAACCCCTCTCTAGTTTATTGTATTCTTTGATTTTAATTGATTTTCGACTTCAAGCGCGACACCTTAGAATTAGGACTTGCTTTACTTGTATATATGGATTAGAGACTCTATTCCTAGGTTTTATCTATTTGCATGCATTTGCACGTTTAATATTCGCGGTTGGATCCCGGGTAAGTTCTCTAGTTCCCTATTTGCATATCATATTGCTTGCTACTTGAACTACATGGCTTTTGAATGATATTTTGTAAATTGGTAATTTTACACCATTTCGACATATTTGTGTAATGTATACGTATATCTATGTATTAGTTAAGGGCATGCTTAGATTAGTAATTCAATTAAAAGGATGTGGAGTAGAGGCCTATCACAAGATAGGATGAGAGAGGGTGTTTTAGTCCGACGGGCTCCTTCCTCTCTCATTCTTTAATCCCCGGACCTAGTTAATCTTTGGTTTCGCAAAAGATCAGTTTCCTTTTGAAATGGTTTCTTAGTTTTCCCTTGAAAAATTAAGTGGCGACTCATTTGTTTTGAATTTAAAATGTAGAAAAGATTTTAAAAGAAAAGCTGTGGGTAAAAGAAAGAAAATTGCGATATCCACAGGTAGTCATTTCAAGGCTGAAGTCAGAGATCTATTTGAGGAATACAAAATCACTTATCACAAGTCGTCACCATACAGGCCACAAACTAATGGGGTAATCGAAGCTACAAACAAGAATCTCAAGGCCATACTGCAGAAATCGGTCGATACCTACAAAGACTGGCATGAAAAGCTACCTTTCGCACTTTGGGGATACAGAACATCGATAAGGACATCCACAGGAGCAACTCCTTACTCACTGGTATATGGAATGGAAGCAGTACTTCCAGTCGAGATAGAACTACCGTCCCTGCGCGTGATGGCAGAATGTGAAATTTCATAATCGGATTGGTTAAGGGAAAGGTACAAAGAATTGGCTCTCATAGATGAAAAGCTCCTAGCGGCAGACGACCATGTCCGAATCTATCAAAAGAGGATAGCCCGTACTTTCAACAAAAGGGTTCGTCCGAGGAAAATTGACAAGGGTGACCTTGTCCTTAAGGAATTGCGAGCCCCGATCTTTGATCCACGCAGAAAGTTCAGACCCAAATAGGTCGGCCCTTATATCGTCAAAGCTATCCTTTCTGCAGGAGCAACCTACCTTATGGACCTCGATGGCGTTGAATTCAAATAACCAATCAATATGGATCGCCTCAAAAAGTACTATGCTTGACCATTCCCCAAAACCAATTTTTCTCTCAAGCCTCGCCCTGAACTACGCTCGACCTGATTCCCACTCGGGGATACGTAGGCAACCACATCGGTTCGGTCGACAAACTTTGAATATTACATAAGCAGGGATAAATGAAAACACAAAAAGTTCTTTCAGAAAGCAATCCCAAATATCAAAGACACTTGGAGGAAACAAGCAGAATCAGTCAAGTCTAGTTTTACTTTTTATCTTTTATTTCTTCAAAGGTCTCTAGAAATAAGCTCTTGCTCGACCGACCCAGCCCCTGATGAAAGCAGTAATAGTAGTGGCTTTGACTCAGGAAGCAAAGACCCTCTCGGTAAACCCCCGGGGGACCTCTTGAACTCACCCGTACTGTCTGACCAATCGGTGAGGATGATAGAAAGAAGTCTCTCTCAGGCCCATCAGCCACACTTCTTGGTAATCCCCGAGACTAGTGGTCACAGCATGAAGGCCCCAACGCCTCACGATCCAGCAAATGTCGGCCTCAAATAAAGCACCCATCATGCCAACCCAATCGGCAGCAGTGTAATGAGGATGAAGCACAGCCTTGCAGAAATAAACCGGCAACACATTACCTATCCATAACTGAAGGCGCTCGTAGAGGCAAGCCTGTAACACCAAAGGCGCCCCAGAAAGAAGAAGCGTTCCTTGATTGAAAGCGCGATTCAAACCATTTAGGGTTTTAACCAGAACCATGGCCATGGGATTCCTGCTAAGTTTCAGCCCAAGGCACACGTGCACCAAGTCAATAGAAGCACTCGAGAATAGAAAATGCAAAGTCATGCACAGTATCAGAGCGGCCCTGCGGGCAACATCATATACGCTAGGATTCCCAAGACTAGCATACCGGGCGATGATGGAAGCAATATCAAGAACCTCACCATGAATTAGCCAGCGGAAAATAGTAGTAGAACAGTTCAGGTATTCAACCAAGCCTCGCGTAGGACTGGGGGTATCAGCAGAAGGGAGAATCAGGTCAGAGTCAGAATCGAAGCCAAGGATAGCACAGAACTCTTCAAATAGGGGACATATCTCCAGACCGTTGAAATTGAAGACATGGTTCACCGTATCCCAGTGGACTATAGCGGCACACATGAACTCAGTGTTCAGAGCCATCGGCAAAGAGAGAATAGCTTGGTCAGATCGTAGCTGGAGAGGTTGATTCGCTCCACACCATCCGTGATGTTCATCCAAGCTGTGAGTTGAGCGGGATCATACAATGCCATATTTTCTGTCGCGACCCTAGAAAAATTCAAAATTTTGGCAGCACCTCCCCGTTTCATGGACTATCCCACTTGCAAGGCAAACACACTCACTATCACAAGGCTGCTCATCGTAGTAACATCAACAATCACAGAATCACAATACACAACCACCAACCAAAGCAAGCACACAACTACGCCTTCAAACCGGAAACTATCCAGCTCGAAAGGCAAAACATCATAATACGCTATCGAGGGTGATAAATCATCCTACACATCATCCTATACATTATCCAACAGTCACATTATTCACTAGTATAACCCAATTGAAAACATAAAATGGAGATAAAACAAAAATCCCTGCTTAGGAGGCCTCAGTCTTCCTCTTCTTCATCCTCTATCTGGCCACCCGGAGTGTACATCGGCAATGGCCTCCTCCTACCACCTTTGCACCTCGGCCTGGTCCTCAATGAGCCTGCATCACCCCTACGATATTGCACACACAAATAAAATGAAAACAATCAGTAGAGAAACAACAAGAAGTACAAAAACGAAGTCGAGTCAGAAACTTACCAAGGACGCCATCTGACTGGTGGCAAACTGCCGCATACCATCCATCTGTCAAGGGCAAAATCAGGGTTAGGACCTCATAACCTTAAGGAGCGTAAAATTAGAGACATACCCAATGGTCTCGTATGAGGACCAAAGACCGTAAGCTAGCTACCAAGGCGTGGCCCTCCTCAGCATAACTCCTAGGGACATTGAGAATGCCTGCTGGCTGGGTGGGATACCCACATGTGACCCATGGCACCTCTATAACCTGGGGAGAGCCATCTGCACCCAAAATATTAACAGTCCAATCCCAAGGAGGGATATGATCAGAAACTGGGGAACCTATCTCCTGTACATCTCGTGAAGCTGTAGGCACAAAACAAGTTAGGGAAAAGATGAGTCAAAAAAACATAGGCAACAGATAGAGACAAAACGTAAAAGAAATTCACATCCAGGAGTGGGAAGTTGGGCATCAGGAAGTAGCCATGGTAAGCCTCATAGCCGGTCTCAGAGAGAAAGTGATCCCAAACATCAGTACCAGCTAAGGTCGCTAGCAAAGCATCACTAGAAAGGTCATCAGCATCCATCACAGGAGGATTATGACGGACCCGATACCTCGGATCGCCAACCACCTGCTGAGACACTCGCTCGTCGAGGAACCATTGCCTGCTTTCGGTACTTTCCATCAGAAGTCGGCAAGAGGAAAGGGGCCTGACCCCCTGTATCTCCTATGGGGTAGCATAGGCAATGCACTCCCAAGGAGTCCAATCAACGCTAGTAGCTGTCAGCCCAGATAAGAATTTTCTGAGGAGAATAATCAGATGAGCCCCGCTCTTCACCCCGACAACATCCCTCTACCATCTAAAGCCCCGGGGGAACAAAGGCATAGGAGCCATGCGATCCTCATCTTCACATGATTCATCAGTAGGGGAAGGAGCCAACATCTTTAGGTACTCAAAGATCCAAATCTGTACAGACAAAGGAAAAATCAGAAAAGACAAGAAGTACGAAAATCAAAAAGCCAGAAGATAAAAGAGGTTACAGTACATACCTCCCAAGCTCGCTAGAATCCCCCTGTCGATTTGACATTACCCCGGGAAACTTCACCCATATGCTTGTAAAGGTGGGGCAGGGCAGCACCGCCCCAATCATAAGAGGGGATCTCACCAATGGTTGCCAGACAAGAAAGAAGCCTTAAGCTCACCCGGTCATTCCATGTCACGAAGATCGAGCAACCAAGGACATACAGAAGAAATACCCTCAAAAGCTAAGAATTATTCAGGTTGTGATTCCCTCTGGTGTAAGCCCGATAAAGCCAGCCACACGGAAACCAGTGCCTCTCTGGATTAGGAGGAACAGCCCCAATCAACATCTCGACAGCCTCGGGATCAATCTCATAGAAGTAGTCCAGAATCAGTCGCTTCCCGCCAACTCTCAATCCGGTGATCATGGAAAAATCAAAAGGCGTCATTGTCATCTCACCAAATGGCAGGTGGAAAGTATTGGTGGTGTCCCACCATCTCTCAGAAAGAGCGTAAAAATGCGCCAGATCGTTGGTACTCTTTGAAACTAGGTGGACAAAGCCGCCAAACCCGGCATCATCTATCATTCTCTTGACGGCAGGCGAGAGTTGGGTGTACCACAGAAAAGCATGAGCAAGGCTACCATGGCCCTTCAATGTCACTTTCGGCACCTACACACATCAAAAACGACAAAAAATGAGCACAAAATCACTATTCATGACCTAAGGTCTGACTTTACAAAATCAACATACAAGCACAAAACAAGCTTCCAACAAACTCTAGGTGCACACTACAGTTCATATAACTAGCAAAATGCACAAAATAGTCCTAAACTGTTGAAAGTTTCACATACCAGGCTCGCTAGAGCCGCGGCCGAAAGATGACGTTGGGAGTCCCGTAAAATCAAGTCCGGGGTTTGGCTCTCAGCTTTCATTCGTTCTTTGGCCTTCTTAGACGGTCTCCTTGAGCTCGAAGCCATGGATCTGCAAGAAAATGGAAGACTAGAACTGAACTTTCTTCTTGAAAAATGGAACAAACCAAAACACCTATCAAAATTCCAATTATGGCGAAAGATTACTCACCTGAGCGTACACAAGCTGCGTTTTGACAGATTTTGGCTCCAAAAGCACCCCAAAATGGCCAAAAATGAGCTTGAAATGCCCAAAAACCTGAGATATACACACATGGAGTTCGGCCACCTAGTTCTGCTGTGACAGTGGCCCAGTGCCGCCGCAGCACTGCTCCCCACGGGCCCCACTTTGCTCCATTTTAGCCCATTTTAGCCCATTCTGACCCGTTTTAGCCCGTTTGTGATCCCATTTAGCCCCGGTAGCCCTTTTTATTCAAGATTTATGAGGATTTATCCCCAATAGATCCATTTTAACCCCAGCAGATTCATTTAATCCATTGAGGATAGAAACAAAAAGATATCAGCTCCTAAAGGCCCGAATCAGCTTTTTGGACTGACCATTGTAAAAATCTGATCAACCGTGAGAGATTCAAAGATGGGTCCTGGTTCCCGATCAAGAAATAGTTAAGAGAGATTCTCTGAGAATCCTACATCATCCCCCGAGGAAAAAAAATAGAAAGATATCAGCTCCCGAAGGCCTGAATCGGATTTTTGGACCGACCAATGCAAAGATTTGATTAACCGTGAGAGATTCAGAGATGGGTCCTGGTTCCTAATCAAGAAACAGTTAAAAGAGATTCCCCGAGAGTCCTACATCATCCCGTGAGGACAGAAATAGAAAGATACCATCTCCCGGAGGCCCCGACCGGCCCTCTTGGATTGAGCGCCGACAGATTTAATCAACCGTGAGAGATTCAGAGATGGGTCTTGGTTCCCGATCAAGAAAAGAGAGATTCTCTGAGAATCCTACATCATCCCCTAAGGACAAATACATAAGGATACTAGTTCCCACTATCCCCAACAGAAAGTAGCAAAAGCAGAACCGACTCCCGAAGATCGGCCATCAGGAACAACCAGAACATCGCCCGTATCCAAATTTTGAAGATGAAGCATCGTCGTTCCACGACTCTGTGTCTCCTGATTATCATGAGTTTCTCATTTGTCCATTATCATAGCTTTTGCACTTATCGGTTATCATAAGATCCCTCGGTCACCGTTGGTTGTCATCCTCTAAAACCTTACGTCTAATCCATTTCACTTACAAAGCACACTTCTCGTAATTTAAGAAGTTTTCCCAAGACCCAGAGTCTTCAACACCTTGGCATCCTTATTAGGATCAACCACTGCATTAGATTCAACACTAGCACAACATAAGTCCACTCGGGGTTGCACACACCCCACATCACCAACTCATACTAAGATCAGAACACTAAACATGATAGGACTCAGGACGTAATTCATATCACATCCATGCATTGCATATCATCCTCATAACATATCATTCGCCTGACTTGTTGTATATGTGTGATTTGTTCCTTTGTGCCCCGAACTACGTCCTGGTCTGATTCCCCTTGGGATACGTAGGCAGCTCATGAAGAGTACAACTAGCCCTGGTCCCAGCATCATGTTTTCTATCATTACACCTTTTGCAACGCTTTTTATCCTAAATCTATAGCCTCCAAAAAGACCTGTCTCTTCAAAGCTTTGGCACTCGCTTGCGACATGCACTGCCTCGCAAGTTCATGCCAAAGAGGGGCAAACTGTAGACACCCATTTTGTCAGCTATCAGATTTAGGAGACCCATAGCTTAGTGGTTCACAATGATCGAAGAAGACTCAAAAAGGACTCCTGGAAGTTAATTCTATCTCTCAAAATGCTCAAAATGACCAAAATACCCCTGAAAGCCCGAACGCTCCCGAATTCGGACCAAATATTCTGGAAATGTGCTACATCGTAAGAAAAATAATAAAATGAGTTCTAAAGAAAGACCGGATGAAATCGTCGGCTCCCAGAGACTCCCAGAAGTCCCAAAAGTTTCCAGAAAGTCCCCGTTGACCGGTTTGACCAAGTTTGACCAAAATTGTCCAAAATTCGCCAAAAAGTTCCAGGATCATTCTAGATCTTATGAAAAGTATTAAAATGAGTTTTAAAAAATCGATCGAAAACGTCAGCTCCTGGGAGCTCCCAAAGGTTTCCAAAACTTCCGGAGAATCCCAAGTTTAACCAGTTTGACCAAAAGTTGACTTTGAAACCGGAGCACCATATCACTTTTTGAATATTTTTCATAGATACTAGAGGTCAATAGCTTTCCGACGGTATGTCGCACATAATATTTAGATTTAAAACGAATTTATTATGAATTTTCGAAGGTGAAAAAGGCGATCAAATCGGCTTTTATCGCGAATACCACAAAACTTTTCAAAGAGACCTATCTCCAAACTATTTTTTATGTAAATTAGACTCCATTACCTTTCCAACAGTATATTATAATCTCAATTTGGAGTTTATATGCATTTTCTGTGAATTTCGGACGAAATAAGGCCTTTTCGCGAATACCAGAACCTCTGGGGGCCTAAAAAGGATTATTTGGACGAATGCGGAGCAGTGCCTCAGCGGCACTGGCCCACTGCCACCGCGGTACAGGCCCAGTGCTGCCACGCCACTCTCCCCCAGAATGATATGTTTTTGTAATTTTATTTTGGGTTCATTTTGATTAATTGAAAACCAAAACGACGTAGTTCTATGTTCACAGATGTTTGGGACCAATGGGAGTACTTCTAAAACCCCAAAACCACCCAAATTGGCCTATATAAACCCCCCATTGACTTCTCATTTTGGGGGTGTAAAATGTAAGCTTTGAAAAGTTTTAGAGAGAAAGTTGTAGAGATAAGGTTAGAGTAGAGAGAAAAGAAGCTTCTTTCTTTGATTTCCAAACAAAAGAGTGAGTTCTAAACTTTGTTTTTACTTCATTACTTCCATTTACTTCATATTCAATACACCCAATCACCATTTTAGTGAGCATTTAAGAGAGAGGAAGCAACTTCCATGTCCAATGTCACCACATATGAGTGAAACACCAAACTACAAGTCCAATACATCATGAATATCATCTATTGATTGCTATCTATTTGTTTGTGTATATTTGTTCATGTTCTCTTACCTCATTTCTTTTTGTTTTCTTTATTTACTTACTAGTCTATCATCATATAGATGATGACATGAAGTTTGAGGTGAGTGAATCCTTATGGATAGTAGCTCTTGACCTCAAAAACATGTTTGATAGATGATGATTTCAACTTCAATACATTCCTATGTATTCATGAAGTTGTCTTTAAAATGAAAATAATACTTTCCAATAATCTTGGAGGTTCTTGATGTGAGTCAAATGTTGACATTTTGGGTGGTTATAATCTTAATTAAGTATTGAAAATATGTTCTCAAAACCCCCATTTCAAAACCCCCCTCTTAAACCCCTCATTTTGATTTCAAGAAATATACCTTATTTTCTCAAAACCTTCAAAACAGTGAGTCATTTAACTTCAAAGAATTATTTTGAGTTCAATATTCAATATATGAATGCAAGACCACTTGTAAAGTCTTTCTAACTCATTATAGAACACCCACGATTTTTGGCTTGACTTGGAAGCACTTGAAAGGGGTCCATTTTTGTCCAAACATTCCTTCCAAACATTCTGCCTCTACTGTCACAGCAGCTAGGTTGACTTTTAGCTTGTTTTACAGAAAACTTCTCCAAAATAGAGTGGTCCCAACTTATTTTTACCTTGAACTTCAATGTCTTAGGGAACTTTCTGTATAATTTGGGCCTCTAGATCATTTTATTTTATTTTCTAAGATTTTATAACATTTTAGTCGACAGAACAGACTCTGTTTCTGAATAACCTCTATTTTTTATATGATTTCTCTCAATCTGTGATAGTTATTAAAGATTAGCTTTTTGGGTTGTGTTCTAGACACCATAAGGAAGATCTCCATAAAACATCATGTATTGAAAACATTCCTAACTCCTCTTTTCAATTTCCAAAAGATCATGTTACTGTTCTATCCACTATTCACAGCAAGCATACTTCTACTTCCATCCTTTGATTTGATGCTTACATGTACTCCAAATTAGCTTATGTCTTAGGAAGTAGTTCATACTACATTTGTACATATCCCATAATGATCTCGTTTATTCATTCATACACATTTTAGACTTCTAAGTCATTCTAGGAATCCATGAACATAAAACACACTACAACCTTGGCACATTCTAGATACATACATTGCATCCATGCAAAGATTTGGGGTTTTTGTAACTCCTAATCTAAGGAGATTATAAGGAATGATCATGATCACACGTTCATGCTTCCCCTTGATCTAATCCTCCTTTCTCATCCATCCCAAGGATTGAGAGATCTTCTTTTCTCAAAGATTAACATGCATCATTCTAGCTTGCTAAGCATCCTTGTTTTATTTGATTTATTAGTTTCAAGAATAATTCATGTCCCCTTTAGATTAGGAAAACTTGATTACTGATATGTGATTAGACGATTTTTCCTAGGTTTGTTTTGTGTGATCTTTCACTTTGCATTGTGATATTTGGCTTAGATCTTATGAATGATATCTTATCTTTTGATCTTCTATTTCAAATTTTCTTATGTAATGTAATATACTATCATAGTATTAATTATCAAACCATACGTAGTATAAGATGATTATTTGGATGCTAATTGAGGCCCGTCGAGAGACGGGGCGAGTTGAGGGTGTTTTAGTCGCGACAAAGCCTCATTCCTCTCTCGTACCAAAACCCCGAACCACGTTCTTTGGTCATGAAGGGCCAGTGCCCTTTATCCGTTTGGGTTAGTCAAAATTATGTTTCTTGGTTCCTCAAAGAACAAGTAGCGACTCTGTATCTGTTTTCAACAGACCATTTTCTTTTCCTTTTCAAAACAACTTTCAAACACACAAAGAGGTGGGATGCCGCGTGTCCACACCTGGCCAAGCTCTGAACTTCCTTGGTTGACCTGGGTGACCGCATGTTTATAATGGCCTAGATTTTGTCAAGGTTTGCTTCAATACCCCGTTTGCTCACTAGGTGACCCAAAAACTTTTTGGACAAGATGCCAAATGTGCACTTGGCTGGGTTCAACCTCATCCCAAACTTCCTCAAAATACTGAAGGCCCCGGCCAGATGTTCAAGATGGTCTGACTCGTCTCGGCTTTTGACTAAAAGATCGTCAACATAGACTTCCATAGATTTCCCGATCAGGTCCTTGAACATGTGATTGACCAGGCATTGATAGGTTTCCCTGGCGTTCTTGAGGTCGAAGGGCATTACCTTGTAGCAGTACGTTCCTTGGTCCATGATGAAGGAGGTCTTTTCTTCATCCCCGGGGTACATGCTGATCTGGTTGTACCCCGAGTAAGCGTCCATGAATGAGAGGAACACATGACTTGCTGTGGAGTCCACAAGGAGGTCTATCATGGGTAATGGGTAGCAGTCCTTGGGGCAGGCCTTGTTCAGATTAGTGAAATCCACACACATTCTTCACTTTCCATTACTTCTCTTGACTAGTACCACATTTGCTAACCAATCGGGATAGTGAACCTCTCGGATGGAATTGGCTATCAGGAGCTTCTCGACTTCCTCACATACTACCGTCTGTCTCTCGGGTGCCATACCCCGCCTCTTTTGTTTGACCGAATGGGAATCCGAGTTGGTATTGAGACGGTGAGACATGACCTAGGGATCTATCCCAGGCATGTCCTCATGGCTCAAACATCCTGGCTTTGCCACAGGAACTGAACCAGCTCCTCTTTGAGGCCTGGCTCTAAGAGAGTGCCAATGCTGACAGTCTGGTCAGGAAACCAAGGATCCAATACCACCTGTTTTAGCTCTTTCATTGGACCCACTCTGTCACTTTTGTCTCTATGATCCATCTCTTGAATGTTTATCATTTTCGTAATGGCTTCTCGGCGTAAGGAACTGACATAGCAACTTCGAGCGTTGGCTTGGTCTCCTCGCAGGCTCCTGGGTCCTTGAGAGGTTATGAATTTAACCACCAGGCTGTACGTTGACACTACCGCCTTAACCTTGTTGAAGGTTAGCCTTCCAAGGATGACATTGTACGCAGATAGAGCTTCCATGACCACAAAGCTCGCCAGTACAGATGTCCACTGAGGGTAGGCTCCCATGAGGATCGGGAGCTCGATGGTACCGAGCAGTTGGGTGATGGACCCATTGAAACCTACCAGGAGTGTGGCCACTAGTCGGAGCTGATCCCTGGATATCCCAAGCTGATCGAAGCTGAGACAAACATGATGTCGGAGGAGCTGCCTGTGTCTACCAGTACCCTTTTGATCACGTAGTTTGCTATGGAGAGCGTCACCTCCAGCGGATCATCATGAGGGTAGTGCAGATCTATCATGTCCTCAGATGAGAACGTCAACACGTCAGTTAGGGAAGAGCGAGTGGATTTGACATGCCAGACATCCGATCGGGATGCCCAGGCATGCCTTTTCCTGGCCAACTGTGAATCTCCTCCGACCGAAGTGCCTCCAGAGATTACATTGATTTGCCCAAGGGGTCTCAGCTGCTTGGGAGCCTGGGTTTCTTGCCGTGGTCGCCTGTCTATTGCCATGAATTTAGCTAGGTGGCCCTGCTCGATCAGCTTCTCAATGGCAATCTTAAGCTTAAAGCAATCCTCTGTGTCATGCCCGTAGTCTTTGTGGAAGCAACAAAACTTGTCCCGGTTCCTCCTACCGGGTGGGCTTTTCAACTTGGCAGACTCCTGGAGTAGCCTCTGGATCTCTTCGGCGGCCATAACTTCATGGATTGGCCGGGAATGTAGGGTGAAGGTAATCGGGGCCTGATCCCGACTGCCTCTCTGTTGATCTTGTTTAGGCTTCTTTCCCGGACCTTTCTCGAAGCCCTCACATTTTCGATTAGCTCTCGGGGACTCTTCTCCTGTAAAGCTGGCGCACTTGGACTTCAGAAACTCCTCATGTCGATGTACTTTTCAACCCTCTCTGAGAGTTCCACCAGGGTTGCCAGTCGGTCATGGTGGAATAAAATAAAAACTTTGGTGTGTTGAACCCCCGAGCAGAAAGTCATGATTGTAGCCGTTTCGTTCAGGTTGCGGATCTAGAGCCTCTGCTGATTAAAACAGTCCACGTAATCCCTCAGGGACTCTCTATTTCACTCCTTGACGGTAAGCAGCAGGGTGTCTGGTTGTGACTGGTCGATCATCCCCACAAATTGGCTGATGAAGAGCTTGCTCAATGTCTTGAAGTCATCAACCATTTAGGATTTCAGAGCGCGGCTGGGCCTTTAAGGGTACTAGGGAAGGCCAGGCATAGTAACTCGTCCACCGTGGTGACTAGCGCCATCTGAGCCTTGTAAGTACGGGCATGATACACTAGGCTCCCTAAACCGTCATAAGAGCTGAGATGTGACATTTTAAATTTCTACGGGATGGGAAATGCGGTGACCCGAGTAGTGTAGGCGACTCGGTCTCTGTATTGGTATTGTCATGGAGCTGCTTGCGGCTCAGTTTTTTGATTTACTGTTGTAAGTCCTCGATCTGGGCCTTTACATCTCGCCCAGTTCTCCTTTCCATATCCGAGCGGTACGTCGGGTCTGATGATGAGGCCTCCTCCTCGAAGTGCATCGTCCTCAGGGATAGAACCTGGCTCCGGCTCCGGCTCCGGGTAATCGTATGCCTAAGATCTCCCCGACTCTGGACCGGAGGGTCTTTGGCCGATTCCCGGGCCTTTGGTCCTGATTCCTCCTTCCTGGTGGTGCGTCGTCTGTTGATGATATCTCTAGCATCTTCCACCCAGCAAGGATTGGTCCGAGCTTACCGCCTGGTACGCCTGGGCGCTCTACTATGGTCACCATTCCGGATATGTTCCCAATCTGACGGGGACACCGGCGCAGAGTAGGTATGGTTCCGAACTAGTGCGGGCTCCCGGTCGGGAACACTCTTCCCGTGCTGGTTCTCGGACTGAAGACGCTTTTCCTGTAAGGCCAACAGCGCTTCGATTTGCTGTTGGGTTTTCCACAAGCCTTCCAGAAGTTGCGCGAGCGCTATTGTCACTTGCTGGGAGGTCATGGAGGCAGCCTACTGCTCGAGCTACAAGTTCTCCTAACCGGCCTGGGCAGTATTTTTCTTACCCGTCTTCGGTGGCATGTTGATCAGTCAAGAAATTTGTTGGTGAAAAACTTATCGTTTCCCACAGACGGCGCCAAACTGATGATGCCGAAGTTTGGATAAGAAGAAATATACAAAAGAGTCAGACACAATGAAGTTTGTAAGTGGTTCAGCCCTATTGGGAGGTAGCCTACTTCTACAAGTGAGTCGATGCGCTTCACTATCAGATCACCGGCGAGCGCGGTGAGCCAACAGTTGGGCGGCACTACCAGTAAAACCAACCGGGTGTATGCGTCTTAGTGAAAATAATATGCTATTCTTTAGGTTTAGAATGCAACCCCTTTCAATTGGGGCGAGTGTCCTCTTTTATAGGTGCAAGAGACGACCCGTACAAGGTAAGTTTATAGATTAGGAAGCATAATCTATTTATAGCTTAATTTACATGAACTTAGGGGTGTTTCCTAAGTGGTTTAGGAAACTGCCTGCTCCTTCCATTTAGTCTTCTAACTGGGATATAAAACTGCTTAGAGGCTTGCTGACCAAGCAATCACGCCTACTGGGGCCGCGCCCATGTGGGGTCCGTCTGGAAAGAACGCCTAGACTTACGACCAAGTTGGGCTGTTTTGTGTAATAGCTCGGGATGGCTGTGTAGTCAGTCCAAATTCAAGATGACTTGGCTTCTCTTTGCTGAGGTGGCGAGGCTTGACTTTGACCTGATATTTTTGTGCATATCAAAAAATGTACACAAAAGAAGTCCAAGGCATTAAAGCCTTGATTATGACACTTCTATATTTATATCTATACATAGGTAATTCTCTCTCTCTCTCTCTCTCTCTCTCTCTCTCTCTCTCTCTCTCTCTCTCTCTCTCTCTCTCTCTCTCTCTCTCTCTCTCTCTCTTTGTGCAGGTTAAATTCAAAGGGGGTGTCAGAACGTTTGGAAAAAATAAACAAACCAAACTTCTTGGGCACTTCAAAAACTATTTCAAAAACATTTATAAGTTCATTCAAACACTAAGAATCCATTCAACCCAAGATTATAACACAACCTTGCATCTACTTCCCAACATTTAGCTAAGCACAACAAATTCACATACTTGACATGCTTTTTACCCAAATTCATCAAAATACATATACATAAACAAGAATTAAACAACTACTAACAAGAATTACCACATGAACATAACTAAACATCCAATTTTGGGATTAGAACACTCACCTCTTCGATTTACTAGCGATTAAGCTCCTAGAATCCAATTTCAAGCTAGATTCAAGCCCAACTCTTGTTCTAGAGTAATCCTACATAAGTTTGATACATCAAACATCGTCGATCAAGAACGGTTCTAGGAAAATGTTGCCGAAAATGAAAACAATTTATGTGCATGTGATCCTCTTACCTCCACGAGTCCAAAAATGGTCTCAGATTGTAAATCCGACGCTGGACGGCTAAGAAACGGCAACAAACGTCCCGTGGATTTCCATTGCCGACTCGAGAGCTCTCGTTCTCTCCAATCTTGTGAATTTCCCGCTATGTTTTGTGTCTTGGAGACACATATCAACACATGCATATGTGTTGTATCAAGTTTCCATTAATTATGTTTACCTCCCCTGACTTTTTTTAAGTTTTATTATGAAACCCCCATATTATTTACGTTAACTACCCATCTTTTCTAAAAGGATTTAATCTAATTCCCACGTGGATCCCAAACGTGGTCCCACATAAATTATGAGGTTGCAATTAAACCTACCAATTATCAATTGCTTTCAAATACGTACTCACATGGGTACCCAAACTGGTTCCTTTAGCCAATCATAAGACATAATAATATCTTTAAGTATTTAAATAAATATGCACATAAACATATAATAACATCAAAATGCAAATTATCTTTATTAGACCCTCGTTGGGCCCCACATTTATACCAGTCCTGCCTTTTATAGAACTTTCATCTGTGTCCGCATTTGAACACCTTTTTACCTGTGGGTTCATAACCCCACTTTAAATTATTTTATGCTTTAATTATCATTAATTAACACATGCTGATATCACATTAATCTTCTTTTCCAGGTACGGGTGTTACATTTCTCCCTCCCTTTTACGAAGTTTGTCCCCAAAGTTATTCTTACCTCATTAATCGAACAAGTGTGGGTACTTCTCCCTAATCTCATCCTCTCGCTCCCAAGTTGCCTTTTCAATGCAATGATTACGCCAGAGGACCATGACTAATGGGATCGCCTTTGTTCGCAACACTTGATCTTTCCTATATAGAATCCGTAACGGATGCTCAACATATGTCTTGTCTTCTCGGACTTCCAACAGTTCTAGTTCAAGAATATGACTCAAATCTGACACGTAGCGTCTGAGCATAGACACGTGGAACACGTTATGAACATGTGCCAGCTCTAGTGGCAGTTCCAAACTGTAAGCTACTGGTCCCACTTTATTCATAATTGGAAAAGGTCCAACATATCTTGGAATTAATTTACCTTTCTTACCAAACTGCATAATGCCTTTCGAAGGCGAAACGTTTAAGAACACATAATCACCAACTTCAAACTCCAACGGTCTTCTACCCTATCAGCATAACTTTTATAGCGACTTTATGCCACTTGCAACCATTGGTTAATCAACTTAACTTTGTCGGTGGTAATTTGTACAATCTCCAGCCCTAGAAGTTGCTTTTCCCCAACTTTGGTCCAACATACGGGTGACCTACATTTTCGACCATACAATGCCTCAAAAGGCGCCATTCTAATGCTTGTCTGGAAACTATTGTTATAAGAAAACTCAATTAATGGCAAGTGAGTTTCCCAGTCAGCCTTGAAATTCATAACACAGACTCTAAGCATATCCTCGAGAATCTGAATAACTCTTTTTGACTGGCCGTTAGTTTGCGGATGAAACGCTGTGCTAAAATGCAAAGTTGTTCCCATTGCTCTTTGTAGCCCTTCCCAAAATTTGGACAAAACATGTATCACGATCCGATACAATAGATACCGGTGCCCCATGTAATCCTACAATCACTTTAACATAAAGTTTCGCTAACTTTGTCGGCTCTGTAGTCTTTATCGGCAAAAAATGGGCTGACTTAGTCAACCGGTCAACAATCACCTAAATGCTATCATTAGATCTAGGAGATCTCGGTAACCCAAACACAAAATCCATTGTAATGTACTCCCATTTCCATTCCGGTATTTCCAATGGTTGTGCCTCTCCTGCAGGTCGTTGATGCTCAAGTTTTACCAATTGAAAAGTCATACATTTAGCTGCTTATTTCGCAACCTCACATTTCATACCACTCCACCAATAGACCTCCCTCAAATCTCTACACATCTTCGTACTACCAGGAATTACGGAATACCGAGTACCATGAGCTTCTTCCAAAATTCTTTTTTATATTTCCAACATTAGGAACACAATCGATTAATGTACCATAACACCCCATCATGTAAACTAAACTCTACTCGCTTACCTTCAGGTAATTCATCTAACTTTCTTCAAGTTTGGATCCAAGAGTTGATTTATTTTAATCTCTCCAATCAAATCAGGTTGTGCTACAATTGCCACCATTAACCCACCTTTAATTCTAGGAATAACTTCTAATTTTGGTCGTTTAAACTCTTTCACTAATCCTTCTTGTGATGTCAAAACACACGTCAAACTCTCTGATGATTTTCGACTCAAAGCATCGGCGACTACATTCACCTTACCCAGATGATATTGAATTTTCAGGTCGTAGTCCTTCATTAACTCCAACCATCTTCGTTGTCGCATATTTAGATCCCTCTGAGTAAACAAATACTTTAAGCTCTTATGGTCAGTGGAAATTTCACAAGTTTCTCCATATAAGTAAAATTATTTTGGGTCACAAACACCCCATTAGAATCCCGATTTAGTTATTTCAAAAGGGTGTTGCTATGCTGAAATTCTGGGCAGATTGTTGTCACTTCCAAAAATTCATGACCAAACCATTTTAAACATGAAACCATCTTAAAACAAACATTACAGTGGTAGAATGTTGTGTTATTGACACTTTCCCGTTGGTTTCACTTGATTTCAACGGTTAGATTTCGAACTAAAAATCTTTGATCAAAAACAGTTTGTGAACTCACTGTTTTCATTTGCCAAGTTCAACTTTTATTTGGTGACTCCAACTATTAAACCATGAAGTTGAGTTTAAACCAAATCATTTCTCCTACCATTGATGGTCATTGGAGGCTAAAGACCTTCATATTTGTAGGTTTCAAGTGAAGTATGAATTGACTTCATGAAATCTCAAGATGAGGAATCTAAACCATTGAAATGGGTTTGGATTCAAAAACCACCCTTTTTCCTACCATTTGATGGTCATTGGAGATGAAGACATGACTAATGCTCATAAGTTTCAAAGAGAATATGGAAATGACTTCATGGAACACCAAGTTTAGAGGATCCAAGTCATGAGTATGGACTTGGATGCATCTATATGAAAAAAAGTGATGATCAAATTTTTGACTCTCATGTGAAGCATAGGCTTACATGGGATTCAAAGGATCATACTCAAGAGATCAAGAGAGATGTTGAAAGTCTCCAAGAATCTCAAGAGAAGAACATAAACAAAGAAATAGAAGAAAGTATTGGAAACAAAAACTCCTAAGTTTACTTGACAAACAAAGATAATAACAAAAGGTTTTAGGATTAGAGTTTCAAAAGAAAGGGAGTATATAAATAATCTATGGTTAGAGGATCACCTCCAAATTATCCTCAAAGTTTTCTTTTCTTTGAAGATCTTCCAAGCTCTTCTAGTTTTCTCTAAAACTCTCTCAAATATCTTTTGTTGAAATGATAGTGATTCCTTGTATATTCCACCACACTTTTTTTTCTCTTCTTCTCCTTCCTTTTAAGAAAGATCCTCTCTCATTTATAGGCAAAATTAACCATCATTTCCAGTGAATTTTCGGAGTAAAAACAGGTGTAAATCTCTCATTTGGTGGCACAATGTGTACTTTCTGAAATTAGACAGACTGCTGCCCAGGATGGCAGTCAAGAAACTGTTGCGGCAGTCCATGACTGCCGCGCCGGCACTCCCTGACTGTCGCGCCGGCATTCCGTGACTGCCGCACGGCTCTCATCCAATGCCGCGACAATTAATGGATTGCCGCATTTTTGTCAGTCTTACTTTTTCAATTTTTGTTTTTATTTGCATACGCATACGTATTATTCTGCAAAATACAGACTTTCAAAACAGACGGCAGTCAGAAAATGTTGGCGGCACTCACTGAGTGCCGTGCGGCAGTCTCTAAGTGCCGTCTGGCACTTGCTGAGTGCCGCGGCATTCTTTTGTGTGCCGTTTTTTTTGTTAAGCTTCCCTTTTTAGATTTTCCTTTTCTCAAAGCAAATGATTTTTGAGGATTTTTTCCGAAAATTGTGTTTTATACCTGAATTCTCTTAAATACCTGGTATTTTCCTCTTTTCTGTGAAATTTTACCGCGTTTAGAGAACTTTCTGAAGAGCTTGGAATACTTCAAATCTTTCGGTCCTTGTCATCATTGGATACGGAGGTGACACTCTCCTAAATTTGACGTCTGGTAAAAATTGGGGTGTCTACAGTTTACCCCTCTTTGACAAAGCTTGTGGGGCAACGCGTCCCATAAGTGAATGTCAAAGCCTGTGTGAAGACAAGCCTTTGACCAAATTGTCGAATTTAGGCAAAACAAAACAACGCGTCGCAAAATGTCGTTGCAAAAACGGCTTCACAAACGGTTCATGTTGGTCGTGCTCGATGGTGGGCTGCCTACGTATCCCGTCAGGAATCAGACCAAAGCGTAGTTCAGACACGGGGTCGAACACACATAAACGCAAGTAATCACACAGATGGATGCACCTATCCTGTCGTGATGCAAGTGCCCTGCAACGGTATTTTCCGAATTAACCTGGTTATTTAAATGTCATGCCTATCGTGTTTTCCCTACGTGCGATGCGCTTTACATGGCGTGTCGGAAGATCATCTAATTCTTGACCAATGCAAATCTGTTACGGGGGCCGTAAAAAATGTTCTCAATTTGATTTCGAGGGTTAACGCAAATCTATTGCAAGAACCGAGAACATAAATCCGTTATATTCTCAAAACGAGGGTTAACGCAAATTTGTTGCGAGAACTGGGAATATAAATCTGTTATATTCTCAAAATGAGGGTTAACGCAAATCCGTTGCGAGAACCGGGAATATAAATCTGTTATATTCCAAAATGAGGGTTATCGCAAATCTGTTGCGAGAACCGGGAATATAAATCTGTTATATTCCAAAACGAGGGTTATCGCAAATCTATTGCGAGAACCGAGAATATAAATTTGTTATATTCCAAAATGAGGGTTAACGCAAATCTGTTGCGAGAACCGAGAATATAAATCTGTTATATTCCAAAACGAGGATTATCGCAAATCTGTTGCGAGAACCGAGAATATAAATTTGTTATATTCCAAAACAAGGGTTAACGCAAATCTGTTGCGAGAATCGAGAATATAAATCCGTTATATTCTCAAAACGAGTGGTTAACACAAATCTGTTGTGAGAACCGAGAATATGAATTTGTTATATTCCAAAACGAGGGTTAACGCAAATCTGTTACGAGAACCGAGAATATAAATCTGTTATATTCTCAAAACGAGGGTTAACGCAAATCTGTTGCGAGAACCGAGAATATAAATCCGTTATATTCTCAAAACGAGGGTTAACGCAAATCTGTTGCGAGAACCGGGAATATAAATCTGTTATATTCCAAAATGAGGGTTAACGCAAATCTGTTGCGAAAACCGAGAATATAAGTCTGTTATATTCCAAAATGAGGGTTAACTCAAATCTGTTGCGAGAACCGGAAATATAAATCTGTTATATTCCCAAAATGAGGGTTAACGCAAATCTGTAGCGAGAATCGAGAATATAAATCTGTTATATTCTCCAAACGAGTGGTTAACGCAAATCTGTTGCGAGAACCGAGAATATAAATTTGTTATATTCCAAAACGAGGGTTAACGCAAATCTGTTGCGAGAACCGAGAATATAAATCCGTTATATTCTCAAAACGAGGGTTAACGCAAATCTGTTGCGAGAACCGGGAATATAAATATGTATTCCAAAATGAGGGTTAACGCAAATCTGTTGCGAGAACCGAAAATATAAGTCTGTTATATTCCAAAACGAGGGTTAACGCAAATCTGTTGCGAGAATCGGGAATATAAATCTATTATATTCCCAAAACGAGGGTTAACGCAAATCTGTTGCGAGAACCGAGAATATAAATCTGTTATATTCCAATGTCTTTTCAATTCCCAAAAACTCGAGAGCCCACGGGCTCAAATATTTTCATTTTTCAAGAATCGAGGGCCCACGGGCTCAAATATTTTCACTTTTCGAAAGTGGGAGCCCACAGGCTCAAACATCTTCAATTTTCCGAAATTTGGGGCACACGGGCTCATATATACTCTGAAATTCCGAAATTTGTAGTCAATGTGTACCTAAAGACGACCCCAAGGGCAAAAAGTGTAATGAGGGCAAATTTTGGGGGCCTCAAATTCAATTTTCGAGACTTGGTTTGAATTTTTTGGGGGAAAATGAGGTATCCTTGAACCGCCTTAACCGCGGCACACGCGGATTGTTGCGGCAGTCTGTGACTGCCGTGCGGCACTCGCGGAGTGCCGTTGCGGCATTCAGCGAGTGCCGGCCGGCAGTTTACTAACTGCCGCGCATGGAAAATTGAGTGCCGCGATTATGCGGCAGTGGCTAAAACCGCCGGGTTCATTACATTTCTCTCATTCTCTCACTCTTCCCTCTCTCGATTTCTCTCTGGAGAATTTTTCTCTTTTCCTCTCTTCGCTTGGATTGATCTACCCGGGACTTAGCAGGTTCGTTCTACTCGATCAATACTTGCTTAATCCCTTTTATTTCACTATTTTCCTGCATTTTTCATGAATTTAACGTGTGAATCTCTCTTTTTCTTTGACAGATTATGGCGAGTAGTTCGGGGCGCAAAAAGAAGGCCAAGTATATGGCCACCTATCATCCAGATGCTACGCTCCTACTCTGGGATCCGGACGAGCATTTATCGGCCCGCGCGTTTAAGCGCGAGGTGAACGCTCCCCTTTTATTTATTTCTCGTATTTCTTTCTCGCATTTCCTTCTTCGTGTGAATGTAACGTAGGATTGTCACAACTCTTAGATACCCTGTTCCGAATGTCGCGCTCGTGGCGCCCTCGAGCATCCTTGATCGCTTTACTCCATGCCCCTTTTTAAGAAATTTTTATTATCCTATAAACTTCAAAAACTTTTCGTAAAACGAATGTTATGTTTGAATTTTTCTGTCCTGTATTTATTATTATTTTTTTTAGACATTCACGAGCGCGATGATTTTTCAAACATTCCCTTGTGAATTTTATCATCCCAACTCAATTTAGGTACTTGTGAACCCGTATTGAAACTAATGCCTCCTTTGAACTTGAATTTGCTTTGGACTTTCACAAATTTACACCTTTGTATACTTTGAAAATTTCTTTCTTTCTGGGACATCATCTGTTTTATTTTGCTTTTTCTTTTACCCAATTACTGACATCAGAACTTGTGGTTCCTTTTTTGCAGCTGCAGCCCAAGGTGCTGAAGGGGCACGGCAGTCTTGCTCACGGACATAAGTGGTATACAGAGTTGAGCGAGACTGTACGGGGGCTCGTAGACCCGACGGGATTTGGGGACTTCGTCAAACTTTTGACGAAGAGCTCCAATGACTTACAGCAGATACATGCCCTTGCTGAGCGGTGGTGGGATACTACGAGCACATTCCACTTCTCGTTTGGCGAGATGACGTTGACGCCGCTGGACTTCTCCTTGATCACCGGGATAGCCTTCGACGGGGAGCCTCTGAAATATTTGACAGATCAGGAGTGGGGCCAGGTGGAGCCGTTGCTAGGGGTGGTCCCAGAGGAGGCTTTGGTTACGGCCCGGTGGTTTATGGATACGTATAGGGGTCAACCTGGTTTCACAGATGAGCAGATGGCCAGAGGCTTCCTCATGTACATGCTGGGGTGCTCCTTGTTGAGCACCAAAGGTGATCGGATTTCTGTATCCTTGGTAGCCTCGCTGGAGCGTCTGGACCGAGTCACCGAGTATGATTGGGCTGGTACAGGGTTATCTATCCTGTACAGGCATATGAGTGACATCTTCCGAGACAGACCGGCTTCCACTAGTGGGTATTGGAGAGCGTGGGAGGTATATTCTTTTCCATATTTCATTGCTTTTTATGCTTTCACAAAATTATTCAAATTGTGAGACTAACCCCTCGTTTTTATTATTATTGCAGATCTGGTCCCACGAGTACCTTCGCATGATGTCCCCCGAGACACGCGATGCTGACGCCCTTATCATGCCCCAGGGGCTGAAGTGGGCGAAGGACAGGGTTGGGCGGAAGACCGGGGCGCACGATTTTATTTCGTTCAGGAACTTCCTGACGAACCTACGGGAGCAGCACGTCCACTGGCAGTCGTGGCTTAGGGTGCTACCTGAGACTCGAGTGGGGATCCGAGAGTCGGCCGGGTACGACCCGACGAGGCGACTCCTCTGTAAGCTAGAGGGCCAGGCGTGGTATCTAGGAGAGAGGATGACCAGGCAGTCACTAGCGGCCCCCGGGTTCTTTGTGCCGTTCCCTCCTCCCGACTCCATGAGGGCCACAGACACGCTTCAGGGCAGCGAGTTCACGGCTGCTCGAGCTGGCTTTGGTATTCACGGCTTCCTGGACGACCCGTCAGGATATGCGGCTTTCCGTGCCGCCAAGCTGATGCCGAACTTCCCTCTGATGGAAGTTACTCGGGTGAGTAAGATTCCTTCAACCTTTTTATGAATTATCTTTTATTCTTTATTATTCATGCTTTATTCCTTTTGTTTGCAGCCTGTTCCCGCCGCCACTCGTCCTCCTGCCTTGCCTGAGTGGGCCTGGACCATGTCTACCGTTTCATTAGGTGAGCCTCACTTGACGACGATCCCCCGACTATCACGGGGCGCCCCTACCATTCCTATCCATTACGACGTCGTCCCGCGTGCCTACGCGGAGGAGGGCTTGGCGTATGCCCATAGCGTGCGACAGTGGGTCCTCGGGCGAGAGTGGATGGTAAGGGACTTCACTCCACCTTTCATTTTGACTTTGATTGTTTCTTCTTTTACCAACCTTTATTCTTGGGTTCTTGTTTTTCAGGCTGAGGGAGCTCGGGCGACTGCTGCGACCCAGTTGAGGGCCCAGGTATGATCTTTATCCTTTTATTCTTAGTATTTCATTCGCCTTTTCAACATTTCCTAGACCCATCTTCTCTTATTTCAGGCGGAGGAGATCAAAGTCCTGTCTCAGCAGGTGGGGTAGCTCCAGCAACGGCTCCAGCAGTTTGGCATCCCTCTCAACGATGCCCCTGGAGGTAGCGGTGCTGGGCGTGGCGGAGGCGGCGGAGGCGGCGGAGGCGGCGGCGGCGGCGAGGGCACTAGCGGTGGCAGAGGCCGAGGCGGCGGACGTGGAGAGAGCGGTGGAGGCAGCGGGACCGAGTCAGAGGAGGAGCCTCTCAGGCGCACGACTCGTCAGACTCGCGATCGGGGTCGGGGTCGGGGTTGATCCTGCTTTTGTTATCTTGATTTTTTGAGTGTTTTGGGAGGATACATACTTTATTTGATGTTGTATATACACATCTTATTTTGGTGATGGCTTTAGGATACCCGGCAGGTTAGGCACTTGGTTGTTCTTTTTATATTTTTCTGCTTTTCATTATGCTCATTCACCTTATGTGTGACCATAGCTTGGTCCATTTCTTGCCGTATGTGGGATCATGGTTTGGTCCCGTTTTTTATTCTTATTTTTTAATGCTTCCATTTCTTTTATCTATTTGAAATGCACAAATGAATGAAGTAAATGAATGAATGTATTTGCACGTGCTGCATGATGCGCACGTTTTATTGTTTTCTGTTTAGTTTTCTGTTTGCAGGTGGGCTGATCATGTTACAAACAAATCCTGGCCAATGAAAAACTTGGAACGGCACTCGGTTAGGTCTCCGCGGCACTCAGTGAGAGCCGCAGCGGCAGTTAGTAAGTGCAGCAACGGTATTCACAGACTGCCGCGCGGCACTTCATCGAGTACCGCTGCACTTTATCGAGTGTCGCGGGTAGGTAGACAGCCTTATTCTTCTATTTATACCCCTTCTTTCTCAAAGTTCCGCAAAATACTTCTCTTTTCTTTCCATTTTCCCCTTTAATGGCCCCCATTAGTTCTTAAACCCTCTTCCCATGGATGGATACTCTCTAAGGTATCGACAAGCTCAATTTTGAGTGCTTTAGACTAAACGATCTCTTCTCTTTTCGACAAATGAACTTGAATGAGGTCCTACTTCGAGCTGCCATTCAGTGTTGGGATCCTGCTCTCAACGTCTTCCGCTTCGGCTCCCAAGAGATTTGCCCCTTGTTTGAGGAATTTAGCGCCATTCTTCATACTGATCCTTCTGCTGAATTGATGGTTCCTCTAGTTCAGGCCGGGTATGTCCGGGACCTAACCACTCTTCTCCACACATCTCGAAATGTGGCGGGCTCCTTTATTTGTGACAGGCATATTGATTTTGAGTGTCTTGCCTCCGTTTATGCTCCTATAGGGGACCCCTATGATGGTGAGTACCAGATCATCCGACGTAGTGCCTTGTCAATTGCCATGCTCTCTTACTTCCTATTTCAGTCATCTTCTGACACTCTTATACCCATTGCCTATGGTTTATGGGAGATGAAAAGTGCCGTTATGCTGGTCATTGGCGAAACTCTGATTGGATTGGGCCACGCCCATGCTACTGGGGTCATGTTATCTGATGGGGCACCTTTTGTTTTGCAAATTTGGCTCATGGAGCGTCTGGACCTCTTCATACATGCTTCCCATCTCCGTGGGTCACTTCCTTATGATCACATGGAGATTCATAGCTTGTTTCAGTCCGCCGATGCGTGGCTTGGTTGGCTTCAGGGCCTCTCTTCTAGTGACATCTGCTGGGTTTGTCCGTCGTGGATCTATCGCTCTATTGCTGTACGCCTCCCTGGACGACCTGGCATCTGGCTATCGGGTTTGCACGCCACTACTTTCTACATTCCTAGTCGGGTGGTTTGTCAGTTTGGACTCTTACGAGGCACTACCGATTCTATAACTGCTGATTTCACTAGGGGGTCCGCTTTGCGTCCTTCTATTGTGAAGGCTTTCATGGAGGCTTGGCATGGCAGAATGGCTGCTCCGTTCCCAAGGGTTCCTGCTCTGATCGTGCCTACTACCGAGTATCTCCTAGAGATACAGGCCTTGGTTGCGAGGCGAGCTTGACAGACACATGCATAATAAAGTAGACGAAGACGGGGAAAAGCTTGCCATGTTACAAAACCTTCTGACAAACCCTGCCTACTCTTTGTTTGCGCTTTTGAATGTGATTTTCCTTATTTTTCTCTTCAAAAGTATTTGTTATCTTCTAGGAAAGTTCTAACATGTTCAATCAAAGTGTTCACCCCTTCGATTGATCTTTTATGAAGAATTCTCCTTTCAATGTCTTTACTCGGCTCTTTACTTTGCTTTTTGCTTAAAACTTTACTTCTTCCATACCATGAATTCTCATTTGTTTTTATAGTACTTATTTTGATAGCCAGGTGATCAAAAAAAGGGGGGGTCTTGTATCTGGGTTCTTTGGCTAGCAAACGAAGTTTGCCCCTGGTTTTAAGGCTTTGAAGTGGTTCCGGGCAAACGCCAGTTTGCCCCTAGTTTAGCACAGGTTTTTTTTTTTTTTTTTTTTAGGTGACCGAACCAAGTAGGTTGCCTACGTATCCCCTAGCGGGAATCAGGTCAAGCGTAGTTCATCAAGGTAGAAGGCTTTGAAAAGAAAGGTTTCAAGCAAAATACTTTTTGAGGCGATTGAGGTTAATTGGTTGTTTAAATTCAACCCCGTCCAGGTCCATGAGATAAGCCGCCCCTCCGGAAAGGAGAGTCTTAATGATGTACGGCCCGACCCAGTTGGGTTTGAATTTTCCTCTGGGGTCATAAACGGGCACTTTCAGTTCTTTGAGGACAAGGTCACTCTCAGCAAGCTTCCTCGGGCGGACCTTTTTGTTGAAAGCACGGGCTATCCTCTTCTGGTACCCCCGAGTATGGTTTATCGCGGCCAGCCTCTTTTCATCGAGTAACATCAACTCCTCATACCTTCCTTGTACCCATTCTGATTCGGTCACTTCGCATTCTGCTAAGACCCTGAGAGAGGGTATTTCTACCTCAATTGGGAGGACCGCCTCTATTCCGTAGACCAGCGAGTACGGCGTAGCACCCTTTGAAGTCCTTACTGACGTTCGATATCCCCACAAAGCAAACGGCAGCTTCTCGTGCCAATCTTTATACGTATCTGTTGTTTTCCCCAAGATTGCTTTAACATTCTTATTTACTGCTTCCACTGCTCCATTCGTCTGAGGCCTATATGGGGATGACTGATGGCGAGTGATCTTATACTTTTCTAGGAGCGGGATAACCTCGCCCTGGAAATGACTGCCGTGATCGGAGATGAATTCATTCGGGACCCCATAACTGCAGATTATGTTTTTCTCGATAAAACTCACTACGTCCTTGGCTTTCAAAGTTGCATACGAGGCTGCCTCTACCCATTTTGTAAAATAATCAATCGCCACGATTACGTATTGGTGCCCATTGGAGACCTTTGGGACTATCTCACCGATGATATCAATCCCCCATACGGAAAACGGCCAAGGGGTGGTCATGCTATAGAGCTGTGACGGCGGGGTATGCATCAGATTTGCATGGATCTGACACTTATGGCATCTTCTAACATACTCGCAACAGTCCTTGTCCAAGGTCGTCCAATAGTACCTTGTCAGATGATCTTCTTCGCCAGCATGTGCCCATTCATATGGGGCCCGCACACCCCCTCATGTATTTCCTCCATCATTCTCTTAGCTTCTTTTCCATATAGGCACTCTAGATTACATCCGGTGTAGGATTTCTTCCATAGCTTATCCGCGTAGATCACAAATTGAGCGGCGAATCGTCGAATCGCCCCTTTGTCTTTTTCCGAGGCTCTTTCAGGGTATTCTCCTTCTTTAATGAACTTCCACACATCCATGTACCAAGGTACTTCATCTTCTCTTTCTATGGCTGCGATCATTTCGAATGACGGCTGATTCCTCACTTCTATGGATAGCGGGATCATGGTAACCTTGGACGGGATTTGGATCATCGAGGCTAAGGTAGCCAAAGAGTCAGCTAATTGGTTTTCTTCGCGAGGGAGGTAGTAAAAGGAAATCTTTTGAAACTGCGCTTTCAGACTTTCCAGATAGTCATGATAAGGTCTCAGTTTCTCATGCTTTACCCTCCAGTCTCCTCGGACTTGGGATATGATCAAGTTGGAATCTCTGAAGACATCAATCTTTCCGACTTTCAAAGCCAAGGCTGCTTCCATCCCAATTATGCATGCTTCGTACTCCGTGGTGTTGTTGGTTGAGTTATACTTGAGTTTGACGGCTAATGGGGTAGGGGACCCATCGGGTGCTATGAGGATAACCCCGACTCCGTATCCTAATTGATTGGCTGCTCCATCGAAGTACATCTTCCATAGGTCTTCCCTTACCTCTATCACTTCTTCATCAAGGAACTTGAATTCTCCTTTCTCCCCAGTCTCTATGGCGAAGTCAGCAAGGTATTCGGCGATGGCCCTCCCTTTGACGGATTTGGAGGTGACATATCTGATGTCGAACTCGGCTAGCATCATTGTCCATCGGGAAATCCTACTGGTCAAGGCGGGTTTTTCGAACAGGTACTTGAGCGGGTCCATTCGGGAGATTAAGATCACGGGGAAAGCTAACATATAATGTCTAAGGCGACGGGTGCACCAGACTAAGGCCCAACATGCTTTTTCTAATGGTGAGTACTTCAACTCGTATCCAGTCATCCTTTTGCTCAAATAGTAAATGGCCTTCTCCACGTGCCCCTCTTCTCCTTCTTGGGCCAACATACACCCCATCGAATCTTCGGATACGGAGAGATAAAGCAACAAGGGTATCCCAGGTGAAGGCGGTGACAGGACAGGTGGGTTCTGGAGGTAGGTTTTGATTTTGTCAAAGGCTTGCTGACATAAGGTATCCCACTCGAATCTTTCTCCTTTTCTGAGTACTTGAACAGCGGATCGCAGGTCATGGTGAGTTTTGAGATGAAGCGACTTATAAATTGTATTCTACCCAGGAACCCTCTCAACTCTTTCTCATTTTTTGGTGGGTTCATTTCGGTTATGGCCTTTATTTTGGTGGGGTCCACTTCTATCCCCCTTTGGGTAATGAGAAATCCCAGCAGTTTGCCAGTAGTGACTCCGAACGTGCATTTCTGCAGGTTCAGCCTCATCTTGAACTCCCTCAATCTTCCAAAGAACTTTCTCAAAGCTTCTAGGTGTCCTCACCTCTCTTTGGATTTCACAATCATATCATCCACGTACACTTCCACCTCTTTATGGATCATGTCGTGCAGTAAAGTGGTGGCAGCTCTTTGATAAGTCGCACCTGCATTCTTAAGTCCGAACGGCATGACCCTATAGCAATACGTCCCCCATGGAGTAATGAATGTGGTTTTCTCTCTATCCTCGGGTGCCATGAGGATTTGATTATACCCAGAGAATCCATCCATGAAAGATAGAAGCTCAGGTCCCGCAGTGTTATGAACCAACACGTCGATGTGTGGTAATGGGAAATCGTCTTTAGGGCTTGCTTTGTTTAAATCTCGAAAATCAACGCAAACCCTAACACGACCATCCTTCTTTGGGACAGGTACAATGTTGGCAATCCACTCGGGATACTCGGTGACCATCAAGAATCCAGCCTTTAACTGCTTTTCAACCTCCTCTTTTACTTTAAGTGCCCATTCTGGCCTCATTCGCCTCAATTTTTGTTTTATGGGTTTCAAATTGGGAAAGAGAGGGATGTGGTGCTGGACTATTTTTGGATCAATACCTGGCATATCATTATAAGACCATGCAAAAACATCTTTGAATTCATTCAATAGATTGATTAGTTCTTTGCTTTCTTTATTGCTAAGTGTAGAGCTGATAAAGACATTTTGAGGATTATTTTCATTTCCGAGATTAATTGTTAGGGTGTTCTCTATGATTTTGCATGCAGATTCAGTTTCTTTTTCAACTAATTTTTGCAATTCATCAGGTATTTCACATTCGTCACATTCATTGAGCGCATTCGAGTAGGCGGAATCAGTCATACTTTCATTGATCTTGTTAGGGGTGATTACAACAGACATAGCAATAGTAAGACGCCTCATTTGGGCCATTACAGACTCTGGGTGAGGGGGATACTTATCACTAGACTCGAAGACCCACTCCTTACTGGCTCCCTGCTTGAGCTCCATAGTATTATAGCCTGGCAGCCCCCCGGTCTCTGTCTTCTCTTCCTTTTCTGGTTCCGGTTCTTCTTCCCGCGCTTCCTCTTCCAGCACATCTTCAACATTCCCTTCCTCAGCCTTGACCTCCAAACCCTTATTTTCTTCCCTTTTCCCTTCGGCTTTTACACCTTCTTCGTTCAGCAGATTCTGCATGACCGGTCCGTCCAGTGCACCAATCCAATCGTTGGCAGTAACTGGTTTGATAGGCTGTTGTAAGTATGGATCTTTATATGCAGAAAACTTATGGGGAAAGAAGATCTCAAACCCTTGCTTCAAACATTTGTCTTTCTGGTCCACCCACGGTTCTGGGAAGCCACAAAAGGGGAAATCTTCTCCTTCCCTCACAAAGTAGCCATTGAGCGTCTTCAGGTAAGGGTCTAGTGGCGCATCGACAGCCTTCTTCTTCGCCCTTAGCTCCTTCTTTGTCGGCTGGTATCCCAAACCATGAGTGTGAGTCTGGGTAGGGATTTCTGGAAACTCAGGCAGGCCTTGAAGGGTCTTACCCAATCCCATGCCCGGGAAGAAACCCATCTTTTTCATGATTCCTGCGACCAATGGACTGGCATATTGATCAAAGTAAAGCGGTATATATTCTCTTGGCCTCTCTTCTTCTATCATGCTAATGAACTCAAATCCCCCCAAACCTGTCTCCTCTTCCTGCAGCTATACCTCCAAGACCGGCGCGCTTGATGAAGCTTTAGATGGACGAACCCAATTATCCCCAAGGATGTCGCAGACCCTGCTCTCCCAGATACACTTAACTTTTTGATGGATCGTCGATGGTATGGCGCCCAAACTGTCTAACCATGGCCTCCCAAGCAGCAGGTTGAAAGAAGCAGGAATGTCGATGACCTGAAATTCGGCTTCCTTCTTAAGTGCACCGACAGCGAGGGGAAGGAGAATTATACCCATGACAGTTCTCTGGGTGTTGTCGTATGCTCTCACCTTTTGTTCAGACGGTATGAATGTCGATTCGTCCAAACCCATGCGCTTGGCTGTTCGGAACGGGCACACATTTAAGGCTAATCCATTGTCCACCAGACAGGCAGGCACAGTGTTTCCTAAACATTTGACGGTAACATACGAGGGCTTGTTATGAACGGGTCCTCCGGGAGGTAAATCATTGGTCGTGAAGGAAATAGCTAAAGCTGGGATCCTATTGATCATCCCCACGAGATCTCCTAGTGTTATATTGATGGAGACATCGGATTGGTTTAAAGCATCCAAGACTACCTGTCTGTGCTTTTTGGAGGCGATCAGCAATCCCCAGATGGTGATATTAGCTTGTGTTTTCCTCATCTGCTTTAAGACCCTATCCTCTTCTTCTTCTTCGCCCATTTTCCCTTTCCCTTTCCCTTTCTCCAGCTCCCTTCCCGGGTGATCTTCTTCTAGTTCATGCGGTTTGAAGTGTCTACCAGACCGGGTCAGGTGATTGATCTCCTCTTTTGCCCAAATGTTGTCGGTTTCTGAAACGGCCTCCGAGCTTTCTTTTTCAACCTTTGCATCTTCGTCGCTTTGATACCACAGATCATCATCTCCTACTTGGTCTATGTTTCGATCATTGCCTTCTTGAACCCACCAATCTGACTGCCCCGTCACTTCATTTTCCCAT
Source organism: Hydrangea macrophylla (assembly GCA_033977485.1). NCBI lineage: Eukaryota > Viridiplantae > Streptophyta > Magnoliopsida > Cornales > Hydrangeaceae > Hydrangea > Hydrangea macrophylla. The sequence goes on along the minus strand of CM066992.1, from coordinate 10,037,925 downwards.
ATCTCTGGCTGGCTCCCAAGCATACAGATCCCCAGATCTTCTGGTAACTGATAAAACTTCCTTGGTTCATCGACTTTTGTGATCAGCTGGGATGGATCAAATGTCATTCCTTCTACCCCTAAGAAATAAAGACCCTGCGGCGGTGGCACAGCATGATGGTTTGGCAGAGGATTCTTGGTGACATTGGGAGCTTTGACAGGCGGTTCGGATATCACTTTATTGTCGATGAGGTCTTGGATTTCATGCCTTAACCTCATGCACCGGTCGGTCGAATGGCCTTTCTGCTGATGAAATTTGCAAAAGAGGTCCCCTTGGAAATTTGACGGAAGTGGACTTGGCAGAGGTCGAGGTTCCAACTGGCGGAGATGCCCCTTCGCTAAGAGCCTGTCAAGAGCGGTTGACAATGATACTCTCAGATCTGAGAATTTTCTTGGTGGCTTATCTCCTCCTCCTCTTGGATGGTTTCTGGTGATATCGAATTTTCTCTTCGGCTCGCTAAGTACGTTGACATCGGTGGGGCCAGAGTGACCTCCCGAATGCCCTCCGTTTGATCCATAACTGGGCCTCCGATATCGGTTCGGTTGTTCTTCTTTCTTGATCACTCGTTCTTGAATCGCGTCTTCTATCCTGGTCCCCACATCGAATACCTCGGCAAAAGTGTTGATTGACTGAAACCTCATCTTCTCCTGGTAAACTGGCTGTAGGTTTTTCATCAACATTCAGATCTGGTCTTTTTCTGATGGCCTCTGCACCATTTTCGCGGCTTTCCCTCTCCATCGACTCAGATACTCAGCAAATGATTCCTTGTTCCCTTGCCTGGTTGTTTCTAGATCTCGAACAGTGACGTCCAGGTCTTGATTGTACTCATACTGGGCCACAAATGATTTTACGACTTCTTCCCAAACTCTGGTTTTGCTTGGCTCAAGTGTAAGGTACCACGATAGAGCAGCTCCTGTTAAGGTTTGCTGAAATAGAACAGCCATCATGGTAGTGCTTAGACCGCTAGGCTGAAAAGCTCCTATGCACATCCGGATATGACTGCGAGGATTCTCGGTGCCATCAAACTTAACAAAGACTGGCATTTTGAACCCGGCAGGCAGCGTTTTGTGGACCCCGTCATACAGACCTTCTAACTCCATCAGATAGGTGTCAACCCCCTGAGCTTTGCGCATTACCCTTTCCAACTTTTCTATTTTCTCGGTCAGTTGCTTCTCCTTCTCAGCTTTCTCTCTGTCTCTATTGGCCCGCAGTGCATCGGTCCATTGGGCCTCCTGATCATCGAACCAATCTCCTTCCCCTCCCCCCAAAGGAGGGTCCATAACAGGTGGAACTACATGTCGGCGATTCAGCTCTTCTATCATCCCCATCATGCGGTTCATGTTTTCAGCTTGTCGCCTCATTTGTTCTGCTTGTTGTTCTACCAGTACCCTTAAACCAGACATTTCTTCGTTGTTTCTCTCTTCGGCCATGTCAGCACGTCCTCTCCTTACTAGCCTTGCTGTGGGGTCCCTAAACCAGGCTTGACTTGATCCGGATGCTATTTGTGCTCCTACAGTAGATTTTAAATTTTATTTTAAAAACTTTTACCTTCTTTTATCACAAAAACCCATTTTATGTATCATGCGGATGCAATGCATGTGTGCGTGTGTGCCTATTCTATATGTTAATGAAAAGAAAAATCCTAATCATAACACATAAGCACATAAACACGTAAGATCCTCACTCATGTCAAGTGCGCCGATTTCTCCTCTCATTGTGATCCTTGCTACCCTCTCAAAGGTTGGACAAAAATGGTGAGATTTTTCGAAAATGTTTGGATTTCTTGGAATATTGATTTGAAGAGTATTTCCGAAAATCATTCTTCCCAAAATGGCTTCAAAGATTTTCGAATTTTATTTCTTTATGAAAGTGATCAAGTAAAAATTTTACTTTAACAAAGGGAATTTCAATTGAAAGGAGAAAAAAGATTTTTTGTATTTCTTCGAAAGGGTGAACAATAATAAAAACTTTGGAAAAAAGGAAATTCTTTGGGTAGGAGGATCATGTGACCGGATTATCACCGTACTTTCCATGAACTTGGATGCATACAAGGTCAATGATGCTTAACTATACATGATATAAGAAGTATAATTTCGTAATCGGGGTCCAGCATGTCCTCCAAATGTCGGGTAACATGAAGAGAAATCGCTAAAAGGTGATTAAGAGATTATACGTCTTTTATCAAGCGAGTATCGTCATCATCTCAAATAATCCCTTCCGGGCACACAAAACTTCCTAGCACATAACCCTAATCGAGAATTGATTTCCTAATATTGAAAGGTTCTATAGAAACTATTATGCAAAGGCTGGGTTTTGGTCAAATAAGGGACCCTTGACACACACCCGATAGGATGCTTCATATACCAAATCATGGTACGAGATCAAGGGTGATCACACAGTCCCATGATGACTTGACCGACCGGGTTGCCCCGAGCCTCCAAGGTCATAGTTCCGTGCAATCAACTGGCTGGACATGCAAGTGAGATGCAACAGGCATTCAAAGATTAATTAATTTGATTAAAAGGATATATTTCAAGTCTAATCCTCGAGTGAACCCAAAATCAGAATTCTGGTCTGCGAAACCAGAGATTCTGGGTTCGATCCCCAGCAGAGTCGCCAGATTGTGGATATCGCAGGTTGACTTACCCACAGCTTTTCTTTTAAAACTTCTTTTCCAAATTCAAAAACAAAGCGAGTCGCCACTTAATTTTTAAAAGGAAAATTAAGAAACCATTTCAGAAAGGAAACTGATCTTTTGCGAAACCAAAGATTTGACTAGGTCCGGGGATTATGAAATGAAAAGGGAAGGAACCCAATGGACTAAAACACCCCTTTTCATCCTATCTCGCGATAGGCCTCTACTTAACATCCTTTTAATCCAATTATTAATCTAAGTATGCCCTCAATTAGTACATATATAAATATACATTACAAAAGCATGTCCAAATGGTGTAAGATTGCTAAAGGGGAAAATATCATTCAAAATCAAGTAATTCAATTTGCAAACAACATGATATGCAAGATAGAGAACAAGGGAACTTACCCGGGATCCGGCCGCGAATATTAAACGTGAGATGCATACAAACAAAAGAAAAACCCTAAAAAGGAGTCTCTAATCACATATGCACATAAGGCAAAAACCTAATTCTAAGGTGTCGCGCATTAAGTCAAAAAATCAAATAAAATCAAAGAATTTAGTACACTAGAGAAGAGATGTGAGATTGTACCTCGAATGCGCTACAAAACAAAGAGTTAGTCCACATGATGCACAAAATGTTGGATCTTAGGTAATAATCCTAGACTTCTAGCTTAAATCTATCAAATATGATTAAATCTAGAACAACTAAATTCTAATTACAAATGTTAAATCATATGAATGAATATATACATGGACAAGAACAAGTTATGATATACTCTTAGACTTTGATTTCAAATTCAAATAGTCATTACTGAAACAAGGTTTGAACCTCAACTCATGAAAGTATCATCTAAGCCATTATTCACGAGAATGATTAAAACTACTACAGGATTTTGGAAATTGCTGAGAACAGATTGGGTCTTGATAAATGGAAAAACCCCGTTTCCAACGGTTGGATCTTGATGATTTTTGGATATGATATGCCTCTGTGAGTCTAGTTTGTAACCCAAAAAGAAACTCAAAGTTTGGACGGTTCGATCTCCGGGAATATGGAAAACACTAGACATCACTCAGCATTTTACAACCACCTGTCCAGAATTCTTGTATGATTTCTTAAAAATAGTAAACAAATCAGAATTGCTTTGTTCTTTTTAGGGTGACTTCCTAACACATTATTCTACTTAGAAACAATCATTTTGGGTCACAAACACCCCATTAGAATCCCGATTTATTTATTTCAAAAGGGTGTTGCTATGCTAAAATTCTGGGCAGATTGTTGTCACTTCCAAAAATTCATGACCAAACCATTTTAAACATGAAACCATCTTAAAACAAAAATTACAGTGGTAGAATGTTGTGTTATTGACACTTTCCCGTTGGTTTCACTTGATTTCAACGGTTAGATTTCGAACTAAAAATCTTTGATCAAAAACAGTTTGTGAACTCACTGTTTTCATTTGCCAAGTTCAACTTTTATTTGGTGACTCCAACTATTAAACCATGAAGTTGGGTTTAAACCAAATCATTTCTCCTACCATTGATGGTCATTGGAGGCTAAAGACCTTCATATTTGTAGGTTTCAAGTGAAGTATGAATTGACTTCATGAAATCTCAAGATGAGGAATCTAAACCATTGAAATGGGTTTGGATTCAAAAACCACCCTTTTTCCTACCATTTGATGGTCATTGGAGATGAAGACATGACTAATGCTCATAAGTTTCAAAGAGAATATGGAAATGACTTCATGGAACACCAAGTTTAGAGGATCCAAGTCATGATTATGGACTTGGATGCATCTATATGAAATAAAGTGATGATCAAATTTTTGACTCTCATGTGAAGCATAGGCTTACATGGGATTCAAAAGATCATACTCAAGAGATCAAGAGAGATATTGAAAGTCTCCAAGAATCTCAAGAGAAGAACATAAACAAAGAAATAGAAGAAAGTATTGGAAACAAAAACTCCTAAGTTTACTTGACAAACAAAGATAATAACAAAAGGTTTTAGGATTAGAGTTTCAAAAGAAAGGGAGTATATAAATAATCTATGGTTAGAGGATCACCTCCAAATTATCCTCAAAGTTTTCTTTTCTTTGAAGATCTTCCAAGCTCTTCTAGTTTTCTCTAAAACTCTCTCAAATATCTTTTGTTGAAATGATAGTGATGCCTTGTATATTCCACCACACTTTTTTTTCTCTTCTTCTCCTCCCTTTTAAAGTAGATCCTCTCTCATTTATAGGCAAAATTACCCAGCCATTCCAGTGAATTTTCGGAGCAAAAACAGGTGTAAATCTCTCATTTGGTGGCACAATGTGTACTTTCTGAAATTAGACAGACTGCTGCCCAGGGCGGCAGTCAAGAAACTGTTGCGGCAGTCCGTGACTGCCGCGCCGGCACTCCATGACTGCCGCGCCGGCATTCCGTGAATGCCGCACGGCTCTCATCCAATGCCGCGACAATTAATGGATTGCCGCATTTTTGTCAGTCTTACTTTATCAGTTTTTTGTTTTTATTTGCATATGCATACGTATTATTCTGCAAAATACAGACTTTTAAAACAGACAGCAGTCAGAAAATGTTAGCGGCACTCACTGAGTGCCGTGCGGCAGTCTCTAAGTGTCGTCTGGCACTTGCTGAGTGCCGCGGTATTCTTCCGTGTGCCGTTTTTTTGTTAAGCTTCCCTTTTTAAATTTTCCTTTTCTCAAAGCAAATGATTTTTGAGGATTTTTTCCGAAAATTGTGTTTTATACCTGAATTCTCTTAAATACATGGTATTTTCCTCTTTTCTGTGAAATTTTACCGAGTTTAGAGAACTTTCTGAAGAGCTTGGAATACTTCGAATCTTCCGGTCCTTGTCATCATTGGATACGGAAGTGACACTCTCCTAAATTTGACGTCTGGTCAAAATTGGGGTGTCTACAGATGGCCGTCTTTTCAACATCCTCAGCTTTTACCTTTAATTAATGATATGCCGACCTTAAATCGATCTTCGAAAACACTTGGGCCCCTTGTAGTTGGTCAAATAAATCATTGATCTGTGGTAATGGGTACTTGGTTTTAATAGTTACCTTGTTGATCTCACGATAATCAATACACATCCTCATTGTTTCGTCTTTCTTTTTCACAAAAAGAATCGGTGCACCCCAGGGTTTGGCCGAATGAATCCCTTGTCTAACAACTCTTGTAACTGAGTCTTCAACTCTTTTAACTCTACCAGAGCCATTCTATATGGTGCCCGCAAAATGGGTTGTGTTCCTGGCATTATATTTATGCCAAATTCAATCTCCCTCTTAATTAATACACTCGTCAAATCTTCAAGAAATACGTTAGAAAATTGCCTAACAACTGGTATATCTTCTAAATTTTGTTCAGTGTTTCTAGTGTTCGATATACTACAAAGGAAACCTTTACACCCCTTCCTCAATAAACGACAAGCCTTAATGGCAGATACCAGATAAGGTGGTGACACAACACCTATCCCTTGGAAAGAAAAGACTCCACGAGTCGGTGCTTGGAATTCTACCCTTTTGTTTTCGCATCAATAACTGCGTGATTAACTGATAACCAATCCATTCCCAGTATAACATCAAAATGTTGGATTACTAACGGTACTAGATTCGTTGTTAATACCTCGTCATTAATTTTAACTTCACAATTTCTATAAACTCCCAAACTCACTAAAGATCTTCCCAATGGAACATCAACAGACAAATCGTATTCAAGAAGTTCTAAGGGTACATTCATATTTCTAGCGAATGGGTGTGACACAAACGAGTGCATAGAACCAAAATCCATTAATACATGAGCAGGTGTTGAACAAATAAGAACTTTACCTGAAATGACAGTGTTAGAAATGGTGGTCTCCCCTGGGTTAAGCTGGAAATAACGGCCCTGATGTTGTTCCCTTCCTTGTGATTGTTGTTGTTGAGGTGGTCGCGATACTAGTGCACTACTTGTAGTTGCACTAGAACCCCCTTGCCTCGGCCTAGGACAGTTGCACATTCGATGTCCAAGCTCCCCACAATTATGGCAAGCCATTCCACTGTCATCGGTACGTCTCATCGGAGTATACATATTTGGCCTTACCCCTGGACAATTCTTCGCCACATGCCCCGTTTGTTAGCAATTATTGCACACCGTCGTCGGTAAATTGCACACACCCCAATGGAACTTACCACATGTATTGCACCGCGGCTTGTTACCTCCACCAGCCGAGGAACTCCCAAAACTTTGCCTTTTTGAACTCCCTTGACCGCTATACTGATTTGAACTCGGCCTTTTGTATTGTTGAGTTACCAGTGCTTGGGAATTTTGTTGATATACCATATCTCTCTCGGAGATTGAAGCCACATCTAGTGCCTCTACAACTTTATCCAACTGTTGTACTGATACTTGACGTCGAATCTTGTCTTTAAGCCCCGCCACAAACTTCCTAGTTCGATCCCCTTCATTTGGTACTATATTTTTGGAAAATCGAGCCAAACTTGTAAATTTAGCGGAGTACTCTCGAACTGTCATCCCCCCTTGTTTTAATTCCATAAACTCTTGAGCTTTCACATCTTCGAACGATTTTGGAAAATATTATTTCTTGAAGAGTACTACAAACTCTCCCCAAGTGTTCGGCCTTTCCAGTCCCAATTTTGTACGCCACCAGTACTGTGCTTCTTCTTTTAAAGTATCGGCGACAAATAAAACCTGTTGAGCCTCAGAACACAGAAGAACCCTGAATGTCCTCTCCATATCAGACAACCAAAAATCGGTTCTCATTGGATCAGTCTCCCCTCTGAATAATTTCGGTTTCTGCTTGTAAAATTGTGAAATTGTGCTCACCTCCTCCCTTGGGTTAGGATTTGGTTGATCGTGTCTCCCCTCTATTGCATGAGTTTCAACAACTTGTACTAAACCGGCTACAACTCTTTCCATTCTTTCCATTTGCGTAGGCGGTGTCAATCTTTCACCAGACATTTTCTCTCTGGCATTCACAATACATATTCATATACACGTTACTTTTATACTTTTCAATGCATGCTCAAACATCATTCAATATGCTAAGTAAACATGTGTGTATGAACTATTCATCTTTTAATCATTTATGTTTATTATGCGTCGTAATCATCACTCGTCCCCAAAGGCTCTAACCTATTGCTCTGATACCAAAAATTGTCACACCCCGAACCCTCCTCGGGCAAGTTGGGACACGTGTAACAAGCCCACACGTCAAAACACCCTTAATTCACTAAGGAAAACATGGATTAGACCTCATTAAACAACTCCCTTGACACAAAATAGCCCTAAGGGCAAAATGGTCATTAATAAAGTATAGTAAATTTTATACCAAAAGATAGGTCTTTGAGTCTCGATTCTAATGCAAAAAAATAGTGCACGAATCCGAATTTTTTAGAGAGAGTTATGATTGTTTCTGTAAAAGCCGTCGGGCTGAACCCAAGCTAGCGGATCGATCCGCCCCAAATCCGGATCGATTCGGTTTTAGCAGAAAGTCATTTTTTGCACCTCCAGATACCCCGGATCGATCTGCACTAGACCCGGATCGATCTAGATTCTGCAGAAGAGTTTTCTTGCTGCTAAAACCCATATTTTTACATGTTAAACATATCAAAACCCAACCAAACTTCTTAGGCACTTCAAAAACTATTTCAAAAACATTTATAAGTTCATTCAAACACTAAGAATCCATTCAACCCAAGATTATAACACAACCTTGCATCTACTTCCCAACATTTAGCTAAGTATGAACAAAATTCTATTAAAACTTGACTAAACCATATCATTCCCTTTAAACACATCCAAAACCAATTAGAAAGCACCCCCAAGTGTCTCAAAACTTTACCCAAACATCATAAGAGTTTTCCAAACCATTTCCAAACATTTGAAAAGGAATTTAAACATACATACTCCATAAATTCCAACTAGGAACATTAATTTACATTCGAAACCATGTTCTTTCAACACATACATAAACATTTATACATAAGGAGAAACTAAGTTAGTTTCCAACCAAAAGCTACTAGCTCCTTCCAACTTCACTCCCAAAATACATAACTTGCAACTTGCAAGCACAACTTATGGTTTGGAGCATAAACAACCAACCATACCCAACTTTACATATAACAAGTGCAACTCACATCTTACAACATAATTTAAAATCACTTTAACTAAACATACTACAAGTTACCCAAATATACATTGTTCAAGTGTTTCCCAAAACAAAAGTTATATTTCACACTAAAACCATCTAAGCATAGAATCATGTTCGTAACTCCCAAACTTAACTCGTCGCATGACTCACTTCCTCTCCTCAGCTCATTTAGTACCTGCGATGGTTATTCAATAACCACAATAGAAAATATATTTCGTTTAAGCTTTCGCTTAGTGAGAGAACTAATCATACCATTGAAATGAAAAGTATATAAATGCAATAATCATCAAAACAACAACGTAACGATCTTCGAAAAGTCAAGTCATTCCAGTCACCACCCCCGGGTCCTTCTCACCCCGGATCTTTCTCACCTTTAGCGCATATAGCATAACACACACTCTCTTGTGACCCCGAAGGCATCACTGGCATTTCATTGTGGTCGTCACCACGTCCTACTCATTGAGGACTTTCTATCCCTTACATATGGGACCTATAAATGGTGACCACTAATTGACTTTCCTTTGATCCACCCACATAGGCATTTAAACAACTTAACATATAAGCACAACAAATTCACGTACTTGACATGCTTTTTACCCAAATTTCATCAAAATACATATACATAAGCAATAATTTAACAACTACTAGCAATAATTACCATTTGAACATAACTAAACATCCATTTTTTTTGGGATTAGAACACTCACCTCTTTGATTTACTAGCGATTAAGCTCCTAGAATCCAATTTCAAGCTAGATTCAAACCCAACTCTTATTCTAGAGTAATCCTATATAAGTTTGATACATCAAACATCATCTATCAAGAACGATCGTCGGAAAAATGTTAGCAAAAATGAAAACAAATTACGTGCATGTGATCCTCTTACCTCCACGAGTCCAAAAATGGACTCAAATCGTAAATCCGAATCCGGACGGCGAAAAAATGGCAAGAAATGTCGCGTGGATTTCCGTCGTCGACTCAAGAGCTCTCATTCTCTCCAATCTTGTGAATTTTCAGCTATATTTTGTGTCTTGGAGACACATATCAACACATGCATATGTGTTGTATCAAGTTGTGGATATCGCAATTTTTTTTCTTTTTACCCACAGCTTTTCTTTTAAAATACTTTCTCGAAATCAATTTCAAAAACAAATGAGTCGCCACTTAATTTTTAGAAGGAAAATTAAGAAACCATTTTGAAAGGAAACTGATCTTTTGCGAAACCAAAGATTAACTAGGTCCGGGGATTATGGAATGAGAGAGGAAGGAGCCCGTCGGACTAAAACACTCTCTCTCATCCTATCTTACGATAGGTCTTTACTCAACATCCTTCTAATCGAATTATTAATTTAAATGTGCCCTCAACTAATACATATGTATAAATATACATCACAAAAGCATGTCTAAAGGGGTGTAAAATTGCAATTGATAAAATATCATTTCAAAAGCCATGTAATTCAAGTAGCAAGCAATATGATATGTAATAGGGAACAAGAGAACTTACCCGAGATCCAGCAACGATATTAAATGTGTAGTGCATACAAACAAGAGAAAAATCCTAAAAAAGAGTCTCTAATCACATATACACATAAGGCAAGACCCTAATTCCAATGTGTCGCGCATGAGGTTGCAAAATCAATAAAATCAAGAAATTAAAATAAACTAAAGAGGAGTCCTAGAAATCATACCCTAATAGCGCTACAAAACAAAAGGTTAGTCCACATGCTTCACATAATGATATGATATCAAACAATCAATTCTAATTTTCTAGCTTAGATCTAGCAAGCATGAAATCCAACTTTATCCAACTATTAGTTCTAATTATAAGCATTAATGTACATGAATGAATATGAACAAGGATAAGACATGGATTTATTCACCAATTTGGAAAATTTAGCCTCTGGATTTGAGCTAAATTATCATTATTCGAAACATGATTTGGGTCCCAAGGCATTAGGAGACCATTTAAGTTGAAATAAATAAGATTAGACAAAAACAACAGCAGTTTTTTTATGAATTACAGAGAGCAGACCAGATCTTAAAAATGGAAAGAACCATACTTCCAACGGTTGGATCTTAACCCAAAAAAAAAATCAAGGTTCATAACCCAAAAAATCAATGCCTTTGTGAGTCTAGTTTATAACCCAAAAAGAAAATCAAGGTTTGAACGGTTAGATCTCCGGGAATTGGACAAAAATCAGACATCACTCAGCATTCTTTAACCTTCTGTCCAGAGTTCTTGCACGATTTTCTAAAAATAGTAAAAAGATCATAAATGCTTTGTTCTTTTCAGGGTGATTTCCTAACACATTAATCTATTTAGAAAAAATTATTTTGGGTCACAAATACCTTATTAGGGTCCTGAGTTACTCATTTCAAAAGAGTGTTACTGTTCTGAAACACTGGGCAGATTATAGTGACTCCATAAAACTCATGATCAAACCATTTTAAACACGAAATCTCCTTAAAACAAAAATTGCAGTGGTAGAATATTGTGTTATTGACACCCTCCCGTTGGTTTCACTTGATTCCAACGGTTAGATTTCGAACTAAAAATCTTCGATCAAAAATAGTTTGTGAACTCACTGTTTTCATTTGTCAAGTTCAACTTTTATTTGTTAACCCCAACTATTAAACCATGAAGTTGGACTTAAACTAAACCATTTTCTCCTACCATTTGATGGTCATTGGAGGCTAAAGACCTTTATATTTGTAGATTTCAAATAAAGTATGAATAGACTTCATGAAATCTCAAGATAAGGAATCTAAACCATGGGGATGGGCTTAGACTTAAAACCACTTTCTCCTACCATTTGATGGTCATTGGAGATGAAGACATGACTAATACTCATGAGTCTCAAAGGAATATAGAAAGGATTCCATGAAACATCAAGTTAGAGGACCCAAGTCATAAGTATGGACTTGGATCCATCTATTTACTTATAAAATAAAGTGATGGTCAAACTTTGACTCCCATGTGAAGCATAAGCTTACATAGGATTCAAAAGATCAAACTCATGAGATTTCAAGAGAGATATTGAGGATCTCTAAGAGTCTCAAGAAGGAAGTATGAACAAAAAAAGAAATGAAGCAAAGGAAAACAAAGTAGCTTGAGGAGTAGAGATTCAAAAAGAAAGAATGCAAATAAACAACTTATGGTTGGTTAGAGGATCACCTCCAAACTATCCTCAAAGTTTCTCTCCTTTGAAGATCTTCCAAGCTCTTCTCTCTAGTTTTCCAAACTCTCTCTTTTCTCTCCCAAAGAATGTTGGTGTAATGGTTTTTTGTATCTATGTTGTTGTCTCTTTTTTTTCTTGTATCTCTTTTCAAGGAAGATCCTCCCTCTTTTATAGGCAAAATTACCAAGTATTTTCAGTGGATTCGGAGTAAAAGCCAGGTGTAAGTGTCTCATTTGGTGGTACAATACGTACTTCCTGAAAATAGACAGACTGCTGCACAAGGCGGAAGTCAAAAACCTTTGGCGGCAGTCGGTGAATGTCATTGCGGCACTCCGTGAAAGCCGCGGCGGCATTCCATGACAGCCGCGCGGCTCTCAGTAAGTGCCGCGCCAAATTATTGTTTGCTGCATTTTTGGTCAACCTTACTTTATCAATTTTTTGTTTTTATCCGCATACATATACGTATTTGTGGACATGCGGAATTCCACCTCTTTGTTTGCTTTTGAAGCTTGTTTGATTTTGATCTGGATCAAAGAAAGAGAAAAGGTCTGTTGAAAACAGATACAGAGTCGCCACTTGGTCCTTAGGGAACCAAGAAACCCAAATTTGACTCACCCAAATGGATAAAGGGCACCGACCCTTCATAACCAAAGTACTTGGTTCGGGGTTTTAGTACGAGAGAGGAAGGAGCCTTTGTCGCGACTAAAACACCCTCAACTCGCCCCGTCTTTCGACGGGCCTCAATTAGCATCCAAATAATCATCTTACACTATGTATGGTTCGGCAATTAATACTATGATAGTATATTACATTACATAAGAAACTTGAAAATGGAAGATCTAAAGATAAAATATCATTCATAAGATCTAAGTCAAATATCATACAATGTAAAGTGAAAGATCACACAAATAAATCTAGGAAAAATCATCTATTCATATATCAAATAATCAAGACTTCCTAATCTAAAGGGGGACATGAATTGTTCTTGAAACAAATAAACAAAGAAATCAAAATATGCTTAGCAAGCTAGAATGATGCATGTTAATCTTTGAGAAAAAAAAGATCTCTCAATCCCCGGGACGGATGAGAAAGGATGATTAGATCGAGGGGAAGCATGAACGTGTGATCAAATTTATTTCCTTATAATCTTCTTAGATTAGGAGTTACAAAAACCCCAAATCTTGCATGAATGCAATGTATGTATCTAGAATGTGCCAAGGTTGTAGTGTGCTTTGTGTTCATGGATTCCTAGAATGACTTAGAAGTCTAGATTGTGTATGAATGAATGAATGAAATCATCATGGGATATGTACACATGTAGTATGAACTACTTCCTAAGACATGAGCTAATTTGGAGTGCATATGAGCATCAAATCAAAGAATGAAAGTTGAAATGTGCTTGCAGTGAATAGTGGACAGAACAGTAGCATGATGTTTTGGAATTTGAAAAGAGGAGTTAGGAATGTTTTCAATGCATGCATTTTTATGGAGATCTTCCTTATTGTGTATAGAACACAACCCAAAAGGCCAATCTTGAATATCTATCACAGATTGAGAGAAATAATACAAACAATGAAGGTCACTCAGAAACAGAGTCCGTACTGTCGACTGAAATGTTGAAAACTCTTAGAAAATGAAAACACATGATATAGAGGCCCATTTTATACAGAACGTTCCCTAAGCCATTGACGTGTAAGGGAAAAATAAGTTAGGACCACCCTTTTTGGAAAAGTTTTCTGGAAAAGAAGTTGGAAGTGGACCTAGCTGCTGTTACAGAAAAAACAGAATGTCTGGAAGGAATGTTTGGGTCCAAATGGACCATTTCTAAGTACTTCCAAGTCAAACCAAAAATCATGGGTGTTCTATAATGGGTTAGGAAGACTTTCCAAGTGGCCTTGCATCCATACATTGATTATTGAGTTCTAGAGAAATCTTTGAACTCAGCTCACTCACTGTTTTGACTCACTGTTTTGAAAATTTTGGGGAAAACAAGGTTTTCTTTCTTGAGATCAAAATAAGGGGTTTTAAGAGGGGTTTTGAAATAGAGGTTTTGAAAGTATACTTCCAGAACTTGGATGAATATTCTAACCACTTGGAATATCAATTCCTAACTCATTTCATGAACTTCCCAAGTATTTGCAAAACATAGTTTTATTTGGAAACCAAACTCAAGAATCTATGGGAGTATGATACATGAGAGGATAGATGATACATGATATGATGTAGCATTCTCAAAGTGGTAAAGAACATGTTCATGTGATATGGGCTCATCTAGATACAAGAGAGTGTTGCATCAAAGTGTGAAAGTCAAAAAGTGAAATGCTGTGAATAGTGGACAGACTGTATGCATTACTTTATAACATTATAATGGGAGGTCAAACGTGCCTAGCAAAATGTGGGAAACATCAGAGATCATCCTTAGTGTGTCTAAAAAATAACCCAAAAAGCCAAACCTCAATAGCTATCACAGATTAAAAGAAATAAATCAAAATGTACACATGACTCAGAAATAAAAGCTGCACTGTTGACTGATTTTGTATGATTTTTCATAAATCAAAGAAATGGCTTATGATGACCCATTATATACCACAGGTTTCTTAAGACACCCAAGTTTCTTAAAAAAATAGAAAAGATATATGTACAGTGACAAAAATATCCAGAATAAGTGCAAGAAGTAGGGTGAACATTCTGTGAGAACAGAGGCAGATTATGAATATTAACTTCTCACATCCAAAACAAATACTTTCACATATCTATAACTGATGGGAAAAATTGGAGACAAACTATGATGTCTTAGGAAGATTTTCCAAGTGGTTTCATCATCATAACTCAAGTATTTAATTCAAAACAAATCTTTGAATCTGAACAGCTCACTATTTTGGATCATTCTTGAAGAAATGGATTTGGGTTTGAAATAGAGTTTGAGTTCTTGATTGGGGGTTTTGAAATAGATGTTCAAAGCATGAACTTAAACTCTTGAGATGATCATGTGACCACTTAGAACCTCATCCAACCTTGAATCATCAAAGAACTCCCAATATTATTGGAGAGATTCATTTTTATTTCGAACATAACTTCAAGGATACCTTGGAGGTATTGAAGTTATAATCATCATCTATCAAACATGGTTTTGAGGTCAAGAGCTACTATCCATAAGGATTCACTCACCTCAAACTTCATGTCATCATCTAGATGATGATGAACTAGTAAATAAAGAAAGAAAATCAAAAAGAAATGAGATAAGAAGAGATGAACATAATATAAACAAGCAAGTAAATAGATAGCAATCAATAGATGATAATCAATGTGATATTGGACTTGTAGCTTGGTGTTTCACTTATAGATATAGACATTTGGACATGGAAGTAGCTTCCTAACTCAAAAATGCTTAGAGAAATGGTGATTGGGTATATTGATGATGAAGTGTATAGAAGAATGGTGGAGGAAAACAAGATTAGAACTCACTTTGATTGGAAAAAATGGAAGAAGAAGACTACTTCTTCTCTTTCTCTCTCTATATTTCCCTAGAGTTTCTTCCAAAGCTCTCTCTAAGCTTCCATGTCTCTCCTCTAAATGGAAGTAAATGGCTTCTTTTATAGGCAAAGGAGGGGTGGTAAATGGAGTTTTAAAAAGTTTAAAATGGTCTCCCATTGGTCCAAAATAAGCTGGGAACCAAAACTACGTCGTTTTGATTTCTAATATATCAAATTGGACCCCCAAAATAAATTACAAAAACTCACTGTTCTGGAGGGGACTGCCGCGGCGGCACTGCTCCTCCCTTCGTCCAGATAATGCTGTTTAGGCCCCCTGAGGTTCCGGTATTCGCGAAAAGGCCCTATTTCGTCCAAAATTCACAGAAAATGCATATGAACTCCAAACTGAGGTTGTGATATACCTTTGGAAAGGTATTGGAGTCTACTTTACATAAGAAATATTTCGGGGATAGGTTACTTTGAAAAGTTTTGCGGTATTTGCGATAAAAGCAGATTTGATCGCTTTTTTCGCCTTTGGAAATTCATAATAAATTCGTTTTAAATCCGGAAATTATGTGCAATATACCGTTGGAAAGCTATTGACCTCTAGTATCCATGAAAAATGTTTGAAAAATGTTACGGCGCTCCGGTTCCAAAGTCAAATTCTGGTCAAACCTGGGATTCCCGGGAAGTTCTGGAAACCTCCGGGAGTTCCCGAGAGCTGATGTTTTCACTCGATTTTCTTTCGGAACTTGTTTTAACACTTTTTTCATGATTTAAAAATGATTCCGGTGAATTTAGACAACTTTGGTCAAACTTGGTCAAACTTGGTCAAACCTGGTCAAACCTTGGCCAAACCGGTCAACGGGGAATTTAGACAACTTTGGTCAAACTTGGTCAAACTTGGTCAAACCTGGTCAAACCTTGGTCAAACCGGTCAACGGGGACTTTTCGGGAACTTCCGGGACTTTCAGGGGTCTCTGGGAGCCGACGATTTCATCCGATTTTTCTTTTAAAACTCATTTGAATACTTTTCTTACGACGTAGCATATTTCCAGAACTTTGGGACCAAATCTGGGAGTTTTATGGCTTTCAGGGACATTTTGGTCATTCTGAGCATTTTGAGAAATAGAACCAACTTCCAGGAGTCCTTTTGAGTCCTTTTTCGATCATTGTGAACCACCAAGCTATGGGTCTCCTAAATCTGATAGCCGACAAAATGGGGTGTCTACAGTTTGCCCCTCTTTGGCATGAACATGCGAGGCAACGCATGTCGCAAGCGAGTGCCAAAGCTTTGAAGAGACATGTCTTTTGGAGGCTATAGATTTAGGATAAAAGCGTTGCAAAAGATGCAAGATGCTGAGGTTTGTGCTGGTTGTGCTCCGCGTGAGCTGCCTACGTATCCCAAGGGGAATCAGACCAGGACGTAGTTCAGGGCACAAAGGAATAAATCACATATGCACAACAAGACATGCGGATGCTATGCTATAAGGATGATATTCAATGCATGGATGTGATATGAATTATGTCATGAGTCCTATCATGTCTAGTGTTATGATCCTAGTATGAGCAGGTGATGTGGGGTATGTGCCACCCTGAGTGGACTGGTGTTGTGCTAGCGTTTGCGACCGTGAGGTGGTGGATGACTCGGATAGGGACATCAAGATTTAGAAGACTCTGGGTTTAGGGGCAAACTTATGGAATTTGGGAAGTGTGCTTTGCGAGCGAATGTAGTCAGATGTGGGATCCCTGAGGATGACAACTAAGGATAACCCATAGGCGAGGGAGTTCATGATAACCGACAGTTTTATAATAACCAAAGTGAGGAGGCTCATGATAAGTGGGGCAGCTCACGATAATTGACAGGTGAGATAACCGGAGTGAAGAGGCTCACGATAAGTGAGGAAACTCATAATGATTGACAGGTGAGAAAGCTCATGATAATCAGTGGACACGGATTGTGAATAGACAGTGCTTGCCATAGAAATCGGGGTGATTTGACTGCGAGTGATGTTTTGGCCGATCCTTATGATGACAAGTCCGGAGAATCGGTTCGGACTTCTGCTATCTTCTGCTGGGGATGGTAGGGGACTCTCTGAGAATCTATCTTCAATTCTTGACCTAGAACCAGGATCCATCTCTGAATCTCTCGTGGTTGGTCAGATTTTGTAATGCTCAATCCAAAAGAGCCGGTTAGGGCCTTCAGGAGCTAATGGACTCTCTGAGAATCTCTCTTCAATCCTTGACCTAGAACCAGGATCCATCTCTGAATCTCTCGTGGTTGGTCAGATCTCGTAATGCTCAATCCAAAAGAGCCGGTTAGGGTCTTCGGGAGCTGATGGACTCTCTGAGAATCTCTCTTGGCGCTCAATCCAAGAGGGCCGGTCGGGGCCTCCGGGAGCTGGTATCTTTCGGTTTCTGTCCTCGGGGGATGATGTAGGGTTCTCAGAGAATCTCTTTTGGTGCTCAATCCAAGAGGGCCGGTCAGGGCCTCCGGGAGCTGGTATCTTTTGGTTTTTGTCCTCAGGGGATGACGTAGGGTTCTCGGAGAATCTCTTTCGGCGCTCAATCCAAGAGGGCTGGTCGGAGCCTCCGGGAGCTGAAGGATAATGTACTCTGCTAGTAAGAAGGAAATACGTCCATTAAATGGGAGTAAAGGTATCATTCTATTTATGACAGAGATGATTTGCGATGGTTTGACACTGATGGAGGGTGATAATCAATAGCAACTTCTGGACTTACGTTGCTAGGATGAAAGAAGATCATCAACAGCCACTCATGGACTTATGTTGCATGATCTAAGAAAGATGGTCAACAGCCACTCATGGACTTATGTTGCTAGGATGAAGGAAGATCGTCAATAGCCACTCATGGACTTATGTTGCATGAACGAAGACGGTCAACAGCCACTCGTGGACTTATGTTGCTAGGAGAAAGGAAGATCATCAACAGCCACTCACGGACTTATGTTGCATGAAGAAAGATGAAAGATCAACAGCCACTTATGGACTTATGTTGCTAGGAGAAAAGAAGATCATCAACAGCCACTCATGGACTTATGTTGCATGAAGAAAGATGGTAGATCAACAGCCACTCATGGACTTATGTTGCTAGGAGAAAGGAAGATCATCAACAGCCACTCATGGACTTATATTGCATGAAGAAAGAAAGATCATCAACAGCCACTCATGGACTTATGTTGCATGGAGAAAGGAAGATCATCAACAGCCACTCATGGACTTATGTTGCATGAACGAAGATGGTTAACTTTCGACGGTTTGGAAAGGGATGAAATTCTCCCCAAGTTTGGACGCTTCTCATGCTGACGCCTTGTCTGGTGCAATAATGATGTTTGGTACTCCTGCTTGTATTGTCATTAGAATGCTCTTTATAAATTGATTTGAAAAATTCATTATTCGTCACTATTGACTTACACATTTGAGACTACGACCGACTCTTTTCCTGAAAAAGACTATGACAGACTCAAAACTGACAAACACCGACACGCGAGGGTGACACATTCGACACTGAAACAAAACAAGCTCGACTTGCCAAAACTTAATGTGTTCTTGTCATAAATGATGTACCATTTCTCTTTTGTGTTCACTTCTCACCTTAACGTGGCATCACTTTGATGGTGAATCTTATTTTTGAAAATTCCTCCCTACTGATCTAATCAATTTCTTTGCTTCTCCCAAGATGTGCTTTAAATTAGTGCCTTAGCTTATGGAATAAAAGATGCTCCATTTCCAATCTATTCAAGACAATACTTGTGACTTGAAGGCTTATAGGGATTGGGTGGAAAACGATGTTTGCCCCTAGTTTGAAGGGCATGAAGTGGGATTGATAGGCAAACGAGGTAAATGACCGAAGTTTGCCCCTAGTTTGGAGGAAGGTTCATTGGAGATAGTAAAAGTCAGGCAAACGAGGCGGGTAGCAGAAGTTTGCCCCTAGTGTGGAAGGTGATTTCTGGCTTGAGGCAAGGACCGTGACTTTAATCTCTCAAATGCTCATAACTTTTTCCTAGGCACCAGTGAGGTGACCTAACGAGCTCTTTTCTCTCTTTTGTTATTGCTCACTTTGGATTTAGCTCTAATTTTTTCCTAGGCGTCCTTTCGGATTTTCGACCTAGCGAGCCATCCTTCTTTTTTTCTTTTTTTTTAAAAAGTCTGCCTACGTACCCCCAAGTGGGGATCAGGTCCAACGTAGTTCGGGCCGAAGCTTGAAAGAAATTGGTCTATTTTTATGGGTGGAGCGACCGAACCGATGTGGTTGCCTACGTATCCCCAAGTGGGAATCAGGTCGAGCGTAGTTCAAGTCAAGGCTTGAAAGAAATCAGTTATCTTTTGTGAGTGGGGCGACTGAACCGATGTGGTTGCCTATGTATCCCCGAGTGGGAATCAGGTCGAGCGTAGTTCAAGTCAAGGCTTGAAAGAAATCAGTTATTTTTTGTGAGTGGGGCGACCAAACCGATGTGGTTGCCTACGTATCCCCGAGTGGGAATCAGGTCAAGCGTAGTTCAAGGCCAGGCTTGAAGAAAGGGGGGTTGAGGGTTTTTCAAACCAATCGTCAAAGAAGTCAAACTTAGGTCACTTGTGGTCGCCTTGAATAAGAAGATTCAGTTTCGGTCTCCCCTTTTTTCTTTCTTTTTTTTTTATTTTGAGGATCGATCCTTTTCACTTTCGCCTAGCCATTCAATTTTACTTTTCATGTAGTTGATTCTTGTGAGACCTTTTGACTGCAATCTCAGAATTCCGGAATGTGCATGTCAGCTCTCGGAATTTATTTATGGTTGTTCCGAGCCTTTTGAAATATGATCTAGACACATTCTCATGATGTACCTTGAAGTGTACAATTCTCTGTATCACCAAAATCTTCTTTCTTTCATTTTCTCCATCATTTTGACTGGCTAAGTTCAGATCTTGGAAATCAATACCTTTTTGGCTCTAACTTCTGCCTAGGTGCCCTTTCGGGTTTTCAACCTAGCGAGCTTTTTCTTTTCTTTTTCTTTTCTTTTCTTCTTTTTCTTTTTTTTATTTCTTTTTTTTTTTTGAAAGTGGAGATGAAACTTGCTAAAATGTTTGGCTACCATCAAGGACTAAGTCTGTATTGCTTTCAATCGGACAGATTGCATGGCTTCCAATTGGATTGGGCTTAAGGCTTTGAAATGGTGGAAAAAAAGGGTGTTGGGCAAGCCCCAAGTCAGTTTCAAGTATGTCTTTTCAAGATTGAGGCAAGAGCATCTTTAAATTCTTAAAGTAAGACTATTCAATTCTTGGCTCTTCATCGGTGTCGGCGCAAAATTGACTTTGACCTTTCAGGATTTTGAGTAAAAAAAATTACCTTTTTTTTTAGCACAGTAATATCCATGGTAATTTGAAAAGTAACACTTTAGTTCAACGATTCATGCATCTATGACTAAACACATCAGATTAGGCAAAATGAGACTTCATTCCATCAGTAGAGAAGGATTACAGACTCATTAACAACTCAATGACAAACAGACTCGACCACAAGAATAAACATACAACAGACTCGACTAGACTCGACCTGGTCTCAAATGGAATGTCACAGTGACTCACTTATTCTTTTTATTTCTCTTTTTTTTTCTAAAGAGCATCTTCATTTGGTTTTCTAGCAAGAGTCCCAAACACCATCACTTCACTTGCACAGGTTCAACACTCATGGTCCTCAGCGAAGGGAACATTTGAACAGATAAGCCAGGAGCTTTAGGTTCAATGAAGCTGGCATTTTGGTTGACACAGGGTTGGATGGGTGAAGGCTCGATGATTTTCTGATCGATGAGGTCTTGGATATCATGGCAAAGGCATATGCAGCTGTCGGTGTCGTGACCTGGGCCTTGGTGGTAGGCACAACATTTGGATAGGTTACAGTTAGGTGAAGGGATACCAGCACGAGGATGAAGAAGTTGGAGGTGCCCCTTTGTGATGAGGTTATCAAGGATAACGGACAACGGCATACCCAGATTGGTAAAGGTTCTTGGGTTGCGGGCTTTGTTAAACTTTGAGTTCAAGTGGATCCTCAGAGTGGCTCTTGTGTTTGGATATGAAATAGGTTTACCCAGGTAAGGGTGTGGACTTGGATACAAGTAGGGATTCAGATGTGGAAATGGGCTTGGATGGACGGCATTGGACAACCCGTACTTCCCTTTATTGATGCTCTGCACCATCTTCTCAAATCGGCTTATCCTTAAACTTAGATGTTCAACAGTGGTTTGTAGTTTGTTCACTTTCCCTTCGAGAGCTTGGTAGGCCATTATGATAGCCTAGGCTAGCCCGCAATCACGATAATGAATTCGGGGAGGTACAGAAGGGTTCGTACTCGGGGCTACGATTTTCTGCAAGCAGAAGTAAAAGCCCAAATTAGCAGAGGCGCGAAGTACTTCTTATGGACTATTAGTGGGGGAGAGCTGATCAGAGTCTCAAAGAATTTATCGATGTGAACTGATGATGGTTGCAGTATGTATACGACTTCTATACAATGATTGAGATGGGTGAGGGTGATGACATGTACGCGCTTGATGTGCAGAGACTGACATATGTGAGACTGACAAGATTTGCGCGCATGTAGACTGACACGAATCGTGTATGCATATGAAACAAGCATGCGGATGCAAGCCCTAATCGATATGATGCCCCTACTTCTAACAGATAGCAGTTAAACAAATAAGGTCCTAGCCATACAGAGTGTGCTAACCTTACTTTCCAGTGTGATCACCAAGGGATAACAGGGATTTCCGGGATACTTCGGGAATTTTGGACAGAGTTTCTGGGAGAAATAGGGATTTGGAAGATTCGGAGAAATTTCCAGAAGTTATGGGAGTTTCTAGGAGAAACAGGGATTTCTGGTTGATTTGGACTGAGCTTCTAGGAGAAATTGGGAAATCAGAATTTCTGGGAGAAATTGGTACATCTAGGCATTTTTGGGAAGTTTGGACGGAGTTGCTGGAATTT
Organism: Hydrangea macrophylla; assembly: GCA_033977485.1. NCBI lineage: Eukaryota > Viridiplantae > Streptophyta > Magnoliopsida > Cornales > Hydrangeaceae > Hydrangea > Hydrangea macrophylla. The sequence goes on along the minus strand of CM066992.1, from coordinate 10,015,462 downwards.
TTGGAAAATCTTGGAGATTATGATAGAGATTATGGGAAAACATGAAAATTTGGGTAAGTTGGACAGAGTTTCTGGGAGAAACAAGTATACCGGAGTTTCTGGGAGAAATTGAGATTTCTTGGTAATCTGAGAGATTTGGACAGAGCTTCTGGGAGAACAGGTATAACTGGGTAAGTCGGACAGAGTTTCTGGGAGAAACAAGTATTTCTAAGAAAAATTGAGGTTTCTGGGTATTCTGGAGAAGAAGTAGGGATTTCTAGGAAATTTGGGTGATTCGGACAGAGTTTCTAGGAGAAACAGGGATATCCTGATGAGTTGGGTAGAGTTTCTGAAAGAAATAGGGATATACGACCGGAATAGGTGATGATGGTGATCATACTATCTAGCAAGTTTTCATACTCCTATGTCTCAGGACCAACAAACAAGGTTTGCGGTGTATATCTTTGTGAGCATGGAGCTGACATCCTTATCATGGTGCCTAGGCAAGTCAACTTAATGTGATCACATGTGAGTGATTGCCTTGGGAATCATAAGAAAGAGGTTCTATTTTATGCCACATAAGCGTCTACACCGCGCAGGTAATCCCGCCAGGGCATACAGCAGTTATATCACATTGTCTTATCTGAAAAGATAAATGAACAGTCCTATGAAAGGTTCTACAGGAATCTATATGCAAAGGCTGGGTTTAGTCAAAGAGGGTCCGTTGACGAGAGTTCCAATATACCGTCAGGGAGACAGTACGAAGGTTTTTACTCTTTTTGATATACCTTGGAAGGTACAGTATCAACGGTGACTTATGCCCTGGCACAGCAAGACCTGAACAATGTCAGCGCCGCGTTTCAGACACAGTCGAAAGGGGGAAATGCAGAAGTGCAATGCGGTGAACCAGACACAGTAAAAAGATGATTTTAAGGATGCTTCTTATGAGTCAAACCTCTGTATTATTTTGTTTTGAAATAAAAATCCCCAGCAGAGTCGCCAGATAGTGGACACGCGGAATTCCACCTCTTTGTTTGCTTTTGAAGCTTGTTTGATTTTGATCTGGATCAAAGAAAGAGAAAAGGTCTGTTGAAAATAGATACAGAGTCGCCACTTGGTCCTTAGGGAACCAAGAAACCCAAATTTGACTCACCCAAATGGATAAAGGGCACCGACCCTTCATAACCAGAGTACTTGGTTCGGGGTTTTAGTACGAGAGAGGAAGGAGCCTTTGTCGCGACTAAAACACCCTCAACTCGCCCCGTCTTTCGACGGGCCTCAATTAGCATCCAAATAATCATCTTACACTATGTATGGTTCGGCAATTAATACTATGATAGTATATTACATTACATAAGAAACTTGAAAATGGAAGATCTAAAGATAAAATATCATTCATAAGATCTAAGTCAAATATCATACAATGTAAAGTGAAAGATCACACAAATAAATCTAGGAAAAATCATCTATTCATATATCAAATAATCAAGACTTCCTAATCTAAAGGGGGACATGAATTGTTCTTGAAACAAATAAACAAAGAAATCAAAATATGCTTAGCAAGCTAGAATGATGCATGTTAATCTTTGAGAAAAAAAAGATCTCTCAATCCCCGGGACGGATGAGAAAGGATGATTAGATCGAGGGGAAGCATGAACGTGTGATCAAATTTATTTCCTTATAATCTTCTTAGATTAGGAGTTACAAAAACCCCAAATCTTGCATGAATGCAATGTATGTATCTAGAATGTGCCAAGGTTGTAGTGTGCTTTGTGTTCATGGATTCCTAGAATGACTTAGAAGTCTAGATTGTGTATGAATGAATGAATGAAATCATCATGGGATATGTACACATGTAGTATGAACTACTTCCTAAGACATGAGCTAATTTGGAGTGCATATGAGCATCAAATCAAAGAATGAAAGTTGAAATGTGCTTGCAGTGAATAGTGGACAGAACAGTAGCATGATGTTTTGGAATTTGAAAAGAGGAGTTAGGAATGTTTTCAATGCATGCATTTTTATGGAGATCTTCCTTATTGTGTATAGAACACAACCCAAAAGGCCAATCTTGAATATCTATCACAGATTGAGAGAAATAATACAAACAATGAAGGTCACTCAGAAACAGAGTCCGTACTGTCGACTGAAATGTTGAAAACTCTTAGAAAATGAAAACACATGATCTAGAGGCCCATTTTATACAGAACGTTCCCTAAGCCATTGACGTGTAAGGGAAAAATAAGTTAGGACCACCCTTTTTGGAAAAGTTTTCTGGAAAAGAAGTTGGAAGTGGACCTAGCTGCTGTTACAGAAAAAACAGAATGTCTGGAAGGAATGTTTGGGTCCAAATGGACCATTTCTAAGTACTTCCAAGTCAAACCAAAAATCATGGGTGTTCTATAATGGGTTAGGAAGACTTTCCAAGTGGCCTTGCATCCATACATTGATTATTGAGTTCTAGAGAAATCTTTGAACTCAGCTCACTCACTGTTTTGACTCACTGTTTTGAAAATTTTGGGGAAAACAAGGTTTTCTTTCTTGAGATCAAAATAAGGGGTTTTAAGAGGGGTTTTGAAATAGAGGTTTTGAAAGTATACTTCCAGAACTTGGATGAATATTCTAACCACTTGGAATATCAATTCCTAACTCATTTCATGAACTTCCCAAGTATTTGCAAAACATAGTTTTATTTGGAAACCAAACTCAAGAATCTATGGGAGTATGATACATGAGAGGATAGATGATACATGATATGATGTAGCATTCTCAAAGTGGTAAAGAACATGTTCATGTGATATGGGCTCATCTAGATACAAGAGAGTGTTGCATCAAAGTGTGAAAGTCAAAAAGTGAAATGCTGTGAATAGTGGACAGACTGTATGCATTACTTTATAACATTATAATGGGAGGTCAAACGTGCCTAGCAAAATGTGGGAAACATCAGAGATCATCCTTAGTGTGTCTAAAAAATAACCCAAAAAGCCAAACCTCAATAGCTATCACAGATTAAAAGAAATAAATCAAAATGTACACATGACTCAGAAATAAAAGCTGCACTGTTGACTGATTTTGTATGATTTTTCATAAATCAAAGAAATGGCTTATGATGACCCATTATATACCACAGGTTTCTTAAGACACCCAAGTTTCTTAAAAAAATAGAAAAGATATATGTACAGTGACAAAAATATCCAGAATAAGTGCAAGAAGTAGGGTGAACATTCTGTGAGAACAGAGGCAGATTATGAATATTAACTTCTCACATCCAAAACAAATACTTTCACATATCTATAACTGATGGGAAAAATTGGAGACAAACTATGATGTCTTAGGAAGATTTTCCAAGTGGTTTCATCATCATAACTCAAGTATTTAATTCAAAACAAATCTTTGAATCTGAACAGCTCACTGTTTTGGATCATTCTTGAAGAAATGGATTTGGGTTTGAAATAGAGTTTGAGCTCTTGATTGGGGGTTTTGAAATAGATGTTCAAAGCATGAACTTAAACTCTTGAGATGATCATGTGACCACTTAGAACCTCATCCAACCTTGAATCATCAAAGAACTCCCAATATTATTGGAGAGATTCATTTTTATTTTGAACATAACTTCAAGGATACCTTGGAGGTATTGAAGTTATAATCATCATCTATCAAACATGGTTTTGAGGTCAAGAGCTACTATCCATAAGGATTCACTCACCTCAAACTTCATGTCATCATCTAGATGATGATGAACTAGTAAGTAAATAGAGAAAATCAAAAGGAAATGAGATAAGAAGAGATGAACATAATATAAACAAGCAAGTAAATAGATAGCAATCAATAGATGATAATCAATGTGATATTGGACTTGTAGCTTGGTGTTTCACTCATAGATATAGACATTTGGACATGGAAGTAGCTTCCTAACTCAAAAATGCTTAGAGAAATGGTGATTGGGTATATTGATGATGAAGTGTATAGAAGAATGGTGGAGGAAAACAAGATTAGAACTCACTTTGATTGGAAAAAATGGAAGAAGAAGACTACTTCTTCTCTTTCTCTCTCTATATTTCCCTAGAGTTTCTTCCAAAGATCTCTCTAAGCTTCCATGTCTCTCCTCTAAATGGAAGTAAATGGCTTCTTTTATAGGCAAAGGAGGGGTGGTAAATGGAGTTTTAAAAAGTTTAAAATGGTCTCCCATTGGTCCAAAATAAGCTGGGAACCAAAACTACGTCGTTTTGATTTCTAATATATCAAATTGGACCCCCAAAATAAATTACAAAAACTCACTGTTCTGGAGGGGAGTGCCGCGGCGGTACTGCTCCTCCCTTCGTCCAGATAATGCTGTTTAGGTCCCCTGAGGTTCCGGTATTCGCGAAAAGGCCCTATTTCGTCCGAAATTCACAGAAAATGCATATGAACTCCAAACTAAGGTTGTGATATACCGTTGGAAAGGTATTGGAGTCTACTTTACATAAGAAATATTTTGGGGATAGGTCACTTTGAAAATTTTTGCGGTATTTGCGATAAAAGTAGATTTGATCGCCTTTTTCGCCTTTGGAAATTCATATTAAATTCGTTTTAAATCCGGAAATTATGTGCGATATACCGTTGGAAAGCTATTGACCTCTAGTATCCATGAAAAATGTTTGAAAAATGTTACGGTGCTCCGGTTCCAAAGTCAAATTCTGGTCAAACTGGTCAAACCTGGGATTCCCGGGAAGTTCTGGAAACCTCCGGGAGTTCTCGGGAGCTGATGTTTTCACTCGATTTTCTTTCGGAACTTGTTTTAACACTTTTTTCATGATTTAAAAATGATTCTGGTGAATTTGGATGACTTTGGTCAAACTTTGTCAAACTTGGTCAAACCCTGGTCAAACCTGGTCAAACCTCGGTCAAACCGGGTCAAACCTTGGTCAAATCGGTCAACAGGGACTTTTCGGGAACTTCCGGGACTTCCGGGGGTCTCTGGGAGCCAACGATTTCATCCGATTTTTCTTTTAAAACTCATTTGAATACTTTTCTTACGACGTAGCATATTTTCAGAACTTTGGGACCAAATCTGGGAGTTTTATGGCTTTCAGGGGCATTTTGGTCATTCTGAGCATTTTGAGAAATAGAACCAACTTCCAGGAGTCCTTTTGAGTCCTTTTTCGATCATTGTGAACCACCAAGCTGTGGGTCTCCTAAATCTGATAGCCGACAAAATGGGGTGTCTACAGTATTGTACCACAAAATACAGACTTTAAAAGCAAACGGCAGTCAGAAAATGTCGGCGGCACTTAATGAGTGTCGGGCCGGCACTCACTAAATGCCGTTCGGCACTCATCATTGGACGTGGAGGTGACGCTCTCCTAAATTCGACGATCGATCAAAATCGGGGTGTCTACAGTTTTCCCCTCTTTGACAGAGCTTGTGAGGCAATGCGTCCTATAAGTGAATGTCAAAGCCTGTGTGAAGACAAGCCTTTGACCAGACTGTCGAATTTAGGTAAAACAAAATGCGTTGCAAAAACGACTTTACATATATGCATTCCAGATTGTAACCGGTGTAGGATTTCTTCCATATTTTATTTGCATAAATCACAAATTGAGCGACGAATCGCCAAATTGCCTTTCTGTCCTTTTCTGAGGCTCCTTCGGGGTATTCTCCTCCCTTCATCTTTATACCAAGGCACTTCATCTTCTCTTTCCATGGCTGCGATCATTTCAAATGACGGTTGGTTCCTTACTTCTATGGATAGCGGGATCATGACAGTTTTGGAAGGGATTTGGATCATCGAGCCTAAGGTAGCCAAAGAGTCGGCTAGTTGGTTTTCTTCACGAGGGAGGTAGTAAAAAGAAATCTTTTGGAACTGCGCCTTCAGACCTTCCAGATAGTCATGGTAAGGTCTTAATTTCTAATGCTTCACCTTCCAATCTCCTCGGACTTGGGATATGATCAAGTTAGAATCTTCGAAGACATCAATCTTCCCGACTTTCAAAGCCAAGGCTGCTTCCATCCCAATTATGCAGGCTTCGTACTCCGCAGTGTTGTTGGTTGAGTTATACTTGAGTTTGACGGCTAATGGGGTAGGGGCCCCATCGGGTGCTATGAGAATGATTCCGACTCCGTAACCTAGTTGGTTGGCTGCTCCATCGAAGTACATTTTCCACAGGTCCTCCTTTACCTCCATTATTCTTTCATCCAGGAACCTGAATTCTCTCTCATCCCCAGTTTCCACGGCGAAGTCAGCTAGGTACTCGGCGACGGCTCTCCCCTTGACAGATTTGGAGGTGACATATCTGATATCAAACTTGGCTAGCATCATGGTCCATCGGGAAATCCTACTGGTCAAGGTGGGTTTTTCGAACAGGTATTTGAGTGGATCCATTCGGGAGATTAAGATCACGGGGAAGGCTAACATATAATGTCTAAGGCGACGGGTGCACCAGACTAAGGCCCAACATGCTTTTTCTAATGGTGAGTACTTTAACTCATATCCGGTCATCCTTTTGCTCAAGTAGTAAATGGCCTTCTCCACGTGCCCCTCTTCTCCTTCTTGGGCCAACATACACCCCATCAAATCTTCGGATACGGAGAGAAAAAGTAATAGGGGTCTCCTAGGTGAAGGTGGTAACAGGACAGGTAGGTTCTGGAGGTAGATTTTGATTTTGTCGAAGGCTTGCTGACACAAGGTATCCCACTCGAATCTCTATCCTTTTCTGAGTAAATTAAATAGCGGGTCGCAGGTCATGGTGAGCTTTGAGATAAAGCGGCTTATGAACTGTATTCTACCCAGGAATCCCCTTAGCTCTTTCTCATTCTTCAGTGGGTTCATTTCTGTTATGGCTTTTATTTTGGTGGGGTCCACCTCTATTCCCCTCTGAGTAATGAGAAACCCCAATAATTTCCCAGTAGTGACTCCGAACGTGCATTTCTGCGGGTTTAGCCTCATTTTGAACTCCCTCAATCTCTCAAAGAACTTTCTCAAAGCCTCTAGGTTCCCTCCCCTCTCTTTGGATTTCACAATCATATCATCCACATACACCTCCACTTCTTTGTGGATCATGTCGTGTAGTAAAGTGGTGGCAGCCCTTTGATAGGTCGCACCTGCATTCTTAAGTCCGAACGGCATGACCCTATAGCAATATGTCCCCCACAGAGTGATGAACGTGGTTTTCTCCCTATCCTCGGGTGCCATGAGGATTTGATTATACCCAGAGAATCCATCCATCAAAGATAGAATCTCATGTCCCGCAGTGTTATCGACCAACACGTCGATGTGGGGTAACGGGAAATCGTCTTTAGGCCTTGCTTTGTTTAAATCTCGAAAATCAATGCAAACCCTAACACGACCATCCTTCTTTGGGACAGGCACAATGTTGGCAATCCACTCAGGATACTCGGTGACCATCAAGAATCCAGCCTTTAATTGCTTTTCAACCTCCTATTTTACTTTAAGTGTCCATTCTGGCCTCATTCGCCTCAATTTTTGTTTTATGGGTTTTGAATTGGGAAAGAGAGGGATGTGGTGCTGGACTATTTTTGGATCAATGCCCGGCATATCATTATAAGACCATGCAAAAACATCTTTAAATTCATTTAATAGATTGATTAGTTCTTTGCTTTCTTTATTGCTAAGTGTAGAGCCGATAAAGACATTTTGAGGATTATTTTCATTTCCTAGGTTAATTGTTAGAGTGTCCTCAATGATTTTACATGCAGATTCTTTTTCTTTTTCAATTAACTTTTGCAATTCAATGGGTGTTTCATGATCATCACATTCATTAAGGTTGTTCGAGTAGGCAGAATCAGTCATGTTTTCATTGATTTTCTTTGGAGTGATTACAACAGACATAGAAATTGAAGGACGCCTCATTTGGGCCATTACAGACTCTGGGTGTGGGGGAAACCTATCACTAGACTCAAAAACCCACTCTCTCTTGTTCTCTCCCCCGAGATCAGTGATGAAGCATTCTTCCAGATCCCCTGCCCTGGTAATCTCTTCCATCTTTTCTTTCTCGGCCTTTCCCTTGTCGGTCTCCTTCTGATCTCCCTCATCTTCCCCACTCTCGGCTAGTTCCTCCACCAGACCTTCGACGTATTCACCCTTGGCTTTTCCAGGGTCCGCTTTCATAACCTTCGTGCTTCCTTCATCCAGCAGATTTTTCATGACAGAGCCGTCTAGCACACCGATCCAATCCTTGGCAGCAACAGACTTTTCAGGCATTTGTAAAAACGGGTCTCTGTACTTAGAAAATTCATGGGAGAAAAAGATCTCGAACCCTGGCTTTAGACATTTGTCTTTCTGGTCCATCCATGGCTCTGGGAAGCCACAGAAGGGGAAATCTTCTCCTTCCTTCATAAAATATCCATTGAGCGTCTTTTGGTAAGGGTCTAGCGGCGCGTCGACGGCCTTCTTCTTTGCCCTCAGTTCCTTCTTTATCGGCTGGTATCCCAGACTGTGAGTGTGAGTCTGGGTGGGAATGAGCGGGAATTCAGGCATGCCCTGAAGGTTCTTCCCCAACCCTAATCCTGGAAAGAAACCCATTCTCTTCATGATCCCTGCGACCACCGAACTGGCATACTGGTCAAAATGGAGCGGTAGAAACTTTCTCGGCTTTTCCTCTTCCAGCATGCTGATGAACTCAAACCCTCCTATTTTTGCTTCTTCTACTTGTAGCTGTAATTCCAGAATCGGTGCGCTTGATGATGCTTCGGGCGAACGAACCCAGCTATCCCCGAGGAAATCACAGACTTGGCCCTTCAAAACGCATTTGACCTTTTGATGAATGGTGGACAGTATGATCCCTAGGCTATCCAACCATGGCCTTCCTAGCAGTAGATTGAAGGAGGCGGGGATATCAATGATTTGGAATTCAGCTTCTTTGTCTATTGGCCCAATAGCAAGATTGAGAAAGATAATGCCCATGACTGATCTCGGGGTGTTGTCATATGCCCTGACCTTTTGTTGGGACGGCATGAAGGATGATTCATCTAAACCCATTCGCTTGGCTGTTCGGAAGGGACACACATTTAGAGCAGAACCGTTATCAACGAGACAAGCGGGCACGGTGTTCCCCAAACATTCGACAGTGATGTACAATGGTTTGTTGAGCATGGGTCCTCCGGGGGGCACGTCATTTGACGAGAAGGTACTAGCCGAAGTTGAAATTTTGCCGATCAGTCCTATGATATCCTCCGGGGTGGTGTCGATAGACACGTTAGATTGGTTCAGAGCGTCTAGGACTGCCTGTCTATGGCTTTTGGAGGCAATCAGCAACCCCCATATGGTGATATTGGCCTGAGTTTTCTTCATCTGCTTTAGAACCCTGTCTTCTTCCTCTTCTTCATTCAGCTTCCCTTTTCCTTTGTCTAGATCCCTCCCAGGATGATCCTCCTCTAGCTCATGTGGTTTAAAGTGTCTGCCAGACCGAGTTAAATGACTGACTTCTTCCCTTGCCCATAGATTGTCAACTTCTGAATCAACTTTCAAAGTACCCTTCACCATCTCTGTTTCATTGTCGCTCTCGTACCAAAGATCATCTTCTACTTGGCTCTCGTCTCGACCGTCACTCCCTTGAATCCAGCAGTCTGAATGCCCTATTTCCCTCTTCTCTGGCTGATCCTCCAAAGCACAGATTTTCGAATCCTTAGGCAGTTGGTATGGCTTTCTTGGTGTCCCGGCCTTAGTGATTAGCCTAGACGGATCAAAGGTTGCTTCTTCTATACCCAAGAGATAAAGGCCTTGCGGTGGTGGCACAGCTCGATGATTCGGAAGCGGATTTCTAGTAACATTTGGAGCTTTGGTGGGAGGTTCCAAAATTACCTTGTTATCAATGAGGTCCTGAATCTCGTGCCTTAATCTTATACACCTATCCGTTGAGTGACCCTTCTGCTGATGAAATTTACAAAAGAGGTCCCCTTGAAAATTTGGCAGAAGCGGACTTAGTAGAGGTCGGGATTCGAACTGATGGAGATGTCCCTTTGCTAACAGTCTATCGAGGGCAATTGACAGTGACACTCCCAAATCTGAGAACTTCCTTGGTGCTTTATCCCCTCCTCTCCTTGGTGCTATGTCAAATTTCCTTTTCGGCCCATTCAGTGCATTGACATCAGTGGGGCCAGAGTGACCTCCCGTTTGTCCTCTGTTGGATCCATAGTTTGGCCTCCTGTACCGGTTCGGTTGTTCGTCCCTCTTGATGATCCCCTCTTGGATCGCATCCTCTATTCTCGTCCCAACATCGAAAACCTCAGCAAAGGTATTGATCGACTAGAATCTCATCTTTTCTTGATACACTGGTTGTAGATTCTTCATCAGCATTCGGATCTGGTCCTTCTCAGACGGCCTCTGCACCATCTTTGCGGCCTTTCCTCTCCATCAGCTCAGATACTCAGCGAATGACTCTTTGCTTCCCTGCCTGGTTGTTTTTAGATCTCGGATAGTGACATCCAAATCTTGATTGTACTCGTACTGTGCCACAAATGCTTTAATCACTTCCTCCCAAATTCTGGTTTTGCTTGGTTCAAGCGTAAGGTACCACGACAGAGCAGCTCCGGTTAGGGTTTGTTGAAATAGGACAGCCATCATGGTAGTGCTTAAACCGCTAGGCTAAAAAGCTCTTCTGCACATTCGGATATCACTGCGAGGATTCCCGGTGCCATCAAACTTATCAAAAACCAGCATTTTGAACCCGGCGGGCAATGTTTCACGTACTCCGTCATACAACCCCTCTAGTTCCATCAGATAGGTATCAACTCCCTGAGCCTTGCGTATCACCCTCTCCAGCTTCTCTATTTTCTCGGTCAGTAACTTCTCCTTTTCAGTTTTCTCCCTATCCTTGTTGGCCCGTAGTGCTTCAGTCCATTGTGCCTCTTAATCATCAAACCAATCTCCTTCCCCTCCCCCCAGAGGTGGGTCTATAACAGGTGGAATTACATGTGGTGGTCGGAGGTTCAACTCTTCTATCATCCCCATCATGTGGTTCATGTTTTCGGCCTGTCGCCTCATCTGTTCCGCTTGTTGTTCTACCAGTACCCTTAACCCGGCCCTCTTTTCGTTGTTTCTTTCTTCGGCCATATCAGCGTATCCTCTCCTTACTAGCCTCGCCGTGGGGTCCCTAAACCAGGCTTGACTTGATCTAGATGCTATTTTCGCTCCTACAACAAATTTTGAAATTTTCTCTTTTAGAATCTTTTTATCTTCCTTTTATCACACAAAGACATTTAAAAAAAAAAGCTTTCCTTTTATATGTCACGCGGATGCAATGCATGTGTGCGTGTGTGCCTACTCTACATGCCAAAAAGAAAGAGAAAACCCTAATCCTAACACATAAGCACATAAGATCCTCACCCATGTCAAGTGCGTTAATTTCTCCTCTCACTGTGATCCTTACTACCCTCTCATTCAAAAATTTTCAAAATTCATTAGAAAACAATTCCCAAGATTTTGGGTTTTTCCTTAGAAAATGATCATGAAAATGTACCTTGACAAAAGGTAATAAATTTGGAGTTTCAATCAAAAGAAGTGGACTTCAAAGATTTTTGTTCTGAAAACTTTGGAATAAAGATGGCAAAAACCTGTTTGCTTTTAAAGATGGATTTAAAATTCTTTGGGTAGAAGGATCACAGGATCGGATTATCATCGTACTTTTCATGAATTTGGATACATACAAGGTCAATGATGCTTAGCTAACATGATATAAGAAGTATAATCTTATAATCAAGGTTCAACATGTTCCCCAAATGTCATGGGACATGATAAGGAATTGCTAAAAGTGATTAAAAGATTATACATCTTTCATCCAGCATGTATCGTCATCATCTCAAGTAATCCCTTCCGGGCATACAAAACTTCCTAGCACATAATCCTAATCAAGAAATAATTTCCTAAGATTAAAAGGTTCTATAGAAACTACTGTGCAAAGGCTGGATTTTGGTCAAATAAGGGACCCTCGACACACATCCGATAGGATGCTTAATATACCAAATCACGGTACGAGATCAAGGGTGATCACACAGTCCCATGATAACTTGACCGACCGGGTTGCCCCGAGCCTCCAAGGTCATAGTTCCGTGCAATCGACTGGCTGAACATGCAAGTGAAATGCAATAGGCACACAAAGATTAATTAATTCGATTAAAAGGATATTTTTCAAGTCTAATCCTCAAGTGAACCCAAAATCAGAATTCTGGTCTGCGAAACCAGAGATTCTGAGTTCGATCACCAGCAAAGTCGCCAGATTGTGGATATCGCAATTTTCTTTCTTTTTATCCACAGCTTTTCTTTTAAAATACTTTCTCGAAATCAATTTCAAAAACAAATGAGTCGCCACTTAATTTTTAAAAGGAAAATTAAGAAACCATTTTGAAAGGAAACTGATCTTTTGCGAAACCAAAGATTAACTAGGTCCAGGGATTATGGAATGAGAGAGGAAGGAGCCCGTCGGACTAAAACACCCTCTCTCATCCTATCTTGCGATAGGCCTTTACTCAACATCCTTCTAATCGAATTATTAATTAAATGTGCCCTCAACTAATACATATGTATAAATATACATCACAAAAGCATGTCTAAAGGGGTGTAAAATTGCAATTGATAAAATATCACTTCAAAAGCCATGTAATTCAAGTAGCAAGCAATATGATATGCAATAGGGAACAAGAGAACTTACCCGGGATCCAGCAACAATATTAAATGTGCAGTGCATACAAACAAGAGAAAATCATAAAAAAGAGTCTCTAATCACATATGCACATAAGGCAAGATCCTAACTCCAATGTGTCGCGCATGAGGTTGAAAAATCAATAAAATCAAGAAATTAAAATAAACTAAAGAGGAGTCCTAGAAATCATACCTTAATAGCGCTACAAAACAAAAGGTCAGTCCACATGCTTCACATAATGATATGATATCAAACAATCAATCCTAATTTTCTAGCTTAGATCTAGCAAGCATGAAATCCAACTTTATCCAATTATTAGTTCTAATTATAAGCATTAATGTACATGAATGAATATGAACAAGGATAAGACATGGATTTACTCACCAATTTGGATCATTCAGCCTCTGGATTTGAGCTAAATTATCATTATTCGAAACATGATTTGGGTCCCAAGGCATTAGGAGACCATTTGAGTTGAAATAAATAAGATTAGACAAAAATAGTAGCAGTTTTTTTATGAATTACAGAGAGTAGACCAGATCTTAACAATGGAAAACACCATACTTCCAACGGTTGGATCTTAATGATTTTTGGATATGATATCACTTTGTGAGTCTAGTTTATAACCCAAAAAGAAAATCAAGGTTTGAACGGTTAGATCTCCGGGAATTGGACATAAACCAGACATCACTCAGCATTCTTTAACCTTCTGTCCAGAGTTCTTGCACGATTTTCTAAAGCTAGTAAAATGATCAGAAATGCTTTGTTCTTTTTAGGGTGATTTCCTAACACATTAATCTACTTAGAAAAAATTATTTTGGGTCACAAATACCTTATTAGGGTCCTGAGTTACTCATTTCAAAAGAGTGTTACTGTTCTGAAACTCTGGGCAGATTATAGTGACTCCATAAAACTCATGATCAAACCATTTTAAACATGAAATCTCCTTAAAACAAAAATTTCAGTGGTAGAATATTGTGTTATTGACACCCTCCCATTGGTTTCACTTGATTCCAACGGTTAGATTTCGAACTAAAAATCTTTGATCAAAAACAGTTTGTGAACTCACTGTTTTCATTTGTCAAGTTCAACTTTTATTTGTTAACCCCAACTATTAAACCATGAAGTTGGACTTAAACTAAACCATTTTCTCCTACCATTTGATGGTCATTGGAGGCTAAAGACCTTTATATTTGTAGATTTCAAATAAAGTATGAATAGACTTCATGAAATCTCAAGATAAGGAATCTAAACCATGGGGATGGGCTTAGACTTAAAACCACTTTCTCCTACCATTTGATGGTCATTGGAGATGAAGACATGACTAATACTCATGAGTCTCAAAAGAATATAGAAAGGATTCCATGAAACATCAAGTTAGAGGACCCAAGTCATAAGTATGGACTTGGATCCATCTATTTACTTATAAAATAAAGTGATGGTCAAACTTTGACTCCCATGTGAAGCATAAGCTTACATAGGATACAAAAGATCAAACTCAAGAGATTTCAAGAGAGAAATTGAGGATCTCTAAGAGTCTCAAGAAGGAAGTATGAACAACAAAAGAAATGAAGCAAAGGAAAACAAAGTAGCTTGAGGATTAGAGATTCAAAAAGAAAGAATGCAAATAAACAACTTATGGTTAGAGGATCACCTCCAAACTATCCTCAAAGTTTCTCTCCTTTGAAGATCTTCCAAGCACTTCTCTCTAGTTTTCCAAACTCTCTCTTTTCTCTCCCAAAGAATGTTGGTGTAATGGTTTTTTGTATCTATGTTGTTGTCTCTTTTTTTTCTTGTATCTCTTTTCAAGGAAGATCCTCCCTCTTTTATAGGCAAAATTACCAAGTATTTTCAGTGAATTCGGAGTAAAAGCCAGGTGTAAGTGTCTCATTTGGTGGTACAATACGTACTTCCTAAAAATAGACAGACTGCTGCACAGGGCGGCAGTCAAAAACCTTTGGCGACTGTTGGTGAATGCCGTTGCGGCACTCCGTGAAAGCCGCGGCGGCATTCCATGACAGCCGCGCGGCTCTTAGTAAGTGCCGCGCCAAATTATTGTTTGCCGCATTTTTGGTCAACCTTACTTTATCAGTTTTTTTTGCTTTTATCCGCATACATATACGTATTGTACCACAAAATACGGACTTTAAAAGCAAACGGCAGTCAGAAAATGTCGGCGGCACTTAGTGAGTGCCGGGCCGGCACTCACTTAATGCCGTTCGGCACTCACTGAGTGCCGCAGAATACTGTCGCGTGCCGTTTTTTGTTAAACTTCCCTTTTTAGGTCTTTTCTTTCTTCCTTTTTTCTTAAAGAAACTTATTTTCGAAGATCTTTTCCAAAAATGGTGTTTTATACCTGAATTCTCCCAAATACCTGGTATTTTCTTCTTTTTGTGAAATTTTATTGCGTTTGGGGAACTTTCTGAAGAGCTTGGAATACTTCGAATCTTTCGGTCCTTATCATCATTGGACGTGGAGGTGACGCTCTCCTAAATTCGACGATCGGTCAAAATCGGGGTGTCTACACAAGTTTCCATTAATTATGTTCTAACTTTCTTTAAGTTTTATTATGAAACCCCCATGTTATTTACGTTAACTACCCATCTTTTCTAAAAGGATTTAATCTAAGTCCCGCGTAGGTCCCAAACGTGGTCCCACATAAATTATGAGGTTGCTATTAAACCTACCAATTATCAATTAATTTCAAATACGCCCTCACATGGGTACCCAAACAGGTTCCCTTACCTATCATAAGACATCATAATATCTTTAAGTATTTAAATAAATATGCACATAAACATATAATAACATCAAAATGCAAATTATCTTAATTAGACCCTCGTTGGGCCTCACATTTATACCAGTTCTGCCTTTTACATAACTTTCATCTGTGTCTACATTTGAACACCTTTTTACCTGTGGGTTCATAACCCCACTTTAAATCATTTTATGCTTTAATTATCATTAACTAACACATGCTAATATCACATTAATCTTCTTTTCTGGGTACGGGTGTTACATTATCAAAAGATTTCGTTCTCAAAATCTGAAGCAGTAGTCCTAAAACAAAAAGGATACCATCTCGCAAGACAAACTCTAAAATGCTCAAGTTCTCATTATACATAAACGATTACATCAGCGGTCAACTAGTTAAGTTCTAAACACGCGATATAAAGATATCACTGATCTACGAATACTATGGTGACAACTACTAATCTCAGGTTTTAATCATATGAAATTCATATGTCAAACTTCGGGAAAAGGTTTTAGCTAATACAATCTAATCATCTTACAAAATTTGAAACGGCTATTTCCTAAAAACAAAAGGCTCCTTCCTCAAGTCAAACTCTACAGTGTAAGGGTTCTACCGATCAAGTGTTCTAATATCGTCTAAGTCAAAGTGAAGCGTTGCCGTCTACTCCTATCTTTAAAGATGCTTCTTGATGTGCTAACGATGTCTCCACTACGTTATCAGTTGACTATCTCCTATTTCTAGACTTCTCATTACAATCGTCAACGTCTGTAGCCGGTCTATTATTGTACATGATGTCTTACGACATTCTCGCTAACTCCCGTGTTATTGTCGTCCTCTCAATATGTAAGCATTATGAATCTAACATCATAACTAGAGACTTAAACTTCTTCACATACCTCTGAATTATCACGTATTATTGATATAATCATCTTGTCTGGATAAAATCAACAAACAATCGGTGTCAAAAAGCAATCTTCTATGGTATTCTTTATAATTCTGGTGTCGTCTCTGCTTTACCCGTATCCTCTCTTGTATACTTGCAATCTTCTAGTTTGTCCTTTATTGTCAAGTCTGCGTCTCAAGAAAATTAAGATTCCTCATCTCTGTCCAACATACCAATGGTTGGCGTAGTCTTCCATGTAAGAAGGCTAATGATGTCATACAAGGATGCAATTGATGTCTTATGGGGATACAAAAGAAGTCATATGGGATGCAATTGATGTTATATTTATACTTAGATAACTACTGTCGATCAGTGTCAAACGAATTGTTCAGGTATCTTCAATTTATGGTGTAGGCTCAACATTATAGGGTGAGCTAATGAGTCTAATCCTCTTACTATCAAATCAAAAGAATGCCAACTTCCAACAATATTGGGATCATATGTAATACATGATATAGGTGCTGAGTGTTGTACCTTCTATCTATCATTCTTGTCTAATTTGAGATCCATTACTTGTTCAGTGGGTCTGCCCTCGTGGTACTTGTTGCGATGGAACATTGTGTTGCATCTCTAGTTCTGGACAAAACTTACGGACATGACCAACTTTACCGCAGTTAAAACATTATACTCCTCGCCCATTAGATTTCCTTAATGCTCTGCATTCTTGGGAATGGTGTCTTGGTACTCCATAATTATAGCAATTATCTCATTCTCCGTGTTGTATTGAAATTGCTACTGGTTTTGATTCTTTCTTGTCATTCCTTAATCTTTTGCACTTCTAGCGGTTACTTATATAACTTCTCTCTGTGTTTCTTTGTTGAACTTGGTTAGCTGCCAACATAACCTGACTGTCCCTTCCTCTCTGATCCGTTAGGAGAAACTGATCGTACTCTAGAAATGCTAGATCAGATCGTTGCCCTTCACTAATCTGAGTGTCGTCTTCCATTTTGGTTACCATTTCTACTAGAGCTTCGAAAGATTGGTTTAAATGTCCTATAGTCATATGACGGATATGTGAAACTAGTCTCTGATGATATCTCTTGATCTTCCTTCTTGGTGTATCGATCATATGTGGTGTAAATCGTGATAGTCTCTCGATTTGAGTTGTATATTCTGGCACTGTAAAACTACCTTGGACTAATTGTATGAACTCTATTACCCTTTTGTTCTTCTCGGATTATGGGAAGTACTTTTCTAGAAATCGGGTCTTGAATGATTCCCAAGTCATCCTTCGTATAGCTTCTTCACCTATCATAGCCTTCACTATGTCCCACCAATTTGCTGCAGAGAACGTCAGTTGAAATACAGCCAAATGTCTTTTCTCAATGTCAGTACATTCAAGTGTCTCAAATATCAATTCTATCTGGCGAATCCATTGCTTAGCTTGCCATGCTCCAGTTAATCTGGTAAAGGTTCCTGGTTGAAGAGCACAAAATTCCTTTAGTAGCTTGACTCTCGTTTGACGTACTAGTGCTCCTTTACCGATGACACGATCAGCACGATTGATAATTTGTTCCATGCGACGGATGAAAACTCCGACCATTCCTGTGGGATCTATCTCGGGAGATACTACATCAGGTACTCCATTCAGCTGGCCCGGGTTTCCTCGAGTCATTCTAACCATAACGTGTACTGGTAGTGTTCAGTGTCACTACCTTCAAATGAAAAGCTATCCGGTCAGACGCATTCTATCTTACATCTCAAGCAAGAACATGTGGTAAATATACAATACCACTATATATACGATCATACCAAGCAATACGAATATAATAATATAGCCATAGAGGTCAGTTTAGCTACCAGGTATTCTCAAAGGTATCTATGATCAAAACAAAGGTAATGAAACTACAGGTTCTAAGCGTAACGTCAAATCCAAACATTCTATCTCTATTCTCAGGTTTTAGACTACGAGTACTGCTCAACTAACATGTGACCACTCAACTAACATGTGGCTCAAGGTAACAAAAGTATTCTTATCCTGAACCTCTTTCTATTTCTATGTCATACTGACTGTTCCGAGATCGTTCAGGAATTCGTCAGTGTCTAAAATCCAACAGTTCTATATTTATGATCTCTACAACCACAACTATCTCTCGATGCCTGATCTCCGTGAACTCTGCTACCAACAGCTTTAATGATTCTTATCGGCTCCAGCACTTAGTGCCTTCCAAAGAAACATCCTCAGATGGATTCATCTAACTTCTTGTCCACGTGACAAGGTAACAGCTCCATCTCATCTCAACGAATCCTCATGCTATCGACATTAACTTAGAACTTGGGTTCTAATCACAAAGGACAAGTGGTTCACAACTAAAACCTAGGCTCTGATACCAAAAATACTGTCACGCCCCGGAGAAGCAAAAATAGAGAAAACAAGTTTCTTTTTGGTCCTGTAGATTCGTGACTGGTGAATAACCGCAATGTCATCTACTCAAACCAAACAATTACAACGATAAGGAGGATGTTATTCATAGAACATATCTTATCAACATAATCAGAGGCTACAGCGGAAATATAAAAGGTTTGGAAGCAACATGTGCCCAAGTACCAATTATAAAAGTCTACTAAATCTAGTACAATAGCTGGCTTATAGCTTGAAGCCTATAACAAATATCAACAGAAGTACAACAGATATATAAACTAACTATTACAAAGTAGCACGTCTTCGTCTTCAAGCCTACAGCTCCAAGTCCGGTAGAACATCAGTCTGAAGTCCTCAAGTCCTGCAAAGCTCTAGACATTGGAATGTCTAGGGCATAAACACCATCAACTTTGAATACACAGCTGAGTGAGTACATCAAACACTCTCCTCGCCCGTAACTGTTCAGCATCTTAAAATACAATTAATATTCTATCAATGACATCACTCACGGACATAGCAAATGTCTCATTAAACTATGCATTAACTCAATGATAACAGAAATCATAGGGAGCATAGTAATGACAAAGATAAGGATCATGGTATAACATCTTATTACATATTCACCAAATCCATGCATACAACCCATGTATCCATCACATACATATTACTTTACGTCGGGACACTGAATCCATGATTGAACCATCATCTATTCTATCTATACCTATGTTCATATCCATTCTCATATCCATGTGTCTTATTCTGATCTGTATCCATACGTCGATGTAATAATACCAATCTGATATCAACACGTTGATACCATTATACCAATCTGATATCCATACGTTGATACAATAATACCAATCGAAATCACCCGACTAGTCAGTAGGTCCCATAATCCATTGATAGGGTTACATATCGTCTACACGGTACCATCTATCTGTAAATAATGGAGTGGCACATCGGACCTTTTCATCGATGCGTATACCCTCACTAGTCGTCTACACAGCTGAGAATACATTAGAGCACTAGCCGAACGTCTTCAATGGTACACTGGACATCTTCAACAGTGAAAGGCACATTAGGAACTCTAACCATCCCACGTCCACCCGGCTCGTCATCCATTGATTTCACACAAATCCAAAGTGCACATATCTTATTATTCCACATAAATTACAGTTCTCATTTCTTATCATATCCTCTCATCTCTTCATACCAATATCCTATGCATGCTGACCACATGTCGTGAAATGCATTACTCTAGATACAAGAATTACCACATGCTCTGTATTCATCATATCTACTCATTTTTTATTATTAGCATGCAATCGTGTTCTGTTCTACTATTCAGTTTAACAGTATCTTCATGTAACTGTTAAATAGTTCATCTTGTTATAGTGTTGCATTATCTCATAAATTAACAATATCACATATTGAAAGCAAGGAACAACATTTAAATAGCTAAACAATTCATATTATAATCAACAGGAAATAAACATGTTCTACAAGGTTCGATCGATTGAGGTCCTCTCGATTGATTGAAGTCAAAGTAAGTTCGATCGATCAAAGATCGTTTAATCGCTTGAGCAACAGGCAATTCGATCGATTGAACTAAGTTCAATTGCTTAAGCATTGTGTTCTATCCAGAAATTGGGCAGCGACGAACAAAGGTCTCGGGGTCACTATATACACATCTAAACACACATACAACATGATATAATCAACCCTTGAGTGAGTTAATCAATTCACTTTGCTCCGACAGTCCGGTGGTGGCGTTCCCAAGCTTCGCGTCAGTGACTATGGTGGCAGCGAGCTTTCTCTCTCCTCTCCTTCTTCTCTATCTCTCTCTAGTCTCTCTCTGTCTCTTTTCTTCTACTCCTCTTCTTGTTCTTTTTCTCCTCTCTCTGCTCTAAGTGTATATATCATACACACATACACGATTATATATAAATAGAACACGCATACACACACACCAACTCTCTCTATCTTATAAACTAGCAAACATCACCTATGCACAAAACACACGTATATATAAGGAGGCATGAGAGGTAGGTGGCAAACACATGAGATAGGAATAATAACACTTTCGATCGATCGAAGTGAATTCGATCGATTACGAACAGGTCGGTCAAGGTTTGATCGATTGAAAGAAGTTAAATCACTCGAGAATGGGTACATATCACAGAATCAGGTCGGCAGAGTTTCGATCGCTCGAAGTATGTTCGATCACTCGAGAAAGCACAAGGTTAATTGGTCGAGATAAGTTTGATCGATTGAGAATAACTTTACACCAAGGGTTCACCCAAGCATGTAGGGTCGTATTTATATAACCATGTATCCGAAAATATAGGGTATTATAGATTTATTATTGTTTTCTTCCTTTCTTGGTTCAACGATCCACTTATTCACAACTAGGCACATTAATTTAAGCAAAATAACATTTTATTCAACCAACTACAGATTACAATATTTGACTCGATGGACTTGATACAGACACGACAATAGGCTTGAAGGGAGACTGACAAAACAAACATAACTTGGACACTTGACACTTGACTCTAACTTGGACATGAGTTGATTATAGATTGGACTAGACAACAACTTTGGTCTCAATTGGAGTGTCACAAATGATCTTCAATTTATTATATTTCCAAGAGCATCCACATTTGCTTCAGTAGCAATGTTCCTAAACACTATCATCTCACTAGCATCATTTGAACTTTCGGGTTCGCCACCCGTGTTTGCAGAAACATTATCCACCCTTATGGCCAATTTCTCAGTTAAGTGGCCATTCTTCGAATCATTAGGCTCCACAAGCTAATCAACCTCCACATAATCCTTTTCTCCTTCTATTATCTTCTCTCTTCTATCTAATCTCATGCTTGAATTTCTAACCCAAACTGTTCTCGGGTTTGATGTTATCTCGCCTACAGTCATATTTAATTTTTAATCAATTTTGATTGATTTCAAAAGAATTTTCATTTTGTTATTATTTTTCACATTTTCTTTTTATTTTATTGACTTTATTAGTTGTAAATGCTCAGTGAAATGTTCATGAATGGTTCATATGTCACATGGATACAATGCATGTGTGTGTGTGTGCGCCTACTCTATATGCCAAAGAAAAGAAAATCCTAATCCTAACACAAATACATAAATACATAAACACATAAGCATATAAAATCCTCACCTATGTCAAGTGCGCCAACTTTTCCTTTCATTGTGATCCTTGCTACCTTTTCCAAGGTTGGATATTTTTGAAAAATTTTGAAATTCACTTGAAAAGTATATCGTAGGTGATATGATTCTTTTGAAAAAAATCCTCAAACATTCTGGATTTGTTTTTGAAAAATGGGGATGTGAAAATATCTTTCAGCAAAAGGTGATTGGTTAGAATTTTGTTTTGGATTTCATTTGAAAAATGTTTCTTTAGTTGGCGAAACTTTTCAAAAACAACTCCCAAGAATTTTGGGTTCTTCCTTCGAAGATGAGAATGTGAAAATATACCTCAACAAAGGTTGACTTCGAATTTTAATCAAAAAGTGAACTCTAAAGATTTTTGAAAGAGCGATTGAATACGTTGGAACAAAGATGACAAAAATCTATTTGGTTTTAAAGATAGATTTAAAATTCTTTAGGTAGAAGTATCACATGATCGGATTATCACAGTACTTTTCATGAATTCATATACATACAAGGTCAATGATGCTTAGCTAACAGGATATAAGAAGTGTAATCTATCAATCAAGATTCGGCATTTTCCCAAATGTTGTAGGACATGAGAGGTAATTGCTACGAGGTGATTGAAAAATTACATATCTTACATCAAGCGAGCATCGTCATCATCTCAAATAATCCCTTCCGGGCATACAAAACTCCTTAGCATATAATCCTAATCAAGAATTGATTTCCTAAGATTTGAAAGGTTCAATAGAAGCTACTATGCAAAGGTCGGGTTTTGGTCAAATAAGGGACCCTTGACACACATTCGATAGCATGCTTTGTATACCAACACATAGTACGAGATCAAGGGTGATCACACGGTCCCATGATAACTTAGCCGATCGGGTTGCCCCGAGCCTCCAAGGTTATAGTTCTGTGCAATCGACTGGCGAGACATGCAAGTGCAATGCAATGAGCACACAAAAATTAATTAATTTGATTAAAAGGATGTTTTCAAGTCTAATCCTCAAGTGAACCCAAAATCAGAATTCTGGTCTGCAAAACCAGAGATTATGTGTTCATTTCCCAGCAGATTCGCCAGATTGTGGATATCGCAGGCTAGCCACATTTTAACTTTTTCAAATTCAAATATGAGTTGCCACTTAAATTTTAAAGGAAAATTAAGAAACTATTTTAAAAGAAAATTAATCTTTTGGAAACCAGAGATTTCTAGGTCCGGGGATTATGTAATGAGAGGGGAAGGAGCCCGGTGGACTAAAACACCCCTCTCATCCTATCCCGTGATAGGCCTCTACTCAACATCCTTTTTAATTGAATTATTAATATAAGCATGTCCTCAATTAATACATAGATATAAATATACATTACAAAAGCATGTTGGAAAGGGTGTAAGATTGCTAACTATAAAATGGCATACAAACACATAGCTCAAATAGCAAGCAAAATGAAATGCAATAAGGAATAAGAAAACTTACCCGGGATCCAGCTGCGATATAGAAACATGCAATGCATACGAAAGTAGAAATCCTAAGAAAAGGTCTCTAACACATATATACACATAAGGCAAGACCTAATCTAAGGTGTCGTGCATGAAGTCAAAAATCAATAAAATCAAATAAAATAAAAACAAAGGGTGGTTCAAAGAGCCATACCTTAATAGTGCTACAAAACAAAGGTTAGTTCACATGCATTGAACAAAATATAATATCAAATCCTAAATATTATATCAAACTCCTAGCTTAAATCTAACAAACATGGAGAAAGTTGACAAAATCATGAATTCCTTCCAATTTGTTGAAACCATAACATCCCTATAGATTTATAAGCCTCAACTAGGAACCAATGTAATGTCCATATAGAGATGATACAATCCCAACATGGTTACAAGGAATCCATGACTAGGTTTAACCAATTATGACTTATCACAATACAAAATAATGTCCTAAATTATAAGAATCAATACACATGTGATGATAATGAATACATAAACATGAACAAGCTGAGAATCATTCATTGCTTTGGATCATTTAACCTCTGGGTTAAAGCTTAATTAATCATAATCAAAACACATTTCAAGCCTTAAGGCATTATAAAACCATTTGGATCAAAGTTTGCAAGATTTACCAAATTTGCCTCAGGCTTCCAAAATTTACAAATAAGGAATTTGAGATTCAAAAATAGAAAAAAAAAACATAGTTCCCATGGCTTGATTTCAATGATTTTTGGACACAAGATGCCTCTGTGAGTCTAGTTTCTAACCCAAAAAGAAAAATCAAAAATCAGAAATCAAAAATCAAATGGTCCAATCTCTGGGAATTGGACTATGACCAGACACTACTCAGAATTTATCAACTCTCTGTCTAGAGATCTTGTATGATTTTCTAAAAATAGTAAATGAATCTGAATCACTTCAAACTTTTTTGTGAATGTTATTAACACATTTAACTTCATAGGAAAAATTATTTAAAGCTCAAAATGCGTGTTTAAGGCTTTGATCTAACCAATTTAATACTGACTTACTATTCTGGAATTTTGGACAGAGAGTAAATGGGTTGTAAAACCCCTGACCAAGCCATGTTAACCATAGAATCTCATCAAAACAAAAATTTCAATGATATATCTATGAATTAAGGACAGATTCAAGTGGTCTTATCTAATTTCAATGGATCATGATTTAACTAAAATCTTTGATCACAGATCGTTGTTGGAATCACTACACCATTGTTGAATTGTCATTTCATTGTTGAACCCAAATCATCAAGCCATGAAAATTGGCTCTTCTTAATCCTAATTCATCTCTCAAGTTAATGATCCTTGAGGAACTAAGACTTAAATTGATTATCTCTCCTCACAAATTATTAGTCCTTGGAGACTAAATATACCTAATCCACACGAATCTCAATGGAATATAGAGAGAATTCCATAAAACTTCAAATTGGAGGACCCAAATCATGAACATAGACTTGGATCCACCAATTATGTATAAATATAACTAAGATCAACTTGAATTCCCATGTAAATCATAAATTTATAGAAAATTAAAGGATCCAAATTAGAGATTTCAAGTGAGATATTGAAGATCTCATGAATCTCAAAAGAAGAACATAAACAAAGAGAATGCAAATCTAAATCAATTGATGATCCAAAGCAAATTTCCTTTTAAGAAACATATTTCAAAACTTAACTCATGATCAATTAGATCCAAATAACAAATAGATGAGAATTCAATCACAATTCAAGTGATGTGTGATGAAATGAAGTGGGACGAGATTTTTGAAAATTGTGTAAAAGACCCTAGAATTCTATGAATTGTGATTGCATTTAGACTAAAACTAACTAGAATTAGAGGATTACCTCGAAAATTCCTCAGATTTTCTCTTGTTTTGATGAAGATCTTCAAAGGCTTCAAGCTCCCTTTCAAGTTCTTCAAGCTCCTCTAATGGCTTCCTTCAAATCGTCTTTCTCAATTCTCTCTATCTCTCCAAATTGTTCTATCAAAAAATGCCTCTCTAAAACTATTCTTCTTGTAATGGAGATAATCATCTCCTTACATAGACCAACCTTAGGAGGTTAATTCAGTAAATTTAGGGTAGTTATGCATGTACCATGGCATCTTTGTTTGTTCAATACGTATTTTAAAAAAAAATAGTCTGTTACAGAGGGTGGCACTTGCTGAATTGTCCATGGCACTCAGTGAGTGCCAGTCCAGCACTCACAGACTGCCGGCGTGGCACTCAGTAAGTGTCAACGCGGCACTCTGCACTCACTGAGTGTCGCCGGCTTCACTGCATGCTGCGTCATCTTTATATATTTTTCTTTTTTTAATTCTTTTGTTGTTTTCTTTTCATTTTCTTTTCTTTTGAAATTCTTTTTTCTTTTTTTTTCATTTCCTTTCGTTTTTCCTTTTCATTTTCTTTTATAAAAAATAGCATCCATTTTTATTATATTTTTAGACTGATTTTATTTTTACTTTTCTCATACGTATTGTACACCCAAGAATTCCCCTGTCTCTCTCCTTTCTTCTTGAAAATTTTATCTAGATTGAAGAGCCTTTCGAAAAGCTTGAACCACTTTAAAGATCTTTGAATTCTGTCAGACATTATTGTCATCGGTTTTCGAGGTAGTCATCCCCTGAATTCGACGTTCGGTCAAAATTGAGGTGTCTACAATGCTAAGGTCAGTAAGTGTGAGTTTTGGCTACAGGAAGTCAAATTTCTTAGACAAATTATCTCACAGGATGGTGATGGCGCCTAGAATTGGTAAGAGAGGATTCAGAGAGAGACAGAGAAAGACCAAGGAGTTGTATGTGGTTCGGCCCCGTTAATGAGGTGACCTACGTCCACGTGCGCGTCTGGGCGCTATACTAGCAGATCACCGGCGGCCTGGTGAGCCAACAATGGTGGGCGGCCCTACCAGTAATACCGTCCGGGTATATGCGTTTCAGTGTATGCTCTAGTTATGAGGTTTCTCCAGATCGTTTTTTTTTCCCCCCCCCTCGAAGGGTATGGGTGGGCTCTTTTATAGATGCAAGAGTCCACCTCTACATGGAAACTTAGATTCATTAGGGAACCTCTATCAATCACAATTTAATGTGCACAAGTTAAGGGAAGATCCTTATCAGATTAGGAATCTATCAAATTTTATTCCTAATAGGACTCTGGCCGCACAAGGAAACTGCTGGAGTTGAGCCGCGCGTCCGGGAGAGCCGCCGAAGATCACGCCCGGGCAGTGCGGGCACCCCGAGCGGTGACGCTGGCAAGCCCTGGGTGTGGACCCCAGAGTTCTGCTTGGTCTTCGATGCTGACGTGGCCATTGGGCCCATGCTGGATAATTCTGAGCATATCAGCTGCCCCCCATTTCCAGAGCTAATTGGATGCCATATCTGATGAGGTTTGGAAATCAGAGCTTTTCACGAGAAACCGCTCGGGAAGAAGCCGAGGCCTTCCCCGAGTTAAGGCTGACCCGGGTTTGTCTTTCCGGGAAAGGACCGAGCGGGAGCCTGGAGGGTCCGGTATTGCCCAGGGCCACGTGTCAGCTGCTTGCAGACCTAGTTGGGATGCGATGGCGCCATTGTGGAGGTAACCGAACCGTTCGCGTTGGGACTAATCCGTCACATCGTGCATTTAATGCATGCGCCTTTTGAGGCGGCGTATGGTATGCCCGATGTGACAGCCGTCAGTCGCCAAGAGCGGGAAAACGTCCTGACCGTCCGATCTGATTCAATCTGAGCCGTCCTTTGTCTTTATAAAAGGAGCGTCAGTTCATTCTACATATTCACCACTGTTTGAAGATCAATAATCACCGAGCGGGTTTTCAGAGCAAGACACTCCCGACCCCTTTTCCTCTGCCCATACTACTTCAATCTTCTTCCCAATGGCTTCCAGCATCGACCTGTCGTCTGACGAAGGGCTCAGAGCCTTCCGAGAGGACTGCCAAATTCCGGACGACGTAGTAGTTCGTCCACACATTGAGGGAGAGGAAGTGGCCTTCCCTTTCGTCCTTATTAGCAGCTATCTGCTGCTGATTGTGGGACTGCGCTTTCCTCTTCCAGTCTCCTTTTGTGACCTGCTCATGGGGCTGCACATTCCGCTCCACAGATGCCGCCCGAATGTCGCCCGCCTCCTCTGGGGGATTTCGGTACTGAACGAGCGACTGAGGTTGTTCCTCCAGTCCGCCGACGTCGCAAGGTGCTACATAATGGGGATCGACAACGGAGGCCCTTACTTCCGCCCCAGGACTGAGGGAAAGGACCTTGTCCGTGGCCTGGACTTTGCAAATAAGAACTGGCAGCAATACCCCTGGGTTATGGTTACTGGCAACTGGCTGGAAGATGGCGTTCTCTGCCCCCCCGAGACTTTTGATCCTGACCTCTGCAGGCGAACGTTTGCCGCCTTCCGTGGCATTGCCCCCACCGCTGATGAAACGGAGGCGATTGACCGAGCTATCGAGGCCGGGCTTTCGTTTTCTGATCTGGTTGGGGGACCAGTAGACGATGCGGGCGCTGGACCCTCCTCTGCCGCTGTGGCTTCGGGGTCACGCCGCTATACTCGATCCATGGCCTCTGGTTCACGGGCCACGGGCATGGCCGGGCCGTCCAAGGGGCCGATCACCTTGTCCACCAGCAGTGATTCAGTCTCATCTTCATCTGAGGACGCGAGCCCGCCACCTGCCCCGCCCGGGAAAGGGAAGGAAAAAGCTGTTGGTGAAGTCTCTGGACCTTCGCCGAAAAGGAGCAAGCTTGACACCCCGAGCGGTCTCCGCGTGCCGACCTGGACGGACCCCTCTCTTGCTATCATGGAGGGCCGCCTGCAGGAAGTGGAAAAGCAGACCGCTCGCCTGGAGACGAACTTTGTCATGCGGGAGGTGGATGTCCACGCCCTAGAGTTGACCGTCCAAGAGCTGGTGGAGAGGATGGCTGCCCTGGAGGAGGAGATCAAAGCCTTGAAGGATAAGGGCACTTGAAATCTGCCGTCCTTCTCTCTTTTTTTTTTTTTTTTTTTTTTTTTTTTGGGGAGGCTACTACAACTGCCCCCCGAACTTGTACAGTCTTTTTTTTTTTTTTAATCAATGAACAAGGTCCTTGAGGCCATCCCTTTCACGTTAATTGTACTTTGTTGTGGCTGTTAATACTCGAACTGTTGTTGACCTATCGTTATTTCCGATTTCTATTTTGACAGTGGTTTATTCGGTTGGAGTTCCAGAATTCCACCCAGCGTCCAATAGACCTCGTGGACTTGCTGTGTGGTTACGCCGAGATTCTCGTGCACGTACCACCTGCCTCCCATTTTCAAAGCTGATTGGACCTCTGTCTGATGAGGGTTGAAAACTGAATTTTTCCTTGGGAACCGTTCGGTAGTAGACCGGGATTTTGTCCTTCGGGCGGGGCCGGAGGAAGACGTCGGTCGGGGCATTCCCCGAGCGGGCGATCCATTGGTTCGGGAGTCGCTGCTGCCATGTGTTCGCTGGTCGTTGACCTGGTTAGATTCGAACTACGCCAGCGCGGACGCAACCAAGCCACTTGCGCGCCAACCGAACAGTCATGTCAAGCCTTTAATGCGCACGCCTTTCTAGGCAACGTTTCATGCGCCCGAGGAGACAACTGTCAGCAACTTCGGGCGGGGGATCACACGGACCGTTGGATACGTTTTGATCTGGGCCGTTCCTGGTTTCTATAAGATGAATGCTTGCCCACTTCTCTGGCCCTTTACTGCAGAGAGATCGCCGAACGTCCTGAGAGCAGAAGCTAGTCCGAGCAAGATTCTCGAGTTCTCTTTTCTGCGCAAGCTTTGTAAGTCCTCTTCCTTCCGAGCTTTCGTCTGTTGCTCCCTTTTTCCCTTTCCCCATCTTCTCTTCTTTTCGTAGTAAAACTGGAGAGAGTGAGTCCGGTAGGGTTCGAGCGGGAGTGGGATTTTTTCTTCCTTAGATTCTGCTCGTTTTTCCGGTCGGGTGGAGACTCAGGCCAGTTGAGCCGGACCGGTTTCTCCGTAGTTTCACTGAGAGAGTGCCTTCTGACGTTTAGGGCCATCTACTCTCTGCCTTATAGGTTAGTGACATTGCCTTCCCTGTACCTCAGGCTCGGGGTTTCTGATCCGTATTTAGGTCGCGATCTGCTCCCTCTTCCTTCCCCAGGGGCATCCGAGATGGAGCATTCCGGCTTCAATTCTGCGTCCCGTTCGATTAGCGAGATGTTCCGGTCGGATGGCTCCGACCCAGTTTTGGACCCTCCTTCTGACCACCAGAGTGAGGGCTTGATTCCAGCCCGTCAGTCTGATGACGAATCCGCCGAGGGGGCCCCCGTTGCCTCCGTCTCTAGGGGTTTGGGCGACGAGGGGCCCGGGGAGTCCGATCCCGGCGTTGCGTTTGCTTGTGAGTCAGTGTTCTCGATTTTGCGTTCCGAGGACCTTATCCGGATTAGGAAGAGATACTCCTTCCCGGGTAGTTGCTCTTTGGCGGTGAATTCCGGGGGAGCGCACCTTTATTATCCGGGCTTCACGACTCTTTTTGAGGATGCAATGATGGCAGGTCTCCGCCTTCCGCTCCACCCAGTAGCCAGGGCCATCCTGATTCACCTTGGGATTGCTCCCGGGCAACTGGCCCCCAACGGGTGGAGATTCCTGATGGGTTGTATATCTCTGTGGCCCCAGGCGTTCGGGCGTGAGGTGACCCTCGAGGAGTTTCTATGGGCCCATCGGCCGTTTCCCGTACACGGGGAACTGGGGTTCTTTTCTTTCTCCGCCCGGCCGGGCAGAAAGATTATCGACAAGTGCCCCAGTAACAACAAGGGGTGGAAGAGCAAGTTCTTCCAAGTGTCCACCTTTCTCCTTTGTGACGAGGCCGCGGGGACCCGGCCGAGGACATCCTGGGTGAAGGAGCTGAGGGGTAAGGCTACCTGTCTTTCTTTTGTTTGCCCCTTTCGGTTTTATGGATTTATTGACCTGTTAACCGGTTTTATGCTTCTACTTGCAGCTGGGTCGGCAGACATTCCTGAGATCTCCGAGGCGTCCCAGGCCAGGATTTGGGGCTTAGCACAGTTGCCCACCAACGTTCGGAACGTTCTGTCCCCGACGGGAGACATAGTGGTGTCTTATTCCCCCGCGGAGCCCTCAGAAGTCCCGGCTTCCTCTCCTACTGTTCCCGGTCAGCGTTCTATTTATTCCACTGTTTCCTCTTACATCTCTCTTTGCGGCTTAATATCT
Organism: Hydrangea macrophylla; assembly: GCA_033977485.1. NCBI lineage: Eukaryota > Viridiplantae > Streptophyta > Magnoliopsida > Cornales > Hydrangeaceae > Hydrangea > Hydrangea macrophylla. Next base: position 9,984,912 of record CM066992.1, on the reverse strand, counting down.
TTCCGGTTGTTTTGCAGCCATGGCTCCCAAGGACGCGGCGGCGCTGAAGGAGAAAGAGGAGACCCTGCTTGCCCGAACTGGACCAAAGAGGAAGAGGCTGGAGCCCACCGAGGGTCAGAAGCTCAAGAGGCTCACCCGGGGCATCGTCATCCGCCCTGACAAGGAGAGGGTAGGCACCTCGGCGCCCGGGGTGACCATTGCCGTGCCCCCCAAGACGCCCGCTGCTTCCAAAACAGCTGGCGTCTCCTTCCCTACTGTGGAGGAGACCGTGCATAGAGGGCTTCCTGCAGTGCCACCGGTTGAGAGGGCGGATGAGGTACGCGGGAGGATCCGCCCCGCTCTGCTGCCGGGTCAGGTGGACAAGTGCTCCTTGTTAAGCCCGGAGGACGTGACCGCTTGGCTCTATAGCATTAGCCATATGGTGCGTCCATATTTCGTACTTCTCATAGGTGCTTATTGCTTGTTTCGCTCATAATACTTATAGCTGTTTTTGTTTGCAGGTCGGTTGTATAGCAGCGGGGTCCGAGGCGACCTTCCCCGCGCTGACCGGGAAACTAGCGGCTGCTGAGGAGGCCCTCTCCATGGAGAAGACGGCCCGGGAGGCTGAGGCGGAGAAGGCTAGGGCTTTGAGCCAGGAGCTGGGGGAGGCCCGAGGTGTGGTTTTAACCGAGCGGGCTTCCCGAACGGCTGCTGAGGCCCAGCTCGCTGCTTTAGAGGCCAAGCTTGCTGCCGCGGAGGCCGGTCGGGTTGCTGCCGAGAAGGATGTTGAGGCTCTGACCGCCACTCTGTCCGAAGCGACCGCCACCCTTGAAGCAGAGACGAAGGATGCCGAGGAGGAATTCGAGGCTGGATTCCTCAAGGGCTACAAGGACCTGATTGCCCGCGTTATGGCGGATCACCCGGACTGGGACATCTCCGGCTATTCCTGGGCCGAATCCAATTACTGGAAAGAGGACCGGGCTGCTGGCGGGGGGCCTGCGGAGGCTGCGCCAGTTGGAGCCGCTCCTGCTGCGGAGGAAGAGCTGGACGTTGTGGGTGACCAGTAGGGCTTTTATGCCCTTTTCTTCTTTTACTGTTGTAGTATATTTTTTTTTTGTGGAGGGGTGAGCTACTACAACTGCTCACCCTAGGGTCTGTACAAGTCTGCTTTTAATCAATGACAAGGCCCCTGAGGCCACTTTCCTTTCCATTAACTGTTTACATTTTGTACTTGCATGCCCATGTGATTGCCAATCCCCGACCAGTTTTCAATTGCAAGACCCTTCACTTAGCACATGGATTAGAGTTGCAACCGGTTGAATAATTGGTCTTCTGCCAGTATCTGACCAGTTTTAGTCGAACCGAACACTGCCTTAGCAAAATGGTTTAGGACCGTGACTGGTAGAACGCCTGGTCTTCTTGACCTGTTTTTCAAGGCATACCCGGTGTATTATAGGACTTGTCCTGTTTTACCGTCCGGGTTATTTATCTCTGATCACTGTTAGTACTTGGGAGTGCTAGGACTCCAAGTATTGTTAATGACCGGTGTGATTCCCTGTTTAAGGCTGCATTCCCCTGCCCCCCAAGCATTTTGGTAAGGCGGGTGCGTTGTAGCGAGCAACCTTAGGAAACCGACCTGGAACATGGGTGGTTGCAGGGTCCTTTGGGGTTTATCCATCGTGGGTCACCTAGGGGGTTTGCCCCCATTGTCGGTTGGACCTAGGTTAAACCTTGTTTAATTTCCTGTTGAAGCCTGCATTCCCTTGCCCCCCAAACGTTTTGTTAGGGAGATGGGCGGGAATACCGACCGTAGAAAACCGACCTGGAACATGGGTGGTTGCAGGGTCCTTTGAGACTTGCCATCATTGGCTGCCTAGGGGGTTAGGCCCCATCGTTGGCTGGACCTAGGCGAAGCCTACGCCTCGGGATTAGGCCCGAGGTTTTTTTTTTTTTGTGCCTTGGTGTTTAGCCAAGGTCTTTGAAGGTGCCTCGGGGTTAGGCCCGAGGTCTTTTTGTGCCTTGGTGTTTAGCCAAGGTCTTTGAAGGTGCCTCGGGGTTAGGCCCGAGGTCTTTTTGTGCCTTGGTGTTTAGCCAAGGTCTTTGAAGGTGCCTCGGGGTTAGGCCCGAGGTCTTTTTGTGCTGGGGTGGAACACTTGAGTAGGAACTTTGCAGAAAGGTAATTGCTTTATTTCTAAAAAAAATTTCAACTGCTCGGGTAGAGCTACAAAGAGTCCTAATTGACCGCTAACCCCCTTCATCCCAGCTACTGAAAATATTTTCGAAGGTGCTGTATGTTCCACGGGTGGGAAAGCTCATGCCCGTCAAAATCTCGTAGCCAATAGGTTCCCGGTCGATGAATCCGGGTGACCGTATATGGGCCTTCCCAGTTCGGCCCCAACTTCCCATGATTCGGGATTCTAGTCGACTGGTTTACCGCCTTCAGGACAAGATCACCCACTTGGAAGCTGCGATGCTTGACCTTGCTGTTATAGTACCTCGACACCCTTTGCTTGTACGCTGCTACTCTCAGATAGGCTTGATCTCTTTTCTCTTCTACTAAATCAAGTTCGGTTCTCAGAGCTTCCTCGTTGCCTTGCTCATTGAAATTGGCTACCCGGTAGGAGGGCAATCCGAGCTCTGTGGGGACTACGGCCTCGAAGCCATAGGTGAGTGAGAACGGCGTTTCGCCTGTTGCTGCTCGGGGAGTGGTACGGTAGGCCCACAGGAGGGTCGGCAACTCTTCAGCCCACAGACTTTTGGCATTTTCAAGCCGAGTCTTGATTGATTGCAAGATCGTCCTATTCGTCACCTCGGCTTGGCCGTTGGCCTGAGGGTGCTCGGGAGAGGAATAATGGTTGGATATCCCGTAGCCCGAGCAGAATTGCCGAAACACCGGGGTGTCAAATTGTCTGCCGTTGTCGCTCACCAATACACGGGGAGTGCCGAACCTGCTGAGGATATTCTTCTCTATAAAACCCTCCATCTTCTTCTCGGTGATGGTGGCCAATGGTTCGGCTTCTGCCCACTTGGTAAAGTAGTCCACGGCTATGACAGCAAACCTGACTTGCCCTTTTCCTGTTGGCAGGGGGCCTACTATGTCGATGCCCCATTGAACAAACGGCCAGGGGCTAAGGATGGGCGTCTGCAACTCTCCTGGACAATTGATCATGGGGGAGAACCTTTGGCATCTGTCACACCTTTTCACATAGTCCCCGGAATCCCGAGCCATAGTTGGCCAGTAATAGCCTTGCAGCAGCGCTTTCCGCGAGAGTGCCCGGCCTCCAACGTGGTTCCCACAAATTCCTTCATGGATTTCGTACAAGATCGCTTGAATTTGCGAGGGATGAACGCAGCGGAGGTATGGGATGGTGAAGCCCCTTTTGTAGAGTATGCCATCAATTAAATGGTACCTGGCTGCACGGTATTTGGTGCGGCGGGCCTCATCTTTTCCGTCCGGTAACACGCCGGTCGCTAAGAATGTAACTATGGGGTCCATCCAACTAGGTCCCAGGTCCACCGGGTCCACCTCCATTCCTTCTGAATTGATCACACTTGGCTCGGGCAGGTATTCTATCCTTATCCCGGGCAAGTCTGACTCAGAGGATGAAGCTAGGCGGGCCAACCGGTCGGCCCTGGTGTTCTCCTCCCGCGGTATCTGCGTGATGGCCAGTCCTTTGAGTCTCTTCGAAACCGCTCGGACAAGTGCCAGGTAGGCCACCATGTTGTCTTCTCGGGCCTCATACTCCTGACTGATTTGGTTAACCACGAGCTGGGAATCACTGTACCCTTGGACCTGCTGTGCTCCCATAGATGTAGCTAACTGTAACCCTGCCAGTAGGGCTTCGTACTCGGCTTCATTGTTTGAAGCGTGGAATCCGAATCGCAGCGCGTACTCGAGCTGGATTCCGTCAGGAGAGGTCAGGATGATTCCTGCTCCGCTGCCTTGGTTGTTGGAAGAACCGTCGACGTAGAGTATCCAAGTCGGGATGTTGATCTGCAGCCCGGGCGGCAAGACTGGTGGGTCGAGCTCTTCGGTCTGATCCTCTGCATAGGTAAACTCGACCAGGAAATCTGCCACTGCCTGCCCCTTGAGGGCTGTCCGGGGTCGGTAGACCACTTCAAATTCTTCCAATTCCAGGGCCCACTTGACGAGTCTTCCCGATGTTTCGGGTCTGCTCAGGATCCGGCGCAACGGCTGGTCTGTGAGCACTGCAATTGTGTGGGCCTGGAAGTATGGGCGGAGCCTTCGAGCAGATGTCACGAGCGCAAAAGCGAGCTTCTCGACCCGGGAATATCTGCTTTCGGCGCCCTGGAGTGCTCGGCTTGTGTAGTACACGGGGAACTGTATCCCGTGCTCTTCCCGAACTAAAGCTGAACTGACCGCTGAAGGTGACACCGCCAAGTATAGGATCAGTTCTTCCCCCGGCGCTGGCGTTGAGAGCAGAGGGGGAGAGGCCAAGTACTTTTTGAGTTCCTGGAATGCCCCCTCGCACTCCTCCGACCATTGAAACGCCTTTCGGAGGATTTTGAAGAACGGCAGGCAACGATCGGTGGCTCGGGAGACGAATCTGCTCAGTGCGGCTACCCGTCCGGCCAAACTTTGGACTTCTTTGGTTGATCGGGGGGATTTCATGTTGATGATGGCCTGTATTTTCTCGGGGTTAGCCTCGATTCCCCGCCTGCTGACAAGGTGGCCAAGGAATTTTCCGGACGAGACACCGAATGTGCATTTGGCCGGGTTCAACCTCATTCCGAACTTTCTCAAAATGCTGAAGGCTCCGGCCAGATGGTCCAAGTGGTCGGTCTCATCGCGACTCTTGACCAGCAGATCGTCAACGTATACTTCCATAGTTTTACCAATTAGATCTTTGAACATGTGGTTGACTAACCGCTGGTAGGTTGCCCCGGCGTTCTTGAGGCCAAAGGGCATCACCTTATAACAGTACGTGCCTTGATCTGTGATGAAGGCAGTTTTTTCTTCGTCTCCGGGGTGCATGCTTATCTGGTTGTACCCGGAGTAGGCGTCCATGAAGGAGAGGAGCGAATGGCCGGCGGTGGAGTCCACAAGGAGGTCTATCCTGGGCAGTGGATAGCAATCCTTGGGACAAGCTTTGTTCAAGTCCGTAAAGTCCACGCACATCCTCCATTTTCCGTTACTCTTTTTGACCAATACGACGTTGGCCAACCAGTCGGGATAGAGGACTTCTCGGATTGAGCCCGCCTTGAGGAGCTTCTCTACTTCCTCAGAGACCGCAATTTGCCTTTCGGGGGCCATGCCTCGTCTTTTCTGCTTCACCGGCCGAGAGTCCGGGTTGACATTGAGGCGGTGAGACATAACCCGTGAGTCAATCCCGGGCATGTCTTCGTGGCACCACGCGAAGACGTCTTGGCTTTGGCGCAGGAACTGGATGAGTCTTTCCCGGAGGCTAGGCTCAAGGAGGGTACCGATGCTGACAGTCCGGTCTGGGAGTTGAGGGTCCAGGACCACTCTTTCCAACTCCTCTACCGGGCCGACCTTGTCGCTTGGGTCCCTCGGATCCACCTCCTGGATGCTGAAGGATTCTGTGACGGCGCCCTTTCGCAGGGAGCTGACGTAACAACTCCGTGCGGTCATCTGATCTCCGCGTAGGCTCCCGGGCCCCTGGGGGGTCGGGAACTTAACTGTCAGACTGTACGTCGAGACGACCGCCTTGGCTTTGTTGAGGGTTGGCCTACCGAGGATGGCATTGTAGGCGGATGGTGTTTCCACGATAACAAAGTTCGCCAGCACAGAGGCTTGCTGAGGGTAAGTTCCCATGAGGACTGGAAGGTCGATGGTGCCGAGCGGCAATGTGCTGGACCCATTGAAGCCTACCAGTGGGGTCGTCACCGGTCGTAATCGATCCCGGGATATCCCTAGCTGCTCGAACGCTGAGATGAACATGATGTCCGATGAACTGCCCGTATCCACTAGCACCCTCTTGACCACATAATTGGCGATGGAGAGCGTTACAACCAGCGGGTCATCGTGGGGGCAGTGGAGATCCTGCACATCGTCGGAAGAAAAGGTCAACACGTCGGACGGTGGGGAGTCGGTGGATTGGACGTGCCAGACATCCGCCCGGGATGCCCGAGCATGCCTCTTCCTTGCCGACTGCGAATCCCCTCCGCCCGAGGTGCCGCCGGAAATCACATTGATCTGGCCGAGAGGTGGAGGCTGATCTGGAGTTCGGTTACCTTGTCGGGGTTGTCTGTCTGTTGTGACAAACTCGGCTAGGTGCCCCTGCTCAATCAGCTTCTCTATGGCTATCTTCAACTTAAAGCAGTCGTCCGTGTCGTGGCCGTGGTCCCTGTGAAAACGGCAGAATTTGTCCCGGTTTCTTTTGCCAGGGGGTGCCCTAAGCTTTGCTGGCTGCGGGAGTAGCCTCTGAGCCTCGGCAGCGGCCATTACTTCTTGGATAGGTCGGGAGAGCGGGGTGAAGTTGGCTTGGGGCTGATCCCGGCCACCCCGCTGTTGGTCCCGACCGCCTCGCTGCTGATCCTGTCTGGGCTTCTTGCCCAAGGCTTTGTCCGGCCCCTCGTGCTTGCGCTTGGACCTCGGAGACTCATCTCCCATGGTTCCGGAGCGCTTTGCCCTTAGGAATTCCTCAGTATCAATGTGCTTGCCGACCCTGTCCGAGAGCTCCACCAGGGTTGTCGGTCGGTCACGATGGAACGACGTGGCAACCTTGGTGTGTTGGACCCCTGAACAAAAGGCCATGATTGCTGCTGTCTCATTGAGATTACGGATCTGGAGCCTCTGCTGATTGAAGCGGTCCACGTATTCTCTCAGAGACTCTCCTTTGCGCTGCTTCACAGTGAGCAGCTGGGTGTCCGGCTGTGATCGGTCAAGCATCCCCACGAACTGGCTGATGAAGAGCTTGTTCAGAGATTTGAAGTCGTCGACCGTCCGGGGCCTCAGCGAATGGAACCATTGCGCGGCCGATCCCTTTAAGGTGCTGGGGAAGGCCAGGCACAGCAGTTCGTCGGTGGTCGTCACGAGTGCCATTTGAGCCTTGTAAGTGCGGACATGGTCTACGGGGCTTCCTGTGCCGTCGTAGGAGCTGAGGTGTGGCGGCTTGAATTTGCGAGGAATGGGAAACTGCGTTACCCGAACTGTGTAAGGGGATTCCGTTTCCGCATTGGTGAGATCATGCCGAGACTTGCGGCTCAACCTCTCAATCTGCTTCTGGAGGTCCTCGATCTGGGCCTTGACGTCTTCCTGCCCGGTATTTTTGCACTCTTCCGGGCGATAGGACGGATCTGATGTCGAGGCCTCCTCCTCGAAGTGTGTCGCCCTTGGGGATAGAACCCGGCTCCTACTCTGGGTAATCGTATGCCGGAGGTCCCTCCGGTTCCCGACCGGGGAGTCCTTAGCCGATCCCCGAGTTTTCTGGCCTGACCCCTCCCCTCGGGCGGCACGTCGGTTGTTGATGATGTCTCTGGCATCCAGCACCCGGCGGGGTTTTCTTGATGCCCCTGCTCGGGTACGCCTGGATGTTCGGCTGCGGTCGCCATCTCCGGGGTGCTTCTCTCCCGGCTGGGACGCCGGCTGAGAGTGGGTGTGCTGCTTACCTTGCGAGACTTCACGGTCGCGCACGCTCTTCTCTGGAGGTGGCTCGCTCGCCAGGCGCTTCTCCTGCAGGGCCAGCAACGTTTGGATCTGCTGCTGGGTTCGTTGTTGTCCCTCCAGGAGTTGAGCGAGCGTGTCGGCAACTTGCTCAGAATTTATGGAAGTGGCCGGCACCTCCTGTCGTGATACTTCCGCACCGTCTGCTTGGTGCGAGGTCTCCTGGCCACTCTGAGCGGCAGTCTTCTTACCCTTCTTGGCAGCCATATCGATCAGTCAAGATTTGTTTTGGTAAGGAAACTGTCGTTTCCCACAGACGGCGCCAAACTGATGGCGCCTAGAATTGGTAAGAGAGGATTCAGAGAGAGACAGAGAAAGACCAAGGAGTTGTATGTGGTTCGGCCCCGTTAATGAGGTGACCTACGTCCACGTGCGCGTCTGGGCGCTATACTAGCAGATCACCGGCGGCCTGGTGAGCCAACAATGGTGGGCGGCCCTACCAGTAATACCGTCCGGGTATATGCGTTTCAGTGTATGCTCTAGTTATGAGGTTTCTCCAGATCGTTTTTTTTTCCCCCCCCTCGAAGGGTATGGGTGGGCTCTTTTATAGATGCAAGAGTCCACCTCTACATGGAAACTTAGATTCATTAGGGAACCTCTATCAATCACAATTTAATGTGCACAAGTTAAGGGAAGATCCTTATCAGATTAGGAATCTATCGAATTTTATTCCTAATAGGACTCTGGCCGCACAAGGAAACTGCTGGAGTTGAGCCGCGCGTCCGGGAGAGCCGCCGAAGATCACGCCCGGGCAGTGCGGGCACCCCGAGCGGTGACGCTGGCAAGCCCTGGGTGTGGACCCCAGAGTTCTGCTTGGTCTTCGATGCTGACGTGGCCATTGGGCCCATGCTGGATAATTCTGAGCATATCAGATGGTATCTCTATGGACTCATATAAGATTGATGTAGTCTTGAGTTGGAATAGACCGACCAATGCTATTGAAGTTAGAAGTTTTATCAGTCTAGTAGGATATTATTGAAGATATGTTAAGGGTTTCTCCAAGATTACGGGACCCTTAACAAATTTGACGAGAAAAGAGATAAAATACAAATGGACAGATAAGCACGAGGATGCATTCCACGACTTAAAGGAAAGATTGACCTCTGCACCGGTATTGGCAAGACCCAGGAGTGGAGAAAGATTTATTATCTATAGTAATACTTCATACCAAGGACTTGGTTGTGTACTTATGCAAGACGGGAATGTAATTGTATATAGATCTAGACAATTGAATCCACATAAGAAGAACTATCCTTCGCACGATTTAGAATTAGCGACGATAGTGTTTGCATTGAAGATTTTGAGACATTATCTGTATAGAGAGAAGTTTAATCTATTTTTCAATCATAAGAGCTTGAAGTATTTGTTCTCTCAGGGGGAGTTGAACGTGCGGCAATGAAGGTGGATGGAGTTGCTTAAGGATTATGAATTTTCATTCCAGTACCATCTAGGTAAAGCAAATGTCATAGTTGATACTTTGAGTCATCGACCTCGACTAGTAATCGCTGCATTATTGATTCGACAATGGCATGCATTAGAAGTTTTAGTCGAATTTGACCTTTAGCCAGGGGAAGCAACCGAAGGACAACATCTTGGTTGTCTTATGGTATATCCAACTTTGATCAGCTGTATCATAGAGGCTCAATAGATAACGGAGGATCTAAAGTTATGGTTCACTAAGATGTTAGCAAAAGAACCAAAAGTATGGAGTATCAATACAGATGGAGCCCTAAGATGTAAGGATAGACTATGTGTGCCTGACGAAGATAATCTCCAGAAAAAAAAATATTGGATGAAGCGCACAAGTCACGGATGACTGTTCACCCCAGAAGAATGAAGATGTATAAGGATTTGAAGAGGAATTTCTGGTGGAAAGGAATGAAGAGAGAAGTAGCTCAGTATGTATCTCAGTGTCTTACTTGTAAACAAGTAAAGGCGAAACATCAAAAACCACCTGGACTTCTACAACCGTTACCGATTCCCCAATGGATTTCGTGGTAGGTTTACCGAGATCTCAGCAGAACCACGATGCTATTTGGGTAATAGTGGATCGACTTATGAAGACAGCACATTTTTTTGTCTATAGCATGACATACACAGTGGAACAATTGAGCCGGATGAATCTACAATAAGTTATACGACTACACGGCGTACCTATTTCTATCGTGTTAGATCAAGATTCACGCTTCACTACAGAGTTTTGGAAAAGTATCTAAACAGCGATGGGAACAACACTAAACTTGAGTTCAGCTTTTCATCCGCAGACTGACGGGTAGACTGAACGAGTCAATCAAATGATGGAGGACCTGCTACACACTTGCGTCATCAATTTTGAGAATTCATGGGAGACACACTTACCATTGATCGAGTTTGCCTACAATAAGAGTTACCATACGAGCATAAGAATGGCACCGTTTCAAGATTTGTACGGAAGACCTTGTCAATCGATGCTATGTTGGACTGAAGTCAGAGATACTCAACTTCTTAGGCTAAAATTGGTATGAGAAACAAGTGAGAAGATCCAGTTCATATGTGAGAATATGAAGACAACTTAGACCCGACACAAGAGTTATGCTGACAAGCGACACAAAGACTTGGAATTTGCCATTGGAGATCACATGCTGCTCAAGGTCTCACATGTTCGAGGCATCTTCCGATTTGGCTAGAAGAGAGGCAAGCTATAGTCACAATTCATCGGACAATTCAAGATTCTTTAATGTGTAGAGAAGGTTATGAATCAACTCATGCTGCCACTGAAGATGTCGATAGTGCACAACGTTTTCCACATTAGTATGTTGAGAAAGTGTGCCCATAACCTAGCACATGAGATCAATTTCGATGATATTAAAGTTGACAACAACATTACATTAAATGAAGGACTAGTACAAATCCTAGACTATGGGATCAAAAAGCTCAAGAATGAGATTATGTTGGTGAAGATCCAGTGGAAGCATCGTCAAAGATGCGAGAGAAATTTTTGTTTTTGTTTTAACTCTAATACTTTCAATTTCTAGGATGAAATCTTTTAATAAGTGGTGGATGATGTGATACCCTATATTTTTCAAGTGTATAGTAATACATGAGATTCTGTATACTTCCATTTATCATACTTGAAATCTTACCTTCAATCGATCGAAGAGTTTAAGCAATCGAGAATTTTTTCTTTAATTGTTCGAACCTCGTTCAAGCAATCGAAACTCTACTGATCTGAATTTATGATGTGGTCCCCAATTTAATCGATCGAATTGGTCTTCAATCGATCAAAACTGGCCAAATCACTTTCAAGCAATCGAACTTACTTCGATCGATCGAACATAGCAGAATATTTAATCTTCAGTTCACACAGGACATGCTACCTTGCACCATCCTTTCCCTTTATATACTTGTATTTTCATATGTGTGCGGCTTGTTTGGACCACTTGAGAGCTTAGAGAGAGGAAGTGTTTGTGTTTACATATATATACACATCAACATATATATATACACACATACACTATATATATTATGTGAAAGAGAGAGAACAAGACAGATGAAGAGAAGAAGGAGAAGCAGAGAGGGAGAGAGAGACAGAGACAGAGACACACAAACACACACACATAGAGGGAGGGAGGAATCCATTAGAGATAGAGCTCAAAGCTTGGAGTTGTCAAATGCACCCTTACGACGTTCGGTGAGTCTCAAACTCACTTGGTAGCTTAGTTATAATGTTTTACACATTTTGGACATTTAACAAGGACCCCAACACGCCCTAACGAATTCTGAACATTCACTGCCAGAATCTAGGAAAGACAACCTTCGATCGATCAAACACATAGAGTCTTAATCGATCAAAATGACTTCAATCGATCGAAACCACATTCACTTCAATCGATCAAACTTTACTTTCTGTAATCAATTTAACTGTTCAATTGATCAAATTTAACAGAATATGGTTATTTCCTTTGAGTTTATTAACTAATAGTGCTAGGTCGATTGAATGTTGTTTCATGTTTCTATTATGTGATACTATGGATCATAGGGATAATGGGATATGATAATGAGATTGAGATAATATGGTGAGTAATGTAGTCAGGTTCGGAACGTTAGTTATGATACGCACGATAATGGGATATGGTCCACGGTATGAGGTATAACGGTTGGTAACGTTAGATAACTTGGTGGTGATTGAGTCAGTTGGGTATCAATTCCTCTTAGTGCTTGTATGTCAGAGATCAGTCATGAGCACATCTGTATAGGATGTGAGCGTTATGTATTGTACTCTCAAGAGTTCTTAAAAGCATAAATGCGGTGAACAATAGTACTAATATGTATTGATTATGAACGGACAATACTCCCGAGTATTCTTAAAAGGGTTGAACAATAAGAGTTCTTAAAAGCAGTGAATTGGAGTATAGGTGTGTCCATAGACCAGTAGTTATATTGGAACGATGTATGGTGTTCGCAAGAGTTCTTAAAAGCTTTGATGTGGTGAATAAGAGCACTCATATGTCATGATGATATAATTGCACCATCTCAGTCAGTCGGTTGGCACAGTCAGCCTTAGGGTTTGAAGGTGATAAGAATTAGATAATGAATTTGAAATAAAAGAGAGAAAGATGTTAGTAGTATCATTACTAATATATCATTCATAACTAGTAACTACTTTATACCTATGAGATCGTGATAGTTATTCTCACTCATGTTTTAATAAGCTGACAACCTTCATTGCCTGGACATTCCCCATCCAGCCTACCCTATCTATGACATTGCAGGTAATGAACTAGATGATGGTGGCCACTACCCAGATGATGGCTATGCTGTTGGGTTTGTGCCCTCAAACCATTACTTTATGTATGAGACATTAGCATTATAATATATTGATATCAGCTTTACTTTTCATTGTGTATGTTTCTTTCATGAGATGATTGTTTTATCCTTAAGTATCATAGTAAGCAATTCGTGTGTGTATGAGATACACACAAGTGAGATACGAATTACTATTCTTTGATACTTAGAATATGTCACAGTGGATGATGAGACTGGATACCTCATCAGGTCTACACTGTAGCATAATTAACTACCATTGGATGGAGTGATTAATCTCAATCACTAGAGTGTAGCTCTTAGTTGATATGCTAGTGCTTATAGTGCATTGACGGACCTGAGCTTTCCTATTGACGCTTAAGGCTGTCAACAGTCAATAGGAACTCATAACTTGTATAAGGTACGTGTTCTCAATCTTGAGATGATTATGAACACAGACTATGGATATGGCTGCTTTGACTTACCAATCAGTGAGGTCTATAGAAGATCAACACCTGGGTATCTTGGGTATGTCATGTCCATAGGGTTGTGAACATATATTGTCAAGATAGAATCTACCCTCTGATTCAGAGTAAGCATTCCCTTGAGAATGTCACCAAGTTGATTACTGAGTACTGCAGTCTTGTTGATAAGAGTTATCAACATGTTTGGTAATCATGAGTAGTGAATGAGACTCAAGGAATACAAGAAGTAATCATGATTCAGGTTGACAGTAACAGTTATCCAACTACCTGAATATGATTACGAATGCTGACGGTAGAGGGACATTAGTACACCATACAAGTCTAGTTATCGCTTCGGATATGTTCTTTTGCGTTGGAGTTCAGTTATCGTTTTATAGTGGAATAAACGTTAACTGACCAGTTAGTTAGTTTGCTGATCAAAGAGTTTGGTCATGGTAATTAACAAACTGGTCTGAGCCAACAATAAAGAGCCTAGGAGGTCCCACTCTTAGCTCTGCTAGGATGTTTGGAAAGACACTTGAGGAAGCTGTTAAGACAAGTTCGATCGATTGAAGTATGTTCGATCGATTGAAGTCAGCAGGTTCGATCGATCGAAGTCACTTCGATCGATCGAAGTCTAGGTCGGTTCTTGAAATCTATAAATAGGGCAGCTGCGTTCTGGAAGTAAGTGATCGTCGTTTTTATACGCAGAAGCTGCAGAAACTATCATAGTCTTCCCAAAACCTTCCTATCCTCTCTATTAGGGTTCCCACCAACCCTAGTCTTTCCGGCAGGCATCCACAGAAGTCATTAGGGTGAAGATCATCTAGTGGAGGCTGCTGGAAGTTAAAGTTTCAGAATTGGGTTCAAGACACTAAGGTATAATTTTTGCACCCCCTTGTACGCATCTATGGAATTGACGAGTAGTAGATCCTGGAATACCAAAAGTTTTATAACTTAACCTATTTCCGCTGCGCGTTTAAACTCTAACTTTAAACCACTTTTTCCTTCAATTGGTATCAGAGCCAGGCTCGTTTGGATCTATAGATGCGTTTTTGGAACCCTAGTTTTGATTTGCATGTTGATTTTAGAACTGTTTTCGAAACTACATCGTCACAGATCTATTTCTGCAGTGTTATCGCAGCAGAATACAAAACTGTGATTGCATAGGATGCAAGGTGGGTTCGATCGATCGAACTTATTTCGATCGATCGAACATTCTGTTCTCAATCGATCGAACTTTTTTCGATCGATCGAACATTCTGTTCTCAATCGATCGAACTTGTTTCGATCGATCGAACATTCTGTTCTCAATCGATCGAACTAGTTTCGATCGATCGAAGCCTTCTGGTGTTCGATCGATCGAATAGTGTTAGATCGATCGAGACAGATTCTCTGTCCAGGTGTTCTGTTCACAGTTGTAAAGTTTTTTTTAAATTATACTTTAATCTTAAATTATTTCTGTAAAATTTTTAAATCATTCTGTGAAACAGAATGTTCAAGCGATTGAATAGTGTTCAATCGATCGAAGGTTCGAGCGATCGAACGGTCTTCGATCGATCGAACTGTGACAGAGAAGTAAGATGCTGTTTTAAGTTCTAATTCAGTATGTAAAGTGTTTATATACTGTGTGAATCAATTAAGTGTTCCAATAGTTACATATATTTGTTATGTATGTGTGGATGCGTGTACGACTAACCCTTTTGCAGCAAAATTAGTCGCTATCTCCCATGGCACCAAGTCGTTTAAATATTTATATTTAAATTGTTTGAGATTGGTGCATGTTGTAATTTATTAATGGTTTGGTTTTAAGGCGTATGTAAAGGGCGCTGCGGCTTCAATCCTACGAAAAGGAAAGTCGCACCGGTTTCCCTAGCCTTTTATTTCTTTTTTTTTGCTATTTCTTTTTTCTAGATAAATTGTAAGCTTCAAAAGAAGCATAGGTCCAATGTAATAGAATTAGAAATTCCATGAAGATGGAGCAAGGAGCCGTTGTCCATAAAGATGGAGCCGGAGGCGACCAAACCAAGAAGGTGGTTCTATGGAAATAGAGCCATGGGAGATAGAGGCATTGTTTGAATGCCTATATTTCATTTTAGTTTTTGTTTTATGTGCTTGTTTTGTGATTGGCGTATAATACATTGTTGCATGCACTTAAAACAAGTTTTCTAAAATAAAATTCAAAAACCGTTTTCAACATATTAGTAAACATTGGATGTTTATGGGTAGTGTGTGGAAACAATTTTCAAAAGCAAAATCCTTAATTTACTAAATCTAGTGGGAGAGGGTCTTATCAAATAACACCCACGATCTTCCATTAACGGTTCATTGTAAGATGAGTAGTGTATTCTGTGTCACCTCGCCAAGGGTGATCATTCCATACGGAGGGTACACTGCTCATTGGTTAATAGATGTGAACTTCCTATGGATAGGATCAATCAGACGTGTTAGAGGGTGACCACCACACGGAGGCGCTACTTGAGACGGTTGTGATTGGATCCTAGTTAATGGTACACACTAGCTAAGCTATGGATAAGGGATCCCACACGGGGCATTATTCAGAAACTTAGAGATCAAATAGGTTCGGGAGTCATGGCTATTTTGCAAGAGTTGCATAGAGGATAAGTCATGATAAATTGAAAGATCGAACATTGACCACCACACGGAGGCTTTATTCTTTCGTTTCGATATTCCGGCGACTTTGTTTTTAAATAAGAGTTTTAAGGATTCTTTTATTTCAAACTGTCAATTCTGATATCCATATTTATTTTGTTTGTTTGATTTTCAGTAATCATAATGTCTGGATCTGCATTTAGTCCACTTGCTACCATACTCACAGCGCCGCTACATCATTTCTAATGAGTAGAATGTCGTCAACGTAAAGCACAAGAAAAGCTACCACTTTCCCTTCACACTTCTTGTATACACAAGGTACATCCATATTCTGCATGAAACCAAACGACTTGACCGCTTGGTCGAATCGGATGTTCCAACTTCTGGATGCTTGCTTAAGCCCATAAATGGACTTTTACAACTTGCATACCAAGTTACCTTTCCGACCAGCTATGAACCCTTCTGGTTGTTTCATATAGATGTCCTCCTCAAGATTGCCATTCAAGAATGCAGTCTTGACGTCCATCTGCCAGATCTCATAATCTAGGCATGCAGTAATGGATAAGAGTATTCTGATGGACTTGAGCATGGCCACCGGCGAGAAGGTTTCCTCATAGTCAATGCCCTCCCTCTGAGTATAACCTTTCGCTACAAGCCTTACCTTAAAGGTCTCAACCTTTCCATCAGATCCTCTTTTCCTCTTGTAAACCCACTTACAGCCAATGGGTTTAATATTGGCTGGAAGTTCTACAAGATCCCAATGTCGTGTTTCTATACATGTTCAAAACTCATGGTCTACAAAGTGACGGTAGATGAGAATTTGGTCTTTTTGGCTAAAAAGGCCGTTTTTAACCGAGACTCTTCTAGGAAGAGAGTCGAATTGCTTGTAAGAGTCTTGATTCTGACGAGATATATTCATCATCGATCTTCAGAGGTAAATCCCCCTAAGTTTAATAATTCGGTCAAAATTAGGGTGTCTACAGGGATAAGATAGGGATTACCAAGTAATGAGGCTATAAGTTAGATGTCAATTAGCCATTGGGCATGATGATAAGAGAATAGACATCAATTAGCCATTTGGGCACAATGACAAGATGGTAACCCATGATCAGAAAGCAGTGATATTCTAGGCCAACGGCACTAGTGTCGGATGCATGCAAAGAGTCATGTATGTGAAAGATTGGGCATATAGTCCAAAGATTGGATCGACGATCCAAAGATTCAAGAGTAGAGATTGAACACATGGTTCAAAGAGAAGCATCCGAGTCAATATAGATTGCGCTGTAGTCCCAAAACAATCAATCGGTTGTGGTCAGTTGTGTTTCAAATATCCGAGTATTATCACTAACGTTTCCTAAACAATCGCATTTCCTTAAGATTAGAATAACTGAGACTTAAAGATATGCTTTAATAACGAAGAAAAATGGAACGTTTTACTTTCTTATCAGATTAACCAATGCTTTTGGAGCCCGTTCAGTGTAGTAGGTTTACTCACTCAGCTTGTAAAAAAGCTGATGACTTTCATGTCCTAGAAAATCAAATATCCAGATCATGTAAAGACAGGTTACTCGAACGAGGATTACGTAGAGAAAGGCTATGGGTTTGCGAGCTAGCTGCCGAAAGCGAAGACTTTTGCTTATGTATCTTTTGGTTAGTTGAGGCACTAGATGCCAATCTTTTATTATATGTTGTAGGGCTTTATGCCCCAGACATTATTATCATCTCCTTCAGTTCTGTGGGTTATAATAATGGACTTAAGACTCTGATGTTTAATATTATGTAAACCTAGAACCACCATGCTTATTGTTACTACTTTTGTTTACTGTTTACTAATTTATCTTGGTTTTTTCTTGTATGGACAAGCACACGATCCTTAAACCAATCACGTATCTATGGACCCATACAAAAAATTTTAATTTTCCCTATTTTTGGCTTACTCCAAGGCATGACAGGGATTTTTGGCATCAGACCACTAGGTTTAGTCGTGCTTGTTGATTATCCTACATATTTTTGACCCTTAAGATACCTTGCGCTAAAACTGACTATAAGATAGTTTCATTTTCAAGACAGCATGGAGGCAGTTTTCATCGAGGATGCGTTTAGAGGGTACTTCCTGTTTCCCGACAACCTTCAGCTCGCTAATTCAGAGCTACATCTCTAGAGGGTTAGATTGCGTGCGCAGCGGTTGGTTAAGGATTACTTTTGGAGAGCTATACATATTGATGGTGTCTAGAACTTGGAGAGAGTATGTGTTGAGGTTCTACATTGAGTACTCACTCTCTTATGAGTCGATCAGGAGATGGAGGCTATACTGAAGGAAAAACAGGTTTAATTGTTTAAAAATATTTTAAACGCGCAGCAGAAAGATTGAGTTTCAAAAACTTATTGGTATGCCTGGATCTACTACCTGTTAATTCTATAGATGCGTATAAGAAGGGGATAAGAAATTATACCTCAGGTCTTGAACCCAATTCTGATTTTCTTTCTCCTTGATAGTGCAGTAGCTTCCACTAGGCTATCTTCACTCTTATGTCTCCTATGAATGCTTCCCGGAGAGGCTAGAGATGGTGGGAACTCTAACGGGAGGATAAGAAGGCTTGGAAAAACCCTAAATAGTCTTTGCAGCTTTCGTATAGAGAAAATGACGATCATTAAACCCAGTACGCAGCTGCACTATTTATAGATTTCCTAAACCGACTTTAAACTTCGACCGATCGAAGTGGCTTCGATCGATCGAACTTTTGATCAATCGAATGAATTTCGATCGTTCGAACCTGCCTAGACTTCAATCGATCGAAACCTGTTCGATCGATCGAACCTGTCATGACAAGATCCTCTTGTGACTTTCCAAGCATCCTAGAGGAGCCAAGAGTAGGACCTCCTAGGCTCTTTATTGTTGGCTCAGATCAGTTGTTAATTCCCACGACCAAACTCTTTGATCAGCAAATTAACCAACTGATCAGTTAACGTTTACTCCCCTATAAAATGATAACTGAACTCCAATGCAAAAGAACATATCTGAAGCGATAACTAGACTTATATGTTGTACTGATGTCCCTCTAGCTTCAGCAATTGTAATCATATTCAGGTAGTCGGATAATTGTTACTCTCAACTTGAATCATGAATACTTCTTGTATTCCTTGAGTCCCATTCACCTCTCATGATTACCAAACATGTTGATAACTACTTATCAACAAGACTGTAGTTCTCAATAATCAACTTGCTGACATTCTCAAGGGAATGCTTACTCTGAATCAGAGGGTAGATTCTATCTTGACAATATATGTTCACAACCCTATGAACATGACATACCCAAGATACCCAGGTGTTGATCTTTTATAGACCTCATTGATTGGTAAGTCAAAGCAGCCATATCCACAGTCTGTGTTCATAATTGTCTCAAGATTGAGAACACGTACCTCATACAAGTTATGAGTTCCTATCGACTGTTTGATAGTCTTGAGTGTCAATAGGAAAGCTTAGGTCCGTCAATGTACTATAAGCACTAGCATATTAACTAAGAGTCATACTCTAGTGATTGAGATTCATCACTCCATCCAATGGTAGTTAATCATGCTATAGTGTATACCTGATGAGATATCCAGTCTCATCATCCACTGTGACAAGTTATAAGTATCAAAGAATAATAATTTGTATCTCACTTGTATGTATCTCATACACACACGAATTACTTACTATGATACTTAAGGATTAACGATCATCTCATGAAAGAAACATACACAATGAAATGTAAAGCTGATATCCATATATTAAAATGTCAATGTCTCATACATAAAGTAATGGTTTGAGGGCACAAACCCAACATATACTATGTAACATTCCACGCTATTAGGAGATTTTCTCTTAAGTCGCACATATGCCATCAGTTCATGCCACTTAGCCGCCACCACAGTACAGCCCGTACCTCCAACACTAGTCATACCTGAGCCAGAGCAATTCGATGATGATGACATTAATGCCGACCCAGAGGAGGACCCTATAAAAGAGGGTGGCAGAGGTTAGGATGATTCTGATGATGAGCCTGAGGATGAGGGGGATCACGATAACAATAAAGAGGGAGAGCCAGAGGATGACCCTGATGAGGACGAGGATGAGGATGATGGTCAGGAGGGAAAGGTCATGCCTATAGAGGATGTCGATGGTGAGGAGATCGAGGTAATTCATTTACCTCAGGGTTTTGCTACAGGACTCATCCCACCGCAGCAGGTTATTGATGGAGGATGGTTACCGGCAGACGAGTAGGAGCCAGATGTTCAGCCAGGGGCTGACCTGCTCCTTGATATGGTTGACGAGTTTGATTTATGGCTTGACTGGGTGCCACCAGAGGAGGTTGATGTTCTGGAAGATGAGTTGCCTCCGTTCGAGTCAGATGTGGAGGATTTCTGGAATCGGATCCCTATGACCTAGATTCTCTTTTGTTTCATTGATTAGGGCATGTAGGCCACTTTCTTTTATGTACATACTATATATGTTTTTTAAGGTAGTGATATATGTGTGAATATGATGTAAATATCCTTATCATACCATATTGTAAATGTTTTTGGTCATATATATCAGCAGCATGCTTTTGCCTGTTATCATCTCTGAGTGTTTGATCCCTTAGATAAATGTGTGGGTTACTTTGAGTGTTGTTTATCTTGCCTTGTGATTGTCTTACTCTGCTTCGAGGATTGGTGAGTAATATTAGGTTGAAGTTTTTGGAGAAGTACTTCCCTAAGGAGGAGAAGGATTAAAGAGAGAGGGAGTTCATGGACTTGACCCAGGGCAATATGACGATGCGTGAGTACACTATGCAATTTCGAGAGTTTATCTTATTTTGCCCAGCATCAAATAGAACTCCATAGAGAAGATCAAGAGGTACCATAGAGGGTTGAATCCTTATTTATGCCACATAACGTTGGGACATCTGGGTATGACATTCGAAGCATTGGTGAGAATGGCATCCTGATTGGAGAAAAATGGATGTTAAGGACCCAAGCAATCGATTGCCCGACCCCCTGTGAGAGGAAAGTTCGCACCAAGACCCCCGTGCCACTTTCAACAGACAAAGAGTACCTAGAATGGAGAGAAGAAGCCTCAGGCGACCTTTCCTTGTAATCAGATAGCTACACCACAAGGATAACCCACTGCTATTGGAGGAAAGCCGGGGAATTACTACAATTGTGGGATACCAGGGCATCTTGCCAGAGACTGTCGGCGCCTGTTACAATTGCGGCAAATAGGGGCATGTTGCTAAAGACTGTTGAGCACCTCCAGGTGGATACTATAGAGCAACTACTTAAGCTAGGCTCAACGCAATCATTTTTTAAGAAGCTGGCTATAAAAAGGAGAAGGCACCGCAAAATATGGAAGGTATTCTCCTGTTACATGATCTTCAAATTATAGTTTTGTTTGATACGGGTACTACAAATTCATTTATTGCCTTTAAACTTGTTCAGAGGTTGGGATTAGAACCCTAGGTGCTTAAGGACACTCTTAATGTTGTTTCGCCCCTAGGAGTGTTGGTTAAGTTGAGTAAGGTGTACAAGGACTGCACTTTAACCTTAGACGATCGAATCCTTCCAGCTAATTTGATCATGTTGATGATGAAGGAATTTGACGTAATTTTGGGAATTGACTGGCTTACGAGGTAAAATGCTAAGCTAGATTGTGCTAGTAAGTTGATTCTATTCTCTGTACCAGGGAGCGTGACTTTCTGTTTTTAGTGCGACCTCGATGCATTTCTAATTAGATGTTTGGCCGCTGGTTCGAGACTGTTTAGAAGTATTTCAATATATCGCTGGAATTCCATTGAAGAGGGAGATCGATTTCTACATAGAATTGGCACTAGGGATATTACCAATTTCTAAAACCCCATATCGAATGGCCCCAATAGAGATGCAAGAGTTGAACAAGCCAGTTCAAGAGTTGGTAGATTTGGGATACATTTGGCAGAGTACTTTGCCTTAGGGAGTACTGGTGTTGTTTATGAAGAAGAAGGACGGATCGCTTCGACTTTATATTGACTATAGATAGTTAAATAAGGTCACGATCAAGAACAAGTATCCCCTCCCTCGGATAGATGATTTGCTTGACCAATTACAGGGAGCCACAACCTTTTTAAAGATAGACCTTCGATCGGGATACCACTAATTGCTCATTCAACCAGAGGATATACTGAAGACTACATTTAGGACTAGATACGATCATTATGAGTTCTTGGTGATGTTGTTTGGACTCACTAACGCTCCTGTAGTATTCATGGATCTGATGAATCGGGTGTTCTGACCATACTTGGACCAGTTTGTGATCGTGTTCATTGATGACATATTGATTTATTCAAAGACAAAGGAGGAGCATGAGAGGTATGTTCAGATTGCATTATAGACCCTCAAGGATCATTAGTTGTATGCTAAATTAAGCAAATGTGAGTTCTGGATGGAAGAAGTCAAATTCTTAGGGCATGTGGTTTCTTTAGAAGGAATTTTAGTAGATTCATCTAAGATTGACGCAGTCTTAAGTTGGAATAAGTCGTCTAATGCCTCAAAAGTAAGGAGCATCGTTGGATTAGCTGATTACTACCAGAGATTTGTAGAAGAATTTTTAAAGATAGTTGCGCCCTTGACTAGTTTGACAAAGAAGGATTCAAAGTATGAATGGCTAGACAAGCATGAACGCACTTTTTAGGAGTTAGAAGAGAGGTTAACTTCCGTGCCAGTGCTTACCATACCGAAGAATAGGGAGAGATTTACCATCTATAGCGATGCTTCT
This sequence comes from Hydrangea macrophylla, assembly GCA_033977485.1. Lineage (NCBI taxonomy): Eukaryota > Viridiplantae > Streptophyta > Magnoliopsida > Cornales > Hydrangeaceae > Hydrangea > Hydrangea macrophylla. Next base: position 9,962,654 of record CM066992.1, on the reverse strand, counting down.
TATCAAGGTCTCGGTTGCATACTTATGTAAGAAGGAAAGGTGATTGTCTAAGGATTGCGACAACTAAAACCGCATGAGATGAACAACCTAATGCATGATTTGGAACTAGTAGCTATCATTTTCACTCTTAAGACTTGGAGACATTACCTGATCGGAGAGAAGTTTGACCTATTGTCTAATCATAAGAGCCTCAAGTACCTGTTCTCTTAGAAGGAGCTGAATATGAGGCAGCGATGTTGGATGAAGTTACTTAAAGATTACGACTTCACTTTACAATACCACCCCGGTAAGGCAAATGTAGTCGCTGACACTTTGAGTCGGAGACCTCACAGTAGGATTGTTTTTTTGATGATCAGAGAGTGGCAATCATTAAAGACTCTAGTTAAATTTGATTTTCAAGTCGCAGATTCGGAAGAAAGGAGACACTTTGGGTGCCTTGTCATCGAACCGACCCTTATCATTCGAATTATTAAAGGTCAAAAGAAGGATGAAGGATTACGACAATGGTTTAAGAAAGCAGCAGCTAAGGATCCAGAGGAATGGAGAATTGGGCAAGACAGAAGCCTCTAATGTCAAGGCCGACTCTGTGTGCCAAAGGATGATGGATTAAGAGAAGAAGTAATGAATGAAGCGCACAGGTCAAGACTAACAATTCATCCAAGGAGTATAAAGATGTACAAGGACCTAAAGAGGAATGTTGCGGAGCACATCTCGAAGTGTTTTACTTGTCAACAAGTCAAGGCTGAGCATCAAAAGCTGTCAAGACTTTTACAACCGTTGCCTATACCAAGATGGAAGTGAGAGCACATCTCGATGGACTTCGTCGTAGGTTTAGCAAGGTCGCAACAAAACCATGATGCTATTTGGGTAGTCGTGGACCGACTCACAAAGTCATCACATTTCGTCACGTACAACATGACATATCGAGTCGAGAAGATGAGCCAACTCTACTTATAATAGATTATACGACTGCACGGCGTGCCTATTTTGATTATTTCTGATCGTGATTCGTGCTTCACAGTCAAATTTTGAGAGAGTCTATAAGTAGCTAAGAGAACCTCACTAAAGTTAAGTTTTACATTTCATTCCCAGACAGATGGGCAGACAGAGCGGATGAACTAAGTCGTGGAAGATATGATGCAAGCCTGCGTAATCGACTTTGAGAGCACCTGGGAAATGCATCTACCACTCATCGAATTTGCTTACAACAATAGCTATCACTCAAGCATCGGGATGGCACCATTCAAAGCGCTTTATGAAAGACAGTGTCGTTCACCTCGTTATTAGGTAGAAGTCAGAGAAGGCAAGCTTTTGGGACCAGATATGGTTCAGGAGACCAATGAGAAGATCAACATTGTCAGAGAATGGATGAAGACGGTCCAAAGACAACAAAAGAGCTATGCGAACAAGCGCCGGAAGGATTTGGAATTCTGCGTTGGAAATCACGTCTTGTTGAAGGTTTCTCCAGTCTGACGAGTGGTGAGATTTCGATAGAAGAGAGGAAAGCTTTCACCCTGCTACATTGGACCATTCAAGATTCTTGAGCGCGTGGGAAAGGTCGCCTACAAATTAGCACTGTCGCTGAAGATGAGCAGAGTTCACAACGTATTTCATGTCAGTATGCTGAGGAAGTATGTGCATGGATCAACGCATAAGATCGATATCAAAGATATTAAAGTGGATAGTAGAGTGTCAGATCCCGATAGTGAAAGTGCAATGGAAGCATCACGACGAACATGAAGCATCATGGGAGATGGAGACCGTTATGTGAGAGAGGTACATGGAGTTATTTAGTGAGCCTTAGCTCAGATTTTAGGGATGAAATCTTTTATTGGGTGGTGGAGAGATGTAACACAAGCCTTTAACCTGTATTTGTCAGTATAGGGATTAACTTTGATTAATAATTCTTATGAGTGTTTATACTTAAATCTTTGGATCCTTAAAACTATAGCAGGATTGCTGAACCAGGAGGCCCGAGCGCTCGGACCCTGGGAGTGCTTATGCTAGTGGAAGCACTCGAGCTTTAAAATGGGTAAAATGACTATTTTGCCCCTAGGTCTCATAAAGTTTATAAATGCCATCATTTCTCAGCATTTTTGGGCGTGTAAACTCTACATTTACAGAGATCATTTGGGAGGGGGGGAGTTCTTAAAAGTTATTCACATTCCATACATAAACGTACACGCATATATGCTTGCATGGCTTCCATTACTTGATCAACACACCCAAACACATGTATCACACCTTCTATGAAGACTTGGAGTGAAGTTCAAGGAGTTTAGAGAAGGATCAAGGTCTTGATCGTGCTTTGAAGCCTGCTTTGGAGCTTTACTTGGAGTTCTTGAAGATCACACATACATTCTTCATCACCTCCTTCATTATAGTTCTAGATCATCATCTAGATCTTGGTGAGTATACTTACTCACTCAAAATTATGTTTTCTTAAGTTTAATGTATGATCTAGCTCTTGCATGTGACAGGCATGAAGATCCAAGATAATGTTTGAATAGTTCTTGAAGTTTAAGTACAAACACACACATCTTCATCATATTTGATCACCTAAATCTTATAGATCTTAAGTGGGTACTTCTACTCACTCATGAACATGTTTAATATAGTTATATGGATGATCAAAGACCATGCATGTAAGATCCATTAAGATTCTTAAGATTATAATGTGCTGCTAAACTGTCACTATTCTGTTTTGCTGAACCCGAGTACACGGACCAAGCGCGAGCGCTCGAGCCTACTGAATAGGCCAGGTGTGAGCGCTTGTGCTAGGCAATATTTATAAGGAGAGTTTGTTATATATATATAAAGAGTTATGTTAAGGTTGGTTGTACTACGAGCTATGATAATTGTACCTTGGGTTATGTAGGATATACGAATGCTTGCATGTGCTTGCAATAAGCTATACTCTATGTTATTGGAGTAGTACCTAGTAATGTAACACTTTTATAAGCGTGAGAAGTAGATGTTTCCATAACTTGGTGACTACGATTAAGCGACAGAATTTAGACGAATGATGTACGAGAACTGTGAGAATAATAATGTGATATACTTAAGTGCATAACTTCGTGAATAATGTGCTTTCACGACTTGTACAATGCGCGTTAATTGTTAATGATGCGGAAGATGCGATAATGTTCATAAAAAGACGTTCGTATCCTTTGGTGTGGTCTCTTGTGTATCATTCGTTGCTTGGTCAGTTCGAGAAAGAGTAAAGAGTTTGGGTTCAGTTGTTGAGATGGCTAATAGCCAATGGGCTGACGTCAAGCATGTGGACACTTTGGGTAAGATGACGAATTAACCAAGGCCGAATGGGATAAGATTGGGATTACCAAGTAATGAGGCCATAAGGCAGATGTCAATTAGTCGTTGAGCATATTGTAAAGAGAAAAGATGTCAATTAGCCATTTGGCCACGATGACAAGATGGTAACCCATTATCGAAAAGCGAAGATATTCCAGGCCAACAGCACTCGTGCCGGATGTATGCAAAGAGTTGTGTATGTGAAGGATTGGGCATATAGTCCAAAGATTGGATCGACGATCCAAAGATTCGAGAGTAAAGATTGAACCTATGGTTCGAAGTGAAGTATCCGAGTCAGTATGGATTGGGTTATAGTCCCAAAATGATCAATCGATTGTGGTCAGTTGTGTTTCGAAGATTCGAGTATTATCACTAACATTTCCTAAACAATCATATTTCCTTAAGATTAGAATAACTAAGACTTAAAGACATTCTTTAATAACGAAGAGAAAGTAAAACGTTTTACTTCCTTATCAGATTAATCAATACTGTTTGAGCCTGTTCAATGTAGTAGGTTTACTCACTCAGCTTGTAGTAAAGCTGATGACTTTCATATCCTAGACAATCAAACATCCAGATCTTGTAGAGGTAGGTTACCCAGATGAGGATTACGCCGAGGAAGGCTATGGGTTTGCGAGCTAGGTGCTAAAAGTGAAGACTTTTGTTTATGTATCTTTTGGTTAGTTGAGGCATTGGATGCCAATCTTTTATTATTATGTTGTAGGGCTTTACGCCCAGGACATTATTATCCTCTCCTTCAGTTATGTGGGTTATAATAATGGACTTAAGGCTCTGATGTTTAATATTATGTAAGTCTAGAACCACTATGCTTATTATTGCTACTTTCGTTTACTGCTTACTACTTTTATCTTTATTTTCTTGTATGGAAAAGCACGCGATCCTTAAACCAATCACGTACTACGGACACCCATAAAGGAAATTTTAATTTTCCCTATTTTTGGCTTACTCCAAGGCGTGACAGGAATTTTTGGTATTAGACTCAATTTAGTTGTGCTCGTTGATTGTCCTATATATTTTTTAGCCTTAAGATACCTTGTGCTAGTACTGAGTATAAGATAATTTTATTTTCAGGACAACATGGAGCCAATTTTCATCGAGGATGCATTTGGAGGGTACATATTGTTTCCCGATAACCTTGAGCTCGCTAATCCAAAGCTACATCTCCAAAGGGTTAGATCGCGTGCGCAGCGGTTGGTTGAGGATGACTTTTGGAGAGCTATACATATTGATGGTGTCTAGAACTTGCAGAGAGTATGTGCTGTGGACCGGTGCATTGAGGGGTGGTCCTGGCGTTCTCCCTCGAAAGTGTCCCAGGACAGATTCTAAGGAGCACACTTCAGGGAAAACTAGAACTTCCTTACGCGATCCTGGAGGCAAAGTGTTGCCACTTAATTTTATCAAGAATTAGGAAACCCAAGTTTGACTCGCCCAAAATTGAATAAGGTTACTCGCCCTTCATTATCAGAAATTAGGTTTGGGGGTCTAGGTAAGAGAGGGGAAGGAGCCCAAGCAGGACTAAAGCACCCCCTCCTCGCCATACCAAACGTTAGGCCTTGATTCAAATATCATTGTTCTTAATTCATAATTGGTGTTGTTTCCTCAAACATAATAGATAGTATATACATGTCAAAAGGGTAACATCTAGGAAAATCATGTTAAGAGGTTAAATCAAGTAGAAGTCGGATGCACATGCAATACAAGGGAGAGGTATACTTACAGTGGTTAGACCTGCCCGGGACCAATGCAAGTAAAGGAAACATGTCATGATATGCAAAAGGGACGAGAAGACTTACATTGAGTTGACTCAAGTGAAGTGGCAAAAAGCAAAAAGAAAGGAAACGTGTAATGCAATCATGCAACAATCCAAGATAATATGTCTCTAACACATAAGCATATAAACGGAGACTATCCTAAAGGAAATGTGTCGTTGAAAATAATGTTGTAAACCTAGAAAAATTCTAAGAGAAGGGATAGAGATAGTACACGATACATGGGCACTAAGCCACATGTAGACGAGGCAAACCCACAAATCGAAGTCCGGATCCACGGCATTCAATTCTCTGCACTAAGACACCGAGAAATACCCAAGCATAGCAAAAACACAAATGATATGCATGAAAGACAAGTAGAAGATGTCATCAATCAAATTTCCAGATTCAGCAACCTCTAATGAATCCTATCAAAAGTGATCTTAAACATGAGCTGGGTTAAAACCCTTTTACAGAAAATTAGATACATGTCTTTGGCAACTTCTCCAAAAGGTAGAACCTTTTTATCATTTTTGAAGTTTGAGAAATAAGGATATTGGGAACAGTGGACCAGAAGTGTCCACTGTTATTGTAAAAATCATAATTAATTCTATAAATATCATGTGAAGCTCTATTTGGTGTCAAAAGAAAGATATTTCATAGTAGTTTATGAGAAAAATATTCCCATGGTCATGTCATGAACCTAAGGTTTCTGAAAAGTTATTTTAAACAGACTCTGTTATTCTAGAAATTTGGTATCACTTGACAAAGGAATGCAAAACACAATAGAAGTATTATAGAAGTTCATGAATCATGTCAATCAAGTTGATCTGAGCTTTTGATCTCTCATCTATTTATCTTAGATGATTTCTAAACCAAGTTTTATTCATCAATTGTTGTTGAATGATCAAGGTAGGACCCTTTTGTATACATAATCATAATTGTAATTAAATTTAGAAAATTCCAGAATAGTTGTATCAACTTCAAACGCTTAGAAAATGATCTTAACTCGATCGTATGCTCACGATTTTACATCGGCATATAGATACATGAGTTAGGAATCATCCCCCAAAAAGCGGAATATCAATAACTATTATAGATTTTTTGAAATTCAAATACAAAGAGACTATGTTCAAATCTATCCACCGATTTCTCAAAACGGCTCAAATGAAAGCTAATTCATCAAAGTTTACCCAGAAAATTTGAAATCCATCAAACTATGGGTTTTGGTGGACCAAATCTTATAGAAAAAACCAATCTATTTTGCTGAATTTTATCTAGTTCATTTTAAAGTGTGAGAAAAGCATCTTAGGTGATGATTGAAGTTTATTAGAGAGATCAAACTCATAGATCAACTTAATTATCATGATTCCCAATCAATTTAGCCCTGAAGTTCTATGAAGAACTTTCGATCATGGATCAAAGGGACTTACAAATATCCTATTGGAGATGAAATTCAATAAGAATTCTAGGTAATAGGAATAATCAAGAGATAGGTATGAACATAGGAATCATCCTTCTCATAGATCATACTTCCAAACCATCATAGAATTCAAAATATATACATATATATAGTCATGTATGCATGGATCTAAACTAAAATTGAAGAATGAAATTAAAACTGAAAATCAAAGTAAAAATCAATCTCTAATTATAGATATCAATAAAATCAAAGAGACTTGGATCTAGCTATGTGAGTGTGTGAAGAATAAGAGAGGAAGAAGATGAGTGTTCTAGCAAAGAAAATAAAACTAAACTAGATCCAAGTCTTATAGATCTATATCAAAATAGGAATTAGAGATGAATATTGATGTCTACCTCTTGGAGGATTCTCAATTGTATGATCAATTCTTCAAGTGTTCTTCAAGCTTTTCAAGCATTCATCCATGGAAGTTAATGGAAGTAATTGATGTCTAATTCCTCTAATCTAATTATCTTGAGATTAGTTTAGAAAGTTTGAATTCATAATTCACTTCCTCTCTCTAGAAATCTCTCTTAAGTTGAAAGCATTTGGCAAGTATATTCACTTGTGTACTCTCTTGTGTATGCTTGTATGTACTTGGGTGTATATTCTCTTGTATGTAAAATATGGTCATATATGGATCTATATATAGAGTTTTGAAACTTAACTCTTAAGTTACAGGGTTAAAACAGGATTTTTAGAGAGCAGAAAAGGGTTAAAATGGCCATTTCAGTGCCTAAACGCAGTTTCTAGGCAATTTCCTCGCAGTAGGAGGCTTCTAGAAGGGTTTGGAACTCGAAAAGCTTGATTGAGGGGACACATGTTGGGTGGTGGCTTAGGTGGGACCTGCCACCCCCTAAGTGGGACCATTACCTACTTTTTGTGATCCCCTAGTTGCCCTTAAGCTCTGTTTAAAATATTACGTTCACTGCTTTTCTAGATTTTTGTAAAAATGATTTTTGGTGTTCGAAATTATCCATTTATATAACGTTGGAAAGTTGTCAAGTTGAATTTTAATAAAATATTCTAGGAGTTTTTAAAATGAAAATTGAAGTCCAATTGAAGTCCGAAAGTCCTCTAGAACTTTCATCGTCTTTTTGAAATCAAATGACGTCTTTTACAAAATTGATTTCAAATGTGCATCGATTTCAAACTTTTCTTCAAAGTTGAATCTTTGGATACCTAGAATAATGCATTTAGAACACTTCATGTTCATATAACCCTAAGTGAATATGAATTATGAGAGACGATTTTGACAAAACTGGGATTTATGTATGGAAAAGGGCTTTTCTGAGCTTGAAGTCACTTTTTGAAGTTTGATCTTTCAATTGTGTGGAATCCATTACCTTCCACAGGGTACTTTCAATCATCGAATCCTCCAAGATGTTGTCTACCCTAAATCCTATTAGTGTGGTCAAAATTGGGTGTCTACAGTTTGCCCCTCTTTGGCAGAGCTTGTTGTGAACAACACGAACTGCAAGTGGGTGCCAAAGCTTGAAGGCACCCAATAACCATACTAAAAGGTTTTAGGAAAAACAAAAAATTTGCAAAAATCAAGAAATTCAAAATTAGAGAAAATCAAGAATGCAATGGAATGCTGGGTAGAGGCAGCTAAATCTAAGTTGTTGGTGGTTGTGCTCCGCTGGAGCTGCCTACGTATCCTTTCCAGGAATCAGACTAGGGCATAGTTCAAGCACGCGAGAAGATAGAGAACAACACAACAAACAACAACACGGATGAAATATTCCTATCCTAGGATGCTGATGCAATATGAAAATGTGAATGTGCAAGTGCTGGAGGAATCATCCTCAAATGTTCCCTAGATGCAAAATCTAATGCAAGGGATGCAACGCCTCACTTTCACAGTCGAATGTGTCTAAAGAGAAGTATGCTATCTGTATCTCGAATGATTCTTGGAGTCTTGTTGGAGTCTTTCTTCTGAGTTTAAGGCTTGTAGATGTCATTTGTATCTCGAATGACTACAGAGTGTCATATTCAAATAACTTCTAATAAAAAGTGTCCTAATCCCTGGACAATTATTGACGTAGAGTCCTTCTTCTGGGGATGGTTTGCTAATGTAGAGTCCTTCTGTTGGGGATGATTACTGATGTAGAGTCTTTCTGCTGGGGACAATTATTTGATGTAGAGTCCTTCTTTCGGGGATGATGACTGATGTAGAGTCCTTCTGCTAGGGACGATTGCTAATGTAGAGTCCTTCTGCTAGGGACAATTGCTGATGTAGAGTCCTTCTGCTGAGGACGATTGTTGATGTAGAGTCCTTTACTGGGGACAAATCTTCTGAAACAGGTCCCTCTGCCGAAGACAAATCTTCTGTTCTTCTGATACAGGTCCTTCCTCGGGGAATAAATATTCTGAAATAGGTCTGGAGGTCAAATCCTCTAAAATAGGTCTCTCTACCAGAGACAGATCTTCTTTTCTTTCCAAAAATAGGTCCTTCTTCTAGATAAATCTTCTATTCTTGATGCACGAATTCTGAAAGATACATTGATTCTGAGACATACCCTACTTCTGGAGGCATCCCCAATACACGATTCTGAGATGTACATGATTCTGAGAGATACCCTATATCTGGAGGCAACACAATGTTGAGAGAAACCCTTTATCTCAAGGCAACCCTGATATATGATTCACAAATTTTTGATAGATACCCTTCATTTAGAGGCAATACTGATGCTGAGAGAAACCCTAATTCTGGAGGCAACCCACGGATACTAATTCTGAGAGATACCCTTCATCTAGAGGTAACCCACACGATTCTGAGAGAAACCCTATATCTAGAGGCAACCCATGAATACAAATTCTGAACTATACACGATTCTGAGAGAAACCCTATATCTAGAGGCAACCCACGGATACAAATTCTAATAGATACCCTTTATCTGGAGGCAACCCACGGATACAAATTTTGAAATACACACGATTTTGAGAGAAACCCTATATCTGGAGGCAATCCTGATGCATGATTCTGAGATACACAATTCTGATGGATACCCTATATCTGGAGGCACTTTTAATAGTTGATGCTGATAGATACCCTATATCTGCTGGGGGCAACACGAATTCTGAAAGTTCCCTGCTGGGGAGATTCTTTGATTCACGAGTTTGCTGAAGTATACCTTTCTTTTATAGGTGATTCTAATGATATTTGAAAGTTCTCTACTTGGGGAGATATCTGGGTGAGCTCATATTCTGGAGGCCCTGTTGATTCAATCTGAGACTCATATCGGTGCTTCAACCAGCTCAAATTTTATTGCAACATGTTGGGCTCATTCTGACCTTTTCTGAATATCTTGCTGATGGTTTGAAGATCTTGTATTCTTATCTATCTTCTATAAATCCTTTCTAGATGTAATTCTTGAGCTATAGTAGACCCAAATGTCCAACACAATCAACCCAAATCTATGGGAGTTTACTGCAAATCAACATCTCTTGGCTTTTAAGCTACGGTGCCCTCGATTCTTCGTGTCTGGAGACTTTTCTTCAACTTTAAATGGTTTTCAACCAAGATTAAAAAAAATCTCTAAGGGTCTTTCAGACCAATTCCAACAAGTTTCAAGTACTCTTAGGCTCATATATCAAAATTGGACCAATCCGAGGTCAAAATAAGAGTTTTAGAGGTCAAAACGCGAATATAGAGCAAAGTAAGGTTTTGGCGGGCTGTAAATAGTAAATGGCAGCTCTCCATACCCTCTAGGGAGCTGCCAGTTGCAACTATGGGGTTTTAAACCCATTTTTTCATCTTGTTCTTCATTTAACTCATCTCACATGTATCACCTCTTCCTTTTAAGGTGCTCAAATCTTGCAATTTCTTAATGTTTTGAGTGATTTCATGCATATAAACCTTGTTAATTTCATCAACTCCTCTTTATTCTAGGAGATTCAAGTGCCAAGGGTTTCACTATTCATCATCTTCAACCTCTTGTCTTCAAGCTTCAAGCATCAACAACCATGAGTTCCCATGGACGAGGTGAGAGTTCTAGAACATGTATAAGCCAATTTCAAGCTAGTGGAGCTTCATCAACTCAAACCATGGAGTATCCAACTATGAAGATGCCACAAAATCATATTTCTAAGAGGGCATTTTGTCAAGAGGTAACCCATTTTTCACCTTTGTGCTATTTCTTTGCTTCATGTATATGTGTTTCCAAAATTCTTGCAAATACTTAGGAATCATCCCTCAATTTTTCATCTTTCTTCTAGAATGTGCTCGGGCACCCCAAAGGTTATGGTAGCCATGGAAAATGCCTTGAATGGTTTAATGAATTATCATAATCACGTCCCCAAGTAGTAGCCAATATAAGATAAGCGGGCTTTGGGTCTTTCGTAACTTTGTTGGAGAGACAGGCCAATGACTTAGCCATGATTCAAGCTCTTGATGAGAGGTGGTGGGATTCCACAAATACTTTCTACATGCCTTTTGGGGAGATAAACATGACCCTACTTGACTTCATAATAATAACTGGCATCTTATTCGGTGGGCATCATCTTGCCTTTGTGAAGAACATACACAAACATCCCACTATTATTGAGCAACTTTTGGGCGTTATTCCATCCCAGAGAGATCTTCATGGATCAAGTGTGGGCATTACATGGTTTATCAACAACTTCCAACCTTCTAAAAAAGTAGCCCAATTTACTGATATGTAGCTTACCCGTGCTTTCATCTTATATTTTCTTGGTTGCTCTCTTCTTTTGACTCGAGCTGAGCGGATTACACTAAATATGCTTGATAGTCTTCGAGATCTTGAGGAGATTGCAGATTTTGACTGGGGTTCTGCTAGTTTAGCCATTCTTTTCAATCATATAGGGTAGCATTCACGAGGCAAATCCCCCGAATTTGGTGGCTTTTGGAGAGCTTGGGAGGTACTGAAATATTTACTTTTCAAGTTTTATCTTTGGTATTCTGTATTTTGACCACTGCTATATATTTTCTTACAGGTGTGGGCTTTCAAGTATTTTTCCATGACAGCTCCATCATTTTGGGAGGGAGAGATACATATTTTTCCACAGGCTCTAAAGTGGCATCGCCAAGCCATAGGTGTCAAGAACGATGCTCATAATGTTATTTCTTGCTGGGATTTGCTAACCCGTCTCAACTTTGATCAAGTAAACTGGCATCCTTGGGCAAAAAATGGTAATTTGACTGAGATTGGTTTAGCCGGGCAGATGACAGGAGAGAGGATTCTTCTTGAGGGTCCTTCTGTTCTTGAGTGGTATCTCGGAGAGAGAGTAGCTCCCTAAACTGATTTGGAGGATCACCTCTTAGTGCCATAGGATCCGCTACTTGTATGAGGTCGGCGCGAGATCTGGAAGATGAAGATCTTGTTGATGATTTGAACGAAATTCCTTCTGCCTCATTTACTCTATTTGAGGAGAACTATGATGTTTTCAAGGCTACTCATCTGATGCACAATTTCCCTCTTTCGGATGACCTGCAGGTATTTTCACAGCTTTCTTCATTTTTGATTAAATGCTTACTTTCTCATACTTCTTATTTTTGTTTACAGGGGAGCTCTTTCGTGGATGGCCCTGGCCGACCTTTACCTCCCATTCCTCCTTGTGATTGGCAGGCCTCGACTATGCTGTGTAGAGTCATATCATCAGTGGAGATTCCCTGTGATCTTGTGGAGCCTCAGCTAATATCAGAGTAATATGAGTCGGTTCCCCAAGCTGTTGTTATTGAAGAGCGAACTTATGCACAGAATTTGAGAGCTTGGAGCCTTGCTCGAGAGGGACATGTGAGTACTTCTGAATTCATTACTTCTAATTCTTCTGATCCTTCTGATCTTATCTTTTCTTTTGCAGTGGGATGGCATGTGCCAAACATACATAGATCGAGATGCGGCTCTGGTAAATTTCTTGACCTTTCTTTCTTTCATTGCACTTTCAACCCTGTACTAATTCTTTCTTTTGACAAGTAGCTCAAGTCAGGCAGCTTCAATCATAGCTGGAGCGGATGAACGCAGGACCTTTTGGTGGGACTGGTGTGCCTAAGTGAAGGTGCCAAGTTGATGATGATGATAGTTCTACGCCCTCGGATATGCCTATGTGATGCCCACAGGCTACTCGTCGTCGCTGATTCTGATGATTACCCCTTTTCATATGTACCCATGACTATCTTTCATGTTTTCTTGCTTTCTGTATTGAGACTGAAGTTGATGTATTCTGTTTGAGACTTGATGGGTCTATACCCTTGACTTTGCTTGATGCTGCTTTATGCTATCTTCTGCTTTTGTATCGCATTCCTTGTTACGAGGTTGATTTGCTTGACACTTTGCACACTGACACAGGACTCAATTACAGGGAAAGGAAATTTCTGATGATTCCTTTACTCGACAATGTTTTCTAATTTTGATGCTTGAATTTTTTAGGATTTGCATATTTGAAATGAAAATCTTATCTCGTAGCAGGATATTGAATTGGCTTTGCATATAATCTTGGAGCTTTGAAAATTTTCCACATATGTTTCAGTCTTGACATTATACTCACATCTTTAGATTGCTTAAAACTTTTCAACTTAATATCAAGAATTAACATATTTTTCATTTAGGTGCTTAATTCTGATAGTCAAGTGATCCAGGGAGACAGATGGCAAGATATGGTCAAATGACAGGTTACCCTAGTTGATAGGGATAAATAGAAGTTTAGGCAAACGAAGTTTGCCCCTAGTATGGCAGTGGTATCTTGAGGCTCTGGGCAAACTTGAAAGCTTTGCCCCTAGTTTGTAGGGTTCAGGGAACAAGAGCCAAGGAAGCTCACCTACTTATCCTCAAGTGGGAATCAGGTCCAAAGTAGTTCGGTCGAGGATTGAAGCCACAATTCTTAGCGATGGTAGTTCTATTTCGACTGGGAGTACTACTTCTATTCCGTAAGTCAAGGAGTAAGGAATGGCTCCTGTAGATGTCCTGATTGATGTTCTGTATCCCCACAATGTATATGGTATCTTCTCATGCCAATCTCGGTATGTATCAGTCATCTTTCTCAGAATCGTCTACAAATTCTTATTAGCTGCTTCAACTGCCCTGTTTGTCTGTGGCCTATGTAGTGCTGGCATGTGATGCACGATCTTGTATTCTTGTAGTAGATTCAAAACTTCTTTATGAAAGTGACTGCCATGATCGGATATCAACTCATGAGGGACCCCGTATTGACAAATTATATTTCTTCTGATAAATCTGGCCACATCTTTAGGCTTTAATGTCGCATAGGACTCTGCTTTCACCCATTTTGTGAAATAATCGATTGCTACTAGGATGTATTGATGCCCGTTAGATGTCTTCGGGGTTACTTCTCTAATAACATCTATTCCCCAAACTTAGAATGGCCAAGGGATAGTCATGTTGTACAGTAGTGATGGCGGCACATGCTTCATATTGGTATGGATCTGACATTTGTGACATCTTCTGACATATTCGTGGCAGTCTCTGTCCATAGTAGTCCAATAATACCCTTGTCGGATGATCTTCTTGGCTAACATATGTCCACTCATGTGAGGACCACACACCCCTTCATGAATTTGCTCCATCATTTTCTTTGCATTGTTCCCATACAAACATGTCAAGTTGAACCCATTGTAAGATTTGTTTCGCAGACTTCCTCTACAAATCATGAATTGAGTTGAGAATCTTCTTATGGCTCTCTTGTCTTTCTCGGATGCACCTTCTAGATATTCCCTGACACGACTAATAAGTTGTGCGCTCTTGTGCAACACCCAAGTGTAGGTGATCGTGCAAGTAATATTGGATAAGTCCAGGTCGATCCCACAGGGAAGGAATAGGGAGAATGTCTACTAAGTTATAACCTAAACAAAATGAAAAAGATGAATATACGGGTGGAGGTTCTAATGAATCCTAATCAATTAAATTAAACTAAATAATAAACTAAAGCTTACAGAAACATAACTAATTAAATAAATAAACTAAAGGTGTTGGAAACACGAGAATCCACATTGATCCTAACCATCTACCATGCATATTCAATAACGCTCTATGGAGTACATCCCTTTTCAATATTCCGTATTTTTCTAAAGATAAAGAATCAATAGCCCTTTCATGACCGGGACTACATCATCATAAGTGATTTAAAATACTTAGAAGATGGTTTAAAATAATGGTTATTACTTGCACTCTAAATGGTATTAGCATTCAAAGTGGTTTTCAAAAGTCATTGAAGAAAATAGCCTTAAGGCTTTAAGTTCTAAAAACTGTTGTGACAAACTGAGCTTATTGGGACAATTTGATGACAGATTTCTAAAACAGAAAGTCATGGAATACTTAAAAGAATCATCTCAGGAATTAACAAGTTCGATCGATCGAAGCGCTCTCGATCGATCGGACAGCATCATCCTTCAATCGATCGAAATGCCTTCGATCGCTTGACTATGGCTCTGGTTCGATCGATCGAAATACCTTTGATCGATCGAGCCCAAGGTTTCTAAAGATTGCATGGCAGAGGCTGGGAATCAATGTTTCATCGCATATTCCCAAAGTCTAAACTACCGAAACATGAATAAACTAATACAAAAACAGTAAACTAAGACAATCATAGCATATAAACTAATAACAATCAAATAGAGAAAAATGATAAGAGAAACCTGTAAATAATCTAAAATAAACTTGTAAATAACTTGAAATAAAGTTGAATCTTCAATAATCTTCAATAAATCAATGGAAAAGAGGAAAAATAACATGAATCTAACCTAACATACTCCTAATCTAACCCTAAAACTACCCTAAACTGCTGTTTTTTGCGTTCTGGAGCGTCCTCTCTTCGTCTGGTGTCAAAACGACTTATATATAGGGTTCTTGCAGAGTTTACGCAACTTTTGGGTGAATATGAAGTTCAATCGATCGAGCTTAGTTCGATCGATCGAAGGTTCGATCGATCGAAGGTTCGATCGATTGAACTCTCTGATTTTGACAGCTCTGCACACCGATGGGAGAATGGCCATAACCTTTCACTCAGACCTCGGATTGACCTCCCGTTTGCGGCCACACGACCATAACTCAAAGATCTACATTTCATATCTCTGGGAAAATCTTCCAAATCTGAATTCTTCATTGTCAAAATTGGCGTTTTCTCAGCTGCTTCTGTTGTTCTCTTCACCAGAATCACTTTTCTTTAGCTCCACTTCATTGATTTGCATTCTAATACCTATAAAACAACGCATAAACATATGTTTTAGCATTAAGACAATAAAAGGAACATTGTTATTAGAATGCACCTAAATGTAGGGACTTTGGGGATAAAAGTATGCATAAAGGACCATGTAATACGTTATGAATATGCATTTTTCACCTCGAATCATTCCCCAATGAAATTCCATATGTCTGTGTACCATGGCAGTTCTTCTGCTTCATCTATTTCCCCGATCATCTCATAAGATGGTTTTCTCTCTGTTCAATCATCAACAGAGTTAACTTTATACCCACAGGAATCTTAATCATCGAGGCTAAAGTAGCCAAGGAGTCTGCTGGCTGATTTTCTTCTCGAGGCAGGTAGAAGAACATGATATGCAAGAAGCGAGTTCGTAGAGAATCAACGTACTCATGATAAGGCTTCAATTTTTCTTCTTTGACTTTCCAGTTTCCTTTAACTTGAGATATGATCAGATTGGAATCCCCAAATACATCAAGTTTATTCACTTCCAAAGTCAATGCTGCTTCCAACCCCAAGATATAGGCTTCGTACTCAGCTGTGTTGTTGGTAGAGGTGTACTTCAATTTAATAGCGAATGGGGTATGTGTTCCTTCAGGAGACACAAGGATGATCCCTACTCCATATCCTTTCTGGCTTGCAACTCCATCAAAATACATTTTCCACACATCCTCTCTTAATTCCATCAATCCTTCATCAGGGAACAAAATTCTTCTTCATTTTTTGGATTTATCGGATGTTCTGCCAAATGTTCCGCCACAGCCCTTCCTTTAACAGATTTACTTGTAGCATATATCAAATCAAATTCAGATAGCATCAAGGTCCATCGGGAAATTCTGCTGGTCAATGCTGGTTTTTCAAAGAGGTACTTCAAAGGATCCATTCGGGAGATCAAAATAACAGGGAAGGCCAACATATAATGCCTTAGATGACGAGTGGCCCAAACTAAAGCCCAACATGTCTTTTCTAGCGAAGAAGACTTCAGCTCGTATCATGTCATTCTCTTGCTCAAATAGTAAATGGCTTTCTCTGTATGCCCTTCATCTCCTTTTTGTGCTAACATGCATCCCATAGCATTCTCTAACACAGATAAGTACAACAGTAAAGGCTTCCCTGATTTCGGGGGTGAAAGAACTGGTGGGTTTAACAGATAATTCTTGATCTTGTCGAAAGCTTCTTGACATTGATCGTCCCATTTGATTTTCTTCCCTTTTCTTAACAGACTGAAAAGTGGATCACAAGTAGCAGTGAGCTTAGATATGAAGCGACTGATGAATTGGATTCGTCCCAGAAATCCTATTACTTCATTTTCATTTGTTGGCAGAGGCATATCCATAATAGCCTTGATCTTTGTGGGGTTAACCTCAATTCCCCTCTGTGTAATGAGAAATCCTAGCAGCTTTCCTGTGGTTATTCCAAAAGTACACTTCTGTGGATTTAATCTCATCCTGTATCTTCTCAATCTTTTGAAGAACTTGGTGAGAGCAGTTAAATGTCCACTCCTTTCCTTGGACTTGACAATTATATCGTCCACATAGACTTCTACCTCTTTATGGATCATATCATGTAACAAAGTAGTAGTAGCTCTCTGATAGGTTGCTCCGGCATTCTTTAACCCAAATGGCATTACTCGGTAGCAGTATGTCCCCCAATGAGTTGTGAATGTGGTCTTTTCTCTGTCTTCGAGTGCCATTAAAAAATCTAATTGTACCCTGAGAAACCATCCATGAACAATAACAGCTCATGTCCTGCTGTGTTATCTACCAAGACATCTATGTGTGGAAGCAGAAAATTATCTTTGGGACTAGCCTAGTTCAAATCTCTGAAATCAACACATACTCGGATCCTTCCATCCTTCTTTGGCACAGGAACTATGTTGGCTATCCATTCAAGGTATTGAGTTACCATCAGGAATCCAGCTTTTAACTGTTTCTCAAATTCTTCTTTAATTTTCAAAGTCCATTCTGGCCTCATGCATCTCAATTTCTGCTTAATAGGTTTTGAATTAGGAAAGAGAGGGATATGGTGTTGGACAATCTTTGGATCAATGCCTAGCATATCTTCATAAGACCAAGCGAAAACATCTTTAAATTCTTTTAATAAATTGATTAGTTCATTGCTTTCTTGTAAAGTGAGTGTGGTGCCAATATGAACATTTTGTGGATTATCTTCATTACCCAAGTTTATTAGCAAAGTTTCTTCAATAATCTTACATACAGATTCATTTTCATTTTCAATTCATCTTTGTAAATCCTCAGAAACTTCAAACTCAAGATCATCAGACACGGAAGAGTAAGCAAAATCTTCGTTCATTTCATTAACATTTTTTAGTACATCAAAAGCAAAAGCAGACTCAACATTATGGCTCATGTTGGCCTTTACAGACTTCTGGGGGAGTGGGGGAGGGGATTTATTTACTCCTGACTCTATTATCTAATTGTTCAGAGCTCCCTCTATTGGCTTGATTTCTTTTGCTTTTCCTGGTGTTTCTTCGGCATCCATCAGCATGTTCAATTCTTCACCTATTAGCATGTTCAAATCATCACTTGTCATCAGATCAGCCCAATCCTGCCCTTCTTTCTTGGCAGGTGGAGCATACAAGAATGGATCCTCATAGTCGAAGAACTCATGTTTGAAGAAAATCTCAAACCTAAGCTTAATACTCTTGTTAGCCGGATCATACCAAGGTTTAGGGAATCCATAGAAGGGGAAGTCATCACCTTCCTTCACGAAGTACCCATTTAGGATTCTTGATCTAGAAACAACCATCGATTCTTTTCTTCTTATCATCTTCTTCTCATCATCTTTGATCAATCGATACCCAAGCCTAGATTTATCTTTCTGCTCATGGAAGTTAGGCGGTTCAGTTATTTCTTATTGACGAAGACCCAGTCCCATTCCAGGGAAATAATTCATCTTCCGCACCATATGAGCCACTTTAGGATTTGCATATTCGTCAAAGTACAAAGGCATGACTTTAGGGATCCAATTCTGTCCCACTTGTTCTTGTAGATCCTTGGCAACGGGGTTTCCTTTCTCAAACATCTTTCTATATTCGCGTTCGGTGATGAAAGGCCTCTTCTTCTTGAATGGAGTGATTTCTTCGCCCCAAACAGATGCATCAGGACATCTTTTTTCTTTGTCATAACTGAGTCGATCCCAAATAGATTTCTTTTGTTGGGCTCCATCTAGAATTCCCATAAAGTTGAATCCTTCCAGTTCATTTTCTTCTTCCGATGTCTGGACTTCTAGTATAGGGCCATGGCTTGTCCCTTCTTCCTTGATCCAATTGTCCCTGAAGATTGTAACTACATCCTCTTTCCCTATGAACTTAACTTTCTGGTGGAGAGTGGAAGCGACTGCATCATTTATATGTAACCACGGGTGTCCCAATAGCAGATTAAAGCTAGCTAGAATATCAATCACTTGGAATTCAGCTTCTTTTTTTAATGGCCCAACTTCAATTTTTAACTTAATCATTCCCACGATAGCCCTTTTAGTATTATCATAGGCCCTCACAGTCTGTGTTGATGGCAAGAGTTCCAAAATAGATAAGCCCATTCTGAGAGCTATTTATAGAAGACATACATTTAAAGCTGATTCGTTGTCTACCAAGCAAACTGGTACTCTATTCCCCAACCAGTGTACAGTAATGTATAGAGCCCTGTTGTGGTGTACCCCATCTGGCGGTAAATCTTCATCTGTGAATGTGATTACAGGCTTACAAGTTTTGCAGAGATCATGTTCACTAGATCTTCGGGTGTAGTGTTGATAGAAACATCTAATCTATTGAGTGTATCAAGCATAGCCTGCCTGTGTTTTTGAGAGGTCATAAGTAATCCCCATACTGAGATCCAGGCTTGTGTTTTCTTTAACTGCTTTAAGATTTCATCCTCTTATTTGCTCATGGCTCCCTTATCAGCCTCTTTTGCTTTGACGATTTCTTTTTCTTTCCATGCTTCTTTCCCAGGATTTTCTAACTCATGAGGTTTGAAATGACGTCCAGAACGCGTCAAGTGGTTGGCTTCATTGGTGATCCAAATAGACTCAATTTCTTCGGCTAACTTTTCAGTGCCAGTAATGACTTTCCAAACAGAATCATCGAGGATTATAGTGTTATTAACGGAATCATCCTCATCATCATACCACCAATCTTCTTCTTCTCCCGTCATTGCAATGAGATCATTATCTTTGAATTCAATGCTTCAGACAGAGTTCACCAATTTTTTTATTGGCTCAGTGCTTTCTTTCTCGGTGATTGCTTCTATGGGCTTTTCTTCCTCATACTAGATTGAATCATCAATGAGGTATTAGGATCCCACCTTTCAATTATGAGATTTCCATTGGCTATTTCTTCCTCGAAGGCTAGTAATTCTTTAACCCATTCTTCTTCTTCCTCATTCCTCAAGATACAAATGGTATCATTTTCTGAGAGCTGAACATCTACGGCCGGCTGATCCAAGGATATGATGTAGATCATAGGGTTATAAATCTGAGACCCTTCTTCTACAAAATTGACATTTGGCAAGTTCTCCTTATGATCAGGGAGAGGATTCTTCTGAACATTTGGCTGAGCGGGAGGAGGGGAGATGACCCCTTTTTCAATTAAGTCCTTAATCTCATGATGAAGTCTCCAGCATCTGTCTGTGCTATGCATACGGCCTTAATGAAAGTCACAATAGAATTGAGTTTTAAAACCCAGTGGAAGTGGATTAGGCTCTGGCTTGGGTTCTAATTTCTATAAATACCCCTTTTCTAGCATTCTCTCAAGTGCAGTGCTTAGCGACATTCCCAAATCGGAAAATTCTCTTTTCTCTTTCGACTGCTTTTGACTTTAATTCCCTCTCGTATTAGTCATGCTTCGGCACTCTTTCTGAAAAGGTTGAGGATGTTAGTAGGCTAATGATAGACTAGCCTTTCTGTCTTTCTATACCGATTACTTGTGCTTTCTTTCTTGATCTTTCCATCCCTGATGGTATCCTCTATTAAAGTCCCCACATCAAATAGTTGTCCAAAGCTCATGATGGACTGGAATTCTAGCCTCTCTAAGTACCCGAGCTGTACGTTTCTGATGATCATTCAGACTTGATCTTTTTCTGTTGGCCTGTTAGTCATCTGAGCAGATTTTTCCCTCCAACGAGTAAGGAAACCTGCGAAGGATTCCCTATACTCCTGTCGGGTAGTCTCTAGATCTCTTACAGTTACATCAAATGACTGGTTGTACGAATATTGAGCCATGAAAGCTTTGGCCAATGCCTCCTAATCTCTGGTTATGGCTGGTTCTAGCATCAAGTACCACGAAAGTGCTGTCCCACTCAAAACTCTTGGGAATAGCAGAGAGAAGAAGTCAGACCCAATACCCATAGGCTGTAGAGTTCCTACATAAAGCCTTAGATGGCTCTTCGGATTTCTGATTCTATTGAAGAATTCAATATGCGGCATCTTAACTTATCTGGGAGCCTGAACTTCGGAGCATCATTTATCCCCTCAACGTCGAACAAATACTCACCCACCCCCTGGCTTTTCCTGATCACACTTTCTAGCTTGTCGATCTTAGCCAACTTGTCCTAAGTTTTCTGATCTAGCTAAACCTTTGGTTAAACTGTCTCCCCAAAGTCTTCTTCCTTATGATGTACTGGAGGCGGTGGTGGTGGTGGTGGCATAGTAGTCAGCTATTCAATCATTCTCATCATAGTGGCAAGTTGTTCCCAATTCTATTCTCTGCTTTGATCCAACGCAACGTGCATTACGGCCAACCTAGCTTCCATATCGACTTCTTACGTCATACCCTCAACCCTAGTCGAGTCGGCTGTTCCTTCTTCAAACCCTAATCTGATTAAACGACTGTTCGGAGCTCTGACCCAAGAAGGAGTACAACTTTTTGGTCCTATCTTCTTTTCTAGTTTATTAGCGATTTTCAAAATAATCATGTATCTTATTGCAAAAGAATTTTTGAAGAATGATATTTACAAAAGAATGAAAAATCAAAGATAGAAAATTCATTTCCTTTTCAAAAACATTTTCTAAAATTGAGGAAATCTTTTTCAAAATTCTTGAGGAAAGCAAATCTTTTTTTTTTTCAAAAGTGTATTATAGGCGTCGCACTCGTGAGCCGTATATGCAATGCTCGTGTAGTGTATGCAATGCAGATGAAATGCAATCTAATCTAAATGCAATGTACCTTAATCTAGCTTAGACCTAGCATATCAGCATATAAACACATAAGATTCCTTGAGTATGCTAATCACCTTACTAATCCAATCATGATCCAAGGATTTTTGTAGCTTTGAAATTCTTGATAGCACATGTTTGCGAAATTGAATTTTTCATGAAAACCTTGAAAAAGAGGGGAGATTTGTAACTTTCAAAAGCACTTTTGAACCACCAATGGCTGAGGTGTGAAATCATGATTCTTTAAAATTGAGGTATGAAATTCGAATTCTAAAATTTGAGAGGAAAAATTCAAAATTGAATGTGAAATTATGATTTTTCTTGAAAATCAAAGTAGGAATTTTGAAATTGTCTAAAATCTGAGAGGAAATTTGAAATTGAATCATCAAAATGTGGAATCATGATTTCTTTGAAAATCAAAGTAGAAAATTTGAAATCCTCTCAAATCTGAGGAGAATTTAAAATTGAATCATCAAAGTAGGAATTTTTAAATTCTCTAAAATCTAGGGAAAATTGTGAAAGGAATTTCAAAGCAAATTTTCAAAAGGGATATTTCTGGAATTTTTGAAAGACTCAGGTTTTTCAAAGAAATGCTTGTATTTTTCAAAAATTATCCTTGAATAATGATTGGATGTTTGGATAAAGACCATACTACTCTAGAGGAATCCACCATACAAGGTTTGATGATGCCTTCACATACACGTCCTCATCATCTACATAATCCCTTACGGGCAAACGTGAATAATTCATCACACTATCCTAATCAAAAGATGAAAATCAAGATCCTAATTGAAGAATTCTATAGAAACGATAGGCAAAGGCCAGGTTTTAGTCTCATAAAGGGTCCATTAGCAAGCTCAGCGGTGTGGGTGACCGCCTCCCCAAGGGTATGTCATTCACACATAGGCTCTATATACCGTACGCGGTACCAGGCTAACGATGACTACATGCTACCAAAGTCTCTTGACAAATGGAGGAAAGAGGGCCCTCCACCCATAAGGCAATGGTCTCAAGCAGTCGCGGTGAAAGAACAATGCAAGTATAAATTGAATTAATAACTAGGATATTCTTTGGCTTAAGTCAAACCCTCGAAGAACAAGAAACCATCGGTTTCATGTTCAAATCCCTAGCAGAGTCGCCAGATTATGGACCGGTGTGTTGAGAGGTGATCCTGACGTTCTCCCTCGATAGTGTCCCCGGACGGATCCCAAGGAGCACACTTCAGGGAAAACTAGAACTTCCTTGCGCGATCCTAGAGACAAAGAGTTGCCACCTAATTTTTATCGGGAATTAGGAAACCCAAGTTTTACTCGCCCAAAATTAAATAAGGTTACTCGCCCTTCATTACCAGAAATTAGGTTCGGGGGTCTTGGTACGAGAGGGGAAGGAGCCCAAGCAGGACTAAAGCACCCCTTCCTCGCCCTACCGAACGGTAGGCCTTGATTCAAATATCCTTGTTCTTAATTCATAAATTGTGTTATTTCCTCAAACAAAATAGATAGTATATACATGTCAAAAGGGGAACATCTAGGAAAATCATGTCAAGAAATTAAATCAAGTAGAAGTTGGATGCACATGCAATACAAGGGAGAGGTATACTTGCAGTGGTTAATCCCGCCCGAGACCGATCCAAGTAAAGGAAATATATCATGATATGCAAAGGGAACGAGAATACTTACATTGAGTTGACCAAGCGGAGTCGTAAAAGAAAAAAAAAAAAAAAAAGGAAACGTGCAATGCAATCATGCAACAATCCTAGATAATATGTCTCTAACACATAATCATATAAACGGAGACTATCCTAAAGTAAATGTGTCGTTGAAAATAAAGTTGTAAACCTAGAAAAAATCTAAGAGAAGGGATAGAGATAGTACACGATACATGGGCACTAAGCCACATGTAGATGAGGCAAACCCAAAAATTGAAGTCCAGATCCACGAAATTCAATTCTCTGCACTAAGACACCGAGAAATACCCAAGCATTGCAAAAACACAAATGATATGCATGAAAGACAAGTAGAAGATGTCATTAATCAAATTTCCAGATTCAGCAACCTCTAATGAATCCTATCAAAAGCGGTCTTAAACATGAGCTGGGTTAAATCCCTTTTACAGAAAGTTAGATACATGTCTTAGGGAACTTCTCCAAAAGGTAGAACTTCTTTATCATTTTTGAAGTTTGAGAAATAAGGATTTTGGGAACAGTGGACCAGAACTGTCCACTGTTATTGTAAAAAAACATAATTAATTCTATAAATATCATGTGAAGCTCTATTTGGTGTCAAAAGAAAGATATTTCATAGTAGTTTATGAGAAAAATATTCCCATGGTCATGTCATGAACCTAAGGTTTCTGAAAAGTTATTTTAAACAGACTCTATTATTCTAGAAATTTGGTATCACTTGATAAAGGAATGCAAAACACAATAGAAGTATAATAGAAGTTCATGAATCATGTCAATCAAGTTGATCTAAGCTTTTGATCTCTCATCTATTTATCTTAGATGATTTCTAAACCAAGTTTTATTCATCAATTGTCGTTGAATGATCAAGGTAGGACCCTTTTGTATACATAATCATAATTGTAATTAAATTTAGAAAATTCCAGAATAGTTGTATCAATTTCAAATGCTTAGAAATGATCTTAACTCAATCGTATGCTCATGATTTTACATCGGCATATAGATACATGAGTTAGGAATCATTCCCAAAAAGTAGAATATCGATAACTATTATAGATTTTTTGAAATTCAAAATACAAAGAGACTATGTTCAAATCTGTCCACCGATTTCTCAATAATTTCTAAAAATAGTATAAGGATCCTAGAGGTTCTCAAAATAGATTGAATGAAAGCTAATTCATCAAAGTTTACCCAGAAAATTTGATCCATCAAACTATGGGTTTTGGTGGACCAAATCTTATAGACAAAACCAATCTATTTTGCTAAATTTTATCTAGTTCATTTTAAAGTGTGAGAAAAACATCTTAGGTGATGATTGAAATTTATAGAGAGATCAAACTCATAGATCAACTTAATTATCATGATTCCTAATCAATTTAGCCCTCAAGTTCTATGAAGAACTTTAGATCATGGATCAAAGGGCTTACAAATATCCTATTGGAGATGAAATTCAATACGAATTCTAGGTAATAGGAATAATCAAGAGATAGGTATGAACATAGGAATCATCCTTCTCATAGATCATACTTCCAAACCATCATAGAATTCAAAATATATACATATATATAGTCATGTATGCATGGATCTAAACTAAAATTGAAGAATGAAATTAAAATTGAAAATCAAAGTGAAAATCAATCTCTAATTATAGATTATCAATAAAATCAAAGAGACTTGGATCTAGCTATGTGAGTGTGTGAAGAAAAAGAGAGGAAGAAGATGAGTGTTCTAGCAAAGAAAATAAAACTAAACTAGATCCAAGTCTTATAGATCTATATAAAAATAGGAATTAGAGATGAATATTGATGTCTACCTCTTGGAGGATTCTCAATTGTATGATCAAAGTTGATTTGAATATCTTCTTCTTCAAGTGTTCTTCAAGCTCTTCAAGTGTTTATCCATGGAAGTTAATGGAAGCAATTGTTGTCTAATTCCTCTAATCTAATTATCTTGAGATTAGTTTAGAAAGCTTTAAGTCATAATTCACTTCCTCTCTCTAGAAATCTCTCTTAAGTTGAAAGCATTTTGCAAGTATATTCACTTGTGTACTCTCTTATGTATGCTTGTATGTACTTATGTGTATATTCTCTTGTATATGAAACATGATCTCATATGGATCTATATATAGAGTTTTGAAAACTTAACTCTTAAGTTACAGGGTTAAAATAGAATTTTCAAAGAGCAGAAAATGGTTAAAATGGCCATTTCAGTGCCTAAACGCAGGTTTCAGGCAATTTCCTCACAGTGGGAGGCTTCTAGAAGGGTCTGGAGCTTGAAAAGCTTGATAGAGGGGGCACATGTTGGGTGGTAGTTTAGGTGGGACCCAGTACCCCCTAAGTGGAACCCGCCACCTACTTTTTGTGATTCCCTGGTTGTCCTTAAGCTCTGTTTAAAATATTACGTTCACTGCTTTTCTAGATTTTTGTAAAAATGCTTTTTGGTGTCCAAAATCATCCATTTATGTACCGTTGCAAAGCTATCGAGTTGAATTTTAGTACAAAAATATTCCAAGAGTTTTTTAAATGAAAATTGAAGTCCAATTGAAGTCCGAAAGTCCTCCAGAACTTTCGTCATCTTTTTAAAATCAAATGACATCATTTCCAAAATTGTTTTCAAATGTGGATCGATATTGAACCTTTCTTCAAAATTGAATCTCTGGATACCTAGAATATTGCGTTTAGAACACTTCATATTCATATAACCCTGAGTGAATATGAATTATGAGAGATGATTTTGACAAAATCAGGATTTATGCATGGAAAGGACTTTTCTGAGCTTGAAGTCACTTTCTGAAGTTTGATCTTTCGATTGTGTTGAATCCAGTACCTTCCATGGGGTACTTTCATCATTGAATCCTCTAAGACATTGTCCACCCTAAATTCTATCAATGTGGTCAAAATTGGGTGTCTACATGTGCTGAGGCGCTACACCAAGTACTCACTCTCATACGAGTCGATCAGGAGATGGAGGCTATACTATGAGACATTCCATGCTATCAAGAGATTTTTGCCTGAGTTGTACATATGCTACCAGTTCATGCTGCTCAGTCTCCACCGTCAGTACAGCCAGTACCTCCAGCACCAGGCATACCTGAGCCAGAGCAAGTCGATGATGATGACATTGACGCCGACCCGGAGGAGGATCCTATAGAGGAGGGTGACGGAGGTGAGGATGATTTTGATGATGAGCCCAAGGATGAGGGGGATCATGATGATCAGGAGGGAGAGCCAAAGGATGACCCCGACGAGGATGAGGATGATGATCAGGAGGCAAAGGTCATGCCTATAGAGGATGCCAATGGTGAGGAGATCGAGTGATTCATTTACCTCAAGGTTTTGCTGCAAGACTCGTCCTAGTGTAGCAGGTTATTGATGGAAGATGGTTACTGGCAGATGAGTAGGAACCAGATGTTCAGCCAGGAGCAACCTGCTCCTTGATATGGTTAACCAGTTTGATTTATGGCTTGACTGGGTGCCACCAGAGGAGGTTGATGTTCTGGCAGATGAGTTGCCTCCGTTCGAGTCAGATGTGGAGGATTTCTAGAATCGGATCCCTAGGACCTAGAATCTCTTTTATTTCATTGATCAAGGCATGTAGCCCACTTTCTTTTGTGTATATATTGTATATGTTTTTTATGATAGTGGTATATATATAAATGTGATATAAATACCCTTACCATGCTATATTGTAAATGTTTTTGGTCGTATATATATCATTAGCATGCTTTTGCCTGTTATCATCTCTGAATGTTTGATCCCCTAGACAAATGTGTGGGTTACTTTGAGTGTTGTTTATCTTGCCTTGTGATTGTCTTATTCTTCTTTGAGGATTGGTGAGAAATGTTAGGTCGCTCGTGTAGGTTAACGTTATGGTCGACGGAACGAGGAATGCAAGGAATCGACGAGAAAGGGCCCCTGTCCCCGAGAATATGGATCCTACGGGAGCATTCAAAGCTTCTCTACAATGCATGGAATATATTGGAAATGATCATTTTGGAAACTACAACAACAATAATAATAATAACCATAACAATCGGGCTAACCAACAAGCTGCGCCTCCGCCGCTAATCTTAGGAGACAAGATACTCAAAAGATTCAGAGCTCTGCGCCCCAATATGTTTGATGGAACCGGTGAAGCCTAGCAAGCTAAGACGTGGTTGAGGAATATGGATCCTATTTTTTTTAGGATGAGGTGCAACAAAGAAGAGATGCATCATTTAGCTACGTTCCAGCTCACCTGTGCTGCTGACAATTGGTGGGAGTTCGAGAAAGCAACGATAGGAGCTGAAGCATCGGAGAGGATGATATGGACCGCATTTAGGGAGAAGTTTTTGGAGAAGTACTCCCTGAGGAGGAGAAGGATTAAAGAGAGAGGGAGTTCATGGACTTGACCCAGGGCAATATGACGGCGTGCGAGTACACTACGCAATTCGAGAGATTATCTCGTTTTGCCCAGCATCAAATAGATACTCCGTAGAAGAAGATCAAGAGGTACCACAGAGGGTTGAATGCTCATTTATGTCACATGACATTGGGACTTCTGGGTACGTCATTCATAGCATTGGTGAGATTGGCATCCCGATTGGAGAAAGATAAATGTCAAGGACCCAAGCAATCGATTACTCAACCCCCTGTGAGAGGAAAGTTTGCACTAAGACTCCTGGGCCAATTTATAGGGACAAAGAGGATCTGGAATGGAGAGAGAAGCCTCAGGCGACCTTTCCTTGTAATCAAATAACTGTACCATAAGGACAACCTGCTGCTATCGGAGGAAAGCCAGGGAATTGCTATAATTGTGGGACACCAGGGCATCTTGCCAAAGACTACCGGCGCCCAAATAAGAATCTTCGTGTTGACATCTTCTGCTACAACTGCGGTAAATTGGGGCATGTTGCTAGAGATTGTCGAGCACCTCCAGGTGGATACTATAGAGCAACTACTCAAGCTAGGCTCAATGTAATCATCCCTAAAGAAGCTGGCTATAAAAAGGAGAAGGCATCGCAGAATATAGAAGGTATTCTCCTGTTACATGATCTTTGAATTAGAGTTTTGTTTGATACGGGTACTACAAATTTGTTTATTGCCTTTAAACTTGTTTAGAGGTTGGGATTAGAACCCCAGATGCTTAAGGACACTCTTAATGTTGTTTCTCCCCTAGGAGTATCGGTTAAGTTTAGTAGGGTGTGTAAGGACTACACTTTAACCTTAGACGATTGAATCCTTCTAGCTAATTTGATCTTGTTGACGATGAAGGAATTCGACATAATTTTGGGAATTGACTAGCTTACAAGGCATCGTGCTAAGCAAGATTGTGTTAGTAAGTTGATTCTATTCTCTGTACCAGGGAGCGTGCCTTTCTATTTTCAGTGCAACCCTTGGGGTAATGCATTTCTAATTAGACGTCTGGCTATTGTGGAGAGTTCTAGTGCTGAGAATTCTATGATCGAGATACCCGTGGTTAGACTGTCCAGAAGTATTTCAATATATCATTGGACTACCACCGAAGAGAAAGATCAATTTTTGCATAGAATCGGCACCAGGGACATTGCCGATTTCTAAAACCCCGTACCAGATGGCCCTGATGGAGATGCAAGAGTTGAACAAGCAAGTTCAAGAGTCGGTAGATTTGGGATTCATTCGGCCGAGTACTTTGCCTTGGGGAGCACCTGTGTTGTTTGTAAAGAACAAGGACGGATCGCTTCAACTTTATATTGACTATAGATAGTTAAACAATGTCACGATCAAGAACAAGTATCCCCTCCCTCGGATAGATGATTTGTTCGACCAGTTGCAGGGAGCCACAACCTTTTCAAAGATAGACCTTTGATCGGGATACCACCAATTGATCGTGTTCATCGATGACATATTGATTTATTCAAAGATAAAGGAGGAGCATGAGAGGTATGTTTCAGATTGCATTACAGACCCTCAAGGACCATCAGTTGTATGCTAAATTGAGCAAATGTGAGTTCTGGATAGAAGAAGTCAAATTCTTGGGGCATGTGTTTTCTTCAGAAGGAATTTCAGTAGATTCATTGAAGATTGACGCAGTCCTAAGTTTGAATAAGCTGTCTAATGCCTCGGAAGTAAGGAGCTTCCTTGGATTAGCGGGTTACTACCGGAGATTTGTAGAAGGATTTTCGAAGATAGTTGCGCCCTTGACTAGTTTGATAAAGAAGGATTCAAAGTATGAACGGCTAGACAAGCAACACGCTTTTCAGGAGTTAAAGGAGAGGTTAACTTATGCGCCAGTGCTTACTATACCGAAGAATGGGGAGAGATTTACCATCTACAACGATGCTTCTTGATGATGCCGAAAATTAGTAAGAAAGGTTTGGAGAGAGACACAAGAGATTGTATGTGGTTCGGCCCCGTTAATGAGGTGACCTACATCCATGGTTACTTCAATGCGCTTTCACTAGCAGATCACCGGTGGCCTTTGGTGAGCCAACAAAGTGGGCGGCACTACTAGAAACTGACCGAGTTTATGCGTAATAGGGAGTTGTTCATAAGTTATTCTTTGGAGTCAGAGTGCGATCCCCTTCAATGGGGGTGGGTGGCCTCTTTTATAGGTCCAAGAGACCACCCATGCAAGGCAACTTATTAGATTAGGAAGCCTAATCAAGCTTCAAATTGATTAGCATAATTTAAGGAAAGTTTCCTAAGTGGTTTAGGAAACTACTTGTTCCTTCCATTTAGTCTTCTAGCTGGGATAGGAAACTGTCTGGTTGCTCATTAAACAAGCAACCATGCCTTCTGGGGGCACGCCCATATGGGGCCAGTCCGAAGTGAACGCCCGGGCTTCTGACCAAATCGGGCGATTTTAAACAATGGCTTGGGAGGGCTGAGCAGCTGGCCTAGACTCAAGGTGACTTGACTTCTCTTTGCCGAGGTGGCGAGGGTAGACTTTGACCATATATTTTTGTATATACCAGCTGCCCCCCCTATTTTCAAAACTGATGGGATGCTTTATCAAATGAGGTTTGAAAATTAAGACTACTTTTGAAAAACCGTTCAGGGACTGACCCCGGGATATTACCCGGGGCACGACCGGTCGAGCTATTCTTCCGGGGTCTGTACCAAGCGGTGGCTATGTGGGGCCAGGACCGACTTCTGCCATATGTCAACTGGTCACTGGTCTGGCCAGGATCTAGCGAGGTTGGTGTAAACGTAACTAAATAGTCACGTTGTAACTAGGCCGTCACATCCTGCATTTAATGCGCGTGACTTTTAAGGCAACGTTTCACGTTCCCGAGGTGATGGTTGGGATGGGATTTTGGGGGGAAAGCTTCTTGACCGTTGGATCTTATCTAATCTGGTCCGTCCATGCCATGTATATAAGAAGCACTTGTTTATTTCAGCCATTCCTGCTGCCAAAAGATAGAGATACCGAGCGGGTTGAGAGCAAAACGTCCCCGGTCAAGTTTTTCGAGCCCTTTTTCCTGCGTTAATTCATGTAATTCTCTCACTCCCGAGTTTCAATTCGTTACTCTTCCCTTTACCCTCTTTTCCATGTCTTTTCCGAGTGAAGCTGGAGAGGACAGATCTATTAGGTTTCGAACGAGAGTGGGATTTTTTCTTCTTAAGGTTCTGTTCTTACTTTAGATCAGGCGGCACGTTAGACAGGTTGAACCGAACAGGCTGTCCCCGGGTAGTTTTAACTGAGTGTCACCTTAATTTCCAGACCTTGTACTCCCTACCCTTTAGATTAATAACCTTACCCCCGCTGTACCTCAGACTTGGAGTTCCTTACCCATACCTGGGTCATCATTTACTTCCTTGCCCAGTCAGTGAAACCCCAAGAATGTGTCACTCCAGTTTTAACTCCTCTTCCCGGTCGGAGGATGAGCGGTACGGGTCAGAGACACTGGACACAAGCTTAAGTCCGCCTTCTGCGACCCCCTCTAATCACCATAGTGAGGGCAGAATCCCAATCCGTCTATCTGACGATGAATCGGACCAGGAGGCCCTCGTTGCCTCCGTTTCCCGGGGTTCAGGTGATGAAACACTAGGGGAACCCAACCCTAAGGTTGCCTTAGCCAGTGAGTTCATCCCATCCACCCTACGTGCTAAAGACCTCAGCTGTATTAGGGATTGGTATAGCCTTCCCAACTACTGCTCCCTGGCCGTGAATGCCTGCGGAGCCTAGATCTACTAGCGGGGTTTCACCACCCTATATGAGGACATCCTTATGGCTGGATTCTGCATTCCCCTCCATCTGATCGCTTGGGACATCCTGATATACTTGGGGATCGTCCCGGGACAACTGGCCCTGAATGGTTAGAGGTTTCTTATAGGGTCTATATCCCTTTGGCCCCAAGTTTTTGGGTATGAGCTTTCCGTTCAGGAGTTTTTTTGGATGCACCGACCGTTTCCTGTGCATAGGGAGGTCGAGTTCTTTTCTCTCAGGGCTCGGCAGGGGAGAAAGATGATAGTAAATTGCCCGAGCAATAACAAGGGTTGGAAGAATAGATTCTTCCAAGTATCTACCCTTGGACTCTGTGAGCGGGCCTTGGGGATCAAGATGAGGACTTCCTGGGCTGGAGAACTGAGGGGTAAGTTAGTGTAGTATCTTCCGTTCACTTCCTTTACTTTGATCCTGGGACTAACTGTATTATATTTTACCTTATAGCGGGGTCAGCCAGCCCACCTAGTATTCCCGAGGAATGCCAAGCCAGGATTAGGGGCTTGGCAGACTTGGCGACAAACATCTGGAATGTGCTGACTCAGACGGGCGATTTCAAAGCGTCCTATAACCCGACCAAGCCCATCGAAGCTCCTGTTTTTCCACCTATAATCCCTGGTAGGTACCCGGGCACACTTTGTCTTGTCTATATTCCCATTATCTCTGCTGGTTACTAATTGCCTTTCTTTCCTTTTTGCAGAAATGACCCCTAAGAGAGATCTTGAACAATTAAGGGCCAGGCAGGCCGCTGCCGCCGCCCAGGTGGCAAATAGAGGAGGAAAGAGACCCGCTGCAGAGGCCTCAGGAAGCGAACGCCCACTAAGGCGAATCTGACACGAGACTGTAAACCGTCTGGAACCCGTTGGGACTTCAGCTCTCTACGTGGTGGTGGCAGAGACATACCCCCGAGCGGGAATACCATCTGGGGTGCCGGTTGAGGAATCAGCAGTGATCCGGGAGAGGGTTAAGATCGCCCTTCTCCCCAGCCAAGTGGGGACGTGTGTAAACATGTCTCCCAAGGCATTCCAGGGATGGCTATACAGCCTCTCCTACATGGTAAGCACTAACGCCTCTGCCCATTCATTGCCAATACTTTTCTTTTATATACCCGGTTAACTGACCAGTTTTTTGGGCTTCTTGCAGGTCGACTGCATAGCCGCTAGGGCTGAGTCCTTCCTACCCTCTTGGTCGGAAGGGCTGCTGCTATTGAAGCCACCCTGGCAAAGGAGCGGGCTACCTTGGAGGCCAGGGAAAATGCCCTGGCTCTAGAGAAGGACAAGGTGAAAGGCTTAGCCCTGAGACTCTGGGCAGACCAGGCGGAATTGGCGACTGCCCAGCAGATCTGCAAGTATATAGGGCCACTACGGGAACTATAGAGGCTCGGGCGAAGGCTGTAGCGGAGGCAGCGACGGTAGGGTCCACGGAGAAGGCTTTCGATGACGACTTCTTTCAAGGTTACGAGGACCTCAAGCGAAGGTTAGCCCGGGATCACCCCGAATGGGACATCTCCTCTTATGAGGGTATTAACTCGGACTACTAGGATCTTGGTCCTCACGCTGTCGATGATTCTGCCGCTCTGGCAGGAGAAGCTGATGACTCTGCTGCCTTGGTCGGAGCTGATGATGGTTCTGCTGCTCCGAGCGGTAGCTCGGTCCCGGGAGATGGAGCCACCCTGGTGGGAGAAACCAGAGAGACTGAAGACGTGGTCGTGGTGGATGACTCTTAGTCCTCGGCCTGTTTCTTCCTTTTTTTTGTTGTTTTGGTTTTTTTTTCTTTTTTTTTGGGGGAGGCTACTATAATTGCCCCCCAGTATCTGTACAAATTGTTTAATTAATGAAAAGGTCCATCGAGGCCATCTTTTGCATTAATTGTTTATTATTCTATACTCGTATGCCTGTTTGTGTTTGCCAATACCCGACCGGTTATTAGCCAATCTAAATCCCTGCCTTAGCAAAAGGTTTAGGACTGTAATCGGTAGAGAATACTTGGTCTTTCAGGGACCTGTTATGTAGGTCCCGCTCGGGTATAGTGTAGGCTTGTGACCTAACTATCCGAACGGTTTCCTTGGGTACTATAGGTACTTAGGAATGTTAGGTGTCCTAGGATTCCAAGTCCTGTTAGTGCCCGGTGTGATTTCCTGTTTCACCTGGTATTCCCCTACCCCCCAAGCATTTTCGAAGGCAGGCGTATAGAGAGGGTGACCATAGGAAACCGATTTGGAATGTGGGTGGCTGTAGGGTCTTTTGAGGCTTGCTATCATCAGCCACCTAGGGGGTGTTGCCCCTATCGTCGGTTGGACCTAAGCGAAGCCTGTGCCTCGGGTTATGGACCCGAGGTCTTTTGGATGCCTAGGGTTTTACCCCGAGGTCTTTTGGATGCCTGGGTCTTACCCCGAGGTCTTTTGAGTGAGCAAATACAAAGAAGAGTTGTTCGGCAGAAAAAGAAACTTTTATTACTCATATGAATAGAATTGCTTGGGTAGAGCTACATGGTTCCTAGCCAACATTATTGTCATGCTTTACTGAAAATACTTGTGGAGATGTTGCACGTTCTAGGGGTGAGAGAGGTCGTGTTCGTCCAGAGTTTGTAACCAGTATGTTCCCGGTCGGATGACTTGGGTAACCTTGTATGGTCATTCCTAGTTCGGTCCTAATTTACCATGGCTTGGGACTTTTGTAGACTGGTTTACCGCCTTTAGAATGAGATACCCGACCTGGAAGCTCCAATGCCTGACTTTGCTATTGAAGTACCGGGAGACCCTCTGTTTGTAAGCTGCCACCTTTAGATATGTCCGGTCTCTTTTTTCTTCTACTAAGTCAAGCTCTGCTTTGAGGGCTTCCTTATTGCTCTGCTCACTGAAATTTGTCACCCGGTATGTAGGCAACCTGAGCTCCGTGGGGACTACTGCTTCCATGCCATAGGTTAGTGAGAATGGTGTCTCACCTGTTGCTACTCGAGGGGTGGTGCGGTAGGCCCACAGTAGGGTCGGTAATTCCTCCGCCCATACGCCCTTGGCGTTTTCAAGCCTTGTTTTAATTGACTGCAGAATAGTCCGGTTTGTCACCTCGGCTTGGCCGTTGGCTTGAGGGTGCTCGAGAGAGGAGTAGTGATTTGATATCCCGTATCTTGAGCAAAACTGCCTGAATACCGGGGTGTCAAACTGTCTGCCATTATCGTTGACCAGAACTCGAGGAATGCTGAACCTGGAGAGGATGTTTTTCTCAATGAAATATTCCATCTTTTTCTTGGTGATTATCACTGAGGGCTCGGCCTCCGCCCACTTGGTGAAGTAGTCCACGGCGAACTTAACTTGGCCTTTTCCCATAGGGAGGGGACCGACAATGTTGATTCCCCACTAAGCGAACAGCTATAAACTGAGGATTGGTGTCTGAAGCTCTCCAGGTCGGTTGATCATCGGGGAGTATTTCTGGAACTTATCGCACCTCTTTACGTACTCCTGGGAATCCCGGGCCATCGTTGGCTAGCAATAACCTTGCAGTAAGGCTTTTCGCGAAAGTGCCCGACCTCTAATGTGGTTCCCACAAACTCCCTCGTGGATTTCATGCAATACTGCCGGGACTTGGGCAGGGTGGACACAACAGAGATAGGGGCAGTGAATCCCCTCTTGTATAGGATTCCATCAGCAACGTGATATCTCACTGCTCGGTACTTGACCCGGCGGGCTTCTTCCCTATCATCCGACAGCACGCCAGTTGTGAGGAATGTCGTGATCGGATCCATCCAGCTGTGGCCCAAGGTGATCGGTTCAACCTCCATGCCTTCCGAGTTGATCACACTTGGCTCTAATAAGTATTCTATCCTTATTCCGGGTAAGTCTGACTCGGAGGACGAGGCAAGACCAGTTAACCGATCGGCCCTAGTGTTCTCTTCCCTCAAGATTTGTGTGATCGAGAAGCCCTTAAACTTCTTCGAGGCCGTTCGGATGAGGGCTAGGTAAGCTACCATGTTTTTTTCCCGGGCTTTGTATTCTTTATTAACTTGGTTGACCACGATCTGGGAGTCGCTGTACCCTTAAACTTGTTGCGCACCCATTGAAGTAACCAGCTATAATCCTACCAACAAGGGTTCATATTTAGCCTCATTGTTAGAGGCGCAGAATCCAACCCCAAACCATACTCAAGCTGGATTCCGTCTGGAGTAGTCAGGATGATCCCTGCCCCGTTTTCTTGTTTGTTGGAAGACCCATCCACATATAGTACCCAGGTCGGTACATTTGACTGTAGGCCGGGTGGTAGGTCGAGAGGGCTAAGCTCTTCAACTGGGTCCTCCGGGTACGTGAACTCCACAAGAAAGTCTGCCATAGCCTGTCCTTTAATTATCGTGCGGGGTCTGTAGGTTACTTCAAATTCCTCCAACTCCAAGGCCCACTTGACGAGCCTTCCGGATGTTTCAGGCCTACTCAGGATCCGACGGAGTGGATGATCTATGAGGACTACTATTGTGTGGGCCTGGAAATACGGGCGAAGTCTCCGGGCATAAGTGACGAGGGCAAAGGCGAGCTTTTCTATGCAAGAGTATCTGCTTTCTGCGCCTTGTAGTGCCCTACTAGTGTAGTAGACCGGGAATTGTATCCCGTGTTTGTAGACACCCCAATTTTGACCAACCGTCGAATTTAGGAGAGCGTCACCTCCACGTTCAATGATGATAAGGACCGAAAGATTCAAAGTATTCCAAGCTCTTCAGAGAGTTCTCCAAACGCGATAAATTTCACAGAAAGAAGAAAAATACCAGGTATTTGAGAGAATTCGGGTATAAAACACAATTTCCGAAAAAGATCTTCAAAAATAAATTGCCTTGAGAAAAAGGAAGACCTAAAAAAGGAACTTCAACAAAAACGACACACGGCAGACTTCCGCGGCACTCAGTGAGTGCCGCGCGGCAGTCAGCGAATGCCGGCACGGCTTTCACCAAGTGCCGCCGACATTTTCTGACTGTCGTTCTCTTTTAAAGTCTATATTTTGCAGTGCAATACGTATGTGTATGCGGATAAGAACAAAAAACTGATAAAGTAGGGTTGACGAAAACCCGGCAATCAATAATTTAGCGCGGCAGTCACGGAGTGCCGCGGCGGCATTTACGGAATGCCGCAGCGGCATTTACGGAATGCCGCAGCGGCATTCATGGAGTGCCGCAGCGGCACCCACGGACTGCCGTAAATGAGTTTTGACTGTCGCCCTGGGTAGCAGTCTGTCTAATTTCAGGAAGTACATATTGTACCACCAAATGAGACATTTACACCTGGCTTTTACTCTGAATTCACTGAAAATACTTGGTAATTTTGCCTATAAAAGAAGAGGTATCGTCATTGAAAAGAGAGACCAAAACAAGGGACCAAGGGAGCAAGAGAAAAAATATTGGGAGAATTTGAGAGGAGTTTAGGTGAATTCTTGAGAGAAAAATATTTGGGGTAGAAGAGAGAACATTGGGAGGAGAACTTGAAGAAGAACTTGGAAGACTTTCAAAATATAGAAGTTTGAGGATAGTCTTGGAGGTGACCCTCTAATCTTAGTTGTGTTTATCTTCAAGTCATTTAGTTTTTTTTCTTAATTAAGTTTTAGAGTTTTGTTAAGTAAACTTGGAAGTCTTTACTTCCTAGTTCTTTGATCCTTCTTCTATCTTTCTTGTTTATGTTTTTCTTTTGAGATTCTTGGAGATCTTCAATATCTCCATTGAAAGCTCATGAGTTTGATGTTTTGAATCTCATGTAAGCTTATACTTCACATGGGAGCCAAAGTTTGATCATCACTTCTTTTATAAGTAAATAGATGGATCCAAGTCCATACTTATGACTTGAGTCCTCTAGCTTGATGTTTCATGGAATCCCTTTTATATTCCTTTGAGACTCATGAGCATTAGTCATATCTTCATCTCTAATGACCATCAAGTGGTACGAGAAAGTATTTTGGGTCTAAACTCATCTCTATGGTTTAGATTCATCATCTTGAGATTTCATGAAGTCTATTCATACTTCATTTGAAATCCAAAAATATAAAAGTCTTTAGTCTCCAATGACCATCAAATGGTAGGAGAAGTGGTTTGGTTTAAACCCAACTTCATGGTTAATAGTTGGGGTTAACAAATAGAAGTTGAACTTGACAAATGAAAACAGTGAGTTCACAAACTATTTTTGATCAAAGATTTTTAGTTCAAACTCTAACCGTTGAAATCAAGTGAAACCAACGGGAAAGTGTCAATAACACAATATTCTACCACTGTAATTTTTGTTTTAAGGTGGTTTCATGTTTAAAATGGTTTGGTCATGAGTTTTGTGAAGTAACAATAATCTGTCCAGAATTTTAGAACAGCAAGTCCATTTTGAAATTCATAAATCAGAATTCTAATGGAGTTTTTGGGGTCTCTAACAATTTTTTCTGGGTACCTTAATGTGTTAGGAAGATCCCCTAAAAAGATCTAAGTGTTTCTCATCTTTTTGCTATTTTTCAAAAATCATACAATATCTCTGGACAGAGAGTTGTACATCTCTGAGTGACGTCTGGTTCTTGTCCCTTTCCCGGAGATCTAACCGTTGAAACCTTGATTTTCTTTTTGATTTGGAAACTAGACTGACAGAGGCATCTTGTGTCCAAAATTCACCGACATCAAACCATGGGAGACATGCTGTTTCTGTTTTTAATGTTCTGGCCTGCTCTCTGCAATTTTCAGAATTTCATGACACATTTGACCAACTTTGTAAATAATGGCCCAAATGATTCTCTTATGACTTAGGGTTTAAACCATATCTTAATAATGATTAATTAGACTTAAATCCCAAAGCTAAATGATTCAAATCAATGAATAAATTCATAGTTAATAGCCTACTCTTGTTCATATTCATGTATTCAGGTACATTAATGCTTATAATTAGAACTAGTAATTGGATAAGGTTGGATTTCATTGCTCTCTAGATATAAGCTAGAGAATTAGGATTTATTGTTTGATATCATATTATTATGTGAAGCATGTGGACTAACCTTTTGTTTTGTAGCGCTATTAAGGTATGATTTCTAGGACTCCTCTTTAGTTTATCTTAATTTCTTGATTTTATTGATTTTTTGACTTAATGCGCGACACATTAGAATTAGGTTTTGCCTTATGTGTATATGTGATTAGAGACTCTTTTTTAGGATTTTCTTTTGTTTGCATGCATTGCACGTTTAATATCGCTGCTGAATCCCGGGCAAGTTCACTTGTTCTCTATTGCATATCATATCGCTTGCTACCTGAATTACGTGGCTTTTGAATGATATTTTGTCAATTGCAATTTTACACCCCTTTAGACATGCTTTTGTAATGTATATTTATACATACGTATTAATTGAGGGCACATTTAAATTAATAATTCGATTAAAAGGATGTTGAGTAGAGGCCTATCGCAAGATAGGATGAGAGAGGGTGTTTTAGTCCGACGGGCTCCTTCCTCTCTCATTCCATAATCCCCGAACCTAGTTAATCTTTGGTTTCACAAAAGATCAGTTTCCTTTTAAATGGTTTCTTAATTTTCCTTTTAAAAATTAAGTGGCGAATCATTTGTTTTTGAAATTGAATTTAAAAGAATTTTAAGAGAAAAGTTGTGGGTAAGAAAATTGCGATATCCACAATCTGGCGACTCTGCTGGGGATCGAACCCAGAATCTCTGGTTTCGCAGACCATAATTCTGATTTTGGGTTCACTTGAGGATTAGACTTGAAAGCATCCTTTTAATCGAATTAATTAATCTTTGTATGCCTGTTGCATCTCACTTGCATGTCCAGCCAGTCGATTGCACGGAACTATGACCTTGGAGGCTCGGGGCAACCCGGTCGGTCAAGTTATCATGGGACTGTGTGATCACCCTTGATCTCGTACCGTGATTTGGTATATTAAGCATCCTATCGGATGTGTGTCAAGGGTCCCTTATTTGACCAAAACCTAGCTTTTGCATAGTAGTTTCTATAGAACCTTTCAATCTTAGGAAATCAACTCTTGATTAGGATTATGTGCTAGGGAGTTTTGTATGCCCGGAAGGGATTACTTGAGATGATGACGATGCTTGCTTGATGAAAGATGTGTAACCTCTTAATCGCTTTCGAGCAATTCCACTTCATGTCCCATGACATTTGAGAATATGTTAGACTTTGATTATAAGGTTACACATCTTATATCTCGTTAGCTAAGCATCATTGACCTTGTATGCATCCGAATTCATGAAAAGTGCGATAATTATCCAATCATGTGATTCATCTACCCCAGGGAATTTTAAATGCATCTTTGAAAATAAATAGATTTTGATTCTAAAGCATTTAACCGCTCTTTCAAAAATCTTTGGAGTTCGCTTTTGACTAAAATTCCAAATCAACCTTTGTTGAGGTATATTTGCACATCATCATCCTTGAAGAACCCAAAAATCAAGGGAATTATTTTTAAAAGAAATGCTTTTTAAATGAATTTCAAAGCAGAATTTCGATCTAATCATCTTTATTGTGAAATGTTTTCACATCCTCGTTCTTAAATAAAAAGATTCAAAATTCTTGAGAATTGTTTTTTCGAAAGACTTCATCATCCAAAGAAATGCTTTTCAAACGAGTATTCAAAGTAAAGTTTCAACTCAATCATCTTTTTGCAGAGAAATGATTTCACTTTCAAAGGAAAATTCAAGATTCTTGAGAATTTGAAAAATCCCATCATGCTTTTCAAAAATAAATCTGACCTTTGAGAGGGTAGTGAAGATCACAATGAAAGGAGAAGTTAAGCGCACTTGATATGGATGAGGATTTTACGTGCTTATGTGTTTATGTGTTAGGATTAGAATTTTCCTTTCTTTTGCATATAGAATAGGCACACACACGCACTTGCATTTCATATGTGTGCCATGTGCGTTGTGCATGCATTAGCCACATCAAATCATCAAAGCATGAACATTTTCTTGCATACATGCAGCATACAAATTTACACCATCCTCTTTCCAGTCAAGATCAAAGTAATCCCATAGCTCCTCAAAATTCCTTGCCTCCTGAAAATCAATTCTGCATGCGGACCTTTTTATCTATGTTAAAAAGAGTGGGACAACCAGCTCCCTTAGCAAGGACACTTTTAATCTTCTTGGGTTCGTCTTTCTTGATTAGAGAAGAACATGGATCATCATGCTGAGATTGATCCACCAATTGCCTTGAGAACTTTGGAGGAGAAAGTGAGCAAACTGCAGGCCACCGTTGAACAACAAGATTCAAGGGTGAAGCAATTGGAGAAGGTTATGCTTGAGTTCATTCAATTATTGAAAGATCAAATGGGCCATAATGAGGAAAAGATGGATCAATTGTAAAAGAGGATAACGGATCGTGTAAAGAAACACCAACAACCATGTCCAAATCCAGCCATGCACCAAAGCCCATGTCCAAAACCAGGTATGCATCCAAGACCAATCAATCACCAAAGCCCATGTCCAAATCCAGCCTATCACCGGCCAAATCCCATATTCAGACCCAATCCCATCTAACCAAAGAGCTATTCCAAGCCCATCTCTGGACCCAAAAGCTGGCTCAAGCTCAAAGTCGAACCCGAAATCACGCCAAACCCGTAAGTCAAGAATCTTCACCGACCTTGGCATGCCATTATCCATAGCCTTTGGTCACCTTGTCAGGAGCGGCCACCTCAACCCCCTGGACCCAAAGCCACTACCAAATCCCTTACCTCGCAAATGTGACCTTTCTTGGTACTGCGCCTACCACCAAACCCCTGGTCACACGACTAACCATTGCATGAAGCTCTGTCATGATATCCAAGATCTCATCGAGCATAAAATCATCACTCCTTTACTGAACCCACCGAGTGAGGTTTGGCATGACGTGCAGTCCTTTCAATCACAGCCATAGCTGAGCACTCTCAAGGAATTTGTTGCCTCTATGAATGCGCAACAACCAAGTGGCCCTGACCCAATCAACGGAATCAAAAAAGACATTGGCAATGAGTCAGAGGAGGGTCATTTGACTGAAAAATGGGTCATAAAGGCAGATGATGTTCCTACAAAGATGCAGAAGGGGAATGACGAACCTGAAGGAAATGCTAATGAGGTGATAGTGTTTGGAACCGCCGCTGCTAAAGTAAATATGGATGCGCTTGGAAATTTAATGAATTGAAAATCATCTGTGACACTCCAATTGAGACCGAGTCAAGTCTAGTATGGTCCATGATTGAGTCATATCAAGTTGAAGTCAAATGTCGAGTCCAGTCGAGTCTTCTGGTCAGTCCGTTATCAAGTCTGTTTGCAAGTCTTGGTCGAGTTTATCGAGTCAAGTGATGTAATCCTCCTTCCCTACTAGTTGAATAAAATCTCATTTTCTTGATTCATTGTGCCAAGCCGTGAATTTATGGATCATTAAGCCAAAAAAAAAATTCACTTTTTCAATGATCATGGAAAATACTTTGTTGATAAATCCATGCGTTGAAAAGGATCCCTAAGTAATCAAAGCAAATTCTGTGCCAAATCCAAGGAGGAGTAGAGAATTGATTAGCTTTACTTTAAGAATTTAAAGATGCTATTGCCCAATCTTGAAAAGATGAACTTGGAACTTGAAGCTTGCTCACCATCCCCTTCTCTTAAATACCAAGCCTAAAAGATGAGCCCAACCAGTCTAAAGCCATAAACTTGGTCCTTGATGGTAGCCAGACATTTAAATGAATTTCTTATTCCAAAAAAAAAGAAAAGAAGAAAAAGAAAAAGAAGAAAGAGCTCGCTAGGATGAAAACCCGGAAGGGCGCCTAGGCAAAAGTTAGAGCACAAATAAGAATGCGTGTTGATTTCAAAAATCCTAATCCTAGCCAGTCAAAATCATGGAAAGAATAAGAGATAGTAAGGTAGAGAAAAGAAAGGAAAGAGAAAGGAAAAGGCAGAGAATAGATAAGATTGAGAATTCTTGAGCACTTCAAAGTAGATCATTGGCACATGAACTATCTCAAGGCTTTATGTTGTTCTAAACAAAAAAAAAAGATTGAAAATAAAAAGAGAGATTTGAAAGTAACAATTAAATTTTTGTGAGAGACTCAATGGATAAGTGATAAGTGGGCCTAAAACAATGCAGAAATATCTTTGAGAAAGATAAAGAATGATTTGGAGGGCTGATATTACTTTGTAAGTATAACAGAGTATGATCAAAACATGATGTGTTATGAGAGTTGTAAAGATTGACTGGCTAGTGAAAAGGTGAAAAGAATCAACCGCCACCAAAAAAAAAAAAAAGAAAAGAAAAGAAGAAAATAAAAGGGAGAAGTAGTTCATGTTCCTGTTCAAAGGTTACCACAAGCGACCCATTTCAGAAAAAGCACTCATTGGACCCAAATGAAAACATGGCTCGAAAAGCCCACAAATTCTTGAAGCCTTTTTCTTTCAAGACTTCCAGAGTCGATGAACTACGTTTTGACCTGATTCCCACTTGGGGATACGTAAACAGCCTGTGCGGTTCGGTCATAAAAGTCGTTGCACCACGTGATATTTCTCTTTTAAGCCTCAACCGAACTACTTTGGACCTGATTCCCACTCAGGGATAAGTGGGCAAACCTCTCAAGGTTCTCGGTCCATAACCATTCCTAAACCGAAAGCATCACCCTTTGCACCTTTGGTTTCCTTCCTTCAGACTAGGGGCAAACCTGTGTTTGCCTGGAGCCATATGTGTACTGCCAAACCAGGGGCAAACAAAGTTTGCCTATCAGCATTGGGTTTCCTGCTTCGGCCGCCCATATTCATGATGATTATCTCTAGGTTGGGATTGAATGCACTGCAAGCATCCTGTACCATCATGTTCTCAAAACCCTTGGATGAGCTTATTTGTCCTTTAGACTAGGGGCAAACTTCATTTGCCAAAATCCCTCTATACCAGAGGCAAGTTCTCAAATAATCAAGTTTGTTTTGAAAGGATTGAAATAGAGTGCCTTTCATTCTATAAGGTAAAGCACTAATTTGAAGCATACTCTAGATAGGCAAAGAATTCGCTAAATCGAAAAGGGGAAGTTTTCAAAGTGTCGATTTATCAGCAAAAATACTACCATTTGTAAGGTGATAAAAAAATGAAAAGTGAGATAATACATTATTCATAATGAAAGCACATTGATTCATAATGAACGTAGAGTTTGAGTCAGTCATCTTGAGTAACTAGCTTTGTCAGGTATGTCATCCTTTGATGAGTCAATAAATGGTCTCAAATGTGTGGGTTTAGGATGATGAATAAAGATTTGAAAAGTCTCCATGAGCATCCCAAGATCAGTACGAGCAGAGGTTTTGAACACTATCACATCATAAAAGTGGCAATATAAGAAGAATCCAAAACTAGGGGCCAAGGTGACTTCCCTCTTTTGACAGAATCGATGTGTTTCTTTGAAAGGTCTGAAAATGCAAAAAATGATTATTTCTATCAGCTCCGTTCAAATTCTTTGAGTCTCGTTTAGAAAATAGGTTGATTTGAGTCTGATTGACTCCCAATTTAAGAAATTGAACTAAATTGAATTGATTTGAGTCTGATTCTTGTTTTTTGAATAAAATTGACATAAGTCCTTGCGAAGCTGTTGATCGTCGCTTTCGCAACATAAGTCCCCAAAAGGCTGTTTGATCTCTGGTTTTGAAACATAAGTCTTTGAAAGGCTATTGACTATCGTTCTTGCTTGTAAGCCCCTGAGGGGCTATTGACCAATATCTTACCATGTTGATTAGTCCTCAATGGCATCTTCTCTTCATAAGCGTTAGTCCTCAATGGCAGCTTCTCTAAGCATTAGTCCTCAATGGCAACCTTGCATTAGTCCTCAATGGCAGTTTCTCTAGGCATTAGTCATCAATGGTAGCTTCTCTAAGCATTAGTCCTCAATGGCAGCTTCTCTTCATAAGCGTTAGTCCTCAATGGCAGCTTCTCTAAGCGTTAGTCCTCAATGGCAGCTTCTCTAAGCTTTAGTCCTCAATGGCAGCTTCTCTAAGCTTTAGTCCTCAATGGCAACCTTGCATTAGTCCTCAATGGCAGCATCATTTG
The DNA here is from genome assembly GCA_033977485.1 of Hydrangea macrophylla. NCBI lineage: Eukaryota > Viridiplantae > Streptophyta > Magnoliopsida > Cornales > Hydrangeaceae > Hydrangea > Hydrangea macrophylla. The sequence goes on along the minus strand of CM066992.1, from coordinate 9,917,891 downwards.
TGTTAGTCCACAATGGCAACCTTGCATTAGTCCTCAATGGCAGCATCATCTGCATTAGTCCTCAATGGCAGCATCATTTGGCATCTGCATTAGTCCTCAATGGCACATGCGTTAGTCTTTCAAAAGCGTGGTTCCTGATTCGACACCAGAGTATAAGGCGTGAAGCGCATCTCAGTCGATCAGATGATTCTTGGAAGACACCAGGGTATAAGGCGGGAAGAGCATCTCAGCCTTTCAAAAGCGTGGTTCCGGATTCGACACCAGGGTATAAGGCGCAAAGCGCATCTCAGTCGATCAGATGATTATTGGAAGACACCAAGGTATAAGGCGAGAAGCGCATCTCAGTCTTTCAAAAGCGTGGTTCCTGATTCGACACCGGAGTATAAGGCGCGAAGCGCATCTCAGTCAATTAGATGATTCTTGGAAGACACCAGGACCTAAGTCGTGAGGCGCCGCCCAGTCGATTACGTTGAAGAAGAGAAAATCCGCATTGACACCGGGGCCTAAGTCGCGAGGCGCCGCCCAGTCGATTACATTAAAGAAGAGAAAATCCGCATTGACACCGGGACCTAAGTCGCGAGGCGCAGCCAAGTCAATTGCTTTCGTCCTTTTTACCAAGACGGCAAAGCATCTTGAAGAAGAAGCAACCTGTGGATTATAGAAACTCCGAATTCTAAAGAATAACTCGTCTTTATGTTCGAGTAAAATGCAAGCATAGAAAGCGCATCTATGACGGTCGTGACTTTCCCAGAATAGAATGACATCACAAGTAGAATGGCTTAGGGTGCATTTTTGATACTAAGAAAGAACAATATGTTGCTGAGACATTATATGAAGCATGAGATTGCTTGAGCACGTGCATCACGATAAGATTGGTGCATTCATCCGTATGACTATTTGTGCTTGTATGTGTTTGACCCCTGCCCGAACTACGTCTTGGTCTGATTCCGGAATGGATACGTAGGCAGCTCACCATTGAGCACGACCAGTGTGAACCATAGCCGCGCACATGTTCTCTTTTTGCAACGAATTTTGTTTTTACCTAAATTCGATAGTTTGGTCAAAGGCTTGTCTTCACACAGGCTTCGACATTCGCTTGTGAAATGCGTTGCTTCACAAGCTCCATCGAAGAGGGGCAAACTGTAGACACCCCAATTTTGACCAACCGTTGAATTTAGGAGAGCGTCACCTCCACGTTCAATGATGATAAGGACCGAAAGATTCGAAGTATTCCAAGCTCTTCAGAAAGTTCTCCAAATGCGATAAATTTCACAGAAAGAAGAAAAATACCAGGTATTTGAGAGAATTCAGGTATAAAACACAATTTCCGGAAAAGATCTTCAAAAATAAATTGCCTTGAGAAAAAGGAAGACCTAAAAAAGGAACTTCAACAAAAATGACACACGGCAGACTTCCGCGGCACTTAGTGAGTGCCGTGCGGCAGTCAGCGAATGCCGGCACGGCTTTCACTGAGTGCCGCCGACATTTTCTGACTGCCGTTCTCTTTTAAAGTCCGTATTTTATAGTGCAATACGTATGTGTATGCGGATAAGAACAAAAAACTGATAAAGTAGGGTTGACGAAAACCCGGCAATCAATAATTTAGCGCGGCAGTCACGAAGTGCCGCGCGGCATTTACAGAATGCCGCAGCGGCATTCATGGAGTGCCGCAGCGGCACCCACGGACTGCCGCAAATGAGTTTTGACTGCCGCCCTGGGTAGCAGTCTGTCTAATTTCAGGAAGTACATATTGTACCACCAAATGAGACATTTACACCTGGATTTTACTCCGAATTCACTAAAAATACTTGGTAATTTTGCCTATAAAAGAAGAGGTATCTTCATTGAAAAGAGAGACCAAATAAAGGGACCAAGGGAGCAAAAGAAAAAATATTGGGAGAATTTGAGAGGAGTTTAGGAGAATTCTTGAGAGAAACATATTTGGGGTAGAAGAGAGAACAATGGGAGGAGAACTTGAAGAAGAACTTGGAAGACTTTCAAAATATAGAAGTTTGAGGATAGTCTTGGAGGTGACCCTCTAATCTTAGTTGTGTTTTCTTTCTTTTGAGCCTTTAATCTTCAAGTCATTTAGTTTTTTTTCTTAATTAAGTTTTAGAGTTTTGTTAAGTAAACTTGGAAGTCCTTACTTCCTAGTTCTTTGATCCTTCTTCTATCTTTCTTGTTTATGTTTTTCTTTTGAGATTCTTGGAGATCTTCAATATCTCCATTGAAAGCTCATGAGTTTGATGTTTTGAATCTCATGTAAGCTTATACTTCACATGGGAGTCAAAGTTTGATCATCACTTCTTTTATAAGTAAATAGATGGATCCAAGTCCATACTTATGACTTGAGTCCTCTAGCTTGATGTTTCATGGAATCCCTTTTATATTCCTTTGAGACTCATGAGCATTAGTCATATCTTCATCTCTAATGACCATCAAGTGGTACGAGAAAGTATTTTGGGTCTAAACTCATCTCTATGGTTTAGATTCATCATCTTGAGATTTCATGAAGTCTATTCATACTTCATTTGAAATCCACAAATATAAAAGTCTTTAGTCTCCAATGACCATCAAATGGTAGGAGAAGTGGTTTGGTTTAAACCCAACTTCATGGTTAATAGTTGGGGTTAACAAATAGAAGTTGAACTTGACAAATGAAAACAGTGAGTTCACAAACTGTTTTTGATCAAAGATTTTTAGTTCGAAATCTAACCGTTGAAATCAAGTGAAACCAACGGGAAAGTGTCAATAACACAATATTCTACCACTGTAATTTTTGTTTTAAGGTGGTTTCATGTTTAAAATGGTTTGGTCATGAGTTTTGTGAAGTAACAATAATCTGTCCAGAATTTCAGAACAGCAAGTCCATTTTGAAATTCATAAATCAGAATTCTAATGGAGTTTTTGGGGTCTCTAATAATTGTTTCTGGGTACCTTAATGTGTTAGGAAGATCCCCTAAAAAGATCTAAGTGTTTCTCATCTTTTTGCTATTTTTAAAAAATCAAACAATATCTCTGGACAGAGAGTTGTACATCTCTGAGTGACGTCTGGTTCTTGTCCTTTTCCCGGAGATCTAACCGTTGAAACCTTGATTTTCTTTTTGATTTGGAAACTAGACTGACAGAGGCATCTTGTGTCCAAAATTCACCGACATCAAACCATGGGAGACATGCTTTTGCGTTTTTTAATGTTCTGGCCTGCTCTCTGCAATTTTCAGAATTTCATGACACATTTGACCAACTTTGTAAATAATGGCCCAAATGATTCTCTTATGACTTAGGGTTTAAACCATATCTTAATAATGATTAATTAGACTTAAATCCCAAAGCTAAATGATTCAAATCAATGAATAAATTCATAGTTAATAGCCTACTCTTGTTCATATTCATGAATTCAGGTACATTAATTCTTATAATTAAAACTAGTAATTGGATAAGGTTGGATTTCATTGCTAATAGATATAAGCTAGAGAATTAGGATTGATTGTTTGATATCATATTATTATGTGAAGCATGTGGACTAACCTTTTGTTTTGTAGCGCTATTAAGGTATGATTTCTAGGACTCCTCTTTAGTTTATCTTAATTTCTTGATTTTATTGATTTTTTGACTTAATGCGCGACACCTTAGAATTAGGTTTTGCCTTATGTGTATATGTGATTAGAGACTCTTTTTTAGGATTTTCTTTTGTTTGCATGCATTGCACGTTTAATATCGCTGCTGGATCCCGGGTAAGTTCACTTGTTCTCTATTGCATATCATATCGCTTGCTACCTGAATTACGTGGCTTTTGAATGATATTTTGTCAATTGCAATTTTACCCCCCTTTAGACATGCTTTTGTAATGTATATTTATACATACGTATTAATTGAGGGCACATTTAAATTAATAATTTGATTAAAAGAATGTTGAGTAGAGGCCTATCGCAAGATAGGATGAGAGAGGGTGTTTTAGTCCAACGGGCTCCTTCCTCTCTCATTCCATAATCCCCGAACCTAGTTAATCTTTGGTTTCGCAAAAGATCAGTTTCCTTTTAAATGGTTTCTTAATTTTCCTTTTAAAAATTAAGTGGCGACTCATTTGTTTTTTAAATTGAATTTAAAAGAATTTTTAGAGAAAAGTTGTGGGTAAGAAAATTGCGATATCCACAGTGTTCTTCTCAGATCAGAGCCGAGCTGACTACTGAGGGGGACATTGCTAAATAAAATAATAATTCCTCATTTAGCACGGGTGTTGAGAGTAAAGGGGGTGATGCCAGGTACTTCTTAAGCTCCTGAAATGCCTCCTCGCACTCTTCCGACCACTGAAAGGCCTTGCAGAGAATTTTGAAGAATGGGAGACACCGATCGGTAGCTCAAGAGATAAATCTGTTCAATACAGTGACCCGCCCAGCCAAACTCTGAACTTCTTTAGTCGACCTGGGTGATTGCATGTTGATGATGGCCTGAATTTTCTCGAGATTTGCCTCGATGCCCCATCTGCTATCTAAGTGTCCCAAGAACTTCCTGGATTTAGCCAGGTTCAACCTCATCTCGAACTTTCTCAAAATGCTGAAGGCCCCGGTCAGATGCTCGAGGTGGCTGAGCTCGTCCCAGCTTTTAACCAAAAGATCGTCAACATAGACCTCTATGGACTTCCCGATCAGATCCTTGAACACGTGATTAACCAAGCGTTGATAGGTTGCCCTAGCATTTTTTAGGCCAAAGGGCATCACTTTGTAGTAGTACGTTTCCTGATCTGTGATGAAGGAAGTCTTCTCTTCATCCCCAGGAAGCATGCTGATCTGGTTGTATCCTAAGTAGGCATCCATGAACGAGAAGAGTGTGTGACCAGCTGTGGAGTCTACAAGGAGGTCTATCCTGGGCAATGGATAGCAGTCCTTGGGGCATGCCTTGTTTAGGTTGGTGAAATCCACGCACATTCTCCACTTCGCATTGCTTTTCTTGACTAGAACCACATTAGCTAGCTAGTCGGGATAATGGACCGTTTGGATGGAATTCGCCTTTAGGAGCTTCTCGACCTCTTCACATACCACCACCTGCCTTTCAGCCGCCATAGCCCATCTTTTTTGCTTGACCGGCCAGGAGTCTAGGTTGATGTTGAGACAATGAAACATGACCTGAGGATCTATCCCCGGCATGTCTTCATGGCTCCTGGCGAAGACATCCTGATTCTGCTGTAGGAATCGGATCAACTTCTCCTTGAGGTCCGACTCCAAGAAAGTATCAATGCTAACGACCTGGTCGGGAAACCTCGGGTCCAGCACCACTTGATCCAGTTGTTCTACCAGACCTACTCCATCGCTTTGATCCCTTGGGTCTATTTCCTGAATGTTCAATGTTTTAGTGACGGTCTCTCTGCATAGGGAGCTGACGTAGCAACTTCGAGCGGTCGCTTAATCTCTCTGCAGGCTGCCAGGTCAATGGGGGGTTGGAAACTTGACGACCAGGCTGTACGTTGACACAACTGCCTTAGCTTTGTTGAGAGTTGGTCTTCCAAGGATGGCACTGTACGCAGATAGAGCTTCTACAACTACAAAGTTTTCCAGCACAGATGTCTGCTGGGGGTAAGTCCCCATAAGAACCGAGAGCTCTATGATACCAAGCGTTTGTGTGCTAGACCCGTTGAAACATATTAGGGGAGTAGCCACTGGTCGAAGATGATCCCTAGATATCCCGAGCTGATCGAATGCTGAGGCAAACATGATATCAGAGGAGCTGCCCGTGTCCACCAATACCCTTTTAACCACATAGTTTGCCACGGAGAGCGTCACCACCAGCGGATCATCATGGGGGCAATGCAAGCCTACCATGTCCTCGGATGAGAATGTTAACACGTCGGTTGGGGGAGAGCCGGTGGAGTGGACATGCCAGACATCTTATCAGGGTGCCCTAGCATGCCTCTTCCTGGCCGACTGTGAGTCACCTCCACCCGAAGTCCGTCCGGAGATTACATTGATTTGCCAGAGGGGTCGAGGCTGCTCGGGAGCCCGAGTATCTTGCCAGGGTTATCTAATCGCCGCCACGAACTCGGCTAAACGGTCGTGATCAATCAGCTTCTCAATGGCGACCTTAAGCTTAAAGCAATGCTCTGTGTCATGTCCGTGGTCTTTATGGAAGCGGCAAAACTTATCCCGGTTTCTTTTATCGGGTGCACTTTTCAGCTTTGTCGGCTCCTGGAGGAGCCGTCGGGTCTCAACGGTGGCCATAACCTGATGAATAGGCCGGGAAAGGGGTATAAACTTGATCGAGGGCTGAACCCGACCACTTTTAGGTTGATCTTGTTTTATCTTCTTTCCCGAGCCCTTCTCTGAGGCATCGCGCTTCTGCTTTGATCCCGAGGACTCGTCTTCTGCCAAACTAGCGTGCTTGGCCTGGAAGAATTCCTCGGTGTCAATGTACTTTTCAACCCTCTCTAAGAGCTCCACCAGGGTTACCAGTCGATCGCGATGAAACGACGTGGCAATCTTGGTGTGTTGAACTCCCGAACAGAAGGCCATGATTATGGTCATTTCATTTAGATTATGGATCTAGAGCTTCTGTTGGTTAAAACGGTCCACATACTCCCTTAGGGATTCCCCTTTTTGCTGCTTGACGGTCAGCAGCTGGGTGTCTGGTTGTGACCGGTCGAGCATCCCCACAAACCGGCTGATGAAGAGCTTGCTCAACATCTTGAAGTCATCAACCGTTCGGGGTTTCAGAGCATGGAACCACTGCGCGGCTGGCCCTTTAAGAGTGCTAGGAAAGGCCAGGCACAATAACTCATCGACTATGGTAACCAGCGCCATTTGAGCTTTGTATGTGCGGACATGGTACACTGGGTTCCCTGAACCGTCATAGGAGCTAAGATGTGGTGGCTTGAATTTTTGCGGGATGGGGAATCCCATTATCTGGGTAGTATAGGGCGACTCGGTCTCTGTATTGGTGAGGTCCTGGCCAGGTTTACGATTCAACCTTTCGATTTGCTATTGCAAGTCCTAGATGAAAAGCGTGGTTGTAATGTGTTTTGTGTTCATGGATTCCTAGAATGACTTAGAAGTCTAGAATGTGTATATATGAATGAAGAAAATTATCATGGGATGTATACAAATGTAGTATGAACTACTTCCTAAGACATGAGCTAATTTGGAGTGCATGTAAGCACCAAATCAAAGGATGGAAGTAAAAGTATGTTTGCTGTGAATAGTGGACAGAATAGTAACATGATCTTTTGGAAATTGAAAAGAGGCGTTAGGAATGTTTTCAATGCATGATTGTTTATGGAGATCTTCCTAATTGTATCTAGAACAAAACCCAAAAATCCAATCTTTAATAACTATCACATATTGAGAGAAATCATATAAACAATAGAGGTTATTTAGAAACAGAGTCCGTACTATCGACTGAAATGTTACAAAATCTTAGAAAATGAAAACAAAAGATCTAGAGGCCCATATTATACAGAAAGTTCCCTAAGACATTGAAGTTCAAGGGAAAAATAAGTTGGGACTACTCGTTTTGGAAAAGATTTCTGTAAAACAAGTTAAAATTCAACCTAGCGGCTATAACAGCAGAGGCAGAATATTTGGAAGGAATGTTTGGACAAAAATGGACCACTTTCAAGTGCTTCCAAGTCAAGCCAAAAATCATAGGTGTTCTATAATGAGTTAGAAATACTTTCCAAGTGGTCTTGCATTCATATATTGAGTATTGAACTCAAAATAATTCTTTGAAGTTAAATGACTCACTGTTTTGAAGGTTTTGAGAAAACAAGGTTTATTTCTTGAATCAAAATGAGGGGTTTAAGAGGGGGTTTTGAAATGGGGGTTTTGAAAACATATTTTCAATACTTAATGAAGATTATAACCACTTAAAATGTCAACATTTGACTCACATCAAGAACCTCCAAGATTATTGGAAAGTATTATTTCCATTTTAAAGACAACTTCATGAATACATAGGAATGTATTGAAGTTGAAATCATCATCTATCAAACATGTTTTTGAGGTCAAGAGCTACTATCCATAAGGATTCACTCACCTCAAACTTCATGTCATCATCTAGATGTTGATAGACTAGTAAGTAAATAAAGAAAACAAAAAAGAAATGAGGTAGGAAAAGATGAACAACAAAGTAAGCAAACAAGTATATAAACAATCAATAGATGATATTCAATGATGTATTGGACTTGTAGCTTAGTGTTTCACTCATATGTGGTGACATTGGACATGGAAGTAGCTTCCTCTCTCTTAAATGCTCACTAAAATGGTGGTTGGGTGTATTGAATATGAAGTAAATTGAAGTAATGAAGTAAAAACAAAGTTTAGAACTCACTCTATTGTTTGGAAATCGAAGAAGGAAGCTTATTTTCTCTCTACTCTAACCCTATCTCTACAACTTTCTCTCTAAAACTTTTCAAAGCTTTGCATTTGACACCCCCAAAATGAGAAGTCAATGGGGGTTTATATAGGCCAATTTGGGGTGGTTTGTGGTTTTAGAAGTACTCCCATTGGTCCCAAACATCTGTGAACATAGAACTACGTCGTTTTGGTTTCCAATTAATCAAAATGAACCCCCAAAAAAACTTACAAAAATAGACCATTTTAGGGGAGAGTGACATGCTGGCACTGGGCCTGTGCCACGACGGCACTGGGCCAGTGTCGCGGCGGCACTGCTCCTCATTCGTCCAGATAATCTTTTTTAGGCCTCCAAAGGTTCCGGTATTCGCGAAAAGATCATATTTCGTCCAAAATTCACAGAAAATGCATACGAACTCCAAATTGAGGTTGTGATATACCGTTGGAAAGGTAATGGAGTCTACTTTACATAAACAATAGTTCAAAGATAGGTCACTTTGAAAAGTTTTACGGTATTCGCGATAAAAGCCGATTTGATCGCCTTTTTTACCTTTGGAGATTCATAATAAATTCATTTAAAATCGAAAAATTATGTACGACATACCATTGAAAAGCTATTGACCTCTAGTATTTATGAAAAATATTTGAAAAATGATACAGTGCTCCGATTTTAAAGTCAACTTTTAGTCAAACTGGTCAAACTTGGGATTCCCGGGAAAATCTAGAAACCTCTAGGAGCTCCCAGGAGCTGACATTTTTGTCCGATTTTCTTTTAAAACTCGTTTTATTACTTTTTACATGATCCAGAATGATCTTGGAATTTTTTGGCAAATTCGGATGATTTTGGTCAAACCCTAGTCAAACCGGTCAAATCTAGGTCAAACCGGTCAACGGGGACTTTCTAGGAACTTCCGGGACTTCCGCGGGTCTCTGGGAGCCAATGATTTCATCCGGTCTTGCTTTAGAACTCATTTTATTGTTTTTCTTATGACGTAGCATTTCCAAAACATTTCGTCTGAATCTAGGAGCGTTCGGACTTTCAGGGGTATTTTGGTCATTCTGAGCATTTTCAGAGATAGAACTAACTTCCAGGAGTCCTTTTTGAGTCTTTTCGATCATTGTGAACTACCAAGCTATGGGTCTCCAAAATCTGATAGCCGACAAAATGGGGTGTCTACAGTTTGCCCCTCTTTGGTATGAACTTGCGAGGCAACGCATGTCGCAAGCGAGTGCCAAAGCTTTGAAAAGACAGGTCTTTTTGGAGGCTATACATTTAGGATAAAAAGCGTTGCAAAGGATGTAATGATAGAAAACATGATGCTGGGGCCAGGGCTGGTCGTGCTCTTCATGAGCTGTCTACGTATCCCAAGGGGAATCAGACCAGGATGTAGTTTGGGGCACAAAAGAACAATCGCACATGCACAAGAAGGCAGGCGAATGCTATATCATGAGGATGATATGCAATGCATGGATGTGATGTGAATTTTATCCTAAGTCCTATCATGTTTAGTGTTCTGATCTTAGTATAAGTTGGTGCTATGGGGTGTGTGCCACTCTGAGTGGACTTATGCCGTGCTAGTGTCTCCGACTGTGATGCAGTGCCTGACTCAGATAAAGATACAATGGCTTGGAAGACTCTGGGTCTCGGGGCAAACTTCTTAAATTCTGAGAAATGTGCTTTGTAAGTAAAATAGATCAAACGCAAGGTTTTAGAGGATGACAACCAAAGGTGACCGAGGGATCTTGTGATAACCGATAAGTGCGAAAGCTATGATAATGGACAAATGAGAAAGCTTATGATAATCAGGAGACATGGAGTCGTGGAACGACGGTGCTCGTCTTTGAAAACTGGACACAGGTGATGTTCTGGTTATTCTTGATGAGCGATCTTCGGGGGTCGGTTCTGCTTTTGCTACTTTCTGCTGGGGATAGTGGGAATTAGTATCTTTCCGTATTTATCTTCGGGGGATGGCGTAGGACTCTCAGAGAGTCTCTCTTTTCTTGATCGGGAAGCAGGATCCATCTCTGAATCTCTCACGATTGATCAAATCTTCCGGCGCTCAATCCAAGAGGGCCAGTCGGGGCCTCTAGGAGCTGGTATCTTTCTGTTTCTGTCCTCAGGGGATGATGTAGGACTCCCGAGGAATCTCTCTTAACTGTTTCTTGATCGGAAACTAGGACCCATCTCTGAATCTCTCACGGTTGATCAGATCTTGGCAATGGTCAGTCTGAAAAGCCAATTCGGGCCTTCGAGAGCTGATATCTTTATGTTTTTGTCCTCATGGGATGATGTAGGACTCCCGGGGAATCTCTCTTAACTGTTTCTTGATCGGGAACCAGGACCCATCTCTGAATCTCTCACGACTGATCAGATCTTGGCAATGGTCAGTCTGAAAAGCTGATTCGGGCCTTCGGGAGCTGATATCTTTCTGCTTCTATCCTTAGGGGATTAACTGAATCTAATGGGAATAAATTGGATCTGTTGGGGATAAATCCTCAGAAATCTTGACTAAAATGGGCCACCGGGCTAATCGGGACCACAAACGGGCTAAAATGGGTCAGAATGGGCTGAAACGGGCTAAAATGGAGCGAAGCGGGGCCCGCGGGGAGTAGTGTCGCGGTGGCACTAGGCCACTACGGTAGTGGGTGGTTGGACTTCATGTGTGTATATCTCGGGTTTTTGAGCATTTCAAGCTCATTTTTGGCCATTTCGGGGTGCTTTTGGAACCAAATCCGTCAAAACGAAGCTTATGCACGCTCAGGTGAGTAATCTTTCCCCATAATTGGAATTTTGATTGGTGTTTTGGTTTATTCCATTTTTCAAGAAGAAAGTTTGGTTTTAGCTTCCATTTTTCTTGCAGATCCATGGCTTCGAGCTCAAGGAGACCGTCTAAGAAGGCCAAGGAGCGAATGAAAGTTGAGAGCCAAACCCCGGACTTGATTTTACGGGACCCCTAATGTCATCTTTCGGTCGCGGCTCTAGCGAGCCTGGTATGTGAAGCTTTCAACAGTTTAGGACTATTTTGTGCATTGTGCTAGTTTTATGAACTGTAGTGTGCACCTAGAGTTTGTTTTGCGCTCGTATGTTGATTTTGTGAAGTTAGACTTTGGGTCGTGAATAGTGATTTTGTGCTCATTTTTGATGTGTGTAGGTGCTAGAAGTGACAGTGAAGGGCCATGGTAGCCTTGCTCACGCTTTTCTATGGTACACCCAACTCTCGCCTGTCGTTAAGAGAATGGTAGACGATGCCGGGTTAGGCAGCTTTGTCCGCCTAGTTTCAAAGAGAACCAATGATCTGGTGTATTTTTACGCTCTTGCTGAGAGATGGTGGGACACCACCAATACCTTCCATCTGCCATTTGGTGAGATGACAATGACGCCTTTTGATTTTTCCATAATTACATGCTTGAGGGTTGGCGGGAAGCGCCTAGTCTTGGATTACTTCTATGAGATTGACCCTGAAGCTATAAAGATGCCGATTGGGGTTGTTTCTCCTAATCTGGAGAGGCACTGGTTCCCTTGTGGCTGGCTTTATCGGGACTATGGCAGAGGGAATCACAACCTGAATAATTCTCAGCTTTTGAGAGTATTTCTTCTGTATGTCCTTGGTTGCTCGATTTTTGTGACACGAAATGACCGGGTGAGCTTGAGGCTTCTCTCTTGCCTGGCGACCATTGGTGAGATCCCCTCTCATGACTGGGGCGGTGCTGCCTTAGCCCACCTTTACAAGCATATGGGTGAGGTTTCCTAGGGTGATATCAAATCGACGGGGGGATTCTGGCGAGCTTGGGAGGTATGCACTGCAACCTCTTTTATCTTCCAGCTTTTTGATTTCCATACTTCTTATCTTTTCTGATTTTTCCTTTGTCTATGCAGATTTGGAGCTTTGAGTACGTGAAGATGTTGGCTCCTTCCCCTACTGATGAATCAGGTGAAGATGATGACGGCATGGCTCTTGTGCCTTTGTTCCCCCGGGGCTTGAGATGGTGGAGGAATGTTGTCAGGGTAAAGAGCGGGGCTCATCGGATTATTCTCCTCAGAAACTTCTTATCTGCATTAACAGCTGCTAGCGTTGATTGGACGCATTGGGAGCGCGTTGCCTATGCTGCCCTAGAGGAGATACAGGTAGTCAGGCCCCCTGCCTCTTGCCGACTTCTGATGGAAAGTACCAAAAACAGGCAATGGTTCCTTGGCAAGCGAGTGTCTCGGTAGGTGGTTGGCGGTCCAAGGTATTGTGTCCCTTATAATCCTCCTGTGATGGATGCTGATGACCTTTCCGGTGATGATTTGTTGGCGGCCTTAGCTGGTACTGATGTTTGGGATCACTTTCTCTCTGAGACCGGCTATGAGACTTACCATGGCCACTTCCTGATGCCCAACTTCCCACTCCTGGATGTGAGTTTCTTTTACATTTTTGTCTCTATCCATTGGCTATGTTTTTTACTCATCTTTTCCCTAACTTGTTTTGTGCCTACAGCTTTGCGAGATGTACAGGAGACAGATTTCCCAGTTTTTGATCCTATCCCTCCTTGGGATTGGACTGTTAATGTTTTGGGTACAAATGGCTCTCCCCAGGTTATGGAGGTACCACGGGTCACATGTAGGTATCCCACCCAGCCAGCAGGCGTCCTCAATGTCCCTTGGAGTTATGCTGAGGAGGGACACGCCTTGGCAGCTAGCTTATGGTCTTTGGTCCTCACGCGAGATCATCGGGTATGTCTCTAATTTTGCGCTCCTTAAGGTTAAGAGGTCCTAACCCTGATTTTGCCCTTGACAGATGGATGGTATGTTTTGTACTTTTTGTTGTTTCTCTACTGATTGCTTTCATTTTATTTGTGTGTGCAGTATCGCGGGGGTGGTACTGGCTCATCGAGGACTGGGCTAAGGTGCAGAGGTGGCAGGAGGAGGCCATCGCCGACGTACACTCCGGGTGGCCCGACAGAGGACGAAGAAGGGGAAGACTGAGGCCTCCTAAGCGGGGATTTTTGTTTTATGTCCATTTTATGTTTTCAATTGGGTTGTACTAGTGAATTTTGTGACTGATGGACAATGTGTAAGACAATGTGTAGGATGATGTGTAGGATGATTTATCACCCTTGATAGAGTATTATGATGTTTTGCCTTTCGAGTCGGATAGTTTTCGGTTTGAAGGCACAGTTGTGTGCTTGCTTTAGTTGTGATGAGAAAACCCAGGAGCTTACCGGAGGTCACACCGAAAGTGCATTTCTTTGGATTCAACCACATCTTGTATTTGCGCAATCTTTCAAAAAACTTTTTCAGTGCCACCAAGTGTCCTTCTCTATCCTTGGACTTCACGATCATGTCATCTACATATACTTCTACTTCCCTGTGAATCATGTCATGCAGCAGAGTGGTGGCAGCTCTTTGGTAGGTTGGTCCAGCATTCTTGAGTCCGAAAGGCATTACTCTATAACAGTAGGTTCCCCAAGGTGTGGTAATGTCGTCTTTTCCCGATCTTCTAGCGCCATTAGAATTTGATTGTACCCCGAAAATCCATCCATAAATGACAGTAGCTCATGTCCTGCGGTGTTATCCACTAAGACATCTATGTGGGGAAGCGGGAAGTCATCCTTAGGATTGGCTTAGTTTAGATCACGGAAGTCGACGCACACACGAACTTTTTCATCCTTTTTGGCGACTGGCACGATGTTGGCAACCCATTCTGGATACTCGATAACAATGATGAATCCCTGCCTTGAATTGTTTCTCCACTTATTCTTTGACCTTGAGTGCCCATTCTGGTCTCATGCGCCTAAGTTTCTGCTTGAAGGGTTTAGAATTGGGAAGGAGGGGAATGCGATGTTGGACAATGTCGGGATCGACCCCAGGCATGTCCTCGTAAGACCAAGCAATAACATCTTTAAATTCTTTTAGCAAGAGAGTCAATTTTTCTTTTCTTTTTTATTAAGAGTTGAGCCAATTTGCACAATTTGTGGATTATCTATTTCACCTAGGTTAACCGATAAAGTATCTTCGATTATTTCATAAGCAGGTGGTTTTTCAATTAGTTGCTTAAGTTTGATTGGGAGATCCTTGGAGGGATCTGTGCATTCACAAGTATTAGGCACATAGGAGTAAGTAGAATCGTCTTTTATTTCATTCATAATAGGTGGAGTGATTACATTAGATAGTGGTGGGCTTACAGCAGCCGACTCCGGTACAGACTCGATAATTGGAAGTACAGACTCTAGGGGAACAGGGAATGGGGAGACAGATGACTCTACAGCCTGGTTGCTCAGACCCTCCTCAGTTGGCTTGATCTGATCATCTTGGCTCTTGGCCCTCTTTTCTTCCTTTTCTTCGGTGAACTCTTTCCACATTTTCTTGATAGCGTCAGTGTCCAAATACTCCAACCAGTCTTCCTTCGGGGTTTTCTCAATTTCTTCGGGATAGAACGGATCTTGATAGGGGGCCTTTCGCAGTCAGCGAAGATATCCAGCCCAGGGTACCTTTTTCCAGTGGCCTGATGGATCCAAGGTTCTGGGAACCCAAAATAGGGGAAATCATCCCCTTCTTTGATGAATTGCCCATTCAAGGTTTTGCGGTATGGTGGGAGACTCCTCACTCTTTTCTTCCATGGACTCTGTAGCTCGACGTCTTCTTCAGTGGGCTTGTACCCCAACCCAAAAGTGCCTTGTTGCCCCTTGATCTGAGGGAACTCACGAATCCCTTGCTGGCATCGGCCCAATCCTATTCTAGGGAAGTAGTTCATTTTGCGAACGATGTTGACAACTGCAGAGTGGATCTCGGGGAACCTGTCTTCATCATTGATCATGTGGACTTCTTCCATGAAGAATCCCCCGATTTCTCCTTCTTCTAGCTCAGGTATTTGGATTTCAAAGATGGGGGCGTAGTTTGGAAAAGCTTCATTACCCCAACTATTGTCGAGGATGATTTTCACCTCCTTCTCATGAATGTACTTGATCATTTGATGCACAGTGGATGATACAGATTTGTTGACATACAGTCAGGGCCTTCCGATCAATAAATTGTACGAGGCAGGTATGTCCATAACTTGAAAGATTTCAGTGCTAACCAAGGATCCTACCCGGATTTAGAGAGAAACAGTCCCCATCACATTTCTCTTGGTGTTATCGTAGGCCCTCACGGATTGCACAGATGGTGTGATGTCAAGGACATTGACCCCCAAAGCGGTGGCAGTCCTTAGAGCACAAACATTTAGGGCAGAGCCTGTATTAACCAAACAGAATGGCACCTGCTGTCCCTTACATCCAACAGTGATGTACAAAGCTTTGTTATGTGTAGACCCTTCCGGTGGCAGGTCTTTATCAGAAAATGTAATGATTGGGTCAGGGGTGAGTGCGCCCAAGAAAGCCACCATGTCTTCCGGTGCACCGTCGATGGGGACCTCAATTCCAGCCAAGGTATTCAACACAGCTTGCCTATGCTTGTAGGATGTTACCATGATGTCCCACATCGAGAGATGTGCTTGGGTTATCTTCAACTGCTTTATCAACTCATTGTCTTCTTCAATGATCTCATCCATTTTTCCCTTTCCCTTGTCTTTGACCGAACTTTTTTTTATTGCTTCAGTGGTAGGCTGCGGAGGCTGATAATGATGGCCAAACCTAGTCAGATGATCAATCTCGGCAGGAGTAGGCCCTTCTACAATCCCATATTCTTTGAACCAGTCACAATATATTCCCACAAATGGTTTCTCCGGCTCGTTCCAGATAGAAGCATCGCTTTCATTGTCGGGATCATACCATTTGAGGTCCACTACCCCTAGTTCGTGTTCTTCCAAGAAGAATAGATCTTATTCATCAGCCAGCTATTGCTGCCACTCATCATCACCTCCTTCAATCAGATAAATTCCCACAAATTCCAAGATGTCAATGAGGGGTAAAGGTTGACCTAAGGGGGTGACATAGGCAGCAGGGTTGAAGGATACATGGTTGGACTCAATGAGGCTGATATTTTGGTGGTTTGGTAGAGGATTTTAAGTGATATGGGGATGCTTTGGAGGTGGCTCAATGATATTCTGGTCAATGAGGTCTTGGATATCATGGCAAAGGCGCATGTAATCATCAGTGTTGTGGCCAGGGACTTGGTGGTAGGTGCATCTTTTAAAAGTATCGTAGTTTGACGGGAGCTGGGTATTTCGAGGCTAGAGTAGTTGGAGGTGGCCCTTTTTAAGGAGGCGATCTAAGGCTAAGGAGAGGGGGATTTCTAATTTGGCGAAGTTACGAGGAGGCTTCCTCGGGAAAAGGGCGATTGGAGGAGTTAGCTTAGTTGGGAGGTTGGTACGGCCTAGGAGGGTAAGCCATAGGTTGACTGCTAAGGGCATTGACATCCGGAGGGTTACGGGAGTAGTTGGGTCTTGGAGGCTCTTCTTTTTTGAACTTTCCTTCCCTTATGGCGTCTTCGATTCGAGTCCCAACTTCAAACAATTCCTCAAAGGTAGAGATGGACTGGTAAAATAATTTTTCATGGTAGAGCAGCTGTAGATTCCAAATTAGCATCCGTACCTGTTCCTTTTTAATAGGCCGGTGGGTCATTTGGGCTACTTTATTCCTCCATCTTCTCAGAAACGCGGCGAATGATTCATTGTTGTTCTGCCGAGTTGTTTCCAAATCTCTGATAGTGACATCAAGTTCTTGGTTGTAGGAATAGTGATCAATGAATACCCAAACTATGTCTTCCCATGCCCGAGTTTTGGAAGCTTCCAAGGTAAGGAACCATGACAGTGCAGACTTCACGAGAGTTTGTGGGAACAGCATTGCAATGTGCTCATGAGTGCAGCCCATTGATTAAAAAATGTTCATACACAGCTTTACATGGCTCTTCGGATTTTCGGTTCCATCAAAACGGTCAATGGCAGGCATCTTGAAGTTTTCCGGCAGCTTCAGCTTAACAGGCTCAAAAAGTCCTTCCAAGTCTAGCATGTAATCATCAACCCCTTTACTCTTCCTCAATATGCTTTCCAGCTTGTCGAGTTTGTCCATTTTCTCTTAGAACTTTTTCTCATATGATGGTGACGGGGCCCCTTAAAACCAGTCTTCTTCTCCATTGTTCTCGGGATGCGGTATGAATCCGAACGGTGGTGGTGGTGGGAACTCAGGGGGACACTATTGTCGCTGCTATTTTAGTTCTTCCATAAACTTCAGGACTTGGGCCAGGCTGTCAGATTGATGGCTTATGGTGGCTCCCAATTCGGTGACCTTGTTTTCTAGCTCTTCCTGATTCATGCTGAAATAACTTGTTGGGCTGATTCTGACCAAACGATTATCTGAATTTCTGACCCAGGACGAAGATCCCAATTGCTGGATTTGAGAATCTATAGTGACCCTACAGATTCGAGAGGATTTGTATCAGATTCTGACAGTGATGACTTTAGATACACAAATGACATTGATGTTAACAAACGTGGACTGACTTGTGTACAGCCTGACTGAAACAGTGCGTGCAGACCGATAGGAATGGTGCATGCAAATGAGACAAGAACGCGAATGTAAGCCCTAATCTATATGATGCTCCTATTTCTAATAGATAGCAGCTAAACAAATAAGGTCCTAACCATATAGAGTGTGCCAACTTTTACTTTCCAGTATGATCACCAAGGGATAACAGGGGTTTCCAGGATTTTATGAAGGCTTCTAGGAGAGACTGGGCATTTCTGGTTGATTTGGACAGAGTTTCCGAGAGAAACTGGCGTATCTGGGCATTTCTGGTTGGTTTGGACAAAGTTTCTGAGAGAAACTGGCATATCTGGGCATTTTTGGTTGGTTCAAACAGAGTTTCTGGGAGAAACTAGTTGATACGGTTATATCTGGGATATCTGGACAGAGTTTCTGGGAGAAACAGGTTGATACGGTTATATGTGGGATATCTGGACAAAGTTTCTGGAAGAAACAGGTTGATATGTGATGATGGTGATCATACTGTCTAGCAGGTTTTCATACTCTTATGTCTTAGGACCGATAGACAAGGTTTGCGGTGTATATCTTTGTGAGCATGGAGCAGACATCCTTATCATGGTGCCTAGGCAGGTCAACTCAATGTGATCACTTGTAAGTGATTGCCTTGGGAATCATAAGAAAGAGGTTCTGCCTCGTGCCACATAAGCGTCTACACCGCGCAGGTAATCCCGTCAGGGCATACAGCAGTTATATTACATTGTCCTATCTGAAAAGAACAGTCATATGAAAGGTTCTACAGGAATCTATATGCAAAGGCTGGGTTTAGTCAGAGAGGGTCCATTGACGAGAGTTCCAATATACCGTCAGAGAGACAGTACGGAGGTTTTTATTCTTTTTGATATACCTTGGAAGGTACAGTATCAACGGTGACTTATGCCTGGCACAGCAAGACCTAAACAATGTCAGCGCCGCGTTTCAGACACAGTAGGAGGGGGGGAAATGCAAGAGTGCAATGCGGTGAACTAGACACAGTAAAAAGATAATTTTAAGGATGCTGCATATGAGTCAAACCTCTGTATTATTTTGTTTTAAAATAAGAATCCCTAGCAGAGTCGCCAGATTACAGACACGCAAAATCGGTCATCCACTCCTTTTAGTTTGTTTTGAGATTATTTTTGAAAAAGGAAAGGAAAACGTCTGTTGAAAACAGATACAGAGTCGCCACTTGGTCTTTAAGGAACCAAGAAACCTAATTTTGACTCACCCAAATGGATAAAGGGCGCCGACCCTTCATAACCGAAGAACTTGGCTCGGGGTTTTGGTACGAGAGAGGAAGGAGCCTTTGTCGCGACTAAAATACCCTCGACTCGCCCCGTCTTTCGACAGGCCTCAATTAGCATCCAAATCATCATCTTATACTATGTATGGTTCGACAATTAATACTATGATAGTATATTACATCACATAAGAATTTTGAAATGGAAGATCAAAAGATAAGATATCGTTCATAAGATCTAAGCCAAGTATCACACAATGCAAAGGGAAAGATCACACAAACAAACCTAGGAAAAATCGTCTAATCACATATCAAGTAATTAAGTTTCCCTAATCTAAAGGGGACATGAATTGTTCTTGAAACAAATAATCAAAGAAATCAAAATATGCTTAGCAAGCTAGTATGATGCATGTTAATCTTTGAGAAAAGAAGACCTCTCAATCCTCGGGATGGATAAGAAAGGAAGATTAGATCAAGGGGGAAGCATGAACGTGTGATCAAATTCATTTCTTATAATCTTCTTATATTAGGAGTCACGAAAACCCCAAATCTTTGCATGGATGCAATGTATGTATCTAAAATGTGCCAAGGTTGTAATGTATTTTGTGTTCATGGATTCATAGAATGACTTAGAATTCTAGCATGTGTATGTATGAATGAAGGAAATCATCATGGGATGTGTAAAAATGTAGTATGAACTACTTCCTAAGACATGAGCTAATTTGGAGTGCATGTAAGCACCAAATCAAAGGATGAAAGTAAAAGTATGTTTGCTGTAAATAGTGGACAGAACAGTAACATGATCTTTTGGAAATTGAAAAGAGGGGTTAGGAATGTTTTTAATGCATGATTTTTTATGTAGATCTTCCTTATTGTGTTTAGAACACAAACCAAAAATCCAATCTTTAATAACTATCACATATTGAGAGAAATCATATAAACAATAGAGGTTATTCAGAAACAGAGTCCGTACTGTCGACTGAAATGTTAGAAAATCTTAGAAAATGAAAACAAAAGATCTAGAGGCCCATATTATACTGAACGTTCCCTAAGACATTGAAGTTCAAGGGAAAAATAATTTGGGACTACTCGTTTTGGAAACGTTTTCTGTAAAACAAGTTGAAATTCAACCTAGCTGCTATGACAGAAGAGGCAGAATGTTTGGAAGGAATGTTTGGACAAAAATGGACCCCTTTCAAGTGCTTCCAAGTCAAGCCAAAAATCATGGGTGTTCTGTAATGAGTTAGAAATACTTTCCAAGTGGTCTTGTATTCATATATTGAGTATTGAACTCAAAATAATTCTTTGAAGTTAAATGACTCACTGTTTTGAAGGTTTTGAGAAAACAAGGTTTATTTCTTGAAATCAAAATGAGGGGTTTAAGAGGGGATTTTGAAATGGCGGTTTTGAAAACATATTTTCAATACTTAATGAAGATTATAACCACTTGAAATGTCAACATTTGACTCACATCAAGAACCTCCAAGATTATTGGAAAGTATTATTTCCATTTTAAAGACAACTTCACGAATACATAGGAATGTATTGAAGTTGAAATCATCATCTATCAAACATGTTTTTGAAGTCAAGAGCTACTATCCATAAGGATTCACTCACCTCAAACTTCATGTCATCATCTAGATGTTGATATGCTAGTAAGTAAATAAAGAAAACAAAAAAAAGAAATGAGATAGGAGAAGATGAACAACAAAGTAAGCAAACAAGTATATAAACAATCAATAGATGATATTCAATGATGTATTGGACTTGTAGCTTAGTGTTTCACTCATATGTGGTGACATTGGACATGAAAGTAGCTTCCTCTCTCTTAAATGCTCACTAAAATGGTGGTTAGGTGTATTGAATATGAAGTAAATGGAAGTAATGAAGTAAAAAACAAAGTTTAGAACTCATTCCCTTGTTTGGAAATCAAAGAAGGAAGCATATTTTCTCTCTACTCTAACCCTATCTCTACAACTTTCTCTCTAAAACTTTTCAAAGCTTGCATTTGACACCCCCAAAATGAGAAGTCAATGGGGGTTTATATAGGCCAATTTGGGGTGGTTTTGGGGTTTTAGAAGTACTCCCATTAGTCTCAAACATCTGTGAACATAGAACTACGTCGTTTTGGTTTCCAACTAATCAAAATGAACCCCCAAAAGAAATTACAAAAATGGACCATTCTGGGGAAGAGTGCCACGGCGGCACTGGGCCTATGTCGCGGCGGTAGTGGGCCAGTGCCGCAGCAGCACTACTCCTCATTCGGCCAGATAATCCTTTTTAGGCCCCCAGAGGTTCCAGTATTCGCGAAAAGGCCCTATTTCGTCCAAAATTCATAGAAAATGCATACGAACTCCAAATTGAGGTTATGATATACCGTTGGAAAGGTAATGGAGTCTATTTTACATTAAAAAAAATAGTTCAGAGATAGGTCACTTTGAAAAGTTTTGCGATATTCGCGATAAAAGCCGATTTGATCGCCTTTTTCACCTTCAGAAATTCATAATAAATTCGTTTAAAATTCAAATATTATGTTCGATATACCGTTAGAAAGCTATTGACCTCTAGTATCTATAAAAAATATTTGAAAAATGATACGGTGCTCCGGTTTTAAAGTCAATTTTTGGTCAAACTTGGGATTCCCGAGAAGTTCTGGAAACCTCTCGGAGCTCCCAGGAGCTGACGTTTTCATCCGATTTTCTTTTAAAACTCATTTTAGTACTTTTCACATCATCCAAAATGATCTTGGAATTTTTTTGGCGAATTCGGATGATTTTGGTCAAACCCTGGTCAAACTGGTCAAATCTAGGTCAAACCGGTCAACGGGGACTTTCTGGGAACTTCGGAGACTTCCGGGGGTCTCTGGGAGCCGACGATTTCATCCGGTCTTGCTTTAGAACTCATTTTATTATTTTTCTTATGACGTAGCGCGTTTCTAGAACATTTGGTCCGAATTCGGGAGCATTCGGGCTTTCAGGTTTATTTTGGTCATTCTGAGCATTTTGAGAGATAGAACTAACTTCTAGTAGTCTTTTTTGAGTCTTTTCGATCATTGTGAACTACCAAGCTATGAGTCTCCTAAATCTGATAGCCGACAAAATGGGGTGTCTACACTGGGCCTTTACATCTCGCCCGGTTTTCCTCTCCGTATCCGAGTGGTACATCGGGTCCAATGATGAGGCCTCCTCCTCGAAGTGTGTCGTCCTCGGGGATAGAACCCAGCTCTGAGTCTGGGTAGTTGTGTGCCTATGATCTCCCCGGCTCCTGACTGGAGGGTCTTTGGCCGATTCCCGAGCCTTTTGTCCTGATTCCTCCCCTCTGGTGGCGTGTCGTTTGTTAATGATATCTCTAGCATCTTTCACCCGGCGAGGATTGGTCTGAGCTCACCGCCTGGTACGCTTGGGCGCTTTGCTATGGTCACCATCCCTAACGTGTTCCCAATTTGATGAGGACACCGGCACAGAGTGGGTATGGTTCCAGACTCGTGCGGGCTCCCGGTCGGGGACACTTTTCCCGGGCTGGATCTTGGATTGAGGAGTCTTTTCCTGTAAGGCCAACAGCGCTTCAATCTGCTGTTGGGTTTGCTACTAGCCTTCCAAGAGTTGCGTGAGTACCGCTGTTACTTGCTTGGAGGTCATGGAAGCGGCCTGCTGCGCGAGTTGCAAGTTCTCCTGAGCAGCCTGGGCAGTCTTCTTCTTAGTCATCGGTGGCATGTTGATCAGTCAAGAAAATTTTGGTGAAAAACTTACCGTTTCCCACAAATGGCGCCAAACTAATGATGCCAAAAATTAGTATGAGAGGTTTGGAGAGAGACACAAGAGATTGTATGTGGTTCGGCCCCGTTAATGAGGTGACCTACGTCCACGGTTGCGTCAATGCACTTTCACTAGCAAATCACCTTGGCCTTTGGTGTGCCAACACAGTGGGAGGCACTACCAAAAACCGACTGGGTTTATGTGTAACAGGGAGTTGTTCATAAGCTATTCTTTGGAGTTAGAATGTGATCCCCTTCAATAGGGGTGGGTGGCCTCTTTTATAGGTCCAAGAGACCACCCGTGCAAGGCAACTTATTAGATTAGGAAGCCTAATCTAGCTACAAATTGATTGGCATGATTCAAGGAAAGTTTCCTAAGTGGTTTAGGAAACTACTTGCTCCTTCCATTTAATCTTCTAGCTGGGATAGAAAACTGTCTGGTTGCTCGCTAAACAAACAACCATGCCTTCTGGGGGCGCGCCCATGTGGGGCCAGTCTGGAGTGAACGCCAGGGCTTCTGACCGAATCAGGCGGTTTTATACAACGGCTTGGAAGGGCTGAGCAGCTGGCCTAGACTCAAGGTGACTTGACTCCTCTTTGCCGAGGTGGCGAGGGTTGACTTTGATTGGATATTTTTGTACATACCACTTCTTACCAAGGACTTGGTTGCGTACTTATGTAAGAGGGAACGGCGTATTTCTATGGATCACGACAACTGAAACCGCATGAGATGAACTACCCAATTCACGATTTGGAACTAGTAGCTATTGTTTTCATTCTTAAGACTTGGAGACATTACCTGGTCAGAGAGAAGTTCGACCTATTCTCTGGTCATAAGAGCCTCAAGTACCTGTTCTCTTAAAAGGAGCTAAATATGAGGCAGCGACGTTGGATGGAGTTGCTTAAAGATTACGACTTCACTTTGCAATACCACCCCGGTAAGGCAAATGTAGTCGCTGACACTTTGAGCAGGAGACCTCACAGTAGGATTATTTTTTTGATGATCAGAGAGTGGCAAGCATTAAAGACTCTAGTTAAATATGATTTTCAAACCGCAGATTCGAAAGAAATAAGACACTTTAGGTGCCTTTTCATCGAGCCGACCCTTATCATTTGAATTATTGAAGCTCAGAAGAAGGATGAAGGATTGCGACAACGGTTTGAGAAAGCAATAGCTAAGGATCCAGAAGAATAAAGAATTAGGCTAGACAGAAGCCTCTAATGTCGAGACCGACATTGTGTGCCAAAGGACGATGGACTGAGAGAAGAAGTAATGAATAAAGTGCACATGTCAAGACTAACAATTCATCCAGGGAGTACGAAGATGTACTGTACCCTGAATTTCCTTGGAAATTCCGCGTAGGATTTAGAATAATGACATCACCGTGGCACGGTTACAGACGGTCCATTAGAATGACCATAATTAGGAATCCTTATAAGATCCTATAATTGACATCTTAATGACGACGACATAGTTTATAACCTAGAGTCTATTAGAATAATCGTAACCCCAGTGTCTATACTCCTATTTTAAGAACCATAGTTGGGTTCACACTAGGACTCATACATGGCCCTGTGTATATATATTTGTATCAGGATTCACTGTCATTGTTGTGCACATATACTAGACTCAAGCACGCATTCCTAGAAACTTGCCTGAGAGTGGACCCTACCATTTGGAACCATACCCCACTACCGCCTTGTGCCCTAGTAATCTACCATTGGACACACACAACATACACATGCACATATATGGTGGTCGACCTATTGCACACAACCAAACCTCCCTTACCTTCCTCTATAAATACACCCTTACAACCCCCTCATTACACTCTTAAACACAGCAGCAAAACCTCCCCCACCAATATGTTCTAAACAGATTCTAGAGAGAGAGACCCGAGAGTGAGAAGAGAGAGTTTGAAGAGGAAACGCCCCTCACCCCCACACCTTTGGCTTATAAACATTGCACCCACATCTTATACACTCTTCCCCCTCTCTGTACCATCCTCCCTCCTTCCTAGCACTCACACACGCAGAAAAATAGAGGAGGAAAAAGGAGAGATACAAGAAGAGAGAGAGAGAGAGAGAGAAGGTGATCGGAGAAAGAGAGAGACTGAGACTTCCTTGAGGTAAACCACACCCTACTTTGCATTTCTGGACATCTGCATGTCATGCAGGAACCCCTAGGACCCATATACATGAAGCCAAACAGAGCCTAAGGCTCTTTGTGAGCTCCGACAACCATTAGAGCTCCACCTTGAGAGCTCGATTTTTCAACCACCACCAAATCGGTCCAAAGTAACACCAAACAGACCCTTATGGCCCCAGTAACACCCCCTTTGAGCAGTTCTTGATTTGGTATGGGTTTAGACGTGCATGCAGGCCATTATTCTTTTTAATGGCTAAAAGAATAATCTCATGATTCGTACAACAAATGAGATAACTAGGATCAGTGCTCAGAGTATGTGATAGAGGAGAGAGAATCGATCATTTTGTCATTCGTTTCATTGATTTCTATGGAAGGATGAGTGAGATATGAGGAGAGAGAGAGAGAGAGAGAGAGAGAGTTTTCCAGCGAATCGCGGGTCACCGGTGGTGTCGGGATTGTCGGATAAGAAGAAGAAACCCGTATGGGTTTCGGGTTATAAGACCCGGGTATGGGCCATGTCATGGGTGGGTTTAGTTGTGTGTAGAAGTGGGTAGGGTAGCGGGTCGGGTTGGGTTTTATAAAAAAAAACCCGTGGATACTTTAAGTAGGACGGCGTGGTTTTGACGCCGGATCCTATTCGGGTTGGGTTTGGGTAGTTGGGGCGGGCCACGTTGTGTCTGTAAGCGAGTTCGGGTATGGTCCGGGTTTAGGGTATTTGGGTTGAGTTAGTTTGTTAGTATAAGTGGGTTTGGGTTTGGGTTTGGGTACGGGTTGAGTTCGGGTCCAACCAAATGGGTTTGTGGGCTGGGTCTTCATGTGAGTTGTTATGGATAGTTCGGTTAGGTACGGGTCGGGTTGGTTAGACCCAAATGGGTCAAAAAGGGTTTGGGTTCCGTTAAGAGTGTATTCGGGTCACCGATTTGGGTTAGGTTCGGTTCGGGTTGACCCGTTGGTTTTTTATTATTATTATTATTATTATTATTATTATTATTATTATTAGTATTAATAGATTTTAAATGATTTTAATCATTATAAATGTATTAAAATGTATTATTAGTACATTTACTTTATGAAATATTATTATATAATATTCTTAATATACTAAGTATAATTATAATATGGTAATAATATAATTATTAATTATATGGTAATTTATAAGTATAATATAAATAGTTTTAAGGGTATTTAAATGGTATTTAAATAGCTATATATATTTATAAATTCTAGAAAATTAGGGTAATGACCCTGGGACTATTTTATTATATAATATAAATTATAAAGCTATAATATCATAGTCTAGTATTTTTAATAATTATTAAGGAGCTATTTTATGAGTATACTAATTATTAAAAATACCAAACGAGTTCCGAAAATTATGAGATAAATACTGGTAGTGTATTTTAATATCTAGTATTTAATAAGAATACTTCTAAGTACTGATTTCACAGTATAGGTATATTTATGTATTTAAATCCCTTTTCGGGTATTTTCAGGTATATGTTATCTTCAATAATTCATAATAAATAATCTAGGACTCCGAAAATTATGCGGTCAGTTCCCAGAGTCTTAGAATAATGTCTAGATCGTTTTCCTTAAGTTTGGTGACCTTTCGACTCGGTCAAAAATATAGCCGGTCTTTTAGGGCCCGCATTAGTGTAGTAAGCCCTACATATTATCTCGTAAAACGCGACGGACTCCGATTTGAGTCTAGTCAATGGCGTTAGACTTAGAATGACACATAGATCATTACCTTGAGGTTTATAACCTCATTTGGTAAAATTACCATTTTGCCCCTGGAGTTGCACTCACTCTTTGTTATTTTGTTATTCTATTTATTGTTGTAGAACTTGACGATTATCTGCTTTTCGAGGATCGATGACTCTAGGTGAGTTTACTAACCTCACTCTAATCCTAATAAGATTAATATAAGATGTTTTAAAGTTACCTGTATGATGTTTTGTATAAGTAATATGTTGATGTTGTATGTATTCCAATAATTGTAAGGCTATGCAAAGCATGCTATGGTAGTGCTATCGCATACGTGAGCATGTTAAGGGTTTTATCTATATGACTATTGTTATCAAATCCATGTTAAGTGATCCATGTTTTATATGTTATGTTTCTGCTGCTAACTGTTAAAGGCACATTTTACGATAGTTGTTAACCGGACTAGATAACGCATGCTATGTTAATAATAAAGAGAAATGAAAGTGGTTTTGCATATGAGTATTGATAGTGGATACACATGCATTTCATGATATGTGTTGTTATCATACATTGTATGAGAAAGAGAGGTGTTTGATGAGAATGTGAATGAGATGAGATATGTGAATGTGGAAGAGATGTAAATATTGGATCCGATGGATCAACGGCTGACGAGCCGGGTGGACATGAACGGCTAGGGTTCCTAGTGCGCCTCTCGCCGTTGAAGACGTCCGGTGATGCGCATACGTGGTTGAAGACGTACCATGTATCGTTGAAGACGTCTGGCTAGTGCTCTAATATACTTCTCAGTCGTGTAGATGACCGGTGAAAGTATACACATGGTTGAAGACATCCCATGTGCCAGTTCTATTGTTTACAGAGAGCGTTCGCCGTGAAGACGTCTGGTGGCCTATCAAGGGAATAAGTATGAATCGACTGTTATAGCATGTTATCATCCTTGATGTACCACGTGTTGTCAAGTGGATGAGAAAGAGAAAAGTGAATGATGAGATTGAATTAATGAGTAAAATGGTTTGGTTTGAAATGATTTGGTTTTGGAAAGTTTTGGTTTTAAAATGAAATGGTTTTGAAAAGTGTCTATTTTGAAAAGTAAGAGTTGGGAGTAAGTGGCATTGGTCATGCATTTGCACGCACGAGAATATAATAAGGAGAATGTATTCTATGATGTTATGTTTATCTGTCTACCTGTCTTGTTGAGACCTCTGCTATGTCCGTGGTAAGAATGCATCTTTTAATAAGAGATTAACCATATCTTAAGATACTAAACTATGACGTGAGTCGAGAGATGTTTTATATTTATTGATTATTGTGCGGTCGTGGACCGACTCACAAAGTCCTCATATTTCGTCACGTACAACATAACGTATCCAGTCGAGAAGATGAGCTAACTCTACTTACACCAGATTGTTCAACTGTACGGCGTGCCTATTTCGATTGTTTCTGATCGTGATTCGTGCTTCACAGCCGAATTTTGGGAGAGTCTATAAGTAGCTATGAGAACTTTGATCGGGAGAGAACTAATCCTAATTATACGCCTTAATTCACATTTGTTAGTACTTTTTATCCTGTTTTTGTATATTTTTACTTCGTTTTCTAGTTTTTGACAGGATTTGGAAGAAATCACCTAAACCAGGCTAAACAGGGTGAAAAAGCAGCAGAGAAGAAGCTGAAAAATCAACATCGCACGCGCGATCCACTTGCGCGAAAACCCAGATATCGCTCGCGCGGAAGTTCAGAAATCGCTCGCGCGAGGTACCAAATGTCGCGCTCGCGCGGACCGCTCGCGCGATATGTGTAAAAACCAATAATGCGTATTTCAGTATACTGAAGACTCCTGTGCAAACGAAACTACTGAACGACGTCTAGACTGTAAATTACATCAGTTTCAGTCCGTTTCGGGTTAGGAAGGCTTCCAAAACTTGTTGTAAATCTATATATACCCTATTTTATTACAATTAAAGGGTTAGACATTGTTGGCAATTAATATACACACATTCTACAACCATACTTCCAGCAATTGAAGGGAGGGAAGCAAGGAGAAGAAGAAGAAGACCAAGGGTTTCCATGGCCTCCTCCATCAACTACTTGCCATTCATCACTTCCATGGACGGCTAGATCATAGATCTAGGGTTTCAATGAAGCCCTAGACGAGTAATAGGGTTTTATTTATGTTTTTATTTTAGTTTTATTATGTATGGATGACAGTCACATGTTTAGAGGATTTTTATAAATAAATCGTACTTCTAGTGATTAAATCATTACTTTCAGAATTTATTCTTGTCTTAGATCTATTTTGACTGTGATGTGCTCAACGATCTATGCTTGCTGTGCTTGTTTAGATTGTTTACATGTGATGGTGCTTTATTGATTTGTGCTATCAAGTATCCGAATAGTCCATGCCTAGGTTAGACGGATTATATCGCAACCCTAGTTTAGTGTGGGATAATTCGTGCTAACCGAAGATGGATTATGTTGGTGCTTGAACCATGATTATCTTCTTGTCGGAGGAATTGGGCTTGTAGCTACAATTCCCCATTATCATCCAATGTAATAAGCTAAAGTAATTCATAAATATTCCTATTATGAAGCTAGTGGTGGATTTGCAATCCTAGGTTCCCTTAAACATTATTTAAAACAACTTTAATTGCTTTCATAGTTTAGATTTATTTTTATTTGTTAGTAGTTTAATTCAAACCAAATCAAAATCCGTTTTCATAATTAACTAAAGTTAGGTTTTAAAATTAAGTCGCTGTAGTTAATCAATCTCTGTGGGTTCGACCTTTACTTCCACACTTCAAATCTTTTGAAAAGTAAAGAACACTTTTTATATCTTGATTCTGACAAGATCAACCTCATTGAAGTTGAGTTCTGCATTTCATCCCCAGACAGATGGGCAGACGAAGTGAATAAACCAAGTCTTGGAAGATATGATGCGAGCCTGTGTAATCGACTTTGAGAGCACCTAGGAAACACATCTGCCACTCATCGAATTTGCTTACAACAATAGTTATCACTCAAGCATCGGGATGGTACCATTCAAAGTGCTTTTATGGAAGACCGTGTCGTTCACCTCTTTGTTGGGTAGAAGCCTGAGAAGGTAAGCTTTTGGGACTAGATATGGTTTAGGAGACCAACGAGAATATCAACATTGTCAGAGAATGGATGAAGGCAGTTCAAAGCCGAGAGAAGAGCTATGCAGACAAGCGCCGGAAGGATTTGGAATTCTGCATTGGAGATCATGTCTTGTTGAAGTTTTCTCCAGTCAGAGGAGTGGTGAGATTCGGACAAAAGAGAGAAAAGCTTTTGCCCTGCTACATTGGACCATTCGAGATTCTTGAGCGCGTGGGAAAGGTCGCCTACAGATTGGCACGGCCGTCGAAGATGACCAGAGATCACAACGTATTTCATGTCAGCATGTTGAGGAAGTACATACACGAATCAACACACAAGATCGATTTCAAAGATATTGAAGTGGATAGCAGAGTGTCATATACTGAAAGACCGATGCAAATCTTAGGAAGAGAGATCAAGAAGCTAAGGAACAAGGAAATCTTGCTAGTGAAAGTGCAATGGAAACATCACGACGAACGCGAAGCATCATGGGAGATGGAGTCCGTTATGCGAAAGAAGTACCTGGAATTGTTTAGTAAGCCTTTGCTTAGTTTTGGAGATGAAATCTTTTATTGGGCAGTAGAGAGATGTAACACTGGCCTTTAACCTGTATTTGTCAGTATAGGGATTAACTTTGAGGAATAATTCTTATGACTGTTTATACTTAAATCTTTGGATCCTTAAAACTATAGCAGGATTGCTAAACCAGGAGGCTTGAGCGCTCAGACCTTGGGAGCGCTCGAGCTTTAAAATGGGTAAAATGACTATTTTTGCCCCTGGGTCTCATAAAGTCTATAAATACCAGCATTTCTCAGCATTTTTGGGCGTGTAAACTCTGTATTTACATAGAGCATTTGAAAGGGGGGAGTTCTTGAGAGTTATATACATTCCATAAATAAACACACACTCATATTTGATTGTATGGCTTCCATTTCTTAATCAACATACCCAAACACATGTATCACACCTTCTATGAAGTCTTGGAGTGAAGTTCAAGGAGTTTAGAGGAGGATCAAGGTTTTGATCATGCTTTGAAGCTTGCTTTGGAGCTTTACTTGGAGTTCTTGAAGATTACACACATATTCTTCATCACTTCCTACATTATAGTTCTAGATCATCATCTAGATCTTGGTGAGTATACTTACTCACTCAAAATTATGTTTTCTTAAGTTTAATGTATGATCTAGCTCATGCATGTGACATGCATGAAGATCCAAGATAATGCTTGAATAGTTCTTGAAGTTTAAGTACAAACACACACATTTCATCATATTTGATCACCTAAATCTTATAGATCTTAAGTGGGTACTTCTACTCACTCATGAACATGTTTAATATAGTTATATGGATGATCAAATACCATGCATGCAAGATCCATTAAGATTCTTAAGAATATAATGTGCTGCTAAAACTGTCACTGTTCTGCTCTGCTGAACTCGAGTACTTGGACCAAGCGCGAGCGCTCGAGCCTACTGAACGGGCCAGGTGTGAGTGTTCGGGCTAAGCAGTATTTGTAAGGAGAGTTTGTTATATATATATATAAAGAGGTATGCTAAGGTTGGTTGTACTACGAGCTGTGATAGTTGTACCCTGGGTTATGCCGGATATATGAATGCTTGCGTGTGCTTGCTATCAAAAGTTGTACTCTATGTTATTGGAGTAGTACCTAGTAATGTAACACTTTTATAAGTATGAGAAGTAGATGTTTCCTTAACTTGGTGACTACAATTAAGCGACAGAATTAGGCAGACGACATATGAGAACTGCGAGAATAATAATGTGATATACTTAAGTGCATAACTCCGTGAATAATGTGTTTTAACGACTTATACAATGCGTGTTAATTGTTAATGATGCAGAAGATGCAATAATGTTCATAACAAGACGTTCGTATCATTCAGTCTAGTCTCTTGTGTTTCGTTCATTGCTTGGTCAGTTCGAGAAAGAGTAAAGAGTCTGGGTTCAGTTGTTGAGATGGTTAATAGTCAATAGGATGACATTAAGCAAGTGGACACTTTTGGCAAGATGACGAATCAACCAAGGCCAAATGGGATAAGATTAGGATTACCAAGTAATGAGGCCATAAGGTAGATGTCAATTAGTTGTTGGGCACGATGACAAGAGAATAGATGTTAATTAGCCATTTGGGCACGATGACAAGGTGGTAACCCATGACCGGAAAGCAGCGATATTCCTCGCCAACGGCACTTGTGCCGGATGCATGCAAAGAGTCGTGTATGTGAAAGATTGGGCTTATAGTCCAAAGATTAGATCGACAATCCAAAGATTTGAGATTAAAGATTGAACCTATAGTTCAAAGCGAAGTATCCGAGTCAATATGGATTAGCCTGTAGTCCAAAAACAAATAATCGGTTATGGTCAGTTATGTTTCGAAGATCTGAGTATTATCTCTAACGTTTCCTAAATAATCGCATTTCCTTAAGATTAGAATAACTGAGACTTAAAGACATTCTTTAATAACGAAGAGAAAATAGAATGTTTTACTTTCTTATCAGATTAACCAATGCTTTCTGAGCCCGTTCAGTATAGTAGGTTTACTCACTCAGCTTGCAGTAAAGTTGATGACTTTCATGTCTTGGACAATCAAACGTCCAGATCTTGTAGAGGCAGGTTACCCATACGAGGATTACGCGGAGGAAGGCAATGGGAGCTAGCTGCCGGAAGTGAAGACTTTTGTTTATGTATCTTTTGGTTAGTTGAGACACTGGATGTCAATCCTTTATTATTATGTTGTCGGGCTTTACGCTTAGGACATTATTATCTTCTCCTTCAGTTCGGTGGGTTATAATAATAGACTTAAGACTCTGATGTTTAATATTATGTAAGCCTAGAACCACCATGCTTATTATTACTACTTTCCTTTACTGTTTACTGGTTTTTTCTTGTATGGACAAGCATGCGATCCTTAAACCAATCACGTATCTACGGACCCATAAAGGAAATTTTAATTTTCCCTATTTTTGGCTTACTCCGGGGTGTGACAAAGTCAACATAACTTCAATCCAAGGGAGATAGATGATAATACACATCCACTAAGGGACTGACTAGCCCCTGATAGGAACACGATTCCTTCGTGTATAACTATCCCACCACATCATGGTATTTTCCATTTCAGAAATAGTATGATACAACTTCTACCAAATTTCCATACGATGGAGAATGAGAGGGCTTATGTGCATTTAAAAGATTTTGAGTCTGTTTGTGAGACATTCATAGACCAAACGTGTCCGCAATAAATTATTAGATTGAAACTTTACCCGTTTTCATTAAAAGATAAAGCGAAAGCTTGGCTTTTAACTCTTAGACCTGGCTCAATTAGCACATGGGCTGCTATGCATGAGGAGATTTTGAAAAAGTTCTTTCCAAAGTATTTAACTGATAACCTCATGAGACAAATCAAGCTCTTTACTCAAGAGGATATTGAAACATTTGCTAAAGTTTGGGAACAGTTTAAAGATCTACTTCTATCTTGCCCTCACTATGGTTTTAAAAAATGGCATCTTATGAGTTTCTTTTTTGAGGGATTTACCCTAGAATCTAAAAAGTTAGTTCAAACAATGTATCAAGGATCATTTATGCACAAAAGCACGAATGAGGTTGAAACATATTTTGCTTGGCTGGCTGAGAATTCACCTCAATGGGAACCACTTAAAGTAACACGCGTACCTCCTAGTGAATTCGATAAGGCTAAACAAAAGAGTATATTCTTACTAAGGGTTAAAGATAAACTATCAACTAAATATGACCAACTGACTAAGCAAGTGGAGGCATTAGCAAAAGGAATAACAGAACAATCTAAGGTTACGTGTCAAGAAGACGTGTGTAGTAATTTCCATATGGTAGGACATCAGGTGTATACATGCAAGAATATACCCGTTTATCAAGAAACACCACTTGTTGATGTTAATGCGATGAATAACTACAAGGGTCCTACACATGCGTATGGGGGGTATAATTAGAAGAACCATCCTAATTTAAATAATTGGAAAACCGAGGCGATCCAAGCACTGGATAATTTTAATCTACTGCCCCAACAGAATCAGTTCTTCCAACCGAATCAAAATCAATATCAACCTCCTTCTCACCAATATAATCAGTAATATAATCCACCGTATCAACCCCCACAACAACAGAATTATCAAGGTAATAATCAAAATAACTCTAATGTATATGGGCCTCCTTACAAGAAAGCACAAGAAGATCCTAGAGATGCAATGATGCAACAAATGGTTCAAGCTATGGGGAAATTATAGTCAACTATGGAAAGACTAGGTAACCAATTTGAAAATTATCAAAAGGGAATGTTCCCAGCTCAACCATAAGCTAATCCTAGAGGTCAACCACAAAATGGTGCTTTAAAAATACAAATTCAGGTAATCATGAACAAGCTAAAGTTGTAACAACCTTGAGAAGTGGTAGAGTTGTAGGGGAAGATATCTCTCCCCCTGAAATAGAACAAAATAATGAGGAGAATAATATTGAAGAAAATAATGTATAGGAAGTAGTTGAATGCGATAATGATAAGGAAAAAAATAAAACCCACCAAGAAGAGAATGAGACGCAAGATGGTAATAGAGAAGAAGAGGAAACACTTAATTCATTCCTCCAGTCCCTTACCTATAAAGATTTGAAAAAAACGCCAAGATGCTAAGCACCAAGAATTCTGGGAACTCTTTAAACAAGTAAAAATTAATTTGCCTCTCTTAGACGCTATTAATCATGTGCCTGATTATGCAAAAAATTTAAAGGATTGGTGCACTGTTAAACGTAAGCAAAGTGTGAAAAAGAAAGCATACTTGGCTATCAAGTAAGTTCGATTATTAAGAATTATTTGCCACCTAAATTTCAAGATCCTAGCACACAAACAATAACATGCATCATTGGAAATCACAAGATCGACCATGCACTATTAGATTTAGGAGCTAGCGTTAACCTGTTGCTATATTCAGTCTACCAATAGTTAGGATTAGGGGATCTCAAACCAACTAGGATCACTCTACAATTAGCAGATATATCTATTACGATTCCTAGAGGTATTTTGGAAGATATACTTGTTCGCGTGGAGAACTTTATTTTCCCTATAGACTTTGTGGTACTAGACATAGAACCTGTACCTAATCCAATTGCACAAATTCCCATGATTTTTGGTAGACCATTTTTAGCAACAATAGATGCAACCATCTGTATAAGAAGTGGTATAATGACATTGATTTTTGGTGATATAATGCTAAATGTTAAAATCTTTTCTAATCCCCATCATAAGTTGGAAGAAGAAAATTACTTAGGCTCGTTAATACAAGAAAGTGTCCAACTCATTAGGGAAGAAGAGGAAAGTAATACAAGTGAAGTTACATTATTAAATATGTACCTTCAAGATCAAGTTGAAGACATAATTAGGGAAGCTATGTAGGCGATACGTTTTGAACCCTTACCACCTAAGACTACATTAGCCTTGCCATCAAGCCTGTAAATCCCTCAGTTAGAGTTAAAAGAACTCCCTATAGAGCTCAAATATGCTTTCCTAGGGGATAATAATACTTTTCTTGTTATCCTTTCATCTACATTAGAAATAGAACAAGAAGGTAAACTTGTAACATTACTTAAATAACATAAAAGTGCTTTAGGGTGGACCATAGCTGACCGAAAAAGAATTAGTCTAGATATATGCACACATAAACTATATTTTAGAAGATGATGCTAAACCGTCTCGTGAGATGCAAAGACTTTTAAACCCTAATATGCAAGAAGTTGTAAAGAAAGGAGTCCTTAAGCTCTTAGAAGTAGGAATAATTTATTCCATATCTGATAGTCGTTGGGTGAGCCCTACATAAGTTGTACCTAAGAAATCAAGGATTACTGTCGTACCCAATCCCGAAGGTGAATTAATTTCTACACGTGTGTGGATATCGCAATTTATCCTTACCCATAGCTTTTCATTTAAAATTTTTCAAATTTTAAAATACAAAATACGACTCGCCACTTAATTTTTAAAAGGAAAAAAATTAAGAAACCATTTTAAAAGCAATCTGATCTTTTGAAAACTAGAGATTTCTAGGTTCGGGGATTATGGAATGAGAAGGGAAGGAGCCCGGCGGACTAAAACACCCCCTCTCATCCTATCTCGCGATAGGCCTCTACTCAGCATCCTTTTAATTCAATTATTAATCTAAATGTGTCATCAACTAATCCATACGTATAAATATACATTACAAAAGCATGTCTAAAGGGTGTAAGATTGCAAATGATAAAATATCACTCAAAATCACATATTTCAATTAGCAAGCGATATGATGTGCATTTAGGGAACTAGGAAACTTACCCGGGATCCACCCGCGAATATTTAAGCGTGTAATGCATACAAAAGAAGAAATCCTAACAAAAGGGTCTCTAATACACATATACACATAAGGCAAATCTTAATTCTAAGGTGTCGCATGTGAAGTCGAAAATCAATAAAATTAAGAAGTAATTTAACTAGAGAAGAGTCAAGGGATCATATCTCATCGGCGCTACAAAACAAAGGTTAGTCCACATGCTTTAGAAAGGATATATGACATCGAACAATCATCCCAAAATGCCTAGCTTAATTCTACCAGGTAGAAGAAATGACATAATTATAAATTCTACTATCAATCTATATGGATGAATGTATATGATTACATGGATATGGACAAGAACAAGCTATTGGATTATTCCTTGATTTGGATCATTTAACCTCTGTATTTGAGCTTAACTAATCATTATTAAAACATGGTTTAAGCCCTAAGTCATGAAAAGATTATTTGAAACATTATTTGCAAAGTATACCAAATCTGTCCAAAAAAAAATTGAAAATTATGGAGAACAAGTCAAGGCTTTAAAAATTGGAAAATCATAGTTCCCATGGTTTGATGTCAATGAATTTTGGACACGAGATGCCCTTGTGAGTCTAGTTCCCAACCCAAAAAGAAAAATCGAAGTTCAACGGTTCAATCTCCGGGAATTGGACAAACACTAGACATCACTCAGAACTTCACAACTCTCTGTCCAGAGTTCTTGTATGATTTTCTAAAAATAGTATTAAAAAAATCAGAAACACTTTGATCTTTTTAGGGTATCTTCCTAACACATTAAACTACCCAGAAAAAATTATTTGAGGCCAAGAATACTTGATTAGAGCTCTAATTTACTTATTTCAAAAAGGTGTGACCGTTCTAAAATTCTGAACAGATTATTGTTGTTCCACAAAACTCATGATCAAACCACTTTAAACATGAAATCTCATTAAAACAAAAATCACAGTGGTAGAACTTTGAGTTATTAACACTTTCCAGTTGGTTTCATTCAATTCCAACCATGGAGATAGATTTGGACTTATCAACCAAACATGCTAAATATCAACTCTAATCTTCTTATTAATCATGTACTTACAAGAAGGCTAGAAGATTTCAAGTCAAGAGATTCAAGTAAGACATTGAAGGTCTCATGAATCCCAAGAGATGAATATAATCAAAAAGTAGAGACCCAAAGTTTAAATATCATCCAAATTAACATGTATTTAAAGAATAATTAGTCTAGAGTCTACCTCTAAATATCCTCAACTTAGTGATTTTGAAGGATTTCCACAAGTTAATCAAGCTCTTCAACTCTAACTCACACACAACTTCTTCTTTTAAGCTATAAAAGTGACTCTTAAGTATATTTAGAAAATACTCTAGAGGTTTAGGAAAGGGAGAATCAAGATAAGGTTGGGAAGACTCAAGAAAACCATCTCTCTTGTAATGGGATATTCACCCTCTTTATATAGGCAATTTTAAGAGGGTATTTCAGTCATTTCATAGTAAAAACTCTGATCCCGTACGTCCTTTTGTAGGTACAAAATGTGCTATATTACAGCTATCTACTAGAAAATGCGACATTCAGTGGAGATGGAAATGGCACTTGCTGAATGTCGGAACGACACTTGATGAATGCCGCCGCGACATTCATTTATTGCAACACCAGCATTCAGTGAATACCGCAGACAACTCCAGGGATTGCCATTTCTTAAATTTTACGGTGTTTGAAGGAAATTAATGGCAGTCACTGACTACCATTATGGCACTTACTGACAGCAGATCCGGTAATCAGTGAGTGTAGCATCAGCAACCCGTGACTGCCGCAGATCCTACCATGTGCCGCATTCGTCTACTTCCCTTCTCCTTCCTTTTTTTTTCCTTTTTCTTTTGTTTTGGGTTGAGGAATCTTTTGAAGAGCTTGATTCACCTTTGGAAGCCCAAGATTAGTCAGACATTGTCATCATCGGATTTAGAGGCACACTCCCCTTAATTCGACGTTTGGTCAAAATTGGGGTGTCTAAAATGTGTTACTACCGGGTGGAGAATGTGTATAGACTATAGGAAGCTTAATGTTGTTACGAGAAAAGACCATTTTTCCCTACCTTTCATGGATCAGATGTTTAACGTGTAGCTGGACAAAAATATTATTATTTTCTAGATGGGTATATTGGTTACAACCAAATTAAGATAGCACCTAAAGACCAAGAGAAGACTACCTTTATGTGTCCTTTCAGAACTTTTGCTTATCATAGAATGTCGTTTGGACTTTGCAACGCACCTGTGACCTTTCAAAGGTATATGTTGAGCATTTTTAGTGATATGGTTGAAAAACACTTAGAGGTCTTTATGGATGATTTCTGTATTTTTGGAAAATCATACGATGAATGCCTTGGTAATTTCGAAAAAGTATTAACTAGATGCAAAGATAGGAATTTGGTATTGAACTAGGAGAAATACCATTTCATGGTGACAAAGGGTATTGTGTTAGGACATGTCATATTTGAGGACGAAATTCAAGTAGATCATACTAACATTGATTTAATCTCAAATTTACCTACCCCTCATTTTGTTCGTGGTATACATTCATTCCTAGGCCACGCAGGATTTTATAGATGCTTCATTCAAAATTTTAGTGCAATTTCGCGACCTTTGTGTAACCTTTTAGCTAAGGATACACCATTTGAATGGACAACTGAATGTCAATCATCTTTCGACAAACTAAAAGAATACCTTACTACGGCACCTATAATGCAACCCCCAAATTGGAACTTACCTTTTGAGTTAACGTGCGACGTAAGTGATTATGCTATAGGGGCTGTTTTAGGATAAAGGAAAGATAAGAAGCCATCCGTAATCTATTATGCAAGCAAGACGTTAGATGGAGCTCAAATGAATTATTCAACTACAGAAAAAGAATTGCTTACAGTAGTTTTTGCATTAGACAAATTTAGATTGTATTTAATAGGGTCACCTATAGTTTGTTTTACAGACCATGTAGCCTTAAAGTACTTGTTATCTAAAAAAGATACAAAACCACGCCGAATAAAGTGGATTCTACTCTTGCAAGAATTTGATATAACTATTAAAGATAAAAATAAAAAAAAATAAAAAAAATAAAAAAAAAGGGGAGGGGGGGGGGGGGGGGGGGGGGGTTGAAAATGTTGTTGCTGGTCACCTGTTTAGGTTGATATTTGAGGATAAATGTGTGCAAGACTCCTTACCAATTAAAGAATTATTTCCAGACGAACAACTATTGGCGGCTACCACTTTGCCGTGGTATGCTGACATCGTTAATTATCTAGTAACTGGAAAGCTCCTAAGTCACTGTCCTTTCCCCGATAAGAAATGGTTTTTGGCGATAGCAAGACATTTTTACTTTGATGAACCTTATCTATTCAAATGTTGTGCCGATCAGGTAATACAAAAATGCGTGCCAAATGAAGAAATTCAACAAGTGTTACATTTCAGTCACTCCGCTCATTGCGGAGGACATTTTTTCGCTAAGAAAACTGCTATGAAAGTTTTAAAAAGTTGTTTTTATAGCCTTCCTTATTTCAAGATTCATATTTATTTTGTAAAACATGTGCGCGTTGTCAAATGTTAGGAAGCTTATCAAGACAGAACCAAGAACCATTAACGCCAATTATTACTAGAGAAATATTTGACTATTGGGGAATTGAATTCATGGGTCCTTTTTGCTAGTTGTAGAATATGTTTCTAAATGGGTGGAGGAAATACCCACTAGGAGAAATGACCACAACACCGTAATTGCATTCATTAAAAAAATTATTTTATCAAGGTTCGGTACCTTGAATGCAATAATTAGTGATCAAGGATCCCATTTCTGTAACAAAACAATCGACATTTTAATGAAAAAGTATGTGTCACCCATAAAGTGTCTACCGCATATCATCCTCAAACGAACGATCAAGCAGAGCTTGCTAATAGGGAGATAAAACATATTTTGGAGAAAATTGTAAATTCTAACCGAAATGATTGGTCTTCACATCTTTTCGATACTCTTTGGGCATAAAGGACAACCTTTAAAACCAATTTAGGAATGTCTCCTTATAGGCTAGTATACGGGAAAGCATGTCACCTACCCGTTGAGTTAGAACAAAAAGCATATCGGGCGGTTAGATCCTTAAATTATGATATCCAAGAAGGCGGCTTCCTAAGGAAGTTATAACTGAGTGAGCTAGAAATGATGCGTATGAAAATGTGAAAATTAGTCAAGCGCGTACTAAGGTTTATCATAATAAAAATCTTCTACGAAAGCGGTTTACACCCGGATAAAAGGTTCTGTTATACGATTCCCAAATACATCTTTTCCTGGGAAAATTGAAATCAAGATGGCATGGCCCTTACATAGTTAAAAATGTATTCCCTTATGGCACAGTTGAAATCGAGAATCCAATAGCTAATGAGGTTTTTAAAGTAAATGGACATCGACTGAAGCCCTTTTTAGAAGGATTTGAACCAGAGTTGTAGTCAATCTAATTGGATGACCCTGACTATGGTCAACTGTGAATGCACTAATAACATCACAACTATTGTATATTAGTAGAGTAATTACTTTAGTTTTTCTTATTTATTCACTTCACCCATTGTTTTACCATCTCCCGAGATTTCTAGTTGATTGCGGTATCAAACTGCAGGTTATAGTATATGTTCCCTTTCTTGCCAGTTTTTGTACCCCATCAGCTTATTCAAGGACCTATCATCTTTTGACCGAGGACTGCATCTCGTACTTGAGATAGGTGACCTATTATGGATACGCTTACTCCTCTTAGCTCTCTTACTTCGAAGAACATCCATTCTGTTAGTAGTGACGATAGCTATTTTGACAATCTTGGGCCAGTACCAAATGATTTTGTTCCTTATTAGGAGAGGTAGCCTTTGTTGTTGATGTCAGGTGTATTGGATAAGTTGATCCAGCTGGAGATTTCAGAGCGTGGCCCTAACCTTGAGCCCATAGATATGCACGTGATCTGATCTCTCCGCTA
Organism: Hydrangea macrophylla; assembly: GCA_033977485.1. Classification (NCBI taxonomy): domain Eukaryota; kingdom Viridiplantae; phylum Streptophyta; class Magnoliopsida; order Cornales; family Hydrangeaceae; genus Hydrangea; species Hydrangea macrophylla. The sequence goes on along the minus strand of CM066992.1, from coordinate 9,876,791 downwards.
TTATTTGTTTCTACTCCATCTTACTCGTCGAATAGTAGTCCGGTTACTTGGTACTTCTGGGAGCATAACTCCAATTCTTCATCCTCCTATGCTACTTCGGAGGGTACCATTGTATTCCCCCGGGATGACCCCATGTATGATGATGATCCCATAATCTATGACTTGTCACCGGGTATTCATGAGGCAGTTTGCCACCTCATTGGACATCCAAATTGGCCAATTGAGGATATTGTGGAGTTCTTTGTTCTGTTCGATGGGCCTATGGACGATTTAGATTTGCACCGTTTGATCCACAGTTTCATCCTGGTTGGGAGTTGGCGGATGTATTCTTCCATATAGATGTTGTTGTTGTTCTACCATCTCCTCCCCGCGCAGTTGAGGGCTACGACATGATTTTCATTGTTATCATTGAGTATCTTTGCAGTGGGGCACATTTCTTTTTCATTTTTATCTTTCAGCCCCATGCCCGTAGTCGTTGGCTTCTTTGAGTTATCGATGAGGACATCTTGGTTTCAGTTGGGGAGAGGAAATGCTTTGGCATGAAGAGGGAAGACGGAAGAAATAGAATTTTTGAGGATATGTGGATAATAGAAGAATTTACATGCTTTTACATTTATATAGAGATGTACTAAGAAAGTGGCAAATATTCCAATATTTTTTACATTTTTTTAAATGTGGATACGGAGTTTCAGGGAACGTAGTGGTACTAGTGAGTTATAGTATTAGCTTAAGTTTCAGTTTTTCGTTCTCTGTATTTTTCATTTTCCTTTTGGCTCAAAGTTAGGAATGGAGTGTACCTAAAGAGGATTTTCAAATGCATGATCGGAAAGATTTTTACAAATATAAATAAAACGAGTACCTTTTGATTCAAAATATTTAGTTTGGATTGGTTGTGGCTGTTATGAATAGTTCTGTTATTTTAAAATGCTAAATTAGAGGTTTCTGCCAAAAGTGACTAGGATCAGTCACAAAACATGGTCAGAACCGGTCACGAGCATGATCGGCCGCGAAACATAGGTATGACCAGTCGCAGCCATGACCAGTCTCAAAACTTTACCATAACTGGTCCCGCTCTGCAGATTGTGATATACTTGCAAAACCTAAGTTTGTAAAATCACATTCTCAAAAATACAAACCGAGAGAGAGAGAGAGAGAGAGAGAGAGAAGCAATTGAGTTTCCCTTAATTTCTTAGCTAAAAATATATCTTAGGGGAAGATCTCGTAGATTTTTAATCACCAACGTTAGACAAGAGGTGTATGTGTCATAATCTACCCACTCATTACAATCTCTCTTTGGTCTCAGGTAAGAAAACTCGTTTTGATCTCAATCCTTTCTAAATCACCCATGAAAATCAATAATGAGATGGTCTAGGGGTCTTTATTTTTGTTTTTATCATCTGATTTTGAATTTTTTTTTTTTATGGAAATGGTTTCTACGACCTCGATTTTGAAACCCTAGACCAGGATCGGTCCTGCTACTTGAGCATGACCGGTTATGCTAGCTGAGAGTTGTTTCTCTTTGTTTTTCATTGTTCTGTTCTGTTTTTTTCTTTTGTTTTGTCCAGATTCCTTCCTAATGTGTACTATGCATGCGCAAGACAAAGAAAAGCTCATGAACACACCAATTTGGATCCACCTTTGGAACACGGGTATAGGTCACCTGAGGACAAAGACTGGTATGGAAAGTACTTCCAGAATAGAATCTTCGCTATTGAGTGGCACATCGATTTTACCTATTCATCAGTCTACCCTCCCTTCTTTCTTGCCAAACTACGGGTTCAAGGGTGGTTAGACTATATATATATATATATATAGAGAGAGAGAGAGAGAGAGAGAAAAAAAAGTGAATATTACTTTAGTCCGGTTAGCCTCCGCTTCCCTGATTAAGTGGACAGCTAAATCGTTTGTGTATCAGGCATACGTCCATCGTACTCCATTCGATCTCACACCCACTATCGTTTCCCAAGCTATAGGAGTCCCCTTATTCTCCTCCTACTTCTACCCAAAAGGGGATGCCTCTGTGCCCAATGTCTCTGATGATTTTATTGCATCCATCCTCAGGGGGGATACGATTAAGAAGTGGACAGGGGGAAGCTCTATAGGAAAGATTTGACCAAGGAATACCTAGGCTTGTACCTGGTAATCTTTAATTGCCTTTTCTTTAGTAACCATTTAGATTGGATGCATATGTGGAAAGTGAGGGTTCTCTTTACTGTAGGAACCAACCGCCCTACTGTCTTTCTCAATGCTTTATAGACTACCTTAGGGAACCTGCCTTTACCTCAGTCTTGAACCGGGCATTGATGAGTGCTTTGGCTATCCATTCTGTTTGCTTGTTGTCCCATGTCCCTGCTTTACCTGAGGATTTGGTAGAGTGTCCTGAAAAGAAAGAGGCTATTAGCGAAGCCTCTATAAATCAATTTGAGGGGCAAACCAGGAAGAGGAAAAGAGGTGGCATGCTTGCGTCTCGACCTAGGCCTAGGGCGAAGAAGCCGTTGGAAAGGGTGGAGAATACTTTAGAGGTTATCTTGGCTCAACTGAATCAAGAGATGAGAAACTTAAGAGAGGGACAGAATAGGCTGACGAGGGGGTGTGAGGGTGATGGCTATAAAATTAAACATCCAGTTATCTAAATCATAGGAAGAAGAAGAGGATGAAGAGGGAGGATAAGAGGAGAAAGAGCAGGATGACAAGGATATTGTGGAGTGTTCTATATTTGCATGCTTGGTACTGGAGGATAGATAAATACATGTAATGATCATGTTAAGAAGTTTGTGGGTAGCTTTGCTGTAAACCCTCACGAGACAACACTCGTCCTACTAGGGATACCTAGATGTTTAAAGGCTTATTGCATACGCTAAATGCAATCGCGATTCCTGCGAAAGTGAGTTAGGTTTTATTTTAATCTATTTTTTGTTCTTAGTTAGATTTGTAGGTTAATTTTATCTTTGCATTAGTTCATTTCATTACTAGGGACAAGTAATGAGCTAGTTGGGAGGTGTGACAAGCAACAGATATTGCATATTTGGAAGTGCTAATAAGATGAATTATGCATCCCTAATTATAAATACTTATGCTTATTTTAATACAAATGCACAAATGAGGCAATACTGCTAATATTTGCATAAGTATGATATTTTGTAGAATAAAAAGGTAATAAGGAAAATGAAGTGGATAACGGTGATGAAGAAAAGGTTGATTAGAAGACTAAAAGGAAGAAGATCCTGAAAGAAGATTAGGACTGGTCCCGAAACGTGCCCATGACCGGTCGCACTAAAAAGGGCTGGATCGGTCGCGTTCTGCAGAATTGCGGGAAGCAGAGTTTTTCGGATTTAAACTTCCTAAACCTATATATATATTAGATAGTTCGTAGAAAAACGAGACGCTACATACTATATACGAGTTTTAGAGCAGCTTAGGAGATCCTAGGGTTCCTCAAACCCTAGTTTGCATTCAAGTAATTTTGGGTGTTGATTCAAGCTATATTTCAGAAGATTTCTGAATTAAAGTTCATAATATTCAGTCAATACATGTTTTTATTGGTTTCTAATTAGTTTTTTATATATAAATATTTTCAGATATTTCTGTGTGACTGATTTCATCATGTTTTCCATTAATATAGTGATTAGATTCAATTTTACTATGATAGGCTAAATTTCTAGTTAGGGAAGAGCAATGACCTAGTAAATAACTTAATTTCCATGCGTGTTTTCAACGGGCAGCCCTAAATCCAGAGATCATAGAATTTTTAAGTGGGGATTCACAAGATTTTATGTTCTCTAATATGAATAATGTTAACGAGCATAACGTTAATGATTCTCAACTTGGATTTTCAACGGTTTGTGAACTTGCTTCATGGTTTTAGTTTAGTTTAATTAATTCAAGCATCATAGAGTAGCTTTCGCCATGAATCATGCTCATAAGCAATCTGCTCGTACTTCATTAAAAAGGTATAGTTGAACTATTTCTATATCTTTATAACGGTCAAAAGGTATTTTATTATTTTAATTAAACCTATACATTAGAGCCATGGTTTTGGATGATCGGGAGTGCCACATCTTTTCGTAGGCATGGGAGTTAAGAAGTTTACCGTAGATTTGTAATTTCCTAACTTTTTCCCTTATTTAGAAGTATCTTAATTTAATTCGCTATTTTAATCAACTTTTATTTAGTAGTTAATTACTTAGTTACATCACTTTAGTATTTAGATTCTAGTTTATGATAAATTATGAAATTTACGTAGTTGCTTAATTTCAGTTTTAATCTTATTTCCAGCAATTTAATTTTCACAAAAGTTTCTTGTAGTTAATAGTTTCACTTTTATAAAAAAAAAAAAAAAAAAAAAAAAAGAGGAATTAAAATCATTTTTCGAAAGAATTATCTTTTCTTTACTTTTGAAGCTAATAGACTAAGTAAAAATTAATTAAAATTGAAATTATATCTCTCCTTTGGATTCGACCTAGACCTACTAGAAAATATAATACTTGAACGATCACCTATACTTGGGTGTGGCAATTAGAGCACACAATTTTATTCGTGTCAGCGAGCGCTCGAACCTAAAAATGTGTGAAAACACTTTTTTACCCTTCTGCTCTCAAATCTATAAATACTAGGCCATTTTATGCATTTTGGACGTTGCAAAACAGAGTCTTTATGCAGAGAGTGTTGTGAGGGAGAGTTTTTGAAGTTTGTACATAAACAAACATATTTTCATCTTTCATGTCCTCAAGATCATCATCCAAACATGAAACTATCATCCTTGTTGCATTATTAGTGACCTCTCAAGGTTATTGAAGCTGTGATTGTTGAAATCTTAAAATTCTTCTCAAGTATTTGGAGTTTTAGCTCAAGAGTTCATCATCTTCATCCTGATTCTCAACATTTGTATCATCAATTAGTTTTGATAATCTTTATGAGTATTATAACTCACATACTCTATGTTTTTATACATTTATAATCTGTAAATTTGGTTGCATGTGATTATTGGAACTTGGTCTAGCTCATGAACATCACTATCCTCTTTTCTTTCTTCAGTTAAATTAAATGTTCATGATCTAATTGGTTTTGATCCTTTGTGAGTAGTGTAATTCATGTATAATGTGTATATGAACATGTTTAATCTGTTAATCAAGTTGCATGTGAGTTTAAATTTGAGCTTTCATAAATTAAGTTTCAAATTCGTAATTACGTTTCAAAGTAAAACAATCTGCTGGAAACTGCTAAAACCCGAGCGCTCAAGCAAGCGCGGGCACTCGAACCTGGAGCGCTCGAGTGATGTGAGCATATGAGCTTTGCAGTTTTTTGATTTCATGTTTGTTTGAATGATTGAAGTCAATATGGTTTATGCTATAGCTAGTACTATGAGTTTGTTAACCGAACCTGGAACTGTATATGTTACATATATATATGAATGAGCTCGTCAATTCTGTAGTTGTACTGCATGCTTGTTTAGTAGTACCATATTTAAGTAAGCGATCAATTCATTTCCATATGTTGATTCTTCTTATATGTAAATTCCTTATGGTGTTGGATAATTGTTTTGATCAATTCGATGACGAATAATGGAAATGCGTTGGGCCAAATCATTAAGGATATAATAATTGTGAATACGCAAATAATGCACTAAAAATGATAAGTGTGTTGACGGACGTGTGAGCATGCTTGTGTTGCATGATTGAATTAGATGATCTTGTCGATTGTTCCGAGTATGGTTGCATAATGTCATATGACCTTAATGGTCTTATCGTAAAATGTGTTGTGGTCATGACGTGTGTGGTTAGTTGTGTTGCATTCATGTCATATTGTGGTCAGTTGTGTTGTGTTGTGTTGGTGTTGAGTTAGGGCCAATTGTGGGCTAGGCGATTGAGTTAGGGCCAATTGTGAGCTAAGTGATGAAATGAGGGCAATGTGTGGTTGTGTGGTCGTAAGGCATATTAGAGGGCCATGTGTGGCCGTAAGGAGGCCGAATTGGGCATGTTATTGTGTATCATGTGTGACGAAAGCTAGTATTGTCGGTTTAGTGTTGTTGTGGTTGTGGGCAGAAACTAGTATTGTCAAGTTATGAGTTGTGGGCACGGTAGATTCGTGCGTGCAATATTGCATTGATGTGGTTGCATAGTCGAGAAGAAACGTTGGATTTGGGTAAGAACTTTTATGATGATTCGATAATTTCTAAGTGGTAATGTAAATGGTGTATATGTTCATATTGTTTGTGCTTTGTAGTATTTCACTCAGCTTTCGGCTGATGGGCGTGTGGCCCTGGACATCCGTGTTTAGCCGCTTTAGTTCCAGGTGTTGGAGATGCCGTTTCGCTGAGCGAGTACCATGAAGAGGAGAACGTGGACGAGGTAGTCTAGGGCTTCGTCAATTGAAGAGAAGTTTGTGTTGCTGAAGCCGTTTTGTTCCCGATAGGGAAATTTATTATTTATCTATTATGTTGTTATTGTTATTATCGGCCGTTTGGCCTCTAGACTTTTGTCTCTTTTAATTTTTGATGATTGTAATATAAGTATGTATAACTGAGACTTTTAAGACTCTGAAGTTGCTTCCGCTAAACTTAGAACATTTCCACTGCTACTATTACTCTGATATTTTATTTAAGTTGGTGTTTGGACAATCATGCGATCTGTAACTTGTTACTAGCCTACAGGTCCGATAAGAAAGCTTACTTCCCTTAATTATCACAACGCTGGGGGTTTGACAGAGAATGAGTCAGTAACATGGACCTATAGTCCATGGCATTTTAAGTGGTGTCATTGAGTCACATGTAGTGAGTCGGAACGCGTAAGAACGATAACATCAAGAGGACACTTCTTAATGCAAATGCTGTAAAATACTTCTTATTATGCTACTTTGCTAGTTTATTACTCACTCGATTTTCACAAGCTGACGGAGTTTATGCCACTGGATATCCCTACATCCAGCTTTCCAGACCTATGATTATGCAGGTGAGGAGCTTGTTGAAGAAGGCTACTATCCAGAAGAGGACTATGCTTGGGATGGCAGTACTGAAGATGGGACCAGAGAAGGAAGTCATCCAGATGACGACGATGTCTTTGCCACTTGAAGTTTAGGGCTAGATCGTAGTTGTCTTTTAATTCTATTTTCAACTATGTTACTTTTATAGTTGATGAGTGTGCCTTAAGACCCTGATTTCAGTTTACTACTAGAGTTGAGTTTTGTAATAAGATCTCTTAAACATAGTGATATGTCCAAAATAATCTAGCCATGAAGCCAGCCTGCCACATCACCAAGAGGTGCCGGTTACTTCGGTAAAGGTGCCAATAGCCGAGCTATCCCGAGGTGTTTATCAGGACCGGGCGGTTTGTACCAACAGGCCGGGCATGAAGGTCGCGGCGTCCCGTGACCCCGTCCTATCCAGCAGTTTCCTAAACTAACTACAAGTCTGAAAGATGGAAGATGGCAGTTTCCTAAACCACTTAGGAAACTTTCCCCAAATTATGCCAATCAAATTGCAATCAGATTAGGTTTCCTAATCCTATTAACTTACCATGTAAGGGTTGACTCTTGTATCTATAAAAGAGCCCACCTACCCTGTCAATGGGGATCCGATCCGCAAATAATTCTCTAGCTCATAGCATACAATAGAGAACTCACCATCATACGCATATACCCGGCCGGTATTACTGGTAGTGTCGCGCATCTTTGTTGGCTCACCAGGCCCGCCGGTGATCTGCTAGTGAGAGCGCACAGACGCAACCGTGGATGTAGGTCACCTCATTAACGGGACCGAACCACATACAAATTGTTATTGTCTTATTTTCTCTCTCTAAACCCCTCTTACCAGTTTTAGGCATCATCAGTTTGGCGCCGTCTGTGGGAAACGACATAGTCTTCTCATCAACAAATTCTTCTGATCAACATGCCGCCAAAGACGGGTAAAAAAACTACTGTTCCGACCGGTCAGGAGAACCCGCAGCCTGAGCAGCAGGCTGCCTCCATGACCACCGAACAGATAATGGCGACACTTGCACAACTCTTGGAGGGCCAGCGCTGGACACAAGAACAGATGGAGGCGCTTTTGGCCCAGCAGGGGAAGCATCCTGCATTAGAAAATCAGCCTGAGAAAAGCGCCCCTATTCAAAGGCCTGCTCGCGCACGAAGGCAAGCCCGTTCCGCGCAGGTGTCCCCACCGGACCGGGAACACCCCGCTGATGGAGAGCGCAGCCAGGCGACCAGGCACTCGCAAAGACGAGCTTGGCCCGATCCTCACCGGGTAGAGGTCGCCAGGACTATTATCAACCGGCGGTGTGCGGCCAGAGGGAAAGAGTCAGGACGGACGGCCCGGAAATCGGCCGAGGACCCTTCGGCCCTGAGCCGGGGGGATCTTAGGCACAATCTTTCCCGGACCAGGAGCCGGGCCCTATCCCCGAGGTTGACACGCTTTGAGGATGAGGCCTTGTCATTCGATCCTACCTACCGCTCAGATATAGATAGGAGAACTGGGCGGAATGACGTCAAGGCCCAGGTCGAGGAACTGCAGCAGCAGATCGAGAGGTTGAACTGCAAGTCCGACCACGACCACACCAACACGGAGACTGAGTCACCCTATACCACTCGGGTGACACGGTTTCCCATTCCAGGGAAGTTCAAACCCCCTCACCTCAGCTCATATGACGGCACAGGAAGTCCGGTAGACCACATCCGCACTTACAAGGCTCAGATGGCGCTGGTCACCACGGTGGACAAGCTACTGTGCCTGGCCTTTCCCAGTACCCTCAAGGGGTCGGCCTCATAGTGGTTCCATGCTTTAAAGCTCCAGACGGTTGATGATTTCAAAGCCCTCAGCAAGCTGTTCATCAGCCAGTTTGTCAGGATGCTCGACTGGTCGCAACCGGACACTCAGCTGCTGACCGTCAAGCAGCGCAAAGGGGAGTCCCTGAGGCAGTATATGGACCGTTTTAACCTGCAAAGGCTCCAGATTCGCAATCTTAATGAAACGGTCGCAATCATGGCCTTCTGTTCGGGGGTTCAACACACCAAGTTTGCCACGTCGTTCCATCGTGACCGACTGGCAACCCTGGTGGAGCTCTCGGAGAGGGTCAGAAAGTACATAGATACTGAAGAGTTCCTGAAGGCGAAACGCGCTGGCCAGGCGGGAGACGAATCCCCGAAAGCCAAGCGCAAGCGTGAAGGATTCGAGAAGGGCTCGGGAAAGAAGCCAAAACAAGATCAGAAGGATGCCCGGGATCAGCCCCCGATCGCTTTCACACCCCTTTCCCGGCCCCATACATGAAGTCATGGCCGCCGCAAAGGCGCAGAGGTTGCTTCAGCAGCCAGCTAAACTCAGAGTTCTGCCCGATAAGAGGAACTGGGACAAGTTCTGCCGCTACCACAGGGATCACGGCCGGAGGATTGCTTTAAATTAAAGATAGCAATAGAGAAGCTGATCGAGCAGGGACACCTCGCGGAGTTCGTCACAGCAGATAGACGACCCCGTCAGGACACCCAAGCTCCCAATCAGCCACCACCACTCGACCACATCCACGTGATCTCCGGAGGAACATCAGGCGGAGGAGATTCATTGTCGGCACGGAAGAGGCATGCTCGGGCATCCCGTGTGGATGTCGGGCAGGTCCAATCCACCGACTCCTCCCCAACCGATGTTCTAACATTCACGTTCGACGACTTGCAGGGTGTCCACTGCCCCCATGATGACCCGCTAGTAGTGACGCTTTCTATAGCCAACTATATGGTCAAGAGGGTGCTAGTGGACACATGCAGCTCGTCTGACATCATGTTCACGTCGGCATTCGATCAACTCGGGATTGCCATGGATCGGCTCCGGCCGGTTGCTACACCCCTGGTCGGATTTAATGGTTCCAGCACACAACCGCTCAGGACAATCGAGCTTCCAATTCTCATGGGGACCTACCCCCAGCAAGCTTCCGTGCTGACCAGTTTTGTGATCGTAGAAGCCCCGTCGGCCTATAATGTCATCCTTGGAAGGCCGACCCTTAACAAGGCTAGAGTGGTCGTCTCCACCTACAGCTTAACAGTGAAGTTCCCAACTCCTCAGGGACCCGGATGCTTGCGTGGAGATAAGACTACCGCCCGGAATTGCTATGTCAGCTCATTACGCTAGGAGGCCATCACCGAAACTCTAAACGTTCAAGAAATAGACCCCCGGGACCAGAGCGACGCGGTAGGTCCGGTGGAAGAATCGAAAAGTGTGACACTAAATCCCGAGTAACCTGACCGCACGATCAGCATTGGCACCCTACTGGAGCCCGGCTTGAAGGAGAAGCTGACCCAGTTCCTGAGGCAAAACCAGGACGTTTTTGCTTGGAGCCATGAGGATATGCCCGGGATTGACCCCCGGGTAATGTCCCATCGGCTCAATGTCAGCCCGGATTGCCGCCCAGTGAAGCAGAAAAGGAGGAGCATGGCCCCCGAGAGGCAGAAAGTAGTGAGCGAAGAGGTCGAGAAGCTCCTCAAAGCCCATTCCATACGAGAAGTCCACTACCCCGACTGGCTAGCCAATGTGGTACTTGTCAAAAAGAGCAGCGGGACGTGGAGGATGTGTGTAGACTTCACCGACCTCAACAAGGCTTGCCCCAAGGATTGCTATCCGCTACCCAGAATAGACCTCCTTGTGGACTCCATGGCAGGCCACTCACTCCTCTCATTCATGGTTGCTTACTCGGGGTACAACCAAATCAGCATGTACCCCGGGGACAAAGAGAAGACGGCGTTCATCACTAACCATGGCACGTATTGTTACAAGGTTATGCCATTCGATCTCAAGAATACCGGGGCTACCTACCAGCGCCTGGCCAACTATATGTTCAAAGACCTCATTGGAAAGTCTATGGAGGTGTATGTGGATGATCTGCTGGTCAAGAGCTGAGACGAGACCGACCACCTCGAGCATCTGGCTAGGGCCTTCAGCATTTTGAGAAAATTCAGGATGAGGTTGAACCCGGCCAAATGCACCTTGGGCGTCTCGTCCGGGGAATTCCTGGGCCACCTAGTCAGCAGATGGGGGATTGAGGCAAACCCCAAGAAGATCAAAGCCATCATCAACATGCGGTCGCCCAAATTAACGAAGGAAGTACAGAGTTTAGCCGGACGGGTGGCCGCACTGAACAGATTTGTCTCCCGAGCAATCGATCGGTGCCTGCCATTCTTCAAAATCCTCCGCAAAGCATTTCAGTGGTCAGAAGAGTGTGAAGAGGCATTCCAGGAACTCAAGAAGTACCTGGCGTCCCCTCCTCTACTCTCAACACCCGTGCCCGGGGAAGAGCTATTTTTGTACTTGGCAGTGTCACCATCGGCAGTTAGCTCGACCCTCATTCGGGAAGAGCACGGGATACAGCTCCCCGTGTACTACACCAGCCGGGCGTTACAGGGCGCAGAGAGCAAATACTCCCGCATCGAAAAACTGGCGTTCGCCCTCATCACCTCGGCCCGAAGGCTCCGCCCGTACTTTCAGGCCCATGCCATTGTGGTCCTCACAGATCAACCTCTCCGCAGAATCCTTGGCCGTCCAGACACGTCCAGGAGGCTCGTTAAGTGGGCCTTGGAGTTAGAAGAGTTTGAAGTGATCTACCGACCCCGGACAGCCATCAAGGGACAAGCTGTGGTAGACTTCTTGGTTGAGTTCACATATCCCGAGGACCCGGTTGAAGAGTCTGAGCCACCGGCCCTACCACCCGGGTTACACTCCGATATCCCTACCTGGTTACTACACGTGGACGGTTCATCTAATCAGCAAGGCAGTGGGGTAGGAATCATCCTGACTACCCCCGACGGTATCTATCTCAAATATGCACTAAGATTTGGGTTCCGTGCCTCCAACAACGAAGCCGAATACGAAGCCCTCCTGGTCGGATTGCAGTTGGTCATCTCTATGAGTGCACAACAGGTTCAGGGATACAACGACTCCCACCTCGTGGTCAACCAGGTTAACCAAGAGTACGAAGAGCGGTAAGACAACATGGTAGCCTACTTGGCCCTTGTCCGAGCGGTTTCCAAGAAGCTCCGAGGATTCTCCATCACGCAGATACCCAGAGAAGAAAATACCAGGGCCGACCGGTTGGCTCGCCTTGCCTCATCTTCTGAGTCAGACTTGCTCGGGATAAGGATAGAATACCTACCCGAGCCAAGTGTGATTAACTCTGGAGGCATGGAGGTAGATCCGGTCACCTTGGGACCCAGCTGGATGGACCTGCTCGTGACATTCTTGACAACAGGGATGCTACCAGATGAGAAAGAAGAGGCCCGCCGGGTCAAATACCGGGCGGCCCGATATCATCTTGTTGACGGTGTCCTCTACAAGAGGGGATTCTCTATCCCATACCTCCGCTGTGTCCACCCCCACAGGTCCCAGCGATATTGTTTGAAATCCACGAAGGAGTGTGCGGGAACCACATCGGAGGCCGGGCACTCTCCGGAAAGGCCCTGTTGCAAGGTTATTACTGGCCAACCATGGCCCGAGATTCGCAAGATTACGTCCGAAGGTGTGACAAGTGTCAAAGATATTCTCCCATGATCAACCGACCGGTAGAACTCCAGACGCCAATCCACAGCCCATGGTCGTTCGCCCAGTGGGGAATCGACATTGTCGGTCCCCTACCGACGGGAAAGGGACAGGTCAAGTTCGCAGTCATCGCTGTTGATTACTTTACCAAATGGGCAGAGGCCGAGCCCTTGGCGACAATAACCGAAAGGAAAATGGAGAGCTTTGTGGAAAGGAATATTCTCAACAGGTTCGGCATTCCTCGGGTCCTGGTCAGCGACAATGGCAGACAATTCGACACACCTATCTTCAGGCAGTTTTGCTCGGGCTACGGGATACTGAATCATTACTCCTCCCCAGAGCACCCACAAGCCAACGGTCAAGCCGAGGTAACCAACTGGACAATCTTGCAGTCAATCAAAACAAGGCTTGAAGGCGCCAAAGGGATGTGGGCTGAAGAATTACCGACCCTCCTGTGGGCCTACCGCACAACACCCCAAGCGGAAACAGGCGAGACGCCGTTCTCTTTAATCTACGGATTTGAGGCGGTGGTCCCCACAGAGCTCGGGTTGCCTACATACCGGGTGGCTAACTTCAATGAGCCGGATAACGAAGAAGCCCTCAGGTCAGAACTGGATCTGGTGGATGAAAAGAGAGACCAAGCCTACCTAAAGGTGGCAGCCTACAAGCAAAAGGTCTCGCGGTATTACAATAGCAAGGTGAAGCACTGCAGTTTTCAAGTCGGAGACCTCGTCCGTAAAGCAGTAAACCAGTCTACCTGGATCCCGAGCCATGGGAAATTGGGGGCAAACTGGGAAGGCCCTTATAAAGTAACCCGGGTCAACCGACCGGGAACCTACTGGCTACAGAGCATGGACGGACACGATCTCTCTCATCCTTGGAATGTGCAACACCTCCGCAAGTATCACCAATAACATTTGGCCACGGGAATTTAGTATTGATAGAGAAATTTCTTTTTGTAACTCTAACTGAGCAAATGCTATAAATTAATTATTTTTAAATAAAATTGAATAGTTTACTTTTACAAATTTACTCTCGTCAGTACACCGTGCAATGCTCAAAAGACCTTGGGCCTAACCTCAAGGCACAAAAGACCTCGAGCCTGATGTATATATATATATAGTCTTTTTTAATTACATATACATATATAGATGTATATATATTAGGAATTAAATAAATGTGCATTTGAATTTTAAAAATCCTATATTAAGCTAGGGGTGGAATGGTCTGAAATATTTTTGTGGACCTATCTTCAAATAGTTTATTGTGTTGGGCCTATTATAACAAAGATATATTAAATAAGATTTAATACTAGTTAACCCATAAAAAAACTAGTATATATAAGTTTTAGAATCTCATATTAATAAATTTTTTTTCAGATTTTTATCTGGTCTACTCCCAGTAAAAAAAAAAGGTAATACTTGGGGCACAACCTTCATACAACCTCCTCAAAAGATGTGTCTATCTCTTTCCTGTGTCACTGTGGGGTCCAGTGACATCACAGGAGAGAGATAGACTCATCTTTTAGGGAGGTTGTATGAAAGTTGTACGAAGGTTGTGTCCCAAATATTACTCAAAAAAAAAAAAATTTCCATAACAAGCCCTTCGAATCAAAACCACCAAAACAGTGACCGCCCTCGGATACATATACTGTTCATTTCAGCGGGAGAGTGAAGAGAGAGAGAGAGAGAGAGAGAGAGAGAGCGCGCGCCGCCAGCAACACCATTGCGTCATCTCAAAACCCTAGTAGTACAACACTAATGGATTCCGAGTCAACTCAGCACCAGCAAGGCCAAATGGCGGTGGTTCTCGGCCCCGATTCAACCCACTTCGAAACCCTTATTGCCCACCTCATGTCCTCCTCCAACGACCAACGATCTCAGGCCGAACTCATCTTCAATCTCTGCAAGCAAAACGATCCCAACTCACTCGCTCTCAAACTCGCTCATGTCCTACAGTACTCTTCCCACCTCGAAGCCCGAGCCATGTCCGCCATTCTACTCAGAAAGCAGTTAACTCGGGGTGACGACTCAACATCATCATCATCATCATCATCATATGTGTGGCCTCGATTCTCTCCTTCCACTCAGTCATCTCTCAAATCGATCCTACTCTCTTGCGTACAACGTGAAGAAGAATCCAAGTCCATCGTCAAGAAGCTATGCGATACAATCTCGGAGCTCGCGTCTGGTATTTTGCCCGACAATGGCTGGCCTGAACTCTTGCCCTTCATGTTCCAATGCGTCTCTTCTGATTTGCCTAAACTTCAGGAATCGGCTTTCTTAATCTTCGCCCAGTTGTCCCAGTACATCGGCGAATCCCTAATCCCACACATAAAGCACCTCCATGCTGTGTTCTTACAGTGCTTGTCTGCTTCATCCAACTCCAATGTCAAGATTGCGGCACTCAGTGCTGTTATCAATTTCATTCAGTGCTTGTCAAACTCGAGCGACCGCGATCGGTTTCAAGACTTGTTGCCGGCTATGATGCAGACTCTGACGGAAGCTTTGAATTGCGGGCAGGAGGCCACAGCTCAAGAAGCCCTTGAATTGCTGATCGAATTGGCCGGGACGGAGCCGAGGTTCCTGAGGAGGCAATTAGTGGAATTGGTTGGTTCTATGTTGCAGATTGCGGAGGCCGAATCACTGGAAGAGGGGACCAGACATCTTGCGATTGAGTTCGTGATTACACTCTCCGAAGCAAGAGAAAGGGCTCCTGGAATGATGAGGAAGTTGCCGCAGTTCATAAGTAGGTTGTTTTCGATATTGATGAAGATGCTGTTGGACATTGAGGACGATCCTTCATGGCATAGCGCAGAGAGTGAGGACGAGGACGCGGGAGAGACAAGCAATTACAGTGTTGGTCAGGAATGTTTGGATCGGTTGTCTATGGCTTTGGGTGGAAATACGATTGTCCCTGTTGCTTCGGAGCAGTTGCCAGCATATCTGGCTGCTCTGGAATGGCAGAAGCACCATGCAGCACTAATCGCACTTGCCCAGATTGCTGAGGGATGCTCAAAGGTATATAACAAATTGTTGCATTTAAGACTATGTATGGTTCATTGATTTAGGGACGAAAGGAAAGGAAAACGTAAAGTAAAACACCAGTATGATTAATAAGGAAACTAGTTACAAGAATAGGAAGAAGAAGAAAATATAATGAGAAATAATTAGAAAACTTAGAATTTTGTGAGTCACTTCCCTCTTTCTTCTTCTTCTTCTTTTTTTTTTTTTGAAGTAATAATTATATTTGAATTTTTGAATGTATAAGCAATGAAGCATGGACATGGACACCCCGACATGCCCAATCCAAACCCGAGCCAGCTCACCACCAATTGGGACGGGCAGGCCATTTTTCCATGCCTAGCTGCATATATTAGTTTGGAAATCAACTTGACTGAGAATTGTCAAGAAAAAAAAAGAGAGAATTTTTCCATGTAATGTTCTTGTCTCAATGTGAGATTAGAGCATTGTATTTATAGGGAATAAGAGAGAACAAAATTATACGATTTACGACCATAAAATTAGCAAGAAATAAAAAACACAATAAAATCAAATTTGATATTATTTTCTAAATATTTTCATATCTTCCATGATCCACAAATTATGAGAAGATTATGAAATATTCTTCAACATTCCCCCTCAAGCTGGAGCAAAGATATCAACTAAGTCCAGCTTGCCACAAATAGAGTCTTGTAGGGAGCCGGCCGCCGAAAGTGCCAAGAGTGCCACAAGGGTGTAATGGGCGTAGAGTGCCACTAGGGCATAGAGTTCCGGCTTGCCAAAAGTAGAGTTGATTGCATGTGTGATCAGTGACATTGCCAAGAGCTTGAGAGTTCCGAGAGTGTTGCGTGGGTCGAGAGTGCCACTAGGGGCCAAGAGGGCTGGGCGAGAGAGCCTGGTTGATCGAGAAGCGTAGGCGAGAGAACCCAAAGATAAAGATAAGCCACGATGGCTGAGAGTGTTCACGTAGGATTGTCATACATAAAGCATGTACCAAACAAACACTTAACCTAGAGAGATCAAACATGTCTTTAGTTGGGGGAGATTCCTCATCTCGGAATTTTAGAAGGGCACAGATCGAAAATATAGTAGTCACAAACAAGGAGCCAAAACCGACCTTTACAGGTCTATTCGCCCAACAAGAGTCACAAAACAATTGCAGGCCTTAAGCATAGATCGTGAGAGTAGATCATGACTGGCCAGAATGTTTAAGAGAAGCGAAGGTTCTGCTGTCACAATTCACAATGACCAAAGAGAGGAACGGCGGGTGGCGGTGAACCACCCGCCGACTAAGCGGAAGATTGAAGTGAGACTAGGTAGGAACAACATACTCTGAAACCATGTCAAAAATGAAAGAGAATTTTTCTATGTAATGTTCTCATCTCAATGTGAGATTAGAGCCTTGTATTTATAGGGAATAAGAGATAACAAAATTACACGATTTACAGCCATAAAATCAGCAAGAAATAAAAAGCACAATAAAATCAAATCTGAAATTATTTTCTAAATATTTTCATATCTTCCATGATCCACAAATTATGAGAAGATTATGAAATATTCTTCAACAGAATGATTTTCCTTGTCCTGGCAATTTCTTATAAATTTCACTTGAATCATTGCATTTTTTTCTTTTCTTTTTTATTTTTATTTTTTTCTTTTGGGTTTTGCATCATTGATGGATAAGAAGCCTGTTGACATATTTATAAATCAATGCATTTACTTCGGTAGTTTTTCCCTGGCAGACTGATGATTTGGTTGTTTTTGTTTAGCAATACAGCCCACTGGTTCTTATACTAATTTCTCATTGTGTCCTTGTTGCAGGTGATGATTAAAAATTTGGAGCAAGTGGTGACCATGGTTTTGAATTCGTTCCAAGATCCTCACCCTCGTGTGCGATGGGCCGCTATTAATGCGATTGGGCAGTTATCAACAGATTTGGGGCCAGATTTGCAGGTTGAGTACCATCAAAGGGTGCTTCCAGCTCTAGCTACAGCTATGGATGATTTCCAAAATCCCCGTGTCCAGGTTAGTAAGTTTGGCTCAATGCTTTGAGGGTTTTAATTAATAGATTATAGCTTTTCCTTCCTGGATGGATAATTTTCAAACATAACAATTGACTCTAGTAAATTCAGTCTTTTCTGGATATATACCATAATCATTGCTCTCAAGTTTAGCGATTCATATCTTTTGGGTGGGTAGGCATTGATGTTAGAATGAATCGGAGATTTTAAACTGTATATTCATAGTTCTATGTAATCACGATCATTTAGGGCTTTTGGTATTTGTTAGTGCGACTGAAGGAACGAAATGTCTCTCTCTCCCCCCTCTCACTTGTGGAGAAAAATGGTAACTAACTCGTTAATGAAACATTTTGGTTGGACTTTGGTGCAAGTGTTTAATTTCCAAACTTTGGAAGGGCTCGATATTTGTAGTGCGTTGGAGGTAGCGGTGGATGTTTCCAAATCATAGGAAGCAAGGATACTCCTAGAGGTGTAACGTGTTTGTGTTGGTCCTGTCGGATACCATGTCGCAATGACACCTGCTTGGCACTCCTTGACACGTACCGGACACCAAAATTCTTGTCCTACTTTTTGTTTAATTCTTGGTTGAATTACACGTCTTCTGCTGAGTTTCACTATTATTACACTTCCCCCCCCCCCCCCCCCCCCCCCTTTGAGGTACGAGAAATTGCAGTGGCTTCGTCCCTCTTTGTGTTGGTTGCTTGATACGTGAACAACAATTAGTGAATTACATGTTTGCCCTTCTGATACAAATGACTACTTTAATTTGTCTGGTCAAACAAGTCCCGACATTTTGAATAACATCGATGCTCTTTAACAAGATATGCATATGGCTATATCTATGCGCATACACGACGTATACATATAGATGGGGTGTGTGTGTGTGTTCCAATAGTTTTCCCCTCTCTGCCTCTTTTTTTTCGTGTGTGTGTTCCAAATAGTCTTCCCCTCTCTGCCTCTTTTTTTTTTTTTTCCTCTCTCTCTCTCTCACACACACACACACACTTACACCCCCCCCCCCCCCCCCCCCCCCCCCCCCCCCCCCCCGCTTCACATAACAGTTGAAAAGATCACCCTATGGTACGAGCTTCTTGGCTTCCTCTCTCTTCTTGTTTTGGTCCACAACCTTTGCGGGTATGGGGGCTTGGTGGTGGAAGGTTTTTGTGGAAATGTATTTTTGAATTGTGCGGTGGAGTTATTCCCCTATAGTGATGGTTTTGGTGATTACCATTGGAACAACATCCTCAACTCCTACTCTCAGTGACAATAGGACTTGGATGGATCCTCCAGAGAATCTGGAAGAGGCGAAGGGAGGGGGTTTAACAATGGATGCATATGGAAACACCAGATTGAGTGCAAATGTGAGTAAGAGAGTTTGACTAGTTTCTCGTTTCGATATTAAACCCATTTTGTAGTTCTACATAGTTAACTAAGGGTGTGTTTGATAACCCAATTAAGTGGTGAAAATGAAAATTTTCAGCATTTAATTTTTTTCAGTGCGTTTGATAATATACCACTTAATTTGAAAAAAGCAGCCAAGTCCACTGAAAATGTTAAGTGAATTTTTTTTTACCGAAAATAATCACTAATGCAGTCTATTTTAGTTCTTGAAACACTGTTTTCAGTATTGCAAATACAAATCACTTAAAATTTTCAGTACTTAAATTCAGCACTTAATTTTCAGTACTTAATTTTCAGTTTTATCAAACGCACCCTAATATTTTTACTTTACCTTGTGCCAAACCTTTTTAGAATTTAGTTGAAGGCAACTGCATTTGATAATGAACCAACCTTGTGTTGAATAGGATGGATTTGCTTGTGTTTGCTGTAGAGTTTTATGAAGCAATAATTAACATATTGAATTCAAAACCACAAAACCCCCTGCCGGCTACCGCTCAAGAGGGATGCACAAAGAAAGACTAAAGGAGAGCCATAACGGATATTGTTGCTCTTATGACGATTGTATTGATAAATGAAGAGAAAGGGCATACATAACTCAATTGGGATTATTTCGACAACACTTGGTTGAAATGAAAATGTATCTCTTTATAAAAATTATTATAATCATATTGATATTTAGATGCATATTTAATTTAAGAGAAATAGAATGTTGAGAGAGGGGGGTATGATGTATAGAGAGAGGCGGGGAGGGAAATGCAAAAGGTGTAAAAAGTGGTGGGGAGTTTCATAATTTAAATTTAAGAAAGTGGTGAAGAGTGCGAACAATTTTGGACCATTAGATGATGACACACATCAAGGGTCCAAAGTGCCCTAGTCGTCAAAGGCATTCGTTGTATATTATAAATATAATATATATATATATTGATGTCAAATATTTGGTTAGAGAAGAAAAGAAGAATGAGACGAGAATTTGTATGTGGTCCGCCCTGTTAATGAAGAGACCTACGTCCACATGTGTGTCAGAGCACTTGCACCATAATATCAAATCGCCGGGGGTCTTTGGTGAACCAACAATGGGGATGGAGCTACCAGAAACCGGCCGGGTGAGTGTGTATGCGTAAGAATAAATGTCCGATCCCTTCTATCAGGGTGAGGGTTCTCTTTTATAGTATAAGAAACCTCCTCGTACAAGGTAAGTTAACTGATTAGGTAATACAATCTGATTGAGATTGATTAGCACAAATCGTGGGAGTTTCCTAATTGGATTAGGAAACAATCTACTCTTTCCATTAGTCTTCTAGCTCGTGTAGGAAACTGTCTGAAACATTTTGAATCACGTCATGGGACGTGGCTGGGCTATGCCTGTGCCGAACCGAGCACGTACGGCGTTCCCGACCTATTGGTCGGGCCCTGATGATACTGGCGTACCGCTCGGGCTGGGTAAGAGCGGAGCTTTTGCCTTCATTGGACATTTTTGTACATATCATATATATATACTAGTTGGAGCCCTGCGCGTTTTGCGTAGGAAATTTAATTGTGTCGTTTCGTGTGATTAAGTGGTTGTTAAAAGTGTATAATAAGATGTTAAAACTGTTAAATATGAAATTGTAAATGTAACTATTTAATCTAAAACTCTTCTTACGGAAGAAGTTGATAACTCTGACTATCTTATAAATAAGTAGTAAAGTTACATAATAAAGCGCCACTAAAAATATTTGACACATGTAGGGTATTTCCTCTAAAAAAAGGGCATGAATGTGTTTGTAGGCCATAATTGATATTCGAATACAATCTATAAATCCTGAATTTGAGGGAAGAAGTTGACCAAAATGTAAATATTAGTGACCAATTCATAATAGCTACTAAAATAGCCACTCTATTTGACATTTTAAATATACCAGAACTTAAATTTTAGAGAAGAAGTTGACCAAAATGTGAAATTAGTGACCAATTCCTAAATAGCCACTAAAATAGCCACTTTTTATAACTTTTTAAAGTGAATAATAAATATCCCAAAACTTGTTGATCTAAATGCAATTACACATATTACAATATATGAGTCCTAAATTTGAGAGAAGAAGTTGAGCAAATTGTAAATATTAGTGACCAATTCCTAAATAACCACTAAATAGCCAATTTTTTTTTTACTTTTTATGAATTGAATAATAAATATCCCAAAAATTATTGACCTAAATGTAATTAGACACAAATTGTTGATTGAAACCTCATTTGAGAGAAGAAGTTGACCAAATTGTAAATATTAGTGACCAATTCCTAAATAGCCACCAAAATAGCCACTTTTGTTGACTTTTTTTTGAAGTCAATAATAAATATCCTAAAAATTGTTAACCCAAATGTAATTAGGCACAAATTTGTTGATTAAAACCTCATTATATTAAATAAGATTTCAAGAGCTGACTTGAATGTAATTATTTATCCAAAATGACAGATTTACCTTTAGACAAATCAATATATCCTTACGATGTATAGATAGACTAGGGAGGTACACGTGCAAGGCACGTGGAGATTCTGTTGCCCAGTGCACAAAAAAATACATGTTTAGCATAATGAAACAATATTGGAGAGCCACAAAAAATCGCTATGTATGTGCGTAACTATGTGTGCTTGGTACTCAAATATGCTAGAAAAGAGGATCTCAACTTGGGAGAAATGGTAAACTAACACATTTCATGTGGCAGCCTTCGTTCACAATTGAGTATGTAAATGCAAGTAAAAATTGTACATCATCAAACATGCTACAATTCACCATATACACATTGAGGGTATTAAAAAAAATAAATAGAAAACCAGCATTAGCATCTAGTGCAGGCACAACTTTCGATTCTTTGGGACTCTTTCTACAGAAGTGGAGACCGTGTTTTCTATCGGCAGCTGCGCTTTGCCCAAGTATTAAGAGTATAAATTAATAAGGTTTTACAGAAAAACAAACCACTTCCTATTAGTTCAAGGGTGCCATGAAGAAAAGAAATTTCTAAACATAATAAATCCCACATGTAAATTTTCACAAGCAAACAAAAAAATTTATTCATGACACTTTTCACTGTAAATTATATAAAATACATGTGACATATCCTTAGAAGCTGTCTGATAGCAACTTTTGTTTTCTCATGAATAGGAAAAATCGATAAAGCACAACTGAGAATAGGGGAATACCTTCTTGCATGCTCATCTCGAAGTTTGGCATTGAACTCCTTCATCGGTGGGTACTCGGGCAAACTTGATGGATCGCAAAGAAGAGGCTTTAATTGAAGAACTGAAAAAGAATGTCAAGAAAAAATGCATAGCTCAATAGCAAATTACAATAAAGTAACAATAATCCAAATTGGAGTCAATTTTAAGGCATAATTACTAACAATAATCCAAATTGGAGTCCATTAGTTCAATATTGAAAAGTGGATAGATGAGATGTGCACAAAGTGGGTTTTTAAGACTACTCTCATTGCCAACACAATTGTTCTACCAACAAGTTCTTTCCCACGATTAATATTTCATGTTTTCATGATTTAAAGCACTATGGAAAGCAAAACCAATGTTCAGACACCAAGATCGAAAGGTAAAATCTTCCAAACAGGGACAATACCTCTGTTTTCTCAAGGCATGATCAACTTCCCTGAAAACAATTCTGCAAGGATGCAACCAGCTAAAATAGAAACTCCATAATCTACAACTGTAAGCAGAAGATCAGAAGGTCCACACGACTTGTAAGAGGGTAACAAACTATACACTCCCCATATTGGCAAGCATAACACAAATTGTGCACTGTCGAAAATGCGGTACTTTCAACAAAGGGGATGGGGGAAAAGGTTAGGAGATTCGAAACATAGTATGTACATCATGTGGTCTTGACAAGGGTTATTACCATCGAATCAACTTTTCAATATTGAACTAATTTGAAGAACCCAGTTTGTGCACATCTTATCTATCCACACGGAAGATCAATTCCTTGTTAGATACCATGTGCCTTGTAAATCTCAGTTCCCCTCTTGCCTACTAACCTCAACCAAACAACAAAAAAGGTGTAGTGTTGCTCGTGTGAGGATTACAACTTTTAACAAAATGGAGCGAGAGAGAGAGAGAGAGAGAGAGAGAGAGAGAGAGAGAGAGAGAGAGAGAGAGAGAGAGAGATTGGGAATGGATTTCCCATTAATACAAGCACATTTACCAAACACTTGAATGTATGAAAGAAACACTTGAATATGTAAAAGAAACATATAACTGATTCTTGACCTTCACAAACAGCGCCTAACGTTTAAGCAAATGATAAGATTCCTTTTCGTTTAGTTTAGTTCTGTTTATTTACCTAACGACCACTTTCATGGTAAGGTCAAGATCTACGTGCCTAGGAGGCTGATGTACGGTTCTATGCTTCTTTTTTTCATATCTTTTCAATGAGCTTGGTTTTTCATATGGGAATATTATCCTTAGGGCATGTACCATCCATGTGCTACAATTGAGTAATCGGGTTTGTTGTTTCCTCGGTGTGTGCTATCAATGTTTTCTCATCATAAAGCCCTTCTTGGTGATAGCTGGCCTCATCTGAAACCACTAAAACACAACGCAAAAGTAAACTCAAGAAAATGAAAAGTTAATTTTAGAAAAGTATAATCAAACGAAATGTCACAAGATATGTAGACTATTAAGATGGATTGTATGTTCTTGGAGGCACCGGTTGATCCAAAGTTGGCTGGTTGGCAAGATATGTGGACACATATCCTGAGCTGGGATTTGTTTAAACATCCAAAATCACATGGAATATAAGAGGGGGGGGGGGGGGGGGGGGGGGGTGGTTTGGGAGAAAAGAAAAGAAAAAAGAAAGAGAGAAATCAGTGCAATCTTTCTATAGTACTTTAGTCCATCACCCAAAAGAAAACTTCAGTTTATTTTCATGAAAATAGATTAGATAGAATCCAAACCCTTATGGTGTACTAAATATAAATTTCACAAACGCAAGAAATCATTACATGTAAAGAGCCAAAGGAACACATTCACAAATCGTTGTTGAACTGTGTACAACTAAATGCCTGATTTGAGTTTAACTTAAAAACAAAAGCGAAAAACACACAACTTCAGGCTCAAATGTATTTGTTCTACGTAACCTACTTGAACAATGAAAGGCAATCTCAATTGCTCAACAAGGAGAAGCATGTCAAACGAACAACTTGTATAAATTACTTTGACAAAATAGAGACCAAGTTTGGCAATTATTACCCAGAAAGGAATTTTGTTCTCCATATTACAGTTGCTTCTTACATAACTATTATGTAGGATGTGTGCGCGCACGTGTGTGTTACAAGCCTTCAGTCGGTCCAGTCGGATGGTGAATTAAACATTTGCCACAGTTTCGTAAAAATTCTTTTTATTCAATTAACAAAAGATATAATTTATCATTAGCCTTTAAGTAATCGAACAAACAAATGGTCACATGTAGAGAGAAAAGTAAAGATGAGATATAGAGAAGTACCTGAAAAGGGTCGGCAGAGCAGCATTCGAATAGTGGTGGAAGCCCATCGTTCAGGCATGACTAATTTATGTCCACTTTCTGACACCCGAGAAGTAAATTTTACTTCTTCTCCTATGTCAATCCAAGGCCTTAAATGAAGCTTCAATTACAGCTTGAGTTTGTCGAAGTGTAATATAAACTCTGGTTTCTTTGTTGAAGTATGGCATCAAGCTATAGTTCATTTAAGAAATGCTAAACCACCCAATGTCGTATGTTTACATATGAACCTAATAAGAGTTACCCAAAAAGAATGCACAGATGTATATGCGGTATAACATGTTTGCAATTGTGGATATGTAATCTATACTATTCTATAAAGGCAAAGGCAAAGGCAAGGGTACCCACAATCTTTTGACTATCCCAGATATTTACATAATTACATCAATACCAATAAGAGTTCAATTCTAAAACATAAATGCAAGAAGACTAAACTGTAAAAAAAAAAAAAAAAAAACAAAAAACAAACAAACAAACAAATCGATTAATTGTTTAAAAAAAAAAGAAGAAGGTGATAATAATCACACAATCTCCATGTCCTTAATCTGTTAATCTCCTTCTCTCTCCCACGTAAGTAATTCAAATTTTACATGAATCCTATAACAGGCTTATAATTACATCTCTTAGCTCTCCAACCACCTCTTCACGTCTCTTACCCCTCACCCAATTAACCACCTCCAAAATTGCTCCTCCAACAGGCATGATGAGAGAGCTTTCCTGGTTTCATATAATTATGACACATGGTTAAAAAAAAATTTTGTTCTACTTCTGTCACATCAATAGCAACAACTGCAAATGCCAATACCTCTTCCAACTACATGTGCCAAAAAAATCATATACTATCAAAACTGCTCTTTTTGGGGGGATCTATGATGAGGGAGATGTATGTGTTGCTGTGATTATTTAGTTAAGGTGGTAAAGCTATAGCTAATTCAAATAATTTTGGTATCAATAAAGCTATCACAGGATGCTCTGATTATGAATGACCACAATTTTAGAGTTTTGCTTTTCTGAAGTTTGGGCTATAGATTTAGACTTTGACTTGAATACAAGCATATGTCTTCTCAAATGGCATTGAGGATTGCAAATATGCTCTTTAACAAAACTGTTGTTGGGCGAAGAAGAAGACATACATGGATTGTCATCTGAAATTTAAAAGAGCATTTTTTTTCCTGGAAAGGACATTATGCAAATCCTCTATGTATCCTTTTTATTTTAGTTTCCTCAATATCCCGAGAAGTACTTAATCATTCTCTTTTTTTTTAAACGCTACTCATTATCTTTTGAACAATTTTTCCAACTATTAATGTTTGTCTAGGACCCAAAAAAAAAAGGAAAAAAAAAGAGAGAAGAAAAAATGTTATTATCTAAATTTATAGCACAAGAAGTTTCAAAATCAACCCAATTAAATTTTGCAGCCATCAGCGCAATTCGAATACAACTTTTGTAGGAAATTATAAAGTCAATTTATGTTCAAATCGTGAATTACTCCCTTACCTCATTCCCTCTATCCTTCTCATAGATTTGTTGGTGACTCTCATGCATGTTTTTTGCTCAATTCTGTAAGACTTTTTCATTACAGTTCTTTCAACAACCCATTTTTAGATAGTTAATTAAAATACTTGACTTATAGAATAAGTTGGGCAGAATAGACTTTTGCTTTCCAAAGACTCATTTTTTTGATTCCCTCTATCCTTTTATTGATTTAGATATTAGTAGGAACTCATTTATTCCCTTAGTCGTAATATCTATCTTGATATAACTTTACATTGTTTGTTTTTTCTTTCATACTAATATTATTCTCCACTCAAGTTATCACATTTTCTCTTATTGGTTAATTTTTATATTTTTTTTCTTAGTTTTGTCTTTTTCTATTGGTCAATTTTACAAACTCATAAAAATACATGTTGCACACTAACATAACCTTAGAAGACCCAGAACACAAAAGAAAGAAGAAGTAAAACCCATCACAACTGCAAACTTATTTCTGCTCCAAGAATCCTACTACTCCTTTATATTTCTTCTTTCCCAGTTATATATTAGAAAATTACAAGAAACCTCAAGATCCTATAGATTTGTATGTTGAGAATTGACATATATGATTAAAAGATATTTTACCTAGAGAGATATAGGCGCACCCGTTAACACCAGCTGACCTTCTAAACTAACTTCATAATATTTGCCTCATCAACCATCATACACAATTCATATGTGAATCTAGGTAGAATCCGAGCAACCCAAGTACTAACTAAATTTAGGAAAATAGTAGCAAGGGACATGTATTTGATGAATTAGAGGTAGTATAAGACGATAAAAACTTTAATTTCATCGTCTTAATTACAAGAGTTAACAAAGTTCAGCGGAGTTGTACCGTAAGAAGTCTATAAGTACATCACATACGCTACTATTACTTGCCAAAATAAATTGAACGTTTTGGTAGAATATTTCTAGCCTTCAAGAACATGTCCTTTGCCAGCAGTTCTTTGCCTAATATCAAGTAATCAAGGGTGACAGAAAACATAGTTTACTAAGAATCCAACAAAAACATTCACTACCTTTTACTCCAATGATGTCCTTTGCCAGCAGTTCTTTGCCTAATATCAGGGATTCAAGGGTGACATAAACACACAGTTTACTAAGGTTCCTACAAAAAACATCCCTGCCTGTTACTCCAAGGGTGTCCCAAAAAAAGAGATTTCTGAACATAAGATAAACAATCCTGCAAATACATTTTTACAAGTATTAAGAACATTAATTGGCATGCCACTTTACCCTATAAATAATACAGAATACATGTGATACGTTTTAGAAAGTTTCTATTGGCAGCTTTTATTTCGTCAATAAAAAGGCCAAACCTAATTTTTTTATCTAAAAGTTTGGCATCAAACTCCTTCGCCGGTGAGTACTTGAGCAATCTCGATGGATTGCAAAGGGAGAGGATTCGATTTGAAAAACTGAAAAAGAAACTAATGAATAAGTGCGTAGGGCAATAGAAATTTCCGTAAAAATTGATAGAATAACCCAAATCGAATAGACAATAAAAAGAAATTTTGATTTGAGGTTCAACAATTGATGCATTTCCATAAATATTTAAGGATTCCAGTTAGTGTATTTAAATTTTGATAGCAATCACTACTCCCTAAGAAAAAAGATTTATGCAACAAATGTTCCAACAAAACATAAGGTTCCAAGTTCAATCACCATCACAATTTCCCAAAGCTCTCAATGTTGAATTGAAAAAGGCGCTTAAAAAATGAAGATGTTAAAGATTCCAAGTCTGCATTTTGGAGCAATGCACAGATAAATATGACAGCAATGATCACACTTTATTTCGATTTCAGTTTCAAGTGCAGAAAAAGCTAAAGCCCGATCCTCAGATTCAACAGCAAGAAGATATCCAAAAGGCTTAAAGGACATGAGATTAAAATGAATAAATTGATAACATCATAATTCATATATTGTAGAATACAAAATAAACTGAAAAATTGAGTTGGAAACAAAATCCACCAATACTACTCAAAATAGCTAATGAACATTAACAAAAATGGAAAATAATCAATTACGTCAAGACATAAATTTACTTTGCCTCCCCATACAAATTTTTTGCTCTTTGCAAAATTGAATTGTTGTATGTTCCTCAGGTATTAAAACACAAACACACATAGAACCTTCAAACAAGAAAGAGTTATTAGAAGATTCTGAATTAAAATGAAAAAGCTGAGAACATCAAAATAATATAATATTTTGTATGTTAATCTGGTCATCGACCACAAAAATTCAAATAGTAAAGATTTTGTGAGAAATTTTGACCTCATGAGTTATGACTTAGTCACTGCCTCAACTTTGTTATCCACGCAATTCTCAACTTTTCCAGCTACCCATTTTTCCTTCTCTTACAGAACGCCTTCAAAGCCTAGAGCTCTTCAAGAAAATTTGACCAATAAATGGACAAAATACCATAATAAGAACCAACATAAGAATATCCAGGTAGCCATTGTAAATAATGAAAATCCATGAAAATCGAAAATAAAATAAAAAAAAGCCCATCCAATTAATCACCAAAACTGTTCAAGAAGAAAAGGTAACAGAATGACCAAATTTGAATTCATGTTCAACAAAATTGTATATATTTGCACATAGATTAATATAGAATATGGAGAGAGTAAAGCATACCCATTTGGCAAGTCTTCAAGTTCCTATTAGTTTTGACAAGAAAATCCTGCAACAGAAATAGAGGAAATGATATATGGGTGGATTTTGGAATTAAAGTAATCAAGCTGTCAGGACATGCAGATATATAAGTACGTACACATACTTGTAGGGACAAGTAGAGAGAAGAGCACTTTTTGAGCTACAAAAGTTGAGAAAAAGAGATGATTCTTTAGAGAGAGGATTCAGGAGAAAGGGAGGAAAAGAGCCTAATATGGAATATCACCCTTCAAATTGGACCAATAGTTATATAAAAATCCAGTTTGAAACAACAACAATGGCCTGCACGTATGTACCACAGACATTTCGAATACTTTGCCTTACACACAAAAAAAAATATATTCCCAATTACTACACGAATAAGTTGATTAAAACCTATCTAAAAGAAGTAAATTATCCTAAGAAATATGTGACAGAAATCTACATTGCGGAGACCAAATTCAAACTCTCTTCCACTAAATTAATATTTCGAAGATACTCAGGCAGACCGACACCATAACATAAAGCAAGACCAACTTCTTAGCAAGACGGCAACCAAAAAATGATGCATTTGCCTCCCAGTCAACTAAGGCTACCGTTTCTGGCTTTCTTTACTGCCAAAGTAAGCCTTAGTCTTCAATGTTCCATTCCCTACTCCTTGTTCTAGCATTCTGCAACTATACATATGTATGCATGCATTAAACTTCCAACTCTTTATCATTAGCTGGGATATAAATCTTGGGTAATATTTGGTATTTGCTAATGCTTTTTGTTGATTTAAATGTTGATGCTTTCAATTTGATATATCATGATTTCTATGTTCATTTTATTCCTTATTTTGTGGGTTGTGTTACTATCTGAAAATTTTAATCTACTAAGTTAATGACTTTTCTGCTGTTCTCCCTAGCTCTATACTGTCACGACCCATCCCACTACGCGTGGAAATAGGACACGTGGCACGCCACCAAGGCTCATCCAACAACATCTAATAATACGCAGCGGAAAGAACTTCTATAAAACAACCCTGGTAGTTTAAAACTTGGGAAACGCTCCCTTCTGTATTTGTAAAATACATTGAAATTAGAGTCATAAAAAGTTTTGGTCATTGAAAACACATTCAAAGAAAATAGTTTTTGAAAAACAGAGGCTCAGTCGACTGCTCAGTCGACTGCACTAGGGTCCAGTCGACTGCTCCGTCGACTGTGCCAAGCAGAACCAAAACCCTAAATCTCATCAGAGGTCCAGTCGACTGCCCAGTCGACTGCTTTCTGAAACCAGTCGACTGCTTTTCAACCGAAGGAGGCAGTGGCTCCACTAAACAGCGTTCAGTCGACTGCCCAAGGGGTCCAGTCGACTGCTTCTCTAATATTTCCTTACAGTTTATCAAATACACGAGGTCCAGTCGACTGATCAGGGGGTTCAGTCGACTGCTCCTCGGCTGGCAGCCCTGAGTTGGAAATTAACAAGTCCTACTACTCCATACCAATAACAATCACAACCACAACTGATTTTAACGCATTCAAAACATAATTACAGACGTTCAATTACAAGATTACAATACTGAAAAGCAAATCCATGTTTCTATTACAACATACTACAATATTCAAATCCTTACACAAGTTTAGGATTTAAAACACAAAAGCATTTACAAAGGTGATCCCCCGGTGTTCATCGGCCTCACTCCACACACTTCTTCTTGTCTTTCTTCTTACCTGCAATGGAGTACATCTCCACTGCTCAGCTATATGCTGAGCGTACAATTCTAAATGTATGCTTATATGACAGTTCATGGTTTAAGCATCTAAAACACATAAGAATAGTCTCTAGGGTGAGTGGTACGCATTCATCCGGTAGCGGCAAGTCCAAGCCTTAAACCGCGATGTCAATGGCAAGTCCAAGCCTACAACCATTACATCCCACAAGTGCCATGGCAAGTCCAAGCCTACAACCATGCACAGTAGCCGTCGCTACCAAAATTCTCAAACATCGAGAAGCTTACTCCGGCATGAATTTGCACCAAACTCCCCTTTGACCCAAGTAGACACATAACATGCTCACATAAACAGTTATACGTGCTTTTATCATAATTTCACGTGCATAATTAACGGGCCTAACTAACACATGAATTTCGCCCGGATCCAAGAATATCAAAAGTGATGTCCAAAACATGAAAATCCATATATTTCATAGATCTAGAATTCATACCTCGTGCGAATCTCTTCAAACTTTGAAGGATCGTCTAGGGGAATAAATAATCGCTGGATTTCGAATTTGGTACGATTCCTACAAGTTTTACCTGATTTTTCCCAAAAGTCCAAAATTAAGATTTTAACAAAACTTGGCCAAACATGACCTAAGTGGTATCAAAACGTAGGTCTTACCTCCACGAGTTCAAATCTGAAATCTGGAGAAAATCTGACGGACGAACGGTCGTCGATCGGCGTCGCAAAGTCCGGAGCAACCAAATCTCCTTTCTCTCTCCTCTCTCTATATATTTTTGGCAAGTTTGGATGAGAATGAATCTCATCCTCACTATTTATAGGCAATCTTTCGGGAATTTACGTTTACCTCCCCGTAAGTTTCTCAAACTTCTAATTATCTCTCGAAACTTCGCACGCGTCCATTTTATGCCTTTACGAGTGAAAACTATAAATTTCAAAAGTTTCCGACTAAGTTTCGTTTGGGTCCAAAATAACGTCCGAAAATTATATTCTGTGAAATCTCTACACAACCTACCTTTTTAATTAACGCATCTCTCACGTTCTCACCACAGTTCTCAAAATGATACTATCATATCCAAATTACCAGAATTATACTACACAGGTATAATTACTATTCACAAAAATACCAGATAAAGTCAAATAACATTTAAATCATATAAATGTCATTTACTCATGATTATGCAATATGAACTTCCATATTCTCGTGTCCTCACTGACACCTTACCGTTGACCACAGTCAACCACTTATCCTCAATTATCATATATCAATGATAATTCATAAAATTTCATATCATGCATGATTAAACTATGAAATTCTGGAACGGGTGTGACATATACTAACTAAATTGGGATGGATGATCCTACTTGCTAGCTTCCAATGCACTGTAACTGCATCTTTCATACTTCTCCAGTGTTTTAGCCATGCTACATTTAAAAGACAAATATTAGAAAAGTGAACTGTAACTGCATCTTTCATACTTCTCCAGTGTTTTAACCATGCTACATTTAAAAGACAAATATTAGAAAAGTGAAATGCTGAATTTTTTTTTTCCTCAGCAAAGAGTAGGTTCGATTAAGGCTTTGTTTGGTTCATTGATTTAATGAGAAAAAAGAAAAAAGGTAATAGAAAACAAGAAGAAAAATAAGTTCCTCCATGTTTTCTACAGTATTTTTGTTCGTGCTTAAATAATATTAAAAATATTGCAACTGTTCAAAAAAATAATATTAAAAATAAAAAACTTGTACAACATAGTTAAAATAAATTAAATAAAAAGGGAAGCTCAACATATTGTATTTTCTTTCCTTATTTCCTCATCGTAATTTCTTTATTAACCGAACAAAAGGAAAATAGTTCTTCTCTGTTTTCTTTCCTTTCCCTTACTAATTCCAAGATCCAAACAAAGCAAAAAGCGAGTAACAAATAGCAGTACATAAATTGAATATCAAAATGCTGCTAAAACTCCTAAAAAATCACAACACAATGCTCCACATGCAGACAACAAGAAGAAACCAAATATAAGCATGAAACCCAAACCAATCCAAATTGTATATTAAAAACCATTATTTTCTCCCTTTTCTGAGGTTTTTGGATATGGGGAAACATGCAAATAGCTAGAATATATATACACACACACAGACACACCGAGAGAGAGAAAGATATTAAGAAATGAGGGTTTCATGCATCCAAAATAAAAATCAGATCTAAGCACAAAAAGCACATCACAGAGCCTTACCTACAAAAAGCAGATTTGAGCACAAGAACCACTCACAAAGCCAAAAAAAAAAAAACCCAGATCCAGGTGATCACTCGCACGCTCCGGCCTTGGTGACTGTTGGTTGTCGGCGCCGGGTATGGTGGTCAATGGAGGCAAGTGGTGGCGGTCGGCGTTGTGGTCAGTGGAAGCGAGTGGGAAGAGAGAGAGAGAGAGAGGGGTAGAGAGATGCCGGCGCCGGTGATGGTAGTCAGTGGAGGCGAGTGGTCGCGGTCGACGTTGGTGGTCAGTGGAGGCGAGTAGTGAGTGAGAGAGAGAGATGGGTAGAGAGAGAAGAGGGTGAACAGGAAAAGAAAGTGGGAGTCTGAGAGAAATCTTTATGGCTGTGTATACACGCTGGCACCAAACCCAATACCATCCCAACCGCACACGTAAGGGAGCCAACGGTGAAGATCGCACATCTGGCTTGCATTTTGTAATATCTGATATACCCCTCACCAATAAAGGCATGAAGTGAAACAACGAAGGGCAAGTTAGTAAAATCACAATTCAAAAGTGTGAATAGTGTTTAGAACTATGACTCTTTTATATAGTTAATGATATATGAGTAATTATGATGTAGCGAAGGACAAAGAGGAAGTTCATATTTTTTGACGTGTTTGCTTATTCGTTTTTATAGTATAGTAGATAGTAGATATGTCCATCGTTTCACCATGTCTGTGTCCTAATGTTTTAGAATTTGTGTCCCATTGTATCCTGTTGTATTGTGTGTGCGTGCTTATATTTGTATATGCGTTTCTTCCTTTTGTTTATTGCTCAAATCACATTAGTCCAGCATAAATTAGATGATTAGCATCTAGTATGACTAGATTAAGATATTAAGAAACATATAATGGTCCTTCATGATGTGATCATCTGAAATAAGACCGTTTGTCTGAACACGAGCCACTAAACAATGTAAAACTTAGGAGCATTACTGTAAGAGAAGAAGCCAGATAAAAAGTACTTGAGAAGGATACAATAATGCAGTGTTTATTCGTAGGAAGCACCAGTGCAATTGCGGAAGGGGGGGGGGGGGGGGGGGGGGGGGGGGGGGGGGGGTGTGTGTGTGTGTGTGTGTGCGTGTGTGCGGGATCTGCCAATTTTCCAAAAACCAAGGGTGTGGTGCAGGGTGTGTGTATGTGAGGGACTTTTTAACATTATGTTAAGAGTCCCCCTTTTTTAACACAAAAAAAATAAAAATAAAATGCACTCTTCCGCATCCGAAAAGAATCTATCCAGTGGGGGTGCGCATTGGGTGCAGATTCTATGATCCAACATGGCAGTTGGAGTTCGAGTTGATGATTCTAGTTGAGAACACATATAACAAAAGAGGAAGGCCAATGACTGCCCCGAATGCTGGTCTTATCTGTAGTAGTGAGCCTATCTCTACAAACCAGGAACAGAATGGAAAGAAAAACTTGAAAATCTGCTTTCTACAACACCCCAGTTATGCCGAGCAACAATGGGCAATTTTCCCCAGACTGCTTGATAGGATTATAATGCATAGAATTCCCTGTTATGGGGTAGGGTCGAGAAAGTTTGGTCCACTCTATTGGTGTTGGGAATCGTTTTAGCGGGAGTGAGAGATAGTATTGCATGGTGTCCATTTGTCCCACATGATTTTCTGCGGTTCTAACTATAATTGCTGACAATCGAGAACTTTTGCATCTTCAGTACTACCAGCATCACATATGATTTTCTTACAGAAATTATTTGGAATAGTTAGTTTACACTGGATATGTGTATATGGAATAAGATTTAGGGGTTTTGGCCATGGAATTTGAATATAATCTCGCAGAAAATGCCCTATATGAATTAAGTAACCAACTTCTGTATCAAAAGAACTTCCATAAATGCTATATGCGTATTTGTATATATATAAAAATATTTGCATACTGGCCACTGCTGTAATTTTGTCTATGCAATTTATTGTCGTTTTCCCATAGGGGGGCTAATATGCTCTTCTAATTACTTATTTTACATAGGCAACAAGCGTTTTTTTCATTGGTTATTGGTTTTCCTTTGCAGGCACATGCTGCTTCAGCCGTGCTCAACTTCAGTGAGAACTGCACTCCTGATATTTTAACGCCTTACTTAGATGGCATAGTGAGCAAATTGCTTGTACTTTTGCAGGTATAACAGCAGAATAATTAAGTCACCGAGATGATATCATTATGCATAGATACATATTAATGCTGTTATTTTTGTTTTCCTTTTCTGATTGGGTGTCCACTTAATTTTATGTTATTCAGAATGGCAAACAAATGGTTCAAGAAGGGGCATTAACTGCTTTAGCATCGGTTGCTGATTCATCCCAGGTACGTTATTTCATTAAAATGTTTGGATGGTTGATATTGTTTTCGCAATGGATGGACAAGTCTAACACTTGGGGATCAATAGGAGCACTTCCAAAAGTACTATGATGCAGTTATGCCCTACTTGAAAGCCATATTGGTGAATGCAACTGACAAGTCTAACCGTATGCTACGTGCCAAAGCCATGGAATGCATTAGTTTGGTTGGAATGGCTGTTGGAAAGGAGAAGTTTAGGGATGATGCGAAGCAGGTAAGTGCAATAAATGTATACACACACAAACACTCGTGTATGTGAGCTAATTCCCTTTTTGGTGTTTTATCATTGAGGCCAGTTTATTGCATCTCAAATGGCCATGTGTGTGCATGTGTACTGTTTGTGTCATTTGATTGTTTTCATATCAATATCTTCTGCAAATACCATTTCCCCCCACCAAAATTAGCAAACACTTCGCGACTTGCGCTATGATATTCTTTCTTTTTGAGGATTAGTTTTCTGTGCTTATCCAATTCCAACCTGTTGGCTTGACACCTTTAATTGGCATTTCCCTTGTAAACCATGATTTTAGCTGGCGGTATTGAATTTACTCTTGTGAACTATTAGCTTGACTTTATCTTCAAACTTACCAATCCATGCAAGGTTATGGAAGTGCTTATGTCGTTGCAAGGATCTCAGATGGAGACCGATGATCCTACTACAAGCTACATGCTACAAGTATGCTTTTCTATATAATCATATGAGGACAGATCATATATGTTTTTAATTTTTTACTTTTTAAACTCTTTGTAAACGTTATTTTCATACTTTTTTTTTTCCAATATGTTGCAGGCATGGGCCAGACTGTGCAAGTGCTTGGGACAGGATTTTCTACCTTATATGAGTGTTGTCATGCCGCCTCTGCTCCAGTCTGCTCAACTTAAACCGGATGTAACCATTACATCTGCAGACTCGGATAATGAAATTGATGAATCAGATGATGAAAGGTCCGAGTTTTTATTGAATTTCATATTTTTCTTTTCAGCAAAGCAACATTAGTGCTGTAAATGATCTGAAGCAGGGCAGCCTATGTAGTGGTTGTGCAAGCCTGGCGTAAAAAAATCAATGAGCTACGGAATGATAGAGCTTGGCTTGTCCATATCTTGAGCTGATGCTGATCGAACTTCTGACCAAGATGATCTTGAGAGTATATGGTATTTAGAAATGTAGTAGAGTTTTTATTAGGTAATCAATAAATTCAAATCCTCAAAATTTAATCTAGCTTCTCTCTTTTAGCCCGTGAGGCATTCTTGAGCAAACCTCCAACCAAGCCAAATGTGATTTGAGCTTTATATGTACTGAGTAATGATCTCTGCAAGTTACTTTATGCTCAGCACCAAATTTGGTGAGGAATCTCAAAAGGGACACCGGTAGTGCACTTAATCCATCACAGATCTGGAAAAGGTGTTGCCAGATATCTGCTAGGCTCTAGGGGATAGTTCAGTGGATGACTATGCTTTCAGTATTGGAAATTGGTCTGTGGATTTATTACCCATCCTATAATTCCCAGAGATCTGATTTTCTGATTGAGGATAGTGAAATGGATAGGCCGAGCCTCAGCACAGTGGAGGTCACGGGTTCGAATTATCATGTTGGGGTAAGGCTGCGTACTTCTAGCCCTCCCATACCCCGGAGTGGTGGGAGCCTCGTGCACTGGGTGTGCCCTTTAGGATAGAGAGATGTATGCTTGCCTAAATCTTGGTGATATGGGGGGAGAAGTCCCACAATTTTCCGAGACAAGAGCCCCAACAAAGAAATTCTTCTGAAAAACATTTTCTGCCTATGCATGGGCTTTTTAACAAAGGGAATTGCAGGGTTTCTTTAGGATATGTCTTTTGGGATTGAATCTCTTAACTTCCCTATGGGTTTTGCCTGGGATAACTGTGAAACAAACTTTGTTACTGTCTAATCGGATCCCAAGTAATAGAAGCTTGTTTGGAACAGCTTTTTGGCTGCCAGCATTCACTTATATTGTTT
Source organism: Hydrangea macrophylla (assembly GCA_033977485.1). Taxonomy (NCBI): domain Eukaryota; kingdom Viridiplantae; phylum Streptophyta; class Magnoliopsida; order Cornales; family Hydrangeaceae; genus Hydrangea; species Hydrangea macrophylla. Next base: position 9,839,857 of record CM066992.1, on the reverse strand, counting down.
GAAAAGCTGGACTCTTTGGATTAGATTTTTCCTAAGAAGCACCAAAGCGGCCACGTGACACAGACATGACGTGAATACGTGGACACGATATTTCTCAAAAAAGCAGGATACGATTATGTCTGGGACATTTAGATTATTTATTTATTTTTTAAATATATATTTTACCATGGCTAAATCAAAATTGGCATAAAAACACAAATTACAACAATATTATGACATTGAGGGTGTTTGGGGGAGCTTAATTCTTGCGTTTCAATTGCGTTTTGGGTGAATCACTGATCGTGTGTCGTTTGGCAAGTCCAAATTCCAATCGCTATCATGATTGGATCGTGACTTTTAACGTTTCAGCCGAAGCTACCAACATGTTCTATTGGGGGTCAACTTTTATGCTTAATGACAAGCATGCCCTTCATCTTTTGGGCATATGGCCAACTTTCCTGTACTAAAGGACAAAGCACCCTCACACACACTGGCACACACCATTGATCTACTTATTGACCATTTGACCATACGACTCTAGCTCATGCTATTAGAGTAACTTAATAAATTATATTTGATTATTCATATAATAAATTTTTATTTGTTAACACTTTTTAAAAAGCATTAATATGAATATGTATTTTAATACAAATAGAATACCAATATAGTAAAAGGACACAATGGTCTTTTGACCCATAAACTACTATCCAAACTACTTTTACAATACATTACCCAAACATCAAAACTATCAAAATCTATTATGACAAAAGCTATTGCAAAGCTATCGCAATTGCGAAGCACAAGTTGGCCCCAAACAGGCCCATTATTAGTAATAACTGTTAGAGGATAATATTGTAAAAAGTGTAATGTTATAGTGTCCCACATCGGTTAGATTGTAAAAGTGTAGCTTGTAGCTAAGCCTATATATATTAGCCTATTAGGCTCTTGTAATCATTTTTAGTATCAATTAAATATATTATTTCTCCACTTTTACATGGTATCAGAGCAACCGATCTTAGGGTTCGCTCCTCTTCTTGTTGCCGATCAAAGTTGATCGAGAGTGTTTCTCGTGTTTTATCAATTGCCGGATCTTTGTCCAAGATCCGAGAAGACCAGCAGCCCCTCAAACCCTAGCCGCTGCCCCTCAAGTTACTGTTCATCTGAAAGCACTGTTCATCGAAAGTTACTGTTCATCCGAGGTTATTGTTCATCCGAAAGTTACTGTTCATCGCAAGTTACTGTTCATCCGAAAGTACTGTTCATCGAAAGTTACTGTTCATTCAAAAGTTACTATTCATCGCAAAAATTACTGTTCATTGGCAGCCCTTTAGTTTGTCCAGATCTGTTCCGATTTGGTCCTTTCTCAATCTATTTTGCTCCCAATCTGATTTTTCTCTTTTCTCTTATTCTTCATGGAGTCTAAGGCTCTCCCACAACTCACTACCCGAAAGTTGAATGGTTTCAACTTTCTTCAATGGTCTAGGGCTATCACCATTGCCCTTACTGGCTTGGGTTTAGATGCTCACCTTATCGAGTCTTCTCCCACCACCGACGATAAGGCCATCAAGACATGGAAACAAATGGATGCCCAAATCGTTGCCCTCCTTTGGAACTCTATGGAACCACACGTTGCGGATATGTGTGGTCACTTGGGCACCTGTAAGGATATTTGGGATTATGCTCATCTCTTATTCTCCAGCGATCTCACTCGGATGTATGATCTCTCCTCTCAGTATTTTCAGTTGCAGCAAAGTGATCTCTCAGTTACTGAATATTTTACCTCCTTCAAACGGTTAGTTGAAGAACTGAACGGTGTTATTCCTATTACTACTGATGCAAAGAAACAGCAGGAACAGCGGGAGCAAATGGCAGTGATGAAATTTCTTGCCGGTCTGAAGCCCGAGTTTGAGCCAGTTCGATCTAAGATTCTTGGTGGTGCCTCCCTTCCTTCCCTTGCCGAGACCTATCAGCGTGTTCTCAGCAGGCATCTTCTCCTAGTACTTCTCTTGTTCAGAAAGGTACATCCACTGCTTGTCTCACCTCTCGTTCTGCTCCTTGGGTAATTGATTCTGAAGCTACTGATCATCTCACAGGTATATCGACCCTATTTTCATCTCTTGAAAAATCATCCTCATTGCCCCCGGTTACATTAGCTGATGGTTCCTCTATTCCTGTTGAAGGAATAGGGACTGTCTCATTGTCTTCAGCCTTGTCCTTATCTTCTGTTCTTTACATACCCCGGTCTCCTTTTAATTTAATTTCTATTAGCAAACTGACAAAGAATCTTAATGCTTGTGTCTCTTTTTTTCCTGATTCTGTTCTTATTCAGGATTTGACGACTCGGAAGACGATTGGCATAGGGCATGAATCCAATGGTCTCTACTATTTTGATGGTTCATCTCCACCACCCACTTCTCCCACTGCTTGTCCTGCTACAGTGTCTCCTCACCAGATTCATTGCCGCCTTGGACATCCTTCCTTGGCCAACTTGAAGCTGCTAGTACCAGTTTAAGTCATTTGTCTGTTTTAGAGTGTGAGTCGTGTCAGTTGGGGAAGCATCACCGTGTCCAATTTGCTCCCCGAGTCAATAAAAGAGTGTCTTGTCCATTTCAATTAGTACATTAAGATGTTTGGGGCCCACACCGTATAACCTCTATTAAGGGGTATCGATACTTTGTTAGCTTTGTTGATGATTTCTCCAGAATAACGTGGATTTATTTAATGAAAGATCGTTCCGAGTTATTTTCAATATTTTGTGCATTTTGTAATGAAGTTAAAACTCAATTTAATGTTCCTATACAGATTCTTCGTAGTGATAATGCACAGGAATATTTCTCTCATCCTTTCACCACCTACATGAGCAAATGTGGGATGCTCCCTATGTTACACTGACTCTTCAAAGTGTCCGGAGGACACGGGTATGATTGCAATATCTGACACGGGTGCTTTGCCTTTCTTGGCTGAAAATTACACTAAACTACACTAGAAGGATCCTACCCAAGTGTCATACCCATGTCCGCAAAGAGTCGTGTCGACACGGGTACTTCTCTTATTTAGAAGAGTCCATGTAACATAGGATGCTCCACCAATCATCGTGTGTGCACACACCTCAACAAAATGGTGTTGCTGAAAGAAAAAATCGTCACTTGTTAGAAGTCACCCGCACTTTGTTGTTTGAAATGAGGGTTCCAAAATGTTACTGGGGGGATGCAGTTCTTACTGCCTGTCATTTAATTAATCGTATGCCCTCTTCTGTTCTAGATGGGTGCACTCCTCATGCTACATTATTTCCGACTGAGTCTCTGTTTTCAGTTAGTCCACGTGTTTTTGGTTGTGTTTGTTTTGTCCATCAGCTTACCCCGGGCACTGACAAGTTAGACCCACGTGCTATTAAGTGTGTTTTCTTAGGGTATTCTCGTGTTCAGAAAGGCTATCGTTGTTATAGCCCTACCCTGCGCCGTTTCTTTGTGTCAGCTGATGTTACCTTTTTTGAGTCCACTCCATACTATTCAGAGTCCCACTCTATGAATGATCCTGATTTCATGCTTCCCTTACCTCTTGCATTACCTCCCACATCCCCTGTCCTTCCTACCTCAGAGGTTTCCTCCCGCCTGGATCGCCCATACTTGCAGACATACACTCGTCGTCATCGGACTATTCCGAATTCTGCTACTCTGCCAACCGCCTCTGCGTCTTCAGATCCGCCTCCATCAGAATCTGACCTTCCCATTGCTCTTCGTAAGGGTAAGCGCTCTTGTACTTCTCATCCTATTTCCAACTTTATCTCTTATAATTGTCTATCTCCTGTTTTTTCTTCGTTTGTTACCTCTTTGTCTTCTGTGTCGGTTCCTAACACTGTTGCAGACGCTCTTACCCACTCCGGATGGAGACAGGCAATGGAAGATGAGATGTCTGCCTTACGAGATACTGGTACTTGGGACTTAGTTCCTCTTCCTCCAGGTAAGACAGTAGTGGGATGCCGTTGGGTTTATACTATTAAAGTGCATCCTGACGGCACGATAGATCGCCTGAAAGCCCGCCTTGTTGCCAAGGGGCTATACACAGGTTTATGGCCTTGACTATTCCGAGACGTTCTCTCCTGTGGCTAAGATCACCTCTGTTCGTCTCCTCATTTCTCTTGCTGCCATATTTCACTGGCCCTTACATCAGCTTGATGTCAAGAATGCCTTCCTTAATGGCACTTTGTTGGAAGAGGTCTATATGGAGCAACCACCTGGGTTTGTTGCTCAGGGGGAGTCGAATATGGTATGTAGATTAAGAAGATCTTTGTATGGCCTGAAACAGTCTCCTCGTGCCTGGTTTGGTAGGTTCAGTAATGTAGTTGCTGAATTTGGACTCCAGAGATGCGGTGTCGATCATTCAGTCTTCTATCGACATACTAAAGCAGGTAAAATCTTCTTGCTTGTGTATGTTGATGACATTGATATTACCGGAGATGATTCCAAGGGTATTTTGGAGTTGAGGTTATTTCTGCAAAGTAAATTCCAAACCAAGGACCTCGGGCAGCTTAGATATTTCTTGGGTATTGAGGTTGCTAGGTCAAGTGATGGGATTTGCTTATCTCAAAGGAAGTACGTACTTGATCTCCTATCAGAATCAGGGATGTTAGGATCCAAACCTGTGGAGTCTCCTATGGATCCTAACACCAAGTTACTATCAGATCAAGGGGAGTTATTGGAGGATCCTGAGCAGTACAGACGTCTGGTTGGTAAGCTTAATTATTTTACTGTTACTAGACCCGACATTGCCTTTTCAGTGAGTGTCATTAGCCAGTTCATGAGTTCTCCTCGTACCACACATTGGGAGGCAGTGATACGTATTTTGAAGTATCTCAAAGGAGCTCCAGGCCGTGGTTTATTGTACCAGGATCGCGGTCATATGCGGATTGAGAGCTACAGTGATGCTGATTGGGCAGGATCTCCTGGTGATAGGAGATCCACTACAGGATACTGTGTTTTGGTTGGTAGTAATCTTGTGTCTTGGAAGAGCAAGAAGCAGACAGTAGTTGCTAGGTCGAGTGCAAAGTCTGAATACAGGGCTATGGCACATACTACGCGTGAATTAGTGTGGATGAAGCATCTACTAGAAGAGCTTGGGTTTACTCAGTCTTGTCCTATGAATTTACTTTGTGACAATCAAGCTGCCGTTCATATAGCCTCCAATCCAGTATTCCATGAAAGGACAAAACACATCGAGGTTGATTGTCATTTTGTTCGAGAAAAGCTTCTAGAGAAAGTAATCAATACCGTTCACGTGAAATCCGCGGATCAGTTAGCCGATTTGTTCACAAAAGCATTAGTTGGGACTCGGGTTAAATATATATGTGACAAGCTTGGTGCATATGATATGTATGCTCCAGCTTGAGGGGGAGTGTTAGAGGATAATATTGTAAAAAATGTAATGTTATAGTGTCCCACATCGGTTAGATTGTAAAAGTGTAGCTTGTAGCTAAGCCTATATATATTAGGCTCTTGTAATCATTTTTAGTATCAATCAAATATATTATTTCTCCACTTTTACAATAACAAAGGCAATAAATAAAATTCAAGAACTTCTTCATTAGTTATCATTCATACGTCACTTACATTATTACGTTACTTGCGTATTTGCCAAATGAATTGGTCTCAGTATATACTTCATTTATCTTTTTCATTCCTAAACTTTCTTTTTATGTTTGTTTTAAAACCATCACAATTTTAAGAACTTGCATAGACATCCAATATGTATAACAATTTAGAAAAATTAATGTACCCCAAAATTTCAAAACATTATCTAAGAATAGCAACTTAGCGTGTCTTGCACGTGTCCTTAGCGTGTTGGTTAGGTGTCAATTTGAAAAATTATAATAAACAATTCAGACACGATATTTAGAGTATCTGACACGTGTCCAGAGAGTGTCGGTGTCGGATACATTGTCGAGTCGCCGACACTGATAGGATGGCCAAAATAGAGTGTTGGTGCTTCATAGGATTTTTCGCAGCTTTAAAAATAATAAGATTCCTTTTTGAAGCTAAAAAACAGCTTTTTGTTTTTAGAAAGCTCCAATTTGTAGCTTTTTAAAAAATCTCTTATTCCTAAAAGGTGATTATTTTAAAAGTTAGCCAAACGGTCTATTAGTAGGTTAGGGACCACGAGGGTAGCACTATTCTTTCTTACTCTGCGCTGGATAGTGTTGTTTTTGTTTGTTTTGTTTTGTTTGTTTTTTTTGTGTGTGTGTGTGTTGGGTGAGATTGTAGCTTTACCTAAGGGCCCTTTTTCCTACTTAATTACACAACAAATTTTGTTAGTCTAGTGGATTTATGTGTATCTAATTCTATGGATTTGAAGAATTTGATTGGTGATTGTAGTCCAGTTGCTGACTAGTTTAGGGGATTTTTTTTTACCTGTTTTCTACTATAGCATGGAAACCATAACTCTTGGTGATAAAAGAATTGGGATCAAGACGAGCGTCCTGGAGGAGAAAGCTACAGCTTGTAACATGCTGTGTTGCTATGCTGATGAGTTGAAGGAAGGTTTCTACCCATGGATTGATCAGGTTGGTAATTACCATTTGTGCTTTGATCCTTTCTAGGCTGTCAAACATTAGTGACCATGGATGTTAGAATTGGTCTATTCACAAGTCGATTCGCGTTTCATATAACCCGATGTGATTTACAATTCGTTATTTTTAACTTGAAATTTTAGGCTTTAAGCGAAAGCTTTCAACAGTTTGAGCCTTATATTGCGTGAAAGCTGTGTTAAATCGTTACATTGCTCATTTTAACCACTGTACGAGTTTATATGTACACAGTATATAATTATATAACGTTATTGATTCTCTGGAAAAAGTGAACCTTGCAATTTGCGATTCATAATCTTGGCAAACCAATTCATGATTCGATTCACGATTTGACGACAGTGACACTGATCAATGCTATTCATATGTGGAACAGGTTGCCCCAACTTTAGTTCCGCTTCTAAAGTTTTATTTCCATGAAGAAGTTAGGAGAGCAGCTGTTTCAGGTATAAATGCAGTTATAGTTATTCTGCATTTACTCTTGGTTTTCTGACGTTGTTAGAGAGATGCCGAATAGTTGGATTAAACACTGGCCTGCTTTTTCTAGCCATGCCGGACTTATTGCGCTCGGCAAAATTAGCCATAGAGAAAGGGCTCGCTCAAAGTCGTAATGAGTCATATATTAAGCAGCTGTCTGACTATATAATACCAGCCTTGGTGGAGGCCTTACATAAGGTGGTTTTAGTTTCTTGTTACTGCAAGTTTTCAGTTTAAGTAATTTCCCGAAAAGAGTTTCCAGTTTATGTTTGGGTGATGAAATGTTGCGAGGATATGATTAGTGTTTGACAGGGAATTTTTTTAATTGCATGTGTGCTGCAGGAGCCTGATACTGAAATATGTGTAAATATGTTGGACGCATTGAACGAGTGCCTACAGGTTTGTAATATCCATGAGATTAAAATATGTATAACTACCACTTCAAGATTTGCAGTTTATAGTTGTAACCTATTTATGAATTCATTCTGCATCAGTTATATTCATATCTTAGAAGCAGGAATCTTTAAAGTGGTCACGCTCCACGCCCCCGCTCCCGCTCTCGCTTCCAACCCCGCTTCCGCTCCCGCCCCGTTTAAGAATAAACCTTTGAAACCTAGTAAAGTTTGGCGCTTTCCCGCCCCCGCCCCCGCCCTGTATTCATATACAATTACTGGCTATCGACCTGTTTGGAGATATTCCTCCCCCCTTCTCTTTTCCCTTTCCCTTACTAGAGGTGATCCTGCGCATTGCACGACATGTAAAAGTTCTAAATTTAGCTACCAAGTATACCATTACAATCCTTCTCAATTCTATTAAGATAGAAGAGAATGTCCATAAAAAATAATTGTATTTTTAAGATTACTATATAGAGTAATGCTATGCTTCTCAAATTTTTATCCCAAAAGTGCTTCCTGAACGATGTGACAGTGGGGCCAGGTAAACAACTTCCAATCAAAATCGTCCCACTGTATAAGACCTGCCCCATTACCACATCATTTGGGAAGCACTTTTGGGACAGACATTTGGGAAGCATAGCATTACTCTACTATATATATATATTTATATAGAGTAAGGCTTCAGTGCACACTGGGTGAACGCACTGGGCTTTTAAGCCTAAAAAAACCGCGGGGCGCTCCACTGACCCGTGCCCCGTCCCGCTGCCCCACTGATCCGCGGTTTTTTTAGGCTTGAAAACCCAGTGCGTTCACCCAGTACGCTTACCCAGTGCGCACTGGAGCCGGACTCTATATTACATATATATATATGTAAAAGTACGTATAATGAATGTATGCGAAGAAACTTTGTTTTTCAAGCTAAAAGCTTAAGCAGATAGGTAGAGAGGCTCAACATGTATATTTAGCCATAGCCAACCCCTAATAATATATTCTATGTGGGACATTTTCTCTAACACACCCTCTCAGGTGCAGCCTCTTTTTGGTCTGGCTTTGAAATCATGTTAAGTTACTAGTTTCTCTAAAAGCTTAAGCTGGTAGAGAATGGGCCCTATAATGTATATGGACCTCCAACACCCTCCCTCACGTACAACCCTGTTGGAGAGCAAACAAACCAAACTCCATCATAGTGAAAGACAAATAACAAGGTGCAAATATGCACATCAAAGCGGGGATAGAGACTTGAACCCAAGACCTCCCACAAACAAGGCTCTAATAGCATGAAGATACTTCGTATCTAACCTAATACAAAGTTTCTTCAGTATCTTCGCTTCTCTACAATCTATTACTTAAAATTCGAAATGAAATATCCTTTTTTCCTTTACAAAGAGAGAATAAAAGGAAAGGCAATAAAAATGAAATGAAAGAGAATTAAAGACAATAAAGATGGTAAACGTGACCAACAAAGATAAGAATCATGTCATAATAAAATCAGCCATTCCAACACTCCCTCGCAAACTAAAGGTGGAAATAAACCACAGAAGTTTGGAACGATAAGGTTACAACAAGACTGTTCATGAAAGTTGACAAGAGTGGGAAACACCATCCACCAATAGAGTGTGAGATTGGGGGAATAATCATCCACAGTTATTCACTAGAAAAGCCAACTTCTTGTTCAAAAACAGGTAACAGTGGTTGCAACAATAAACCCAAATCTTGAAGGTTCAAGTCACCATAATACACTCCACCACTCCCCCTCAAAGGACTAGCCGAAGGCTGAACAAGACCAGAATGGGGCTGACCTAGGGCTGGACAACGCCCGAAGGAGCTGACCGAGGGTTGAATGACACCCGTAGGGGAAGAGTGGAGTTGGCGTAGGGAGGGTCGTCGAACTGAGTCTTAAAGCCGAAAGCAAAGCGAGGACCGGCGGGTGACGGGTCGCCACCCGTTGAAGGTGGAAGCGGGGAAACAATGCCAAAATCGAGTTAGATTGATACCAACTTGAAAAACGGAAAAAAGGATATTTTTTTTCATATTCATCCCCATGTATATAGCGTCACAAGAGAGAATAAAAGAAAGGCAAAAAAAAAATGAAATAAAAGAGAATTAAAGATAATAAAGATGGTCAACATGACCAATAAAGATAAGAATCATGTCATCATAAAATAAGCCAATTCCAACATAAAATTAGCCATTCCAACAATATATAAGCTACGAAGCACTGGTGTGGGTGCAAGGATACGAATGCCGGAGATTCTTCTATTTTCCAAAAACCACTGGTGCGGGTGTATTTTTTTTTAAAAAAATTTATTTATAAATTATTAAAAATGTATTCTATGTAATTTTATAAACTATACATTGTCTTGATTTTTTTTTAGGGTTAATTAGTGTTGAGTCCCCCGTTAGGAAAAAGTAATTGGTTAAAAAGGACACAATGAAAACTTTTTTTGTGAAAAGTCCCTCAATATCACCCTGGGCAAAAAAATCTCGAAGAGTTTCAAAAAAATCCCGACGAGTTTGATAAATTTCGCAAACTTTTCTTGTGAAATTTCTCAAAACTTATGAAAAGTTTGTGAAATTCACAAGAAAAGTTTGTGAAATTCCTCAATCTCGTCTGGATTTTTTTGCCTAGGTTTATATTGAGGGACTTTTCAGTAAAACTTTTTCTTTAGTGGACCTAATGCTTAAAACGTACTCTAAAATGAACTAAATCCTAATTACCCCCCCTTTTATTTATTTATTATTATTATTATGTAATTAAGACAAATAACAAGCATAAATGACTTATACTAGTCCTTTGACGTTTAATCCAACTCTCAACATCCTTAAATTGACTCCAAAGTTTTTAAAATTATGCTAAAGTCCCCTTTGCCAAAAAATTAATTAGAAAAACACCATGCTGCATTCGAGAAGAATCCATGCCAGTGCATGTGCGGACGCGCATTAGGTGCGGTCTGTGCGGATTCCTCAACTTTTTAGAAGTATCCGTGCTTCCTAGTATATAAGAGATTGCAGTAACTCATTCGTTTTTGTGCCCACATAATGACTTTGCCCTGTTGTGTCAAAACGGTATCACATAGTCATTTATGCAGGCAACTGAGCTGTTCACTGTGCTATTTAGCTTCTTTTTACAGGGAAATCACTTGTGATTTGAAAAATAGTGCTATTCTTATTTTCTCGTTCTATTTCTTTGACAAAATATTTCACCTTCTGAATAGTTCGCTTTGCATATAAAATGGGTGGGGGAGGATTTGATTTGCTTTCGCCGTGAACTTGTCGCTCATCGCTGCACATAGTGTAGTGGAAACCGTGTTGCCATTTTCTACTGTACTTAATAGCAGTATTATATTTGTCTGTGTTGGAGATAATCTACTTTCTTGAGCTACATTTTATTTGAAGTTTTTTATGATCCTTCATATGAACTGTACTTTCAGATCTCTGGCACTCTTCTGGATGAAAGCCAGGTCAGAAGCATTGTGGATGAGATAAAACAGGTGATCACAGCCAGCTCAAGCAGAAAAAGAGAAAGAGCAGATCGGGCCAAAGCCGAAGATTTTGATGCTGAGGAGGGGGAATTGGTTAGAGAAGAAAATGAGCAAGAAGAAGAAGTTTTTGACCAAGTTCGTTTCCAACAATCATTTTTTGAGTGTCAGATATGAGTGCAGTGAACTTTTTTTTTTTTCCTTTTTTTCCCGGGTATATTTGTGTTCTTATCTTTTTTTTTTTTTTTTTTCTGCATTTTGCCTCACAAAATAGTTTCTGGATTCAGGTGGGTGAAATATTGGGAACTTTGATAAAAACATTCAAAGCTGCTTTCTTGCCATTCTTTGATGAGCTGTCATCATATCTAACGCCTATGTGGGTAAGCCCTACTGCAATTTACCTCTTGTAATTTCAAATAAATTCTATTTATCTTTTTTGGTGCCTAGGCTACTTAGTATCAACGGTAGTAGCTAGGTTTAATCAAATTCTGGCTTCAGTCTTGATTCCTATGCAAGGTTGAATTTTGTGCAAGCTTCTCTTATGCATTGTGCTTCTTTTATCATTTGCTGCATGATTATTCAATGCAGGGCAAGGACAGAACACCTGAAGAGAGAAGAATTGCAATTTGTATATTTGATGATGTTGCAGAACAATGTCATGAATCGGCTATGAAGTAAGTATACGTTTGAGAATGTCTGGTTAGAAATATCAATTACTGTTCTGACCATTCAATTAATATAATTGTTAATGTGTGTGTGCGGAACAGATATTATGATACATATCTTCCTTTCCTTTTGGAAGCTTGCAATGATGAAAACCCAGACGTCAGACAGGTCTGTTAAACTACATAGAACTTATATATATATGTATATATATTTTGGGCTCAGAAACACTTAGCTACCATCTGTTTTCCACAAAATGTCATTTTGGACCCACTGTTATTAATTGCATCTCTAATGCCCTCAACTTCTTTTTTTTTTTTTGAGGAGTAACGCCCTCGACTTCTAAATGGATTTGAGGAAAATCGGTAATAGATGTGATATGACACTCACATGCTTCAATAGTTGTCCTAAATTGAAATTGATTGGTACCAAACCTCTAAAGGTGCTGTGGTTGGCCCTTTATCCCCAGTTCATTAACCACAATAGCTACCCGAAGAGAGCGATGAACACTGTTGAAATCCAACGGTGGGTTTAGGGCCTTTAGGCTGGCTGTAGGTGGGTTGGGCTAAGTTGGTTTTGGGCTGGTAATAGGTTGGGCATGCACAGTAGCACCCACTAGCTGGCAGTCCCTGTTGAAAATCTTGCTTGCTCGATCACCGTTGATGTCATCTGTTCCAAAATGCCTTTAAGTTTGAACGATATAGCTTTGAACAGAATCAATCAGCCTTAAGGGCAAAAGTTCATGTAATCCAAAGACTCATCAGTCTGGATCCTAAGATCAATTTAACACTACTCATCTGTTTGGATTCTGATCTTTTGGATACACGCGTGCAAACACGCTCGTGCCGAGAGAGTAGTAGTAGTAGTAAAGCATAAGTGTCCACACTCTACACTGCACTTTGTAGCATTCCAAAGTATAATCAAATTGATGAGAATGTTCATAAGCGGCCTTCAGAAAAGCATCTATAGTGAGCATTTTCCATTCTTGATCTTCACTGAACACCATTGACTCTTGGAAATCATGGAAATAATATTTTCCATTCTCGATTAGGTTTTCCTCGTGTTGGGTATTAAATGAGCCATGTGCTGGGATTCTAGGGCTCACTTGCTATAAAATGGATATAGTTTGAGCTCATATAAACCTATTTAGGCTTAAGTTTGGCCCCCATATGGCTTTTTAAAAGTAGCTTATGAAATTTATTATTAAGTTGTTTGATAATTTTGTACAAGTGGCACATTGCTCTTCAAAAAAACATCATGAAACCAAAAAGTAAGTGCTTTTAAAAGCTATCCCCAAAAAAGCCCCAAGTTCAATTTTTGCAAAGCTCATAAACTAGTTACCAAATGAATTAACATGAAATTGTGCTTTAAAAAAGGAGAAGCACCAAAATGGCGCCAAACTAAGCCTTAATTCGGTGAGTTTGAGCTCATGTAAACCCACCAGCTCTGTTGTCAATATCGTACGATACGTGATACATATTGTACGATACCCTAAGAATTCGATTCGTACATATGCCGTGAATCGCAAGAGTACATTAATCACATGCGTATCATCTGAATCGTATGTGTATCGCCTGAATCGTATCGAAATTCCGATACGCACGATTCTGTAATTGATGAATTTTTTCCACTTTTGTGCCCTAATTTGATTCGTATAGCAGATCCGAAACGCATTAGGGACTGTTTAGTCCATTACGAAGCCTATTGTGCGGTTTTAGTCCAATATTAAACCTAAAAAAGGACAAGCCCGTACATTATATAGATATGCGATGTGTGTGTGTGTGTGTGTATATAAGCTGGACCAGTTTGTATATTTAAAGAAAAGCTGTACCCAGTTTGTATATATTATAAAAAAAAAAACAATTTTACTCTCTCTCTCTCTCCCTATTTTGTGTATAAATTAAGCTATTTTACTCTCTCTATCCACTTTGTATATTAAAGAATTATAGAGCGGAAAACTCTATATTTTTCTCTTATTCCAAACTATGAAGCACCGACACGGACACGTGACACGGATACGACACGACTCGAATACGTCGACACGACATTTCTCCAAAAGCATGATACGATGCGTCGGGGACACGATTTCTCTAAATTATTTTTTAAAAATATATATATTTACCACGTCTAATGAAAATAAAAGCACATAATCACAACAATATTATGACATTATCAATAACAAAGCCAATGAATAAAAACATATACCACATAAAACCCTAATGGACAACAATATAAAACATATATATAAGATATCCAACCATAGTTTGAAGTTAAAAGTTTAAAACCCTAGATTGAAAAATCCTGATTTAAAAACCCCTAATCTCTTACTATGGTTAAGTTCCACAAAAGTGTAAGATTCTCTCTCTCTCGTAACGAGAAAGATAAAAAAAGTTTTTTTTTTAAAGAGTGAAGTTCTTTTATTTTTGTTTACAACCCATATTTTATTTTAAAAAATTTTCATATACATCCAAAATTTATAAAAACTTTAGAAACATTAGAGTTTTACCCCAATATTTCAAAGTAAGTGTATAAAAATACCCATTTCGTGTCCCGCACGTGTCGAGAGTGTGTCAGAAACGTGTCGGGAACGTGTCGGGAGCGTGTCAGATCGAGAAAATGGAATAAAATAATAGGACTCGTGTCGAGAGCGTGTCGAGAGCATGTCGGGAGCGTGTCGTGTCGTGTCAGTGTCAGATTCGATGTCGACACTGATACAAGAGCCAAAATAGAGTGTCGGTGCTTCATAGATTCCAAATCTGAGAATTTACAATGTGTATATATACGGAAAGTATAGCTAAAACTCGGGCAAAAGTAAAGCATAAGAAATAAATACAATTGAAGCTATAAAAGGAAAACTATAACTAGGGAATTATGCTGTATAACTGAAAAATCAGCCTATAAATCAGGGAAGGATCAACTCTCTGGAAGACAAGAAAATCTGTCAATTAATGTGTACACACTGGTTTGACTTTCTGGGATTATGGATTATGAATCTGTCAACATCCTGGTTCTTAGAAACTAATCCCTAAAGTTTAGGGACTAACTTCTGAATTCTACACTTCCCCTCAAGCTGGGGAAAAGATGTCAATTATTCCCAGCTTGGAAGTCAATTCTTCAAACTTTATTCTTGGGAGGGCTTTCGTTTGAACATCTGCCACTTGAAGGTGTGTAGGTGTGTAAATCAAGTTTAGTATTCCAGCTTCATCTTTTTCTTTGATGAAATGACGATCTAGTTCTACATGCTTAGTTCTGTCATGATGGACAGGATTTTTAGCAATACTTGTTGCAGCCAAATTGTCACAAAACACCTTCATTGTTTCTCTTGTTGAAATCCTTAGCTCGTCAAGTAGCCTTTGCAGCCATAATCCTTCACATATACTCTGAGCTAAAGCCCTATACTCTACCTCAGCACTGCTCCTAGCAACAATAGACTTGCTACGCCAAGTTACCAAGTTTCCCCATACATAGGTGCAATAGCCGGTAGTTGATCTTCAATCTGCAATGGATCCTGCCCAATCCGCATCTGAGTAAACTTCAACTTCTTTGTTTGTTCCTTTTCGAAAGAATATTCCTTTACCATGATTCATCTTCCAAGTATCTAAGAATCCGGTGAACTACTTCAAGATGATCTTCATTGGGCTTGTTCATGATTTGACTTACGACACTAATAGGAAAGCCTATGTCTGGCCTTGTGTGGGAGAGATAAATGAGCTTTCCTACAAGCCGTTGATATCTCCCAGTGTCAATCGGAGGACTGTCTCCTTTGAAATCGATTTTATAACTTGATTCCATTGGAGTGTCTGCAGGCTTACATCCGAACATTCCAGTTTCTTTTAGCAAGTCCAAGATGTACTTGTGTTGTGAGACCACAATACCTTTCTTTGAACGAGCTACGTCCATGCCTAGGAAATATTTCAGCGATCCTAGATCTTTGATCTCAAATTCCTTTGCAAGAACTTCCTTTACGCAACCCGTTTCTTCATTGTAACCCCTATCACAATAATATCGTCAACATAAACAATGAGAATCGCAACTTGCCCAGTAGGAGAAAATTTTGTGAACAGGGTATGATCGGCTTGTCCCTCAGAGTACCCATGCTTCTTGAGTGCCTTTGTGAACTTGTTAATCCATGCTCTAGGAGATTGCTTGAGACCATATAGAGACTTTCGGAGCTTAAAGACCTTGTTAACATTGCTTTGTATCTCAAAACCTGGTGGAATTTCCATGTACACTTCCTCTTCCAAGTCACCATTGAGGAAGGCATTTTTCACATCTAGTTGATGAAGTGGCCAGTCTAGATTGGCTGCTAAGGACAGCAAAACCCGAACAATATTTAACTTGGCAACAGGAGCAAAAGTTTCTTGGTAGTCGATGCCGTAGGTCTGAGTGAATCCTTTAGCAACAAGCCTTGCTTTGTACCGACTTACACTCCCATGTGGATTATACTTGACAGTAAAAATCCACTTGCATCCCACTGGTCGCTTCCCTTCTGGCAAATCTGAGAGTTCCGAAGTACCATTCTTTTTTAGAGCATGCATCTCTTCTTGTATGGCAACCCTCCATTTTGATTTTCCTAAAGTATCATGGATACTTCGTGGAATTTCTATATTGGATAAATTAGTAACAAATGCTTGATACTCAGATGATAGACCATTATAGGAAACAAAATTGTAGATTGGATGCTGGGTACAAGATCTCACCCCTTTTCTAAAAGCAATAGGAATATCAAGATCATCATTAGCAGTAGTATCAGTTTGAGATATGGTACCTGGAATATCTGAACTTGGATTTGAATTGGATTCATGGTTCTGCTCAGGGGGTGTGCGATCCTCTATCTCCTCTTGGGGCCTTCTTTCTCTTGAATAAACAACGAGCTCTTTGTCAACTGCAGGTTGTGTGTGGACAGGAGTGGAAATGTTAGTGTGTGGTTCGGTTTCTGGAGGGATGGTTGACTCGATTTCAAGTGGAAGGATAGAAGTGTCAATCCAAAAACTACATTCTTGTATGACTGAGTTCTCTCCCTGAATGGAAGTTTTTGGGTAATATGATTGTTTTTAAAAAAGGTAACATCCATAGAAGTGTAGAATTTCCTAGTGATAGGCGAGTAACACTTGTAACCTTTTTTAGTGGGAGAGTTACCAAGAAAGAGACATTTGATGGCCTTTGGATCAAGTTTGCTTCGATGATGTTGATGTACATGAACAAATGCCGTACACCCAAATACTTTTAATGGTAGTAGAGATGACATAATTTGAGTATCTGGGTAGGAGCGAAGAATGGCTTGGCAAGGTGTTTGGAATTTGATCACTCTTGATGGCATCCTATTAATGAGATATATGGCTGTGAAGACTGCCTCTCCCAAAAAATGCTTGGGGATTGTAAATGTGTGGAATCACCATATATTGAATGAATGAAAAGAAGAATACAAGAAACTATATATAGGCTTCTAAGTCCTAGACATATATACTAGCTAAGCGATGTGGGACAACACATATATAATAATACACACTATTAACACACTATTAACACTTCCCCTCAAGCTGGAGCATACATGTCATATGTACCAAGCTTGTTACAAATATATTTCACTCGAATCCCTCCTAATGCTTTAGTAAACAAGTCGGCTAACTGATCTGTAGACTTGACATGCACTGTATGAATCACATTTTCCAAAAGCTTCTCTCAAACAAAGTGACAATCGACTTTAATGTGCTTTGTCCTGTCATGAAATACGGGATTAGAAGCGATATGAACTGCAGCTTGATTATCACAAAATAAATTCATTGGAGTAGTTTGAGTAAACCCAAGTTCCTCTAATAAATGCTTCGTCCATACTAGCTCACAAGTAGTGTTGGCCATGGCTCTGTACTCTGATTATGTGCTAGATCGAGCTACCGTAGTTTGTTTCTTGCTTTTCCATGAAACAAGATTGCCTCCAACGATAACACAATAGCCAGTAGTGAACGTCCTATCACCAGTAGAACTTGCCCAATCTACGTCAGTGTAACCTTCAACTCGTATGTGACCATGATCTTTGTATAACAAACCACGTCCTGGAGCACCTTTGAGATATCTCAAAATGTGTATCACCGCATCCCAATGGGTTGTTCGAGGACAATCCATAAACTGGCTAATCACACTCACAGTGAATGCAATATCAAGTCTAGTTATTGTTCGGTAATTAAGTTTCCCTACAAGACGTTTGTACTGTCCTGGGTCATCAATGAGCTCTCCCTGATTTGGTAACAACTTAGTATTAGGATCCATAGGAGAATCCAAGGGCTTGAACCCTAACCTGCTTGTTTCAGAGAGGAGATCAAGAACATACTTTCTTTGAGAGAGACAAATCCCTTCACTAAATCTAGCCACTTCAATGCCTAGAAAGTATCTAAGTTGTCCCAAGTCTTTAGTTTGGAACTGCTTTTGCAAGAAGTACTTTAACTCCTGAATTCCCTTAGAATCATCTCCACTTATAACAATATCATCAACATAAACAAGAACTAGGATTTTGCCTGCTGAAGAGTGCTTATAAAAGACAGAGTGATCAACACCACACCGCTAGAGACCAAATTCAGCAGTAGCTTCACTAAATCTTCTAAACCAAGCACGAGAGGGCTGTTTCAGACCATATATGGACTTCTTCAACCGACAAACCATACTAGACTCCCCTTGAGCAACAAACCCAGGTGGTTGCTCCGTATATACCTCCTCCAAAAGAGTGCCATTTAGAAAGGCATTTTTGACATCCAACTGATGTAACGACCAGTGATAAGTAGCAACAAGGAAGATAAAGAGACGAACGGAAGTGATCTTGGCAACTGGAGAGAATGTCTCGGAATAATCAAGACCATAAACCTGAGTATAGCCCTTGGCAACAAGACGTGCTTTCAACCGATCAAGAGTGCCATCAGGATGCATTTTAACAGTAAAAACCCAACGACACCTAACTACTGATTTCCCAGATGGAAGAGGTACTAATTCCCAAGTACTAGTTTCTCTCAAGGCAAGCATCTCATCCTCCATAGCTTGTTTCCGTCCTGAATGAGAAAGAGCCTCTGTAGTAGACTTAGGAAGAGAGAAAGTAGATAAAGAGGCAACAAACGAAGAGAAAGCAGGAGACAAATGATCGTAAAAGATAAAATTTGAAATAGGATGAGAAGTACAAGTACTACCCTTCTGGAGAGCAATCGGACGGTCGATGTCTGACGGAGGCGGATCCGAAGACACGGAAGCCACATGCGTAGTAGTTGAATCCAGAATAGTCTCAACATTCTGATGACAGCGGTGTATGTCTAGAGGTCAGGACAGTCCAATCCAGCTTTGGTAGGTAGGGAGTCCAATCCAGCTTTGGGAGGGTAGGGAGGGGGGAAGGGGAAGGGGAAGGGGAAGGGGAACCACAAAGCCAGGATCAGTAGTAGAGTGAGACTCAGAGTAATATGGAGTGGATTCAAAGAAGGTAACATTAGCAGAAACAAAGAGGCGACGCAAGGAAGGACTATAACAACGATAACATTTCTTTGTTCTGGAGTACCCCAAGAAAACACACTTGATAGCACGGGGATCCATTTTGGTGGTACCTGGAGTAAGTTGATGCACAAAACAGACACACCCGAACACACGTGGAGCAACAGGGAAAGGTGGGGTAATGGGAAACAAGGTGGCATGGGGTGTGCCCCCATCTAGGATGGAAGATGGCATACGATTAATCAAATGGCAAGCAGTAAGAATTGCATCTCCCCAGAAGCTCTTGGGGACCCTCATCTCAAATAACAATGTACGGGTGACTTCTAATAAGTTGCGGTTTTTTCTTTCTGCAACCCCATTTTGCCGAGGGGTATGAACACATGAGGATTGATGAAGCATGCCATGTTGTGCCATATATGTTGTGAAAGGATGAGAAAAATATTCTTGTGTATTGTCACTAAGGAGAATTTGAATAGGAACATTAAACTGAGTCTTAATTTCATTACCGAGTGTTGAAAATATAGTAAATAACTCAGAACGATTTTTCATTAAATAAAACTACGTCGTTTGGGAAAAATCAACAAAACTAACAAAATACCGATACCCCTTAACAGAAGTAGTACGGTGTGGAGCCCATACATTTGAATGCACTAATTGAAATGAACTAGACACTCGTTTATTAACTTGGGGTGCAAATTGGACACAATGATACTTCCCTAATTGACAGGACTCACACTCTAAAGTAGATAAATGACTTGAACTAGGTACTAGTAGCTTCAGATTGGCCAAGGAAGGATGACCAAGACGTTAGTGGATCTGGTGAGGAGACACAGTGGCAGGACACGCTGTTGGAGTTGAAGAAGTAGGCAATTCATCATAGTAAAGACCTTCGGATTCATGCCCTACTCCGATCGTCCTCCGAGTCGTCAAATCCCGAATAAGAACATAATCAGGGAAAAAAGAAACACAAGCATTAAGATCTTTAGTCAACTTCCCGACAGATATCAAATTAAAGGGTGAACGAGATATAAAAAGGACAGATTATAAGGACAAAGACGGGGATAATTGGACAGTCCCTATGCCTTCAACGGGCATAGAAGAGCCATCCGCCAAAGTAACAGGAGGTAAAGAAGAGGACGGTTCAAGAGACGAAAAAATGGTGGATTTACCTGTGAGATGATCAGTGGCAGCCGAGTCAATTACCCAAGGACGAGTACGGGAAATAAGACAAGCAGTAGAGGTACCTTTCTGAGCAAGAGAGGTAATCGGAGCAGAAGCATGCTGAGAGGCCTGGAACTAAAGAAATTGAGAGTACTCTTCATTGGATATGGAAATCGGATCACCCGCAGCAGGAGCATGAGAAGATGAGGAAGCATCACTAAAAACAACAGCATGTGCAAATCGAGCAAGGCGACCAAAGAGATCCCAATATGTCTCCTTATGATGACTATCCTTATCACAATTAGTGCAATGAGGACGACCACCACAGCCACGGCCCCCACAGTAACCACCACAGCCACGACGGGGATTACCATCACCCTGACCAGCAGTGGGCAATGGAGCCTAGGTAACTAAGGCAGTAACAGAAGAATTAGAACCCTAATCACGAGATGTACTCTGGAGAACACGTTAGTAGGTCTCAGCAAAAGAAGGCAAAGAGACACCCCCTAGAATCTGGGACCGAACGGGCTCAAAATCAGGTTTTAAGCTAGCAAGAAATTTCATTATGGCCATTTGCTCCCGCTGTTCTTGCTGTTTCTTTGCATAAGTAGTAATAGGAATAATACCGTTCAATTCTTCAACTAACCGTTTGAAGGAGGCAAAATACTCGGTAACTGGGAGATCACTTTGCTGCAACTGAAAATACTGAGAGGAGAGATCATATATCCGAGTGAAATTGCTAGAGATTAAGAGATGAGCATAATCCTAAATATCCTTACAGGTGCCCAAGCGACCACACATATCCGCAACGTGTGGTTCCATGGAGTTCCAAAGGAGTGCAACGATTTGGGCATCCATTTGTTTCCATGTCTTGATGGCCTTGTCGTCGGTGGTGGGAGAAGACTCGGTGAGGTGAGCATCAAAACCCAAGCCAATGAGGGCAATATGGACAACCCGTGACCATTAGAGAGTTGGATCCATTCAATTTCCTAGTGGTGAGTTGAGGAAGAGCTTTGGATTCCATGAAGAGTATAGATCTCAAGGAAGGAAGATTGAAACGAAATGGAACAAGATCTGAAGCCCAGCGAAGCCAAAAAACTTACCACAAAAGCAGATCGGAGCCAAAAACCTTGAAAAAAAGGAGCCAAGAGACTGTTGGAGGGGTCGCCGGAGGGTCGGTGGAGTCAGGCGAGGATCGCTGGGGGGTGGGTTGAAGGGTTGGGGCTGTGGCGCTGTGTGTGGGCTGCTGCTGCTTCTTTGGTGGTTAGGGTTTTGACTGTAGGCTATGGCTATTTTGGTGGTTAGGTTTTGGACTGTGTGGGCTGCGATTGAGTGAGAAAGAAATTCTTGAGCTTCTTTCTGAAATCCGGCAATGATAATGAACTCTCGAATCCTAACTAAGGATCGGCAAGATGAGCAACCCCAAGAACGAGTGCTCTGATACCATGTAATGTGTGGAATCACAATATATTGAATGAACGAAAAGAAGAATACAAGAGCCTTTATATAGGCTTCCAAGTCCTAGACATATATACTAGCTAAGCGATGTGGGACAACACATATATAATAATAGACACTATTAACAGGGACATTTGTAGCGAACATAACAGATCTGGCCACTTCGAGAAGGTGTCTGTTTTTCCTTTCTACCACCCCGTTTTGTTGAGGGGTGTCAACACACGAACTTTGATGCACTATTCCCTGATCCATCAGATATTTTCCAAGTAAAGAATTGAAGTAATCTCTGGCATTATCCGTTTTTCGTATTGGTTGTGGAAATGCAGCTTCTTAGCTCTAGAAAAAGATGTACCAATCCTTTTGGCCTTACCTTATGACCTTGGCCAACTTTCTTCATCCTCTTTTATCCCCTCACAAAAGCAACTCACACATCGTCATTCTGAGGAAGAGCCTAGGATTGGGGAATTGTTGCGATTCTTCCTGAATAGCCTGGATTCTCCCGTCGAGAGTCACTTTGTTTGTCTTACCAGCTCATCCCTCTTGCTTGCTCCGCTCTTCTTCGGCAATAGAAGGAGTAACACAGGGGTACCAGAATCAATATCGGGACAGACGGAAGAATGACAACTAAATAGCGCATGCTGCTTCGGATACTAGATCTAAACACCTTTATTTTTGTCTGGAATTGTGTTTGGATCATGCTATTAAAAATTTTGAAGATAGTGCCCACCTCTGATTTCTCTTTCATCAAGTATATCCAGGTTATTCATTCGAGTGTGGTGATCAATAAATGAAACAAACCACCAAGCTCCTGAGATATTGCCAACTCTAGAGGTTCCCCATATATCACTGTGAATGATTGCAATGGGTAAGATGTTTTGTATCCTTGGATTGGATAATTATTTCTCGTATGTTTGGATATTTGACACACTTTACATTGAAAAACCTCAGATTTTGATATTATTGAATAATGTTGGGAACAACCTTTTTAGATACTGGAAATTGGGATGACCTAATGTATAGTGCCACAAAATGATTGCATTATGGTTATTAGACAAAACTGGAAAAACTGCAAATGACACACTACTCGCAGCTTGAGCTTGTTCTTCACGGTTATTAGGACTGTTAAGAAGATAGAGCCCCGCACATTCCTTAGCATTGCCAATCATCTTCCCTGATTCCAAGTCCTGAAATTCACAACGATTTAAGAAATAATTAGAAACACAGTTCAAATCTTTGGTGAGTTTGCTAATGGACAGCAAATTGCAAGTCAAATTTGGAACCAAGAGCACAGATTTTAAAGTCAGGTCATCGGTAATAGTAATCGATCCTATTCCTGCTACTTTAGACAATGATCCATCAGTAATTCGAACCATCAAATTTCCAGAACTTGGGCTGTAAGTATTGAATAGTGTAGCATTGCCGGTCATATGATCTGATGCGCCGGAGTCTACTGTCCACGGGTTGTGTTTCTTCATTTGGGTGCTCAAAGCCATAGGAAAATTACCTATTTGGGCAACGGAACCAGTTCCTATGATGTTCTCGCCAGGAATTGGAGTGGAGGGTGTTGTTTGGTGGCTAAACATCTTCTGAAGAAGCTCAGTATGCTCTTTGCTAAAGAGTGTAGTTTTGAACGATGTCTTCTCCTTGCTGTTGGTCATGAAGTCTCGACTTTCAGGTGGTTGTCTCGGCTTCCAGTTTGTTGGTTTGCCGTGTATCGTCCAGCATGTGCCCTTGGTGTGTCCAGGTTTGTGACAGTGATCACACCATGGTCTTCCCTGCTTCTTTTGCTGATTGTCAGGAGACTGATATTGGGGTCCACGTGCATCAAAAGCAGAACTCTCGGTAGCAGGTTGGAGGTTTTGTGACCCCATCATAAACTTCTTTCTACTCCTCGCGGCGGACTTCAGAGAAGGCTTCTCGGAGGTTGGGAAGAGGCTTCGTTCCCATTATTCTGCCCCAAACCACGTCAAGATTCTTATTCAACCCTAATAAGAACTTGTAAACCCGTTTCTTTTCAACATTCTTTTTGTATCTAGCACCATCAGTTGGGCAGTCCTAGTCATAAGTTTCAAACACATCCAATTGCTGCCAATGTCGAGTAAGAAGATTGAAGTATTGAGTGACTGGGAGATCACCTTGACGCAAATCATGGAGAATACCTTCGACTTCAAATAGCTCCGCTGTATTTTCATTAGCTGAAAACTTCTCTCTTGCAGCGTCCCAGATTTCCTTAGCAGTGTTATAGAGAAGAAAATTCTCTCCTATGTCGTCGTCCATAAAGTTTATCAGCCACGACATAACCATATTGTTTTCTGCCTTCCATCCTTTGAACTTGGGATTTTTCTTTAGCAGGAGGAGATGCAACTCCAGTGAGGTAAGCATCCTTGCCTTTGCTGCATATGAACATCATGATGGTCTGAGACCATTGAAGAAAGTTTTGCCCTTTCAGTTCATGACCCGTAATGGGGAGATGAGAAAGATGGGAGTTGTCCGTTGCTCCAAGGCTGTTTGGAGTTGCGACTTCGGATGTTTGTTTTTCGGTAGCCATTCCAGTGGCTGGGCCGTATTTTGGCATAAGAGAGGAGTCGGTATTATAGCTCTGATACCATAAAGAATTATAGAGAAGAAAACTCTATATTTTTCTCTTAATCCTAATCTGAGAATTTACAATGTATATATACGGAAAGTATAGCTAAAACTCGGGCAAAAGTAAAGCATAAGAAATAAATACACTTGAAGCTATAAAACGAAAACTACAACTAGGGAATTATGCTATATAACTGAAAATCAGCCTATAAATCAGGGAAGGATCAACTCTCTTGAAGACAAGAAAATCTATCAATTAATGCGTACAGGCTGGTTTGACTTTCTGGGATTATGGATTATGAATCCGTCAACATCCTAGTTCTTAGAAACTAATCCCTAAAGTTTAGGGACTAACTTCTGAATTCTACATATATAAATAAAGCTATTTTACTCCCTCTCTCACTACCCACTTTGTATATTCTAAAGGAAAGATATTTTACTCTCTCTCTCTACCCACTTTGTATGTTCTAAAGAAAAAGGTATTTTACACTCCCTCTCTCTCACTGCAGTGCCGCCAAGCCCTTTGGGACTTTTATCTGCTCTTTTTTCTTTTTTCCTTTGGTCCCAACTTCTCAAGTCTTAAGTCCCTCATATATATTAGGTTAGGTTAATCATTTTATTGTAAACAAAACCCCTTTTTCCCATCACTTTGACCAAGGTGGGATTCGAACCCACAATTCTCACCATTAATGCAATGTCTTACCAAAGCTTAGACGACATGATCATGTAATTTATGTGCCTTATATCATCATATGATTGTTATTTTCTTCTATTTTTCATTCTACATAATTTTAATCGTTGTTATAGGTTTTTCTTAATTTGTCACCGAATCTTACGATTCACGAATCCCGATTCGATACGATTAGGATATTTCGATTCACAATACGAATCCCGATTTGACAACCTAGCCCACCAGCAATAATTTATCAGCCCAACACACATTTATAATGGGCGAGTTGATGGGCTGGGTTATGAATGGCCAGGTATGCTCACACTTAAGTCCCAGCCCCAGCAATTCAAGCTTGCAATAGTTTTGGCAGAAGGAAAAGGCTGAGGGGGCATTACTAATCCAATGAACTGACATATCTGTCAGGCGAGTGCCTGAAAAACATCTGTCAGGCGAGTGCCTGGAGAATTTGTGTATACACTCACACACACATTTGCCAGTACAGCGCCGGATAGATGGTGACGATCGCAGCTTCAATAATTGTCCTTGATTGAGATTGTTTGTCCTGAGTTGTCCTCAATTGTAACCAATATAAAAATCAAAGGACTTAAAGTGATGCAATTTATGACAGAGGGCCCAAAATGAAATTTTGGGGAAACTAAAGGGTACCAATGCATGTTTGAGCGTAGATGTTTTCTCAGGTTACTTGTGCTGTTGCTTGAATATGGACGATATAATTGTCATTTGCAGGCAGCAGTATATGGACTTGGTGTTTGTGCGGAATTCGGTGGTTCTGTATTTAAACCTCTCGTTGGAGGTACAATCTGCTATACTGGCATATATTATGGGGTTTAATTTTGTTCTGTATTCTATTAAAATTGACAGATTTTTCCATGACCTTGTACAGAGGCTCTGTCGGTGCTAAATGTTGTGTTAAAGCACCCCAATGCACTGCAACCCGATAACTTGATGGCCTATGATAATGCTGTTTCTGCTCTTGGGAAAATATGTCAGTTTCAGCGTGATAGCATTGATTCAGTTCAGGTACTCCAAGCTTCTGTTGAATTCTTTTCCATGCATTAATAGTAGGAATGATGGCTTATCTTTTGATAGAGATCTTGTTTTGAATTACAGTTTGGTGCATGCATGGAACAGAACTCCCAAACGATGAAATCTATGATGCTTGAATGGGATCTGAGCATCTTTTTCATTTTCTTTTTGTTTAAAAACCAAAACGAGAATTTTACTCGAGGAAAGAAAAAATGAAAATATTTTAAGGATGAGGAGTCCTTCGAAGGTCGGCTGACATAGCCACACAAACAAAACAAAGACAAGAAAACAGAACAAGGGGTCAAAGGACACAGTAAAAAGGAGAATAAAACAAGTCTGCTCTTGGCACCAAAAAAAAAAAACCTTATTATTGGATGACCTTGGGATCCAACAAAATTGTCTTTAAGAATCATTTAAGTTGAAAAGAACAAAGCTCCCTTTGTTAGATACTGTGACACAGAACCTGTATCATGATGTAAATTGCTCCAAAGTTTGATAATGTATGTCTTTGTTAATGCTATAGTAGAGCCTCAAAGGATTGATCATCTAGGGTTGTGATTGGACCAAAAACTTTTAGATTTTGGAAGGGGTTGAGATTGCCTAGTTTTTGAAGGTCTTGACCATGATTGAGATGGTTCATCTGATGTCTCATTGTCATGTCATCAAGACAAATTCGCGACACATTATATAATTATAGTGAGACTATGTTAGACCTTGATATCCATTGTTGAGCACATTCCGTAACAGGTTAAGCTTTTGGAGCAATTGGTAACGTAACATTATATCAGACCCTTAGTTCTTGGAGGAGGTCTTAGATTCAACTCTGCGTCCTCATTCTGCTTTTCATATTTCAGTTTGTTGTGTCTGTTAAGATGGAGTTTCGTTTTTTGCCTAGTTGTCTTCTCGATGTACAAGACGAAGTCCCACCGTGAGAGAGGGTTGTTGGGCCATTCCATGGTTCAAGGTATCAGCCGAGACCGAGATAACTTGGCCCAGTCAATTCGGTTTCGAAGGGTTCCGATACGAGATCGACGCCATTACAAGCAGGGTTACAAAAAGATGTGTTTCACGATACATATAGAGCGTATCGACCGATACAACCGATATTTTGCCATCTCAGCCATTGTATCGCGCGATACGCTGAGATGAACACCGCCACAATGAAGAATGCAAAGAAAAAACCCTTAACTTACAGATCTAAACTCGATCTATGCGTCGTCCTCTTCACTTTGATCTCTTTCTCTCTCTTCCTCCCTCTAGTTTGTCTTGGTCGACCTCTCTCTCTCGTCCGCTAATTCGTTTGGACTTCTCTCTTTCTTCCTCTGGCTTGTCTGGTGAAGCGACGATCTCCATGTCTCTGTCGTTCGTCTGTTCTGCGGCTGAAGGTAACGTATGTTTTTTTTAGGGTTTAGGTTAGTTGGTTAATAGTATATTTCATATGAATTGTATATTATTTAGGCTAAATTACACTTTCACCCCTCTTAACTTAGGTCTGTGTTCGACTTAACCCCCTAAATGTTTCGATTGCAACACGTTCACCTCTGAACTTCCAGAAAGGTAATTTAATAGCCGCGTTTAACAGAAATACGCTATGACCAAAAAAAACCCCATTCTTCCCTTACCTCATAAATGCAAATTTTAGGGTTTTAAGTGTATGTTATGAAGTTTCAGATAACGATGATGATTTTGAGCCCCACAACACTACATGCATAAGTGTTAATTATGCATGTAGTGTTGTCAGACACGAGATCGACAACAGGTGTATTGGATATCA
The DNA here is from genome assembly GCA_033977485.1 of Hydrangea macrophylla. Lineage (NCBI taxonomy): Eukaryota > Viridiplantae > Streptophyta > Magnoliopsida > Cornales > Hydrangeaceae > Hydrangea > Hydrangea macrophylla. Next base: position 9,812,127 of record CM066992.1, on the reverse strand, counting down.
TGTGAGTGAGTAATCTGTACATTGTTTATTGTGATAATCTATTAGGCCAAATTTGTTAGTCTTATTATTTTAGAATTTGTTAATACTAGAATCAATACCCGTATGATGCATGGGAAAATGTTTCTAAATTTTATGTACGTATTTTTTTACCAAGTAAATTTATGTACTTAAATTTGTTAGTGTTATTGTCATTTTATATATAATGTAGTTATATTATTTTAGTTTATTAGTTTAGTTTGCATCATGCATGTGTGTATATTTGAAGATATATGTATATATATTAAAACAAATTAGATATATTAGGTATTGATGAGATTCGATATGGTTTAAAAAATATATTAATTACTAATATAGGACTGCAACAATTTTGGGATATATACTGTAGCTGCTATATATATGTTTGTGAGAGAGAGAGAGAGAGAGAGAGAGAGAGAGAGAGAGAGAGAGAGAGAGAGAGAGAGAGAGAGAGAGTTTATATATATATATATGTATTAATTATGGAGATAGGAAAAAGAGGGAAAAAAAAAGAATTATGTAGAAAAGTGGGAAAAATCACCGAGCCGCCACATGACATGCAACTGAGTCCACTTTATATTACTCCCTATGTCCCTTAAAAATAGTCCACTATAGGGAACTCAACTTTTTAAGGGACAAAAAGAATCAACACCTACTTTCCACAATTGCCCCTAATCATTACAACTACTTTTTTAGTTTTGGCTTGGCTTAGATTTCAAGGAAGGATAATTTTGTAAAGTGAGTAAAAATTATGTACCAATTTTGGAAGGTGGACAATAATTTTGGAACATCCCAAAATGGAATACATGACTATTTTTAAGGGATGGATATATATATATATATAGTTTGTCCAAATTTTTTTGGACCTTAAATCTAGCGTATCGTTGCATATCGCTAGATACCAGTCCGCGACCGAGAGCAGCGGCCTTTGCGACGGCGATTCCGCGATCTTGAACCATGGGCCATTCTCTAATAGCTTAAGCTTGTAGAGCAATTAGTGGCTTCACAAACATCATCTCGTTATGCATTGGGGGTTGTCTCGTGCATCTCACCTGAGATGATGATACTGCCTAAGCGACAGTGAGCAGGGATCTTGTAACATGGTTAGACATCATGCGAGAAGACGTTGTTTTGCCTCTTTTATGGAGAGAACACTCTAGGGAACTTTTTAAGGATATTAAGGACAAATTATGCCACTTTTAGCAGCAAAAAAAATAAAAGATAAATTAGGCCACATTTTAGAGAAATGTTACTCCCTCCATCCCTTTTTTAGAGTCCTATATTCCATTTTGGGATGTCCCAAAATTAGTGTCCACTTTTTTAAATTGGTATACAATTTTTACCTACTTTCCAAAACTACCCTTCCTTGAAATCTACACCAAGACAAAACTAAAAAGGTTATTGTAATGATTAGGGGCTATTGTGGAAAGTAGGTGTAGAATCTTTGTGTCCCCTTAATAAGTTGAGTTCCCAAAGATGGACTCAAAAAAAGGGACGGAGGGAGTATATTGTAGTAGCTGTAATAGTTGAATAACTTAGCAAATAGATTAGAATTATACACAGATTAAATTAGGATGTCATCACAAGCAAATAGTTACTATTCTTTAAGAGTAATGGTTTTTTTTTTGCTTATACTTGAATTCTGTATCTCTTATACTTGAAAATAGATAACAAAAAAAAAAAAAAAATTCACATTAAATTAGGATGCCATCATACGCTAATGCGGAGTCACTGATATTTAAGAGTAGCGGTTTTCTTTTCTTATACTTGGAACTCTTTATTTTATGCACTATTTTTCACTTGATGCTCCTGGTTTGTGCTTTTCCTAATTTTCAAGTTGCCGAGTTGTTTTGCAGGTTGTTCCTGCTTGGTTAAGCTGCTTGCCGTTAAAAAGTGATTTAATTGAGGCCAAAGTTGTTCACGAGCAACTATGTTCAATGGTTGAAAGGTAAGGACTCCAGTTTATTCATTTAGTCCCTGTTTGGTTCATGGATTTCGTGAGGGAAAAGAAAAGGGTAAGGAAAACAAGAAGGAAAACTAATTCCGTCCTATTTTCCTTGTTTTCCTTAATGCTTAAATAACATTAAAAATTTCTAAAATATAATTGTAATCGATGAATAAAGGAGTTGAAATGACTTGCACCATTCAAAATGTTTGATTTATTTCTCAACTTATTCTCTTTTCTTTTCTATTGTCCTCATCGTTTTCCTTATTAACCAAACAAACGAAAGGGATTTCCTCTTATGTTTTCTTTTCTTTTCCCTCAGTAAATCCATGAACCAAAACGCCTTAGCGTCTCTCTCTCTCTCTCTCTCTTGTGTAGTACACTTTGGTCTTGCAGTTTTATTTTTTGCTTTTATTTGCAGGTCAGATAGGGAACTTTTTGGTCCCAACAATCAGTATCTTCCTAAAATTGTTGCAGTATTTGCAGAGGTTAGCATTAGTTCTTTTTGAGTTGATTTCGTCCCACTGAGTGGTAGATATTTGGAATGCATTTATATCATCTCTCTATTTCATAATGTGTTGCATCTTTTAGAATTTATTTCCTTCAACACCGTAATAATTGGATGATTTTTACAATCTATTTACAAACTGTTTGTGGTATTCAAAGGGATTTTGAATTTTCCTAGGTGCTGACAATGACAACAATTAGGAACATCACAGTAGATGAAATAAGCTATAAGAATCAAACAATTGTGTTTGAATTATTATTATTTTTTTTTATAGTTATCTAATCAGAGGATACTGACCTTCAAGACATTGCGATGCAGGCGATGTAATAAAATTTGTTGGAATTTTCATAGTCTTGTTTGATAGTGTTGCTTGTCTATGCCCAAATTTTTTTTTTTGGGATGGAAATCTATGCCCATTTTGTAACGATGATAATACTAAGTGCGGAATTGAGATCATGTATGTGCACGTATGTGTACGGTTACTGTAGATTTGTATTACTTACTCAAAGAAGCTTTCTCTTTGCTGCTGGGATTTGTCATTGCTGTAGATTGTATGTGCTGGCAAGGATCTTGCAACAGAGCAAACTGCAAGCCGGATGATAAATCTTTTGAGACAGCTTCAGCAGACACTGCCACCGGCGACCTTGGCTTCGACTTGGTCTTCCTTGCAGCCACAGCAACAGCTTGCTTTGCAATCCATCCTCTCATCATAGTGCTTTTTTGTTTGTTGGGATGCGGGCTTTGTCTGGTCGGTTTGCGTTTGTTATATATTTAGGTAATCCATTCTTTCCCATAAGAACACATCGGCCAATTCATTTTCCATGATTCTCAACCTTGTCTTGGTTGGATGAGTGTGAATGTCGTTGCAATTGAAACAAAAAACCCTCTTTGGTGGAATGTGTGTATATTACAAGTGTTGTAGTGCGAGTATTGGTGAAGTCTTTTTTGTGGGTCAAATGTGAGGTTTTGGGGGGCTTGCAAGGCAATTGTTGCCACAGTTTTGGTGCTTTTGTGTTTCTCTATACTTCCGAAGATTTTGATAATACAAGGACTAACTTATAAAAGAGGGATTCTTTGACTGGCTTTTATTCCGTAGTAAATTAGGTTTTGGGGAGCTTGTAAGGCAATTGTTGCCACAGTTTTGGTGCTATTGTGTTTCTCTATACTTTGCGAAGATTTTCATAATACAAGGACTAACTTATAAAAGAGGGATTCTTTGACTGGCTTTTATTCCGTAGTAAATTATACTCGTGGACATTTAAAGTTTTCAACACTTTTAAGTTTAGTACTTGGTTTTTAATAATTAGGGCTTGAACGATAGTGTTTTCTGATTTATTTTATTTATTTTTTAATTTTATTTATTTTATTATTTAAAAAAAAAAACAAAAATCAGTTTCTGTTTTATTTAAAAAAAAAAAAAGTGAAAACACCTTGTTACATTGTTGTTTTTTGAAACAACAAAAAATGAAAAATAGGAAATGTGTTCAGTAACGCTATCAATGTCAAAATTATTTTTCAAAATATGCACGACACTAGATGCAAAGCCCGTGCAATACGGGATATCAAATTAGAATCTGCTTGGGAGTAGTTTTTGCTTTTGCATTTGAATCACAAAAGCTATTTTTGGCCAATCATAAATTTCTAATATTGGTTCGTTTTTTTCCCCCTTATTTTGCGATTGAAACACAAAAACTGATTTGCCAAACATGTTCAGTTTAGCTTTTTGGAAGAGTTTTTGTTGCCAATCAGCATGAGTTTTGTGCTGGTGAAAAATCAGGCTTAAATGCTTTTTGCAATTACAAAAGTAGTATTTTAAACATGTATTAAAAGTAGGGGTGTTCAAGAAAATCGAAAACCAATCTAAACTAAATTGACCAAACACTAATTGCCCGGTTTTTCAAAATAGTGCACAAGCTAAAATCGATCGAAAATCGCCTAAAGTTGACTTATTGAAACTGAATGGTAGGTTTTAAAACCACAAAAAAATTCGAAAAAAATGACTGCGAAAACCCCGAACACCCCTAATTAAAATCATACGGAGTATTAAACAAAAGAAGGATTGTCACGATAACATGTGGCAAACATGATTCCATGTGATAACCTATATAATAAGGGAGGGCGGTGTGGGGTCCTCCCATTTTAGAAACTTGCAATCCCAGCCATTAAGAGAGTTGGATATTTTAAACCGTCCGATCGTTGGTCTTCCAAAAATGGTAATATGCACAACTAATTTGTATTGTATCCTATCAATTCTCTCTCTCTCTCTCTCTCTCTCTCTCTCTCTCGGTAATACCCTGTATTTCTGTAATGTATTATATAAATAAGACATTGTATTATTCTTTTAAATATTTGTATGAGTGTAGCTTTACTTTTGGTGTAATCTATATGCCAATCTATTGGACTAGTTTCCCAATCAATTTCCTTATACCAATCGATTGGATCATTTAATACCTAATCCCAATTGATTGCCACCCTTGCCAATCAATTGACAGCAACTATTTTGATTCCTTTGCTTTGGTTGGGGATTGGCCACATGAACACTTATGCTCTATATATATATCGACTCATTTTGGATGTGGTTGGGGTTCCAGAATCAGTTTCTAGAGAAAAATAGTGTTTGTTATATATATATATATATATATACTAGTTGGAGTCCCGCGCGATGCACGGGAAACTTAATTTTGTCGTTTCCTGGGGTTAAGTGGTTGTTAAAAGTGTACAATAAGATGTTAAAACGGTTAAATAGGAAATTGTAAATGTAGCTATTTTTTCTACAACTCCTCCTCCAGAAGAAGTTGATAATTCTGACCACTTAGTAAATGAGCAGTAAAGGTACCCAATAAACGACCACTAAAGTTTGAAGCGAATCGTTTGCATAATCGCTGATATTTCAATTTTACATATGACAGAAATACATGACATAAGTAAGAAATTTTACAAAAATAGGACATAGATGCGTCTATTGAGTACTCTGCTCAATTTTCTTGTAACCCAACGAATATGGGAATAGACAAGAGATGATATTTTACCATCTGTAAACTAACCAAATAAATGACGTGCGTAATATAAGTTATTACAGTAGTCATATACAACTGAGGAAAATCGAAAGTTCGAAAGTTCGAGTGGAACTTGCACACATGTACACAAGATGAGTACAGCAAATACAGATTCAACTAATAAACCGAATCACTTTACGACACTATCAATATAAAGTCATTTCTTCCAAACCCATAACTCAGACTCTTGTCAAAAGCAACAAACCCAAGGCTATGAGTGTTGGAGCTAGTTTGTTTGAAATTAGAGGAGTTTTTGTTTGTTCCTACTGCAGGTGTTGTAATACCTAAGAGAAACGTGGAGGAGCTAAGGTTAAAGGTCTGTAACCTACTGTCCATTTAGGTTGCCAAAATGTGACTTTCATATTCTCTTTCCAAGCACATGTCAGTTTTACTTTTTCTTCATTGTCAAAGAATTTAACTTCAAATTCCAACTTCATCTTTAATTTGAATTTTGTCCCGACAACACCACAAGAAATTATTCAATTTCGACGGCTAAAGAGTGAGTGCAATGTTTTTGTGAGAATAATTATGGTTAGATGTAAGTCGACTTAGCTCTTAGTAATTATAATGATTTACTATAGTTAAAGGGTCTCAACATAATCAACTCTTATCACTTTTGTGAAATGGGGAAAAAAATGTGGACAACTATTTAACCCTCGGATACAAAATTCTACATTTTTCTGTTGATGAAATGAGGTGGCCCTACCATAAAGAACAACTGCCTGCATGTTCCCTGGTTAGGCTCTAAATCTACCACACTTGCTACAAACAAGAATTTGTCCACTACTAGACATATTAAACAGAAGATATAGAACTGAGTAAATAATAACATGGTATGTAATCAATATTCCGAAAATAACTTGTACCTCTCAATTCCTCTGAAACCGACTACTCATACACAACTCGCAAACCTTTACGAACAACTTAATTGTACATATATGTATTGTATTGATAGCAAATCAGTGTAATAAGCCACTGTCCAGCAGATGCATGATATGAAAGCTGAATGCAGTAGGCTCCTTTCAGTTCTGGTAGTCCCTCAGCAATAGTAGGTTCTGTGATGCGTCTCTCTCTACAGACCTTCAAGCAATAAAAGCTTCCTTTGTGACGCTCTCCACATCAAATGTTCCCTTTAACCTCTCATCCCTAACTCAAATGTTAGCTGTAAGTATGGCTTGGCCTTCATTTCCCAATTAAGAAGAAAAACAAAAGTTACACTTACAGCAAATGTCATCATCATCCACGAAGAGCATGTTTGGTGTTTGGTATTATTGCAAAATAGGAGTTTTTTTTCTTCTTTAATAGATATGTGGAAAAGCCACCAAATTGCTTCTTCTGATTTATTATGCATTAGCCCGGACAAACAAAACCAGTTTTCTTCCCTTTCAATTTTGACCATCAGATTATCAAAAGACAAAGAATAGAATTTGAAATGAAATGGTAGAAGTAACACACATTCCAGAACCATGGCCTTGCCCAAAAAACTAAGAGTTGAGAAACATCTATTACAAGTAGTTCGGGATAAGATACGGCTAGCTTCTTGTTGTCAAAGACCATGTCATCACTTGGGAATGGAAATTGAGTAATAAAATATTTTATTGAGAATTGTAAGACTTGTGGCCTTTTTTTTTGGTGGGGGGGGGGGGGGGGGTGGGGGAAGAATTAATGGACATGCATTAATTCTTGTTCTTCCTTCTCAATCTCAACATCTTATCCAACACGTTTGGGAAAACTGTGAATTGTCAATTATGCTAATTAAGTATTTGTTGGTCCCAAATAAGCTAATCCAAACAGGCTGTAAATGTTCCTAGAGAATTTTAAATCAACAATCCTCTTTAATCTCATTACTAACCAGTTAATTTGGTCTCTTAAATCAATTGAAACCAAAGGGTCATCATCAATATGACTATTTGAAGCTGAGAACAAATCCATTTACATTATCTATTGGGAAAACTATGGAATAATACACAAACCAGTAATATCGCATAATTCACAATGTAACTGTGAAGGCAACATGTAGCAGATAGCATATCCCTTAATCCCATTAAAAATCGTAAAGCTCGACTCTAGAAAAACAACGAGTACTTCCAAGTACTCAATTTAATGTAATTTTGATTAGTAGATTTAAGAAATTGAACTTTGGACTTACCCACTAAACCATATCATAACTAACCAAAAATTTGAATTTTAATATCTAGACACCATCAATTAACATAAACAAACAAGAACTTAGAACCCTACAACTTTAAATCAATCATAATCTCCATAAAAAGGTAAAAGCAACATGGGATGATTGGGCAGCAGAGAGAATGGCTTGAAGGCAATCTGAATGGCCATAGTAAGAAGCATAATGCAAACAGATTCTTCCATTCAGTGAATCGAACATCAAAATCTGATGAAGTTTTTAAGCCATTGGTCATACAACAATAAGAATTCATAACCACCACACACAAACACATATATCCACACGCGCACACACACACACACACATACATATATATATAGAGAGAGAGAGGGAGAGAGAGAAGAGGAAGTTAAAATACATCTACCCTAGCTTGAATGAGCTTTTGCACACAAGAGATCTTCCCATGCATTGCAGCCAATGTCAATGGAGTCTAAACCAATCACAAAGACATAGAGTACAATAAATTAAAAACCAAAATAGAGAATTATACAAGCAACCAATAAGATCAAGCATTTCCAACTTCCAAGTACATAGATTTCACATTCCTCTTGGTTTTTGGGAAATCATAGGAAAAATAAGAGAGATATTCGAACTTTTGTCCTCTTCCCCTACAATTTTCTCAGCAACCAAACAAGCATTAGATAGAAGCTCACGCGCTCAGCCAAAGGCTGGAAGCAATTTCATAGCAAGGAGAACTGGAGAAATTGGGACATAAGCAATGGGTTTGATCTACCTTTAAAGAGATTAGCACCACAAATCACCATCTAAGCTCATTTTCCCTTGTCTTTCAGTGTACTACGATTCAACATAGGATTAAACAAAAATTTTCCAAAGGGGATGGACATGGACCTATGGAAGTGATTCCGACCAAATATGAAGAAAAAGAAAGCCTGTTTTAAAGCACAGGGCTAGAGAACAGGGCCGGTAGGGAAGGTGCGATTGAGTGATTCTGTAACTCTAGAAAATAAATCTCTCTGCTATTTTATTGTATCGGCTTGACTCCTTTAACTGGGTTTCGAACTCTCTGATATGATCCTGAAGTAAGGATTTAAGAAACCTCGTCGTGATGACTTAGCAATCTACAAGCCCTTGGGTACTCTAGAAACATTGAGTGATTCAGTGTACTAAGATAATATGCACAAAAAATTATCTAACCTTGAATTGAAATTTTCCCCAAATTGTCCGATATGTATAAACCCCCAATCACAAGAAGCAAGAGTAAACCCTAAAATACATCTTCTTAAACCAATGTGCGAATTTGAAGCATTTTACCTATGTGAAGTGGTGCTAATAAATCCAAATCTGATTAAAATTAAAGAAGAAACACACTCGTATGCAAATTTGAGATGTAAATCGTATGTGGGGGTGTTTGCATGGATTATACCTGCTCCAACTCTAAGTTGAGTTTGCATGGATTATACCTGCTCCAACTCTAAGTTGAGTCCAACAAGGGCTTCCGAGGCAACAACTACATCGAAAACAAAACAATTATTAGCACTAAATGCTCATTTCGTAACCCAGAAATTCAGAACAATTGAAACATAAGAATGCCAAGGGAAAAAGAGGTGACTTTTTTCCGATTAGTACCTCAAACACCCTCGTTGGAGATTTTGAGGTCTAGAATTTTATGGAGTTTCTCAATAGCTTGATCAAACTCTTCGCTGGGAAAAATCCAAAATCAGCAATTATAAATCCACCAGTGTGCAACAACTCAAATCAGAAGCAAGGTTTACCACAATAAGTATCACATACCATCCCATCTTTTCATACTCATATTGAGCTTTAGAATCTAATGGATACCATAGCCAAAAATTAAATGGTGTTTTTTTTTTGGCAAATTCAAACCTATAGATGTATGAGAAACCAGAAGAGGTGGTGCTGAAAACAAACATTGGAATCTAATAGCTACATATTAGATGTAAGTAGGAGTCATGTACATGAAAAGTGAACAGAAATACTTACACACTAACGTGAAGTCCTCCCTATTTTCTGTAATAATAGTGGTTATGTCTTTAACTTTAACGAAGTATGAGTTTGTGCTTCTATGAATATATACATAATTACACAGACATATGAAGCTTGTATTTGTTATCTAGGAATAATTACTTTTTGTTCTGAATACATATTCACAGAGTTAGTGCCACATATTTGGCAAGGCCTAATAGCTAATGGCCACCTTTCTATTATCCACCAAGAAGAACTATCCTAAATAAGCAACTGAAATGAGGTAAAGGAACCTAAAGAAGAATGGAGAAGAAGGACTCTACTTAGGACCCAAGCATAAATAGATGTTAATCAGTAAAGTAAAAAAATTGGGTACAAAATTAATTTGCAAATGAAATAAATGTAACAGAATTCCCCAAAAACCTAACCTGATAAGAGTGGTCAATCTCTTCAAGGTAGGAAATAAGGAGGGAAAGAATGAATCTAGAAAAAAGAAAAACACCGTGTATTTGAAAACTCAAAAGTCTTCAAAATTTGCGTAGGTAAAAGTAAGGATCATTCCACAGAGAAGGAACTTTACCCGTAGTTGCCGCAAAATGAAGTACTGAAGACGAAATTAGGGGCGAGCGTAGATGAAAATTAGGTGATGCTGGCACCGAGAGAGCACCGAGAGAGAAGAGTAAACAACGGAATTATAAGTAGAAAGACCAATAAGGGTAGAATAGGGAGTTCATATTTTTTGACATGCTTTCTGATCTATTCCTATAATATAGTAGATACACTTATATACACACTCACACACATACACACACACTCATGGACTGAAGAAAGAAGAGAAAGAGAAGAAGACCAGAGAGAGAAAGAAAGAAAAGAAAGAGAAGGAAGAGAAAGAAGAAGATAGAGGAAGATAGAAAGAGAGAGGAAGAGCCATTGAAGCTTCCAAAGCTTTAATACACACACCCTTAACACCTAAGGTAAGTTTTAAACTCACTGAGTATCCGTATATTGATGTTAGGACCTATTTAAATGAATAAAAGAAGCATGGATCATATTTTGCCCGTTTTTATATGCTGCACTGTCTTCATTGTGAAGAAGTCCTAATCGATTCGGACTTTTCCCAATTGATTGCCATTATTGTAAACCCAATCGATTGCCATTGTAGATACCCCAATTGATTGCCAAAGTTAGCAATCGATTGTTATGGATTATGATCCAATCGATTGTTACTAATTGGCCCAATTTTTGATTGAGCCTTTCTCTCAATCGATTGTTACTATTTTTATACCAATCGATTGGCAGTTATATAATGTTGCTTTTTCCTGTTTAGTTTATATATAACTGTTTAGTTGTTTATATATTGTTTTGAATCCCCCCACATGTAATACAGACGTAATAATGAGATAATGCAACGTAGGATCGTAGTAATGTTAAGATTAATGGATGATATTGTAACGTTAAATAATGTAATAGTTGTGAATCCTTTGGAGTTATCGTTTGTTTCATTCAATGTAGTCAAGCCACATAGGATTGTCATGTATTAATGTTAGAGTTGAACTTAAGTAGGTTTGTTAAGATTTGGGAAACTTGCGTGGGCGGGTCTTGGTCGATCATATATTCTTAAAAGTGGTGGACAAACAATGTTGTCTATGACTTGCGGTGGACTGGACCAAGTAGCCCTAAGATAGCCAGATGATCTAATTATATATTCTTAAAGTGATAGATAGACGAAGGTGTCTATGATTTGCAGTGGACCGTGATCACTGGTAGAAGTCGTTAAGTTATGGCATTAGAATGTACTTTTTCTTAAAGCGTTATATCCCTGTAGTGTGGTGAACTGGGCATATGTTAAAAGTTGGGGATGGACTGACGTGATGTCCATGACATGCGGTGGACTGTGCATATGTTCTTAAAAGCGGTGGATGGAGCAATGGTGTATTTTTAGAAGTGAACTACTATTGAGTCAGTTCTTCTATCAGAATGTGTTGTCGGTCTCAATTTAGTAAGACGTTAGTAATCGGATAATCAGTTTGATTAAAGAGAAGGTACCCTCAATGGAATTTAATTGTTATCATTCATAACTTGTAATAACTTCAATAATTGATGCCTTATTAGTATCTAACTCACTCATCTTTCATTAAGCTGATGGCGTTTATGCCACTGGACATTTCTATGTTCCAGCGCACCCTGGTCATGATTATATGGGTAAAGGATCTGCGGGCGAAGACTAATATGCTGGTGACGATGCTCCTATGGAGGATTTCCCCGATAGAGGTCAAACAGAAGAAGACTACTACGCTGAGGACTACCTCTATGCCAATTAAAGATTAGGCTAGATAGTAGTTTAATTATCCTTATTGTTTTTAGACCTTTTTGTATTAGGTATATGTTGCCTTAACATTTATGTTCCGTTATGTTTTACTTGATTCGAGACTCTGATTGTAATAGCTAGTAACTTCCTTTTGACATTAAGTTATGTTTTAATAAGAACCTAGATTATATTTTGTCATCTCTTTATCCTCTCTGTTGTTTGGTACTACGTGGTGTAGATAATCATGTGACTTCACTAGTCACTGCCTTTGGACCCAAAAAGGAAATTTATTTTCTCCCCGTTCTAGGGTATGACAGGATTTTTGGTATCAGAGCTTAGGTTTATACCTTTTCATTCACAGATTATCCCACGCCATCTAGTACTAGAACCTTGAGATTACTATAGATGAGTATTAAGATTAGTTATGACTTAAGGTACTCTCTTTTCAGGTAGCATGGCACCACCGCTGCTTTTTCCAGTCGAGTTTGGAGGACACAATGTGTATTAGGGCAGTATTGAGCCAGCAGATCCACAGTACTATGCCTGGAAGGTTAGGCAGAGAGCCATCACAGAGATAGAGCGAGATATGCAGATTGAACAGCAGAGAGTTGGGACCCATGATCCAGAGGTTATATGCCAAGAGATGATCTACCATAAGGACACCTTTTGACACATCGACGAGGATTCACTATAGATGCTACGAGACTGTTTTTCTTATCAGGTTCTTCTCGCAAAGTTTAGAGCAGTGCCACCACCTCTCCCAACAGAGCCACCACCACAGATACCTCCACCCCCACTAGAGAGGATATGGCTAATGCACCCCCAGCAGATGAGGACCCAGAGGATGAGGATGAGGGCGACGACGATGATGAGCCAGAGGATGAAGAGGAGGAGATAGAGGATGATGATACCGACAACGAGGAGCCGGGGTATGATCCAAAGGAGGACCCAAAGAACCTTGAGGACCCAACTGGCATGGATGTGCTAGTTGGTTTTGATATTATAGTAGTGGAGGGTTACCTGATGGAGGAGGATGAGATAGAAAAGGATGAGGCAGGTAATGACGTTGTGGTACCAGTCTTACCAGGTGCGCATGATAACACAGCTGGTAGCAAAGTGGGCTGCGGAGATGGCTGCACATCCCCATGGATTTGAGATAGGAGCAGCAGAGTTGGCACATGCTATGGCAGAGGCTGAGGCACTTGCAACAACATTCAATGTAGCCCAGGTTGACATGGTAGATGTAGGAGATTTAGGAGTTATTGTGGAGTATGATGGACCTGAGCTAGGGGTGTATGTGGTCGGTTTCGGTCGGTTTTTTTGTGTATTTTAAAACCGACCAATAGGTTCGGTTTTGGTCAGTTTTGCGGTTTTGGTCGATTTTTTGGATGGTTTTAGCTTGTACATGCATTTTAAAAACCAACCAATCAATTTTTTGGTCGGTTGGTTTTGGTCAGTTTTTTATTTTTCGGTTTTTTTGTTCACCCCTAACCTAAGATACTCGAGGAGGATTTGATGGAGGATAACAATTTGATGGATGATGATGACATAGACGAGGATGATGACTTGTCTGAGATTGCCCCAAAGGATGAGGCTTCTATCTACGGATCTGACGTAGACAACTTTTGAGTCCAGGACCTTAGGACTTAGACTTTTGATTTGACTTTAGGACATGTTGTCCACTTACTTTTGACGCTTACATAGACAGCTATTGATCGTAGCCTTTTTGTAAAGGTAGCCACCAGTGGTGGTCTTGTTTATATCTTTTGCTAGATCTTGTATAGGATCATGTATTACATGGTACACAGATGGTCTGTTGTGTACTCCGCTGTACATCTTTTGGATATATATATGTGGTAGATCATTTCTTTTGATTATCTCTATTATCTCATTTATTTTCAATATGCTTGTGATTTAGAATTGTGTTATGCTTTCTGTTGATTTGTCACATGGTTATTTCCCTGAGAAGATTGTCAGCTAATCGTTAGATCTTTCATAGGTATACCTCACACGGAACACTATGGTTAGGAACACGAGATATCAAGTGTGACTGGGAGCACCCATTCTTGAAGGTATGGACCCAACCAGAGTCTTCGAAGCATTCATGCAACGAATGGATCATGTTGGCGACACCTACAACAATGCCACCCATCAAGATAACAATGGAAACAACCACATTACTCCTCCGAGACAGACATGCACTAAGCTATTGGAACGATTTCATTGCTTGTGACCCAAAAAGTTCGACGGCATGGCAGAATCGTGGAAAGTCAAACAATGGATACGAGAGTTGGAGCTAAAATCTTTGAAGCCTTAGAATATAGCGATCTTGACAAGAGACATCTAGCCGCATTTCAACTGACTTACTCCGTCGCGGACTGGTGGGAGGCCGAGAGAGCCACAATTAGGAGATGCTGTAAGGAGAATGCCCTGGGAAGCATTCATGACTCGATTTCTTGAGAAGTATTTCCCCAAGAACGAAAGAGACCAACAAGAGAGGAATTTCCTGAGTCTAACTCAAGGGAACTGGACGTTCAGGGAGTATACTACACAATTTGAGCGACTTTCTCATTTCGCTCCGCACATGATAGCTATCCCCGCCAAGAAGGTTAAGTGATTCCATCAAGGACTTAACCCACACCTTCGACACATGATGATAGGCCATCTAGGCTAGTCGTTTGAAGGGATTGTCTGTCTTGCTTCAAGTTTGGAAAAGGATGCTTACCCTGTACAAGGAGCACAAGTGAATCGACCACCGCCCAGAACATTCCAACCAAGGAACTTTACTGCACAACCATCGAGGAATAATCAGGGATGGAAACCCCAGACTAATAACTACCAGGGAACCAAGCGTACTTGGTACGGGACGAAGAAGCCCTAAGCTAACTTTCCTCGATAGCAAAATCAACAGCAAGGACTACTTTAGGCACAGCTCGCCGCCCAGTGACACAACACTGATGGATGCTTCAACTGTGGAGTGCCCAAACACATGGCAAGGTATTACACTGCCATAATGATCTCGTTTGTCGCAACTATCACAAGCCTGGTCATATGAGCAAAGATTGCCGAGCACCTCGTGGAGGCTACTATAGAGCGCTTGCTCAGGGACAACAAGGATAGCAAGGATAGATTAGGGTGAATGCCATCATCCCTGACAGTGCAGGATACAATGCTGAGGAACAGCAAAACTTGGAAGGTACACTCATTTTACTTGATAGTCAAGTTAGAGCTTTGTTTGATACCGGTGCTGCCCGTTCTTTCATAGCTATTAAGATGTGCGTGATTTGAGTTTGGTACCCCTAGCACTCGAGCCGACCCTTAATGCCGTTTCACCCTTGGGAGTAACAGTTAAATTAGGTAAGGTGTGCAAGGATTGTCCATTGACCTTAGAAGATAAGAATCTCCTGGCAGACTTGATAGTCTTGTCAATGTTTGAGTTTGACCTAATCCTAGGAATGGATTGGCTTACCAAGTATGGTTCCAACCTAGATTGTGTTAGTCGGACTATTATCTTTTTGATACCTGGTTGTCCGCAGATCAGATTTCAGTGCCAACCGTCGAGCAACGTGTTTCTTACAAGTTGTTTTGCCACGATCAAGACTTTAAGCACAGAGCTTACTATTAACCAGATCCCCATTATTCAAGATTTCGAAGATGTATTTCGAGATAGATCAGGACTTTCGTCGAAGAGAGAGACATACTTCTGCCTGCATTGAGCTAGCACCCGGAACGTTGTCGATTTCCAAGATCTCGTACTGAATGGCTTCAACAAAAATGCTAGAGTTGAAGAAGCAAGTTTAGGAACTTGAAGACTTAGGTTTCGTTCACCCGAGTACATCACCTTAGGGAGACCCAATTTTATTTATGAAGAAGAAGGATGGAGAGCTATGACTCTGTATCACCTACAGGGAACTGAATAAGGTCACGATCAAGAATAGATATCCAGTTCCCCAGATAGAATTACAAGGATCAAGGATTTTCTCAAAGATTGATTTGTGTTTAGGTTATCCTCAGTTGCTAGTTCGATAGGACGATATACCGAACAATGCCTTCAGGACAAGGTATAGACACTACGAGTTTCTAGTGATGTCTTTTGGATTGACCAATGTCCCAACAATATTCATGGACTCAATGAATAGAGTATTCAAACCATATTTAGATCAAATTAGTATAGTATTCATCGACGACATATTGATTTACTTGAGGACGAAAGAAGAGCATAAGAAGCATCTATAGATTGCTCTACAGACTCTCAGAGACAATAGTCTGTACGCGAAGTTCAACAAGTGTGAATTCTGGCTTTAGGAAGTCAATTCTTAAGTCATGTGATATCACAGGATGAAATTTCTATAGACTCGTCTAAGATCGATGCAGCCTTGAGCTGAATAAACTGACCAATGTGACCAAAGTTAGGAGTTTTCTTGGATTAGTTGGATATTACCGGAGATTCATGGAAAGATTCTCCAAGATTGTAGGATCGTTGACGAGGCTGACAAGGAAAGAGACGAAGTATAAATGGACTGACAAGCATGATGGTGCATTTCGGGAATTAAAAGAAAGACTAACCTTAGCATCGATACTTGTGATACTCAGGCGTGGTGAACGATTCATAATCTATAGTGACACATCACACCAAGGACGTGGTTGTGTGCTGATGCAAGATGAAAATGTTATTGCATACAGATCGATCAATTAAAGCTGTATAAGAAGAACTATCTGACACATGACTTGGAACTAGCTACAATCATGTTCCCTGAAGATTGGAGACACTATTTGTATGGAGAGAAGTTCAATCTGTTCTCGGATCACAAGAGTTTAAGGTACTGTAGACACCCCATTTTTTCGGCTATCAGATTTAGGAGACCCATAGCTTGGTGGTTCACAATGATCGTAAAAGACTCAAAAGGACTCTCGGAAGTCAGCTCTATCTCTCAGAATGCTCAGAATGACCAAAGTGCCCCTAAAAGCCCGAAAACTCCCAGATTTGGTCCCAAAGTTCTGAAAACAGGCTATGTCGTAAGAAAAGCGATAAAATGAGTTTCCAAGAGAAATCGGGTGAAATCGTCAGCTCCCAGAGACCCCCGGAAGTCCCGGAAGTTCCCGGAAAGTCCCCGTTGACCGGTTTGACCAAGGTTTGACTAGGTTTGACCAAGGTTTGACCAGGTTTGACCAAGTTTGACCAAGTTTGATCGAAATCGTCCGAATTCACCAGAATCATTCTAAATCATGAGAAAAGTATTAAAACAAGTTCCAAAAGAAAATCGAGCGAAAACATCAGCTCCCGGGAACTCCCGGAGGTTTCCAGAACTTCCCGGGAATCCCAGGTTTGACCAGTTTGACCGGAATTTGACTTTAGAACCGGGGCACCGTGACAATTTTCAAATATTTTTCATGGATACTAGAGGTCAACAGCTTTCCGACGGTATATCGCACATAATTTTCGGATTTAAAACGAGTTTATTATGAATTTCCAAAGGCGAAAAAGGCGATCAAATCGGCTTTTATCGCGAATACCGTAAAAATTTTCAAAGTGACCTATCCCCAAACTATTTTTTATGTAGATTAGACTCCATTACCTTTCCAACGGTATATCACAACCTCAATTTGGAGTTCGTATGCATTTTCTGTGAATTTCGGACGAAATAGGGCCTTTTCGCGAATACCGGAACCTCTAGGGGCCTAAACGTAATTTTCTGGGCTTCAGAGGAGCACTGCCACCGCGGCACTGGCCCACTGCCGCCGCGGCACTGGCCCAGTGCCGCCGCGGCACTCAATCCTCGCAGAGTCCATTTTTGTAATTTTTTTGGGGGTCCAATTTGATTAATTGAAAGCCAAAACGACATAGTTTTATGTTCACAGTTGTTTGGGACCAATGGGAGTACTTCTAAAACCCCAAAACCACCCCAAATTGGCCTATTTAAACTCTCCATTGCTCTTCATTTTGGGGGGGCCAAGTGCAAAGCTTGAAAAGTTGTAGAGAAGAAGAGAGATAGAGATAGGTTTAGAAGAGAGAAAGGGAGCTTCTCCCATTGATTTTCCATAAGAAAGTGAGTTTTATTCTTGTTTTCTTCCATCATCCTTCTATATACTTCACATTCAAAGTCCACTCCAACCCTCATTCTTGAGCATTCATGAGATAGGAAGCTACTTCCATGTCCAAATGTCAAAATCTATGAGTGAAACACCAAGCTACAAGTCCAAAATCACATTGATTATCATCTATTGATTGCTATTTACTTGCTTTGATTATATATATGTTCATCTCTCCTTATCTCATTTCTTTTTCTTTTCTTTATTTACTTACTAGTTCATCATCATCTAAGTGATGACATGAAGTTTGGGGTGAGTGAATCCTTATGGATAGTAGCTCTTGACCTCAAAAACATGTTTGATAGATGATGATCATAACCTCAATACTTCCAAGGTATTCTTGAAATGTATTGAAGTTATGTTAAAAAAAAAATAAAAATAAATCTCTCCAACAATCTTGGAGGTTCTTGATGATGAGTTTAATGTTGACATTTTAAGTGGCTATAATCCTTATTGAGTATTGAAAATGTGCTTTCAAAACATCTATTTCAAAACCCCTCTCAATCCCTCTCATTTGGTTTCAAGAAACAAAACTTTATTTTCTCCAAAATCTTCAAAACAACGAGTCAAAACAGTGAGTGAGTTGAGTTCAAAGATTTCTCTAGAACTCAATACTCAACATATGGATGCAAGGTCACTTGGAAAGTCTTCCTAACTCATTGGAGAACACCCATGATTTTTGGTTTGACTTGGAAGTACTTGGAAATGGTCCATTTGGATCCCAATATTCCTTCCAAACATTCTGATTTTTCTGTCACAGCATCTAGGTCCACTTCCAACCTCTTTTACAGAAAACCTTTCCAAAAAGGGTGGTCCTAACTTATTTTTTCCTTAAACTTAAATGTCTTAGGGAACTGTCTGTATAAAATGGGCCTCTAGATCATTAATTTTCATTTTCTAAGATTTTTCAACATTTCAGTCGACGGTACGGACTCTGTTTCTGAGTGACCTTCATTGTTTATATGATTTCTCTCAATCTGTGATAGCTATTCAAGATTGGCCTTTTGGGTTGTGTTCTAGACACAATGAGGAACATCTCCATAAAAACCATGCATTGAAAACATTCCTAACCCCTCTTTTCAAATTCCAAAAGATCATGCTACTGTTCTGTCCACTATTCACAGCAAGTACATTTCAACTTTCATTCTTTGATTTGATGCTCATATGCATTCCAAATTAGTTCATATCTTAGGAAGTAGTTCATACTACATTTGTACACATCCCATGTTAATTTCATTCATTCATTCATACACATTTTAGACTTCTAAGTCATTCTAGAAATCCATGTACACAAAACACACTACAACCTTTGCACATTTTAGATACATACATTGCATTCATGCAAGATTTGGGGTTTTTGTAACTCTTAATCCAAGGAGATTATAAGGAATGAACTTGATCACATATTCATGCTTCCCCTTTGATCTAATCGTCCTTTCTCATCCGTCCTGGGGATTGAGAGATCTTCTTTTCCCAAAGAATAACATGCATCATACTAGCTTGTTAAGCATATTTTGATTTCTTTGTTTATTTGTTTCAAGAACAATTCATGTCCCCTTTTAGATTAGGAAAACTTGATTAATTGATATATGATTAGACGATTTTTCCTAGGTTTATTTGTGTGATCTTTCACTTCACATTGTGTGATATCTTATCTTTAGATCTTTCATTTCAAGTTTCTTATGTGATGTAATATACTATCGTAGTATTATTTGTCGAACCATACATAGTATGAGATGATTATTTGGATGCTAATTGAGGCCCGTCGAAAGACGGGGCGAGTTGAGGGTGTTTTAGTCGTGACAAAGGCTCCTTCCTCTCTCGTACCAAAACCCCGAGCCAAGTTCTTTGGTTATGAAGGGCCGGTGCCCTTTATCCATTTGGGTGAGTCAAAATTAGGTTTCTTGGTTCCTTAAAGACCAAGTGGCGACTCTGTATCTGTTTTCAACAGACCTTTTCTCTTTCTTTGATTCAAAAGTCAAACAAGTTTCAAAAACAAAACAAAAAGCGGTGGAAGGCCGGTATCCACAGGTACCTGTTCTCTTAGAAGGAGTTAAAAATGCGACAATGAAGATATATGGAACTACTCAAGGACTACAATTTTTCTTTGCAATACCATCCGGGTAAAGCAAATGTTGTAGTTGACACATAGAGCCGAAGGCCCCGCCTTTTGATTGCTTTAATTTTGATTAAAGAATGGCGAGCATTAGAGACATTAGTCGGATTCTACCTCTAACCAGTAGACTTAGGAGAACAATAACACTTTGGATGTCTTGTCGTGCAACCAACTCTCATCAGCCATATCTTGGAAGCTCAACTGTTAAATGATGATTTAAAGCTATGGGTTACTAAGATGTCTGCAAAGGAACTAGAAATATAGAGTATCAGTACGGATGGAGCATTGAGATGTAAAGGTAGACTTTGTGTTCCAAATGACAGTAGTCTCAAAAAGGACATTTTAGATGAAGCACATAAATCAATGATTTATCCACCTCAGAGGAAACAAGTTTTATAAGGACTTGAAGAGGAACTTCTGGTGGGAAGGAATGAAGCGAGAAGTGGCTGAGTATGTATCGCAGTGTCTTTTTTGCAAAAAAGTGAAGGCAGAACATCAAAAACCAACTGGACTTCTAACAGTTACTATCGATTCCCCATTGAAAATAGGAATACATCACCATGGATTTTGTGGTTGGATTACCAAGATCTCAGCAAAACCACGATGCTATTTGGGTAATAGTAGATCTACTCACCAAGTCAGCTCATTTTATCACCTATAGCATGACGTACCCAGTAGAATGATTGAGCCAGATATATCTACAGCAAGTTGTAAGACTGTACGGTGTACTTGTCTCAATAGTATCGGATCGAGATCCGCATTTTACCGTAGAATTCTGGAAGAGCCTTCAGACAACAATGTGAACTTCACTGAACTTAAGTTCAACATTTCATCCATAGATAGACGGTCAGACAGAACGAGTCAATCAAGTGATGGATGATATGATGCGAGCCTGTGTCATTGAATTCGAGAGTTCATGGGAAACGCACCTACCTTTGATCGAGTTCACCTACAATAATAGCTATCAAACAAGCATAGCGATGGCACCGTTCAAAGCTTTATATGAAAGACCTTGCCGATCACCGCTATATTAGGATGAAGTTAGAGATACTCAACTAATTTGGCTTGAGATGATTCGAGAAACCAGCGAGAAGATCTAAATTGTGAGAGAAAAGATGAAGACAGCGTAATTCAAACACAAGAGCTAAGCTGATAAGCGACGCAAAGATCTAGAGTTCATAGTTAGAGATCATGTACTACTCAAGGTTTTGCTAGTTTGAGGTATCGTTAGATTCAGAAAGAAGAGAGGCAAGCTATCGCCATGATTCATCGAACCATTCGAGATCCTGGAACGTGTTGGAAAAGTAGCCTACATACTTGCATTACCATCGAAGTTGTCAGGAGTGTACAACATTTTCCACATTAGCATTTTGAGAAAGTGTGTCCATAATCCATTGCACAAGACCAGTTTTGAAGATATCGAAGTGAATGAGAACATAACATTCAACAAAGGACCAGTGCGTATTCTAGACCTAGGAGTAAAGAAGCTCAGAAACAAGGAGATTCCGATAGTGAATATTCAATGGAAGCACCACGACGATGGAGAAGCTTCATGGGAACTGAAGTCAGAGATGCGAGAGAAGTTTCTATTTTTGTTTTAAACCATGCTTACTTCGGATTTTGGGGATGAAGTCTTTAATAAGTGGTGGATGATGTAATACCCTGTAATTCTGTAATGTATTATATGAATAAGACCTTATATTATTCTTTTAACTACTTTTACGAGTTTAGCTTTACCTTTAGTGTAATTTGTACCCCAATCGATTGGACTAGTTTCCCAATCGATTGCCTTATCTTGGATACCAATCGGTTGGCATCATATACCAATCGATTACATCAGTTAATACCTAACTCCAATCGATTGGCACCCTTGCCAATTGATTGGCAGCAGCTGTTTTGTAACACCCTGTATTTATTTTTCGCTAATAAATAAATACTGCATTTCATTTCCATGAGTATTTGATTTAATTTCTCTTTGTAATATTTATTCGGGGGTCAAACTGTAATTTCCATAAATGTAGAAAATATTTTCTGTGGTTTCAAAATCAATATCTATATTTTTGTATAAACCGAGAATTTAATTCCTACACTAATATTATTTTCTGCATTTTTATTTCAGCCAGTTAATACCAGTTTATGTTTTAATCTGCGACTATACCGCGTCTTGGGTGAGGGAGCACGTGAGCTCAACCTCACCGGATGAAATCCGGTCATTGCTTGGGCTCCAAATAATTTTAACAGTATATATGTGTGTATATCTCTCATTCTCTCCATAACTCTCACAGTCTCTCAATTCGCTCTCTATCCCTCTCAATTTCTCTATTACTCCCTCAACGAAAAAACACACACAATGGTTATATATGATACATACATACACAAACACATACATAGTCATATTTATATATCACAATCAAGAGAGGAAGACAGGAAGAAAAATCTAACGGCGGATTTCTCGGCGGAAATTCTTGGTCTCAAATTGTAGTCCTTTATCACCTCTGTAAGTAATTTAAACTCACTCACAATGTTTATATATGTATAATTCAGTGTATATGTGTGTGTATATGTGTATATATATGTAATACACCATGGAAGCTTAAAATTGGAGTTTTGTAAAACTCAACCAAATTCAATTCCGTGAATTGATTATGGAAGATCTTTGTCCCAATAGGCTACGGTTCAAATCCTACGTTGTAATTCATTCATATCGCGACGTACCGTTAATTTAAAGTTTTGACACCCTTACTTTAATCGCGAATATCTAGAGATACAATCCGTATTAGTTAAAATTGATAGCGTATTTGTAATCTACACGGAAAATCGAAGAGATTCATATATTACATGTCTCGGTTGAAACAGAATCTGAAAATGGGTCTGTAACAGCTTTTAAAATTGAAAACAGGGGAAAAACAAAGAAGATGACATTCTGCAAGAACTCGCGCGCGCGACCCGCTCGAGCGAACCATTCCCCCATTCGTGCGCGCGATCTGCTCGCGAGACCTGTTCTGCCCCTTCGCGCCCGCGACCCGCTTGCGCGACGACCCATCCTACTTCGCGCGCGCGACCTGCTCGCGCGACACCTACCCCCTTCGCGCACGCGACCCGCTCGCGCGACCCGGGGCAGTTTGAGCAGTTTCTGTATTTTTTATATAAGGGACTGTTTGGAAAAGGTTTTGAAAGTTTTTAAAGAACTGTTTGACAAATATAATGTTTAAAGGCTCACTGTTAGAAATTGAACTTATTAGAACGTTTAAGACCGAGATCTATGTTGAATGAATATTTAGCTTTGAGATTAATAATTGTTGTTACAAACTGTGAACATTGACATACATATTAGGGTCGAGGTTGTGTCAACATGCATGTGTGTGAGAAAGCGTTAAAAGAGTAAAGTGTGGCGGTCTGGTGTGCGACTTAGATATCGATCGGATAGTATTCCTGGTATCTAAGGCGTGCGTTTCGGATATTGATCGGATAGTATTCCTGATATCTGAAGCGATGGTGATAGTGTTGTGTACGACTCAGATATCGATCGAATAGTATTCCTGGTATCTAAGGCGCGCGTTTTGGATATTGAGCGGATAGTATTCCTGATATTTGGAGCGATGGTTTATTGTGATCGGCCCAGATATCGATCGGACAGTATTCCTGGTATCTAAGGCGCGCGTTTCGGATATTGAGCGGATAGTATTCCTGATATTCGGAGCGATGGTTTATTGTGATCGGCCTAGATATCGATCGGATATTATTCCTGGTATCTGAGGTGATGTGTTAGTTGAAGTGAGCTATTGAAAGAAAAGAATTGGTAAGATAAGATGTTACATGATTCATGTGCGATTACGTATTTATTGCTTATTATATTCCCCCGTGACTTTTGTTGAAGTTGGAACCTTGAATCTATTGTTCTATTAGTTCATATTGTACAGTTGTTCATATGCTTATATATACATTGCGAGCACTTGTTTATTTTTCTCACCAGCTTGCATAAGCTGACGGCGTTGATGCGTCCTGGACTGTATGTCCAGATTTTCTGGGTCAGGAGCAGCCAGGATATTTTGACTATGCTAGTTAGAGACAGGGGACTTTCCAGGAGGCTGCTTTATATTTCTCATGTCTTTTATTTTGGGGTTGTAATAAACTTTATGTTAGATTTGAATAAGGGCGTTTTGTGCCCAAGACCTGGACTTATGTAATAGTTTAGTAAGTTTAATTTTGGAACTTATGTTTTGTTAGTATCCTTTGTTTTAGAAATGTTGTTAAGTTATATTTTGCAGGGACAATTGGTCATACTCACTTGTCACGACCTACGAGTCCATAAAGGAAATTAAATACTTTCCTTTATTATGCTACGTCAGGGCATGACAGGCTTTTTGGTATCAGAGCCAGGTTATGGCTCGACCAATTGTCCAAGACACATAGGATCTCCCGTTAAGATAGAATATTAAGATAAGATAGTTCGACTTCATTCCGTGTTTAGTCATTTTCTATCGTTCAGAATTTTTCGTCTTCCCGAGAGTTTGACCAAATTCTTGTTGATCAATGGATAGGTACCGTTCTCTCGATCAGACGGCTGGAAGAAATCTCAAGAATCGTCCCGCTATTGAAGATGCACCCCCGGTAATAGATCCAACCGGAATGTTTGAGGCTTTTGTAAGAAGATTGGAGAGGGTTAGTGATCAGAATGCAAGGAACAATAATCAGAATGGGAATCATAACGGGAATGGGAGGCAAGCCCACCAGACTGGAGACAAAGCTTCTCAAGGAGTTTCGCGCTCTGCGACCTGAGTATTTTGCGGGGACTGATGAACCCTGGCAAGCGAAACAGTGGCTACGCCAGATGGAACATATCTTTGAGACCATAGAGTGCACTGATCTGGAGAAGAAGCGTCTGGCTATCTTTTAGCTGTCTTATGCAGCGGCTGATTGGTGGGATGCTGAAAAGGCGACCATAGGGGAAGAAGCTGCAAGGAGAATGCCGTGGGTGGTGTTTAAGGAAAGATTTCTCGAGAAGTATTTTCCTGAAGAAGAGAAGGACAAGAGAGAGAAAGAGTTTATGGAGTTGACTCAAGGGAATCTGACTGTCCGAGAGTACACTACTCAATTTGAGCGTCTGTCTCGCTTTGCTCCACATATGGTGGACACACCCCAGAGGAAAATCAAGAAGTATCACCGGGGTCTCAACTTGTCTCTTCGACATCTGACTATGGGGCATTTGGGCCAGTCATTTGAAGCTCTAGTGAGATTGGCTACGGGGTTGGAGAATGATGGTTGTCAAAATTCGAAGCCATTTGGAAATCGACCTCTGCAGAAGGGCTATCGCGGACAAAAACTAGGGTACCCTCAGGGACAGAAAAGGACCTGGGATGGAGGGAAGAAACCTCAACAGACACAAGCAGTACAGCAATATCAACCTCTAGCAATAGAAGGGGCCAAAAACAATAACTGCTTCAATTGTGGAGTTCCTGGTCACCGAGCTAAAGATTGCAGAGCACCTAGGCGTGCTGATCGTCAGGACATTGTGTGCTATAACTGTGGTATACCAGGTCACATGAGTAAGGACTGCCGAGCCCCCAGGAAAGGTAACTATGGTCAGCAAGGACAGGCCCGCCTGAATGCTGTTATTCCCGAGGCTGCTGGCTATGAGGAGACATGATATGAAGAAGGTGTTTATGAGGAGGGACCGCCCGAGCAATGAGCAGTGGAAGGTACTCTAACCTTGTTTAACTCTCATGTTAAAGTTTTATTTGACACGGGTGCTACACATTTCTTTATATCTGTTAAGACTGTTCGGAAGTTGGGTATGGTACCGCAACGTTTAGAGGAAGCTTTGAGTGCTGTCTCACCCTTAGGGACCACCGTCAAGTTATTACATGTATGTAAGGATTGTCCTCTACGGTTAGGAGACCGTGAACTTTTGGCGAAGTTGGTGGTTCTGTCGATGAAGGAGTTCGATATAATCCTGGGAATGGATTGGCTCGAGAAGAATCATGCAAAGTTGGATTGTGCAAGGAAGAAGATCACATTTGCGGACAATGGGAATTGACTCTTTGATTTCCAATGTAACCCTTCAGGTGATATGTTCCTCACCAGATGCCTAGCAAACATTGAGGTTGTCAGTGCAGAGGTGATAGTGTCATCAATACCGGTGATCAAAGAGTTCGAGGAAGTATTCCGAGATATTTCAGGATTACCACCTGAAAGGGGCATAGAATTCTGTGTGGAATTGGTGCCAGGCACTCAACCTATAACCAAGGTTCCCTACAGGATGGCCCCTACAGAGTTGTTGGAGCTGAAGGAACAAGTTCAAGAACTTGAGAAGTTGGGTTTTGTTCGTCCAAGTACTTCACCCTGGGGAGTATCAGTGTTATTCGTGAAGAAGGATGGGTCAATGCGGTTGTGTATTGACTACCGAGAACTGAATAAGGTTACTATCAAGAATAAGTATCCTTTACCTCGGATAGATGATCTGTTTGATCAGTTACAAGGAGCCACGACCTTTTCTAAGATTGACCTACGGTCAGGGTATCATCAGTTGAGGGTGCGGAAGGAAGACATACCCAAAACTGCTTTCAGGATAAGGTACGGACACTATGAGTTCTTAGTGATGCCGTTTGGGATGACGAATGCTCTGGCTGTGTTTATGGACTTGATGAACAGAGTATTCAAGCCCTATTTGGATCAATTCATTATTGTCTTTATTGATGATATTTTGATCTATTCCAAGTCAGAGGAAGAGCATGAGCAGCATCTACGGATTGCGTTGCAGACTCTCAAGGATTACCGCCTGTATGCTAAATTCAGCAAGTGTGAATTCTGGCTTCAGGAAGTTAAGTTCCTCGGGCATGTGATCTCACAACAAGGAATCGCAGTTGACTCCTCAAAGACCGATGTAGTGGCGAATTGGACTCGGCCGACCAATGCTACAGAAGTCAGAAGTTTTCTGGGACTAGCTGGTTACTATCGGAGATTTGTAGAAGGTTTCTCAAAGATAGCAGCCCTGTTAACTGGTTTAACCAAGAAAGATTTGACGTTTGAATGGACTGATAAGCATGAACTCGGTTTTCTGGAATTGAAAGAGAGATTGACAACAGCGCCAGTGCTTGCAATACCAAAGGATGGTGAGAAGTTCACTATTTTTAGTGATGCCTCGTATCAAGGATTGGGATGTGTCCTTATGCAAGACGGGAAGGTCATAGCCTATGGCTCACGACAGTTGAAGCCAAATGAATTGAATTACCCAACTCATGATTTGGAACTGGCAGCAGTTGTGTTTGTGCTCAAGATCTGGAGACACTACCTCTATGGGGAGAAGTTTGATTTGTTCTCGGACCACAAGAGCCTTAAGTATTTGTTTACTCAGAAAGAGCTGAATATGAGGCAACGCCGATGGATGGAGCTGATCAAGGACTATGACTTTACATTAGAGTACCACCCTGGTAAGGCTAATGTAGTCGCTGATGCCTTAAGTCGGAAACTTCGAGGAATGATTGCTTTATTGATGATGAGGGAATGGAAATCTTTAGAGACAATCACAGAATTTAATATACAGATTTCTGAGGGAAGTGTCGGCAACACTTTGGATGCCTCGTAGTACAACCAACACTTGTGAGTCGAATCATCGAAGCCCAAAAGGAAGATGAGAAGTTTCAAGTATGGTTCACAAAGATGTTAGAGAAGGACCCGACAGAATGGAAGGTTGGGACCGATGGAGGATACAGATGTCGAGGTAGATTGTGTGTGTCAGATTCAGGGGACTTGAGAAAAGATATTCTCGAAGAAGTACATAAATCGAGACTGACAGTACACTCAGGAGGAACAAAGATGTATAAAGATTTGAAGAGAAACTTTTGGTGGGAAGGGATGAAACGAGAAGTAGCCGAGTTGGTGTCTAAATGTTTGACTTGTCAACAAGTGAAGGCCGAACATCAGAGACCCTCGGGATTGTTACAACCCCTGCCTGTTCCAGGATAGAAGTGGGAACACATAACTATGGATTTTGTGGTTGGATTACCCCGGTCACAACAGAATCATGACGCGATTTGGGTAATTGTGGATCATCTGACGAAGTCTGTACACTTCATCGCGTACAATATGACTTACCCAGTAGAAAGGATGAGTCGAATGTATCTACAACAAGTGGTGAGATTGCATGGTGCGCCTGTGTCTATTGTATCAGACCGCGATCCACGTTTTACCTCAGGATTTTGGGAAAGTTTACAGAAGGTTATGGGAACTTCGCTCAAGATGAGTACTTCTTTCCATCCTCAGACCGATGGACAGACCGAGCGTGTTAATCAGATTATGGAAGATATGCTGAGAGCTTGTGCAATCGATTTTGAAGGATCTTGGGAAACGCACTTACCGTTAGTTGAATTTGCGTATAACAACAGTTATCACTCGAGTATTGGGATGACACCATTCGAAGCCTTGTACGGACGGCCATGTCGATCTCCGTTGTGTTGGGCTGAAGTGGGAGATACAGAACTTTTGGGACCAGATTTGGTGAGGGAAACCAATGAGAAGATTTCACTAGTCAAGGAAAGAATGAAAACTGCACAGAGCAGGCACAAGAGTTATGCGGATCGACGTCGAAAGGATTTGGAGTTCAGTATCGGTGATCACGTCCTCCTTAAGGTTTCACCCGTTCGGGGAGTGGTACGTTTTGGTCAGAAAAGAGGAAAGTTGGCACCCCGTTTCATCGGACCGTTTGAGATATTGGAGCGAGTGGGAAAAGTGGCTTATCGACTTGCGTTGCCACCAAAGATGTCTGGTGTTCATAACGTGTTCCATGTCAGTATGTTAAGGAAATACATACGGGACCCTTCACATGTGGTTAATTTTGATGATTTTGAGACGAGTCAGAATGTTGTCTACAAGGATAGACCTGTGAGGATTCTTGACCAGAGTATCAAGAGGCTGAGAAGAAGGGACGTTCTTTTGGTTAAGGTTCAGTGGAGGCATCATGACGAGGGAGAAGCGTCGTGGGAGTTAGAGTCAGACATGAGGACTAGATACCCCGAGTTGTTTCAGGATTAGTTAGCTCAGATTTTGGGGCGAAATCTCTGTTAAGGTGGGTAGAGTGTAACACCCTATATTTATTTTTCGCTAATAAATAAATACTGCATTTCATTTCCATGAGTATTTGATTTAATTTCTCTTTGTAATATTTATTCGGGGGTCAAACTGTAATTTCCATAAATATAGAAAATATTTTCTGTGGTTTCAAAATCAATATCTATATTTTTGTATAAACCGGGAATTTAATTCCTACACTAATATTATTTTCTGCATTTTTATTTCAACCAGTTAATACCAGTTTATGTTTTAATCTGCGACTATACCGCGTCTTGGGTGAGGGAGCACGTGAGCTCAACCTCACCGGATGAAATCCGGTCATTGCTTGAACTCCAAATAATTTTAACAGTATATATGTGTGTATATCTCTCATTCTCTCCATAACTCTCACAGTCTCTCAATTCACTCTCTATCCCTCTCAATTTCTCTATTACTCCCTCAACAAAAAAACACACACACTGGTTATATATGATACATACATACACAAACACATACATAGTCATATTTATATATCACAATCAAGAGAGGAAGACAGGAAGAAAAATCTAACGGCGGATTTCTCGGCGGAAATTCTTGGTCTCAAATTGTAGTCCTTTATCACCTCTGTGAGTAATTTAAACTCACTCACAATGTTTATATATGTATAATTCAGTGTATATGTGTGTGTATATGTGTATATATATGTGATACACCATGGAAGCTTAAAATTGGATTTTTGTAAAACTCAACCAAATTCAATTCCGTGAATTGATTATGGAAGATCTTTGTCCCAATAGACTACGGTTCAAATCCTACGTTGTAATTCATTCATATCGCGACGTACCGTTAATTTAAAGTTTTGACACCCTTACTTTAATTGCGAATATCTAGAGATACAATCCGTATTAGTTAAAATTGATAGCGTATTTGTAATCTACACGGAAAACCGAAGAGATTCATATATTACATGTCTCGGTTGAAACAGAATCTGAAAATGGGTCTGTAACAGCTTTTAAAATTGAAAACAGGGGAAAAACGAAGAAGATGACATTCTGCAAGAACTCGCGCGCGCGACCCGCTCGCACGAGGCTCGTTTGTGCGAACCATTCCCCCATTCGCGCGCGCGATCCGCTCGCGCGACTTGTTCTGCCCCTTCGCTCGCGCGACCCGCTCGCGCGACACCTACCCCCCTTCGCGCACGCGACCCGCTCGCGCGACCCGGGGCAGTTTGAGCAGTTTCTGTATTTTTTATATAAGGGACTATTTGGAAAAGGTTTTGAAAGTTTTTAAAGAACTGTTTGACAAATATAATGTTTAAAGGCTCACTGTTAGAAATTGAACTTATTAGAACGTTTAAGAACGAGATCTATGTTGAGTGAATATTTAGCTTTGAGATTAATAATTGTTGTTACAAACTGTGAACATTGACATACATATTAGGGTCGAGGTTGTGTCAACATGCATGTGTGTGAGAAAGCGTGAAAAGAGTAAAGTGTGGCGGTCTGGTGTGCGACTTAGATATCGATCAGATAGTATTCCTGGTATCTAAGGCGTGCGTTTCAGATATTGATCGGATAGTATTCCTGATATCCGAAGCGATGGTGATAGTGTTGTGTACGACTCAGATATCGATCGGATAGTATTCCTGGTATCTAAGGCGCGCGTTTTGGATATTGAGCGGATAGTATTCCTGATATTCGGAGCGATGGTTTATTGTGATCGGCCCAGATATCGATCGGATATTATTCCTGGTATCTGAGGTGATGTGTTAGTTGAAGTGAGCTATTGAAAGAAAAGAATTGGTAAGATAAGATGTTACATGATTCATGTGCGATTACGTATTTATTGCTTATTATACTCCCCCGTGACTTTTGTTGAAGTTGGAACCTTGAATCTATTGTTCTATCAGTTCATATTGTACAGTTGTTCATATGCTTATATATACATTGCGAGCACTTATTTATTTTGCTCACCAGCTTGCATAAGCTGACGGCGTTGATGCGTCCTGGACTGTATGTCCATGTTTTCAGGGACAGGAGCAACCAGGATATTTCGACTATGCTAGTTAGAGACAGGGGACTTTCCAGGAGGCTGCTTTATATTTCTCATGTCTTTTATTTTGGGGTTGTAATAGACTTTATGTTAGATTTGAATAAGGTCGTTTTGTGCCCAAGACCTGGACTTATGTAATAGTTTAGTAAATTTAATTTTGGAACTTATGTTTTGTTAGTATCCTTTGTTCTAGAAATGTTGTTAAGTTATATATTGCAGGGACAATTGGTTATACTCACTTGTCACGACCTACGAGTCCATAAAGGAAATTAAATGCTTTCCCGTATTATGCTACGTCGGGGCGTGACATGTTTTGATTCCTTTGCTTTGGCTGGGGATTGGCCACGTGAACACTTATCCTCTATATATATGGACTCATTTTGGACGTGGTTGGGGATCCAGAAATCAGTTTCTAGAGAGAGAGAGAGAGAGAGAGAGAGAGAGAGAGAGTTTGCGTGTGTTATATATATACACTCATATATTTATACACATATATACATCTATATACTCTCTCTCTCACACACATACACACACATACATTCATGGACTGAAGAAAATAGAGAAAGAGAAGGAGACTAGAGAGAGAAAGAAAGATAAGAAAGAGAAGGAAGACATTGAAGAAGAAAAAGGAAGATCGAAAGAGAGAAGAAGAGCCATTGAAGCTTCCAAAGCTTCAATACATACACCCAAACACACCCTTAACACCTAAGGTAAGTTTTAAACTCACTAAGTATCCCTATATTGATGTTAGGACTTGTTAAAATGAATAAAAGAAGCATAGATCATATTTTACCCATTTTTATATGCTGAACTGTCTTCATTGTGAAGAAGACAAAGTCCCAATCTTTTCCCAATTGATTGCCATTGTTGTAAACCCAATCGATTGCCATGTAATAAATTTGATTGTCATTGTAGATACCCCAATCGATTGCCAAAGTTAGCAATTAATTGTTATGGATTGTGATCCAATCGATTGGATTTTTTCCCAATCGATTGTTACTGTTTTTATACCAATTGATTGGACCTCTGTCCCAATCGATTGATAGTTATAGAATGTTGTTTTTTCCTATTTAGTTATAAATAATTGTTTACTTGTTTATATATTATTCTGAATCCCCCCTCATGGAATATAGACGTGACAATGAGATAATGCGACGTAGGATCGTAGTAACGTTAAGATTAACGGATGATGTTGTAACGTTAAATAATGTAATAGTTGTGAATCCTTTGGAGTTTTGTTTCATTCAATGTAGTCAGGCCACATGGGACTATCATGTATCAATGTTAGAGCTGAACTTAAGTAGGTTTTTTAAGATTTGAGAATCTTGCGTGGGCGGGTCTTGGTCGGTCATTTGTTCTTAAAAGTGGTAGATAGATGAAGGTGTCTATGACTTGGGGTGGATTGAACTAAGTAGCCCTAAGATAGCCATATGATCTAATCATATGTTTTAAAATTGGTAGATAGACGAAGGTGTCTATGACTTGCGGTGGACCGTGATCACTAGTAGACGTCGTTAAGTCGTGGCATTAGAATGATGTACTATTGCTTAAAGCGTTATATCCCTGTAGTGTGGTGAACTGGGCATTTGTTAAAAGCTGGGGATGGACTGATGTAATGTCCATGGCATGCGGTCGACTGTGCATATGTTGTTAAAAGCGGTGGATAGAGCAACGGTGTGTCTTGAGAAGTGAACTACTGTTGAGTCTGTTCTTCTATCAGAATGTGTTGTTGGTCTTAATTTAGTAAGACGTTACTAATCGGATAATCGATTTAATTAAAGAGAAGATACCCTTAATGGAATTTAATTGTTATCGTTCATAACTTGTAATAACTTCAATAATTGATACCCTGTTAGTATCTAACTCACTCAAATTTCCTTAAGGTGACGACGTTTATGCCGTTGGACATTTCTACGTTCCAGTGCACCTTGGTTATGATTATACAAGTGCTGGACCTGCGGGCAAAGACTACTATGCTATTGATGATGCTCCTGTGAAGGATTTCTCCGACTGAGGTCAGACAGAAGAAGGCTACTACGCCGAGGACTACCTCTATGCCAATTGAAGATTAGGTTAGATAGTAGTTTAATTATCCTTATTGTTTTCAGACCTTTTTTGTATTATGCATATATTGCCTTAACATTTATGTTCCGTTATGTTTTATTTGATTCGAGACTCTAATTATAATAGCTAGTAACTTCCTTTTGACATTAAGTTATGTTTTAACCAGAACCTAGATTATATTTTGTTATCTCTTTATCCTTTTGGTTGTTTAGTACTGCATGGTGTGGACAATCATTTGACTTCACCAGTCGCTACCTTTGGACCCAAAATAGAAATTTATTTTTTTCCACTCTACTGCCAGCTGCTGCCAATCGATTGGCAAGGGTGACAATCGATTGGGGTTAGGTATTAAATGATCCAACGATTGGTATCCAAGATAAGGAAATCGATTGGGAAGCTTGTCCAATCGATTGGGATCGAGATTACACTAAAGGTAAAGCAAAACTCATACAAGTATTTAGAAGAAGAATACAAGGTCTTACTCATATAATACATTATAGAAATACAGGGTATTACACACACACACACACACACACACACACACACACACTCTCTTTCTCTCTCTCTATCTCTCTCTCTCTCTCTCTCTCACACACACACACACATACACACACCCCTAGCTATTCTCTTCAATCTAATCCCTCCCTAATTTCCCTCTCTCTATATGCATTGTCTATCCATATACGTCACATCTCTCTCTATTAAAAAATAGAGATCATATCTTTCTCCATATAGTCCATGGTTTTCCTCCTTCCTAAATGCCTCTTTTTTCCCGACTTTTCTCTATTTCTTCAAGTGTTACAAGCTAATTGAATTGAGAAGATGTATTCTTTTTTTGCTTGGATTTGGATTTGCATGTTTACATTGACGAGTTCTCTTTCAAGATTTTACTTGGTTTTTATCTTAGTGAGGTTTAAGGTACTATATGAATTGAGGAAATCTAGTCTAGGTTTCGATTAAAGCTAGGGTTCCCAATTCAGTTTCTAAATGGTTTGATAGCCATACCACATCTTTTTTAGTTTATTTTAATTTATGTCGACTTTTTTTTTTCCTTATACATCACGAGGGACCTAATGTATGATTTAGTTACCTTAGACAGTACAACATGACAAGCTTTCATATAAAAAAAGCAGAAGCTAAAAGAATAAACCATTAAAGAAAAAGAAGAAGAAGGAATAAAAAGAAAAAGAAAAGAAGAAGAAGAAAAGAACATGCTAAAAAAAAATACCTCTTTTTTTGGGTTATAGTTTTCTATCGTTTTTGTCTATTCTTTGCGGTTATTTGAATATTATGAATCTGTTGTTAAAAAATCTAACCACGTGTCAGATTTATTTTAAAATCAAAATCAATGAACTAATAGTACATTAATGTACCCATGAAATCAGTCTTCACATAAATAGTATGTGGGTTTGAATAATTCGTACAATTTTACGCAAAAAAATTTGAATTTTTTAAGTATTGCGTTGGCCCCCCCCCTCCCCCCCCCCCCTTTTTTTTTTTATTTTTTTTTCTTGCCCACGAGCACATGTTATTACTAGTATAGATATAAGATAAGATGCGTCCAAAGTCGACGAATAATGTTATGTTTTTCAAATTTGGCTATCAAACTTGATTCTTAAATGCTCTAGCAATTTTATCAGATACAATAGCATGTGTTACCACCGACCCCTATTATAGAATGTGGTATAACTTTTGAAGCTTTTAGGAACCAAATTGGGAACTACATCAATATAATATTTTTCAGTCGAAGGCTATAATTAAAAAAAAAAAAAAAAACTGTTGATTTTTTAACTGTGAAGTGTCGTATGAAAAATCTTTTACCACTTGGGAAAGGGCCCCATCAATTGAAAACATACCTAAAATATCATCTGTTCAGTCTAGGAAAAGAAGCAAAGCGGCGGCTACAGCAAGTTGATTGACGAGCGGTGAGCAGCGACTCCGCGTTTCCGTTTTCAAAATTATGAAAACAAATTTTTTCTCTTTTCGATTTTACCATAAATTTAATATTTTTTAAAAAACATATTAAAATGTATTTTTTAATTTTTTAAATTAAAATTTTCTTTTTGCTGGGCCTCACAAGCGCACGCACAAACACTCAACGTGTTTTAAGTTTTTGTTTTGCCAAAAAATGAACACGAAAACAGAAAATCGTAAACCAGAATATTATCAAAGGAGCCCTTAATTTTCAGTTTTATCAAATGAGCCCACCTTTAGTAGGGATATATGTCTTTATTTGGTTACATACATGCAATTGAAGACGATTATTCCTCTGAGTGAGAAGTTCCATTTAATGCAGGGACGGAGCTTAGTGAATGGCCCCTGCAAGATTTTGCAAACTTTGTTATTTTATCCTATAAATTTGTGATAATTATACATATTACATATATTTGACTCCTGTAAAAGTTTTGAATGAATAGGGTATGTATGATTTCTATAAAGTTTTGAAAATTAATTGCATATTGGCCCCTTTAATATAATAACTTTACATAATGGTCCATTCTAATATACACATTGTAACACTAATTGTAACTTAATCCACCCATAACCGTTAATGAAGTTATAAATTCCAAATAAAGAGAAGCTGAACTAATATTGATCAGTTCTAATTTAACTCTAAATATTTGGTCCACCACATTGATTTTTTTCACTTCTCACTTTAGCTCAAAGCCAAATTGATTTAACACCAATCCAAACTTTACAAATCATAGTATGTAATTAGACTTTAGTATCAGAAAAAATTGACAATATGCACAAATCGACCTAAAAAACATATAAATATACCCCAAAAAAATTCACCTTGGGGGCGTTGCCCCCAAAACCCATTTTGACCCTTTTACAAGCGAATATAGGCACCATGTACTTGGCCCCCCAGGTGCAACTACCTGGCCCCGCCCTTGAGTTAATGTGAGTATTGATCTACCTTGTGTACTGTGTTGCTACCTTGCAAGCTCGGGGTGAGGTTCCATTTGGGAGAGGAATGAACATGTAAAAAAAAAGGGATAATTAAAATTCAGTCAATAATATGTTAATAAATTAAAAGTCAGTCAACTACTTTTTTGAAATTGAAGGGAAATCTGTTTCAACTCTACAAATTAAAACCTCATCAACTTTTTAGCAAAATCTAAATATTATCAATATATTGACTGAAATGTGATTAATTAAGTTACTGAAAAGTCCAAACTGCCCTTATACTCTCTTTATACACAACCCTACCAAAAGTCCAAATTGAGACCAAATGGGTGAATGCTCTGGAGAAAAAACATATTGACGAGTCGAGGTCGCCGTCGTGGTCGCGGTCGCCGTGAAACTATCTATCTCTCTCCGTCACTATTAAACTCGTGGTAGCCTCGCTATCTTCTCCTTCCATCGTTGCAGACAAATATTCGTCACCTTCCGTCGCCGTCCGTTGCCATCAACGATCATCATCTCTTCCGATTACAATCGCCTTCTACAATCGACATTTTCATCATCATTTGGAAGTTCCATGACCGCCGGATAGGTTAGTCATTCTTCAATCTCCTTTCTTTGTACACACACATTTCAATCTTCAATTTTTACTCATTTGGAATTTGTCTACCCCAAAAGTTTTTAATCTCATGGTTTACTAACAAAAGATAGTGGATTAGGATGGCATTCGCATATATGGGTAGGTCTAAATACATATTATATATATATATATATATATATAGAGAGAGAGAGAGAGAGAGAGAGAGAGAGAGAGAGAGAGAGAGAGAGAGAGAGAGAGAGAGAGAGAGAGAGAGACTAAGTGAGTGTGTGTTGGACCTCAAATGCTGGGAAAATTGGGTATCCAAATCTAAAAAACTATAAATTAAAGCCACCCTTGAGCACTGGCGGACGCACATGAGGGCAAGAGCTTTCTGAATTCTTCTACATTTCATAACTGATGGCACATATCTTGAGTTATATTTACCATTTTTCCCCCAAATATTGCCCCCCCTATATGCAATGGAGTTCCCCTTTAACGTATAATTGTTGCTTCAGCCACCAAGTCATTTGTGTCCAGTATATTAGCATCTTTGTTCCCAAAATTTATTTGTTTCCTCTAACTTTTGCAATACCGAATTATAAAAGTAATGCTATGGTTGTCAAATTTGTCTTACAAATACTTCTCAATTATATAATTGATAGTGCTTGTGACCGCTAATTTTTATTTGTTTTGAGTGGTGTAACTATCAAAGCATTTAGGATTTAAATTTGGTATCCAAATTTGGAAGTTTGAACCATAGAATTATTTGAATTTATGAAGAATGCATGGGCCAATGCTACAATTTAAGAATGTGAAGGATAAGTTGTGAAATCCAATGAAAGATGAATGGATGAGTGGCAATTCAGTCGTTTCTATTGGGAAATATATCTTCTTTCATTGTCTACTACAAAAATGTTAGCGAAACCTTAGAAAAAAGTCGCCCCCTCTGAACTAAAATCCTGGATCCGCCCTTGCCCTTGACTTTTTGCCAATTCTCATGGTGGCAAAGTCAGTGTTGATCACCCTTTAGTTAAGTTGTTCATACACCTTTAGATAGTTGCTCCTTAGGCTTAGTAAGTTGCTCTCCACGTTTGATCAGTTGCTCCCCACATTTTCCTTTAGTTTTAAGAAAAAATAGAAGCAAAGTGTGGTAAGTTGCTCCCTACGTTTAGATAGTTGCTCCTTAGGCTTGGTAAGTTGCTCCCCAGGTTTGATCAGTTGCTCCCCACATTTTCCTTTAGTTTTAAAAAAAAAATTTGAAGCAGAGTGTGGTAAGTTGCTCCCTACCTTTAGACAGTTGCTGCTTATGCTTATTAAGTTGTTCCCCAGGTTTGTATTTTCCTTTAGTTTTTAAAAAAAAAATAGAAGCAAAGTGTGGTAAGTTGCTCCCTACGTTTAGACAGTTGCTCCTTAGGCTTAAGTTGTTCCCCAGGTTTGATCAGTTGCTCCCCACATTTTCCTTTAGCTTTAAAAAAAAAATTTGAAGCAGAGTGTGGTAAGTTGCTCCCTACCTTTAGACAGTTGCTCCTTATGCTTAGTAAGTTGCTCCCCAGGTTTGAGCAGTTGCTCCCCACATTTTCCTTTAGTTTTAAAAAATAAAAATTGAAGCAAAGTATGGTAAGTTGCTCCCTAAGTTTTCTAAGTTGCTCCCCACGTTTTCCTTTAGTTTAAAAAAAAGTTTTTGAAGCAGAGTGTGGTAAGTTGCTCCCCATGTTTTATAACTACTAGTAATGATACTGACAGTAGAAGTTTGGGGACTTCCTTGAATCCTAAAGATAACACGTGGTCATATGAAGACCATGAATTCAAAAGGAATTCAAAATGGAGTACATGTCTTAGTGAAAATCATTTGACAACATTTCAGTTCTCACAAGTCAATATCTAACATTTTGGGCGGGGTCAGGGCAGAGGACGGGTAGCTAGATGCAGGCGGGGTCGGGTATGGGGTAAGAACAATTTCTAGCGGGGCGGGGCAGGGGAGAAGATTTTGTTAGGCGGGGCGGGGTTGGGATATAGTTCCCCCGTCTCATACCTGCCCCGTTGCCATCCCTAGGCTCCAATTCCATCTTTTTGATAGAAATTTCACCCTAATTTGTTTTTTTGTGGGTGACATTTGGACCCACTCGTTTGGAAAGAGTCCTTGTGATTGTCTATTGAGCTATAAAGTTGTGTCTTACTTTTCTCCAAGCATTCTTTCACTTTAGAAAGTACATCCAATTGATTAGTCCAACAAGATAAAATAATATGAAATTAAAATTAAGTAAATAAATTGGTAAACATCTTGCTACATATATATTTATATATATTAGCGGCCGGGCACAGACTAGCACAAATATTTGCATTAATTACATAAACACTTGTTCTACTGGGTGACGGGGTACAAAGAACAAATAATGTTCCCATGGGGTGAAGCGACAATCACTCTTGAAGATATCATGGTTTTAGGTGGTTACTCTGTTCTGGGTGACTCTGTTCTTTCAAAACCTCTTGAAATCACAGAAATGGTTGAAACCCATGAAAAATTAATCCAAGCTAGACTAGAATTGACAAGGATTACAGCCCATAAGGCTTGTCAACATCCTTGGATGGTTAAATTCATGAAAAGTGGAAGTGAAATCTAGCATGAAGCATTTCTAGCTTTCTGGTTGTCTAGGTTTGTCTTCCCAACTTCTCCATTTAACACCATTGCCGAACAAATATTAACTGTTGCTGTTCATCTAGCTAGAGGAACCAAATTTGCACTTGCACCTTTTGTTCTTGCTAGTATTTATAGAGATTTGAGATTGCTAAAAGAGTCCATTGATGTTTCTTACAAATTTAAGACCAAAGGATATGATGGTTGTGATTTGAGTCATTTGACATTGACTCTTTGGGCACCTTTGAATTTAGTTCAAATTTGGATTTGGGAGAGGTTTCCAAAATTACGGCCGAATCCCAAATCGATTGAACATGGTAAGCCTCAATTGGCTAGATGGGACAAGGTGAAGAAAGTGAACATTGAGGACTTAAGTTTGGCTATAGACTCTTCGGGGGAGGATTTTCAGTGGCGGCCTTATTGTTTGTTTCACAACCTATGCAACGAGAGAGAGAAGTGGGTATCGGTTGATCCTTGTTTGGATGAAGATTTAGAGTCTTTTGTGCGATGCTTGAGGGTATGCGAGTTAGTTGGAATAGACTGTGTCGAGCAGTACTTCCCACATCGAGTTGCTATGCAATTCGGTATCGATCAAGACCTTCCATGCCGCGTTGGAAGTCCTAATACAAATCCTGAAATGGCATGGGACAATTATACTCGGCCTATTAGAGACGAGAAGTTATATGTTCCACCGAGGCTTTTTGAGTCGGATGTTACAACTCGGTACTTGGAGTGGTGGAAGAAATCAATGATTGCTCATAAAGATGGAACGAATTGTGTTGTGAAAGAGGAAAAGGGATGTAGGAGTTTTGAGAATTTGAAAAGGAAATTACCACATTGTAAGATTGTTGATATTACTGATGCTCGTAGTGTCCCTCCTAGTTTTCCTCCCAAATGCAATAGGGTGGAAACAAGGGATTCTGATGATGAAGATGGACTTACACTGAGTGAATTTGTAAGGAAAGTTAGGACTAATAATGGTAACATTCCAATTGGGAATCAATTGAAAAGTGTATTGTCTTCAACTTGTCCTAATGGAAGTGACGAAAAGAGTGAGTCGGTGGAAAAGATAGTAAAGACTGTAAATGTGATAGAACTGTCAGACACGGATGAAGAAGATGCAAATGAAAATGGAGAAGCAACTTTTATACAGGTAGAGAATGTTGTGAACATTGAAACTGTGACGGAGTTGTCAGATGCGAATGTAGAGGAGGCAAACGAGAGTGGAGAAGGAACTTCTATACCAGTAGAAATGATTGTGGAGAGAGAAATTGGGATAGAATTATCGGAGACGAATGCAGAAGATGTAAATGAGAGAGGAAAAGAAACTTCTGTACATGTAGAGAAGATTGTGAATAGTGAACGTGTGACAGAACTATCAGAGACAAACGCAGCAGAAGAAAATAGAGATGGATTAGAGAATTTTATACGGGTTGAGCAGAATGTGAAGAGAGAACCTGCGATAGAATTACCAGAGACATATACAGAAGATGTAAATGAGAGTGGAAAAGGAAATTTTATATAGGTTGAGCAGAATGTGAAGAGAGAACCTGTGATAGAATTAACAGAGACATACATAGAAGATGTAAATGAGAGTGGAAAAGGATCTTTTATACCCATAGAGA
Source organism: Hydrangea macrophylla (assembly GCA_033977485.1). Taxonomy (NCBI): domain Eukaryota; kingdom Viridiplantae; phylum Streptophyta; class Magnoliopsida; order Cornales; family Hydrangeaceae; genus Hydrangea; species Hydrangea macrophylla. Next base: position 9,771,049 of record CM066992.1, on the reverse strand, counting down.
AGATTGTGAAGAGTGAGCCTGTGATAAAATTGCCGGAGACATGTACAGAAGATGTAAATGGGAGTGGAACAAGAACTCCTGCTTGTAGTATGGTAAGCAATGATGGCAACCAAGGAACACCTGAGACACCTGTATTGGAACTTGATGCAAGACTTGATTGGCTTGAGTAAATGGTTGATTTCCTGAAAAACACCAAATTCCATCGCAGGTTAGCTTAAAATCCTTTATTGACCTACATCTTGAATGAATATTCCATTGACCGTCCATAAGAAACCATCATTAGTTTCATTATGTATCATTTGAATCACTGTCCCCTGAATTCAATGTCTTGAACCACATAATACTTTTTAAGTGCTCATCTTTCTTGCTACCAGTGCACTTTTGTAGCTTTTCCTTTGTTGAAATACATTAAGTGCTTGGGAATAGAAATATTGGTCTTTTGTTCGTTACTTTGAGATTTGATATTAAACTCATCAAAGAATCTCCTCCTTTTTTGTATTATGTGTTATAAGCTGAAGAGTTAACATATATGAGAAAGAAATCATATGCATGAAGTCGTACGTACTAGCGTGATAATAAAAAGAGAATGCAACATATAATGAGAATTCTTTTTTTGTATTATGCATTATAAGTTAACATGTATTAGAAGGGGTGGTATGCATGAAGTCGTACATACTAGACGTGATAATAAAAAGAGAATGCAACGTATACCGAAACAAGCCCATGCATTAATTGAACCTAAGACTAGATAAAAATGTACTTAGCATATAAAAAAAAAGGACTCGGAAGGAAAATGAACGTTCTATTATTTATTTTGTTCCAAGATTCAACTACTCCACCAATAGTTCTGTGATGCCAAAACTCTAGATTCCAAGTTTTAATTAGTCCCCTGTTAGTTGACATCATTAGAACAAGAAGTACACATTGGATAAAAATAATTTCTCTTACCTATGGTCTCTACAAACTGTATAGATTTGTGACACAATTGAGTTGTCACGATATATAGCCTGCAATATAGAGAGAGAGAGAAATTGTTTTCTCTTACTCATATAACTTAATAATTCAGATTATGTTCTCTAATCTGAAATCATACTATTTCAAGTTGCTTGAAGAAGTTTCGATGTTCAGATTTATTAACTGTTAGGCTCTGTTTGGTTCGTGGATTTAGTGAGGGAAAAGAAAGGAAAACATGGAAAACATTTTTCGTTGTTTGGCTAATAAGGTAAAGGATGGGCAAAATAGGAAAGAAAAGAGAATAGGTTGAAAAATAAATTAAAGACTCTGAATGTTGTGAATGATTTCCCTGCCTTCATCTATATTTTAGAAATGTTTAAATTTAATGTTATTTAAGCATGAAGTAAAACACAAGGGAAAGCACATGAAACTAGTTTTCCTTGTTGGTTATCTTTCCCTGAACCAAACAGAGCCTTTGTGTCGTCAAAGCTGTTATCACTTATCCCTGTGTTATAGTTTGTGAACGTTGTGAATGATTTCCCTTCCTTTATCCATTAGGTTGTCATATCGATATCGCTGCCCCCGATCATTCATGTTATGCACTATGTTGTACCTATGAGTAATCATTAGAGACAGTCACGATTCTTGTAGCTTAGTATTTCAGTTTTGGGAAATCAGTTCTCGCGTCTGGTGATGCATTCACATCTCTTTCTTGCCCTGTCATTACCTCCAACATCAAAATCTGAAGGTTCATTAATGGTCTAGTTAAAAAGATATGGTAGTAATTTTCCTTGTTCATATTTTTCATTTAAATTTTATTTGTTGTAGGTGAATTTGCATGAGAATGTTGTAGCCTTTGTAAATTTAGACTTCCATGGGATTAAATAACCTCATTTTGTCTTAGCATTTGAAGTTAGAAATCTCTTCTTCAGATTAGGGCCATTGGTGAGAAACTTGCAGGGACCAATTTTAGGTCTTCAAACTCCCATTTTCTCAAGGGCTGCTATTTCCACAGCTAAAAGTGTTACACGAATTTGAATGGAATAATTCACGGTTGAAGGCATTTTGGCGTAGAAAACCATCATATTTAATGAGATCATTTAGAAAAGGAAAATGCTAAGTACACCGGTTTTGTGCACTTAAACTATCTATTTACTGATGTATTGTGGCAATTTTGAAATTAATTTGAACTTTTTTTTGGCAATTGATGAATAATTTTAGAAATTTACAGAAAAATGTGTATTACTTAGGTGTCCCGTTTAGGTGTACCTAGCATTACTCTTTAGAAACAGGGATTATTATGGTTTAAGGGAAAAACTTGACTCCTATTAACATCTTTGCCAATAATAGATGCAAATTCATTTGCAAGTCAACAATATGTTAATAAATTAAAAGTCAGTCATCTACTTTATTGAAATTGAAAGGAAATCAGTTTGAACTCTACAAATTAAAACATGGGGAGCATTTTACCAAAATCTAAATATTGTCAAATAGTAGACTGAAATGTCATTAATGAGATATTTAAAAAGTCCAAAGTGCCCTTACTTTACTCTTTTGTATTAAAACCCTACCAAAAGGGACTGAATTGAATAAAGAAGAAAGAAAGCATTCCAGTTTCCATGAGAGGTGGAAAGAGGAGAGAGATGAAGATTATAGAAGGAATAAAGAAGTAGTTGGAGGCTGGAGAGATTAAGGCTCTGGAGGAAGATGACTCATTTGGCACAGTGCTTCGAGGTAAACGGTTTTTTTTTTTTAATTTTTTTTCTCTTCATATTCTTCCTTTTGTTCTTCATCTGTTACGTAATTGCTGATTGAGCTTTTGGTGATGGTTTTATTTGGATTTTTCACACTATGATTTTTCAAATTTGGGTTCTTTCAAAATGGTTGTTGTTGTTAAAGTTGAATTTATCTTCAATTGTAGAGTCACTATTTAGAAACTAGAAGCTTCGTAGGTAGTTTACTCCCTCCTTAGTGAGACTTGCATATTATACAGCTTATTAGTTCCCCGAGTTCTCTTATTTTGATAATGGTCGATTTTATTTTTTTATCATTTTTTTTTATTTTTAAGATTTTGTGTTGTAAGTGCTTGACTCTGCTATTAACTGCGGGCTTGCAAATTCTTCCCCTGCAACTTTTGTATCGATGGCTTATTTTGTAATAAATAGTGCAGAAAAATTACATTGGTACACTTTGTTGCCTAATTATTTTTATTTTTTTTACATAACCTAACTCAGACTCTCAGTGGGTTTATAAGTTCAATAAAAAAAACTATAAATTAAAGCCACCCTTGACCACTAGCGAACGCACGTGAGGGAAAGAGGGGGCAGCCGCCCCCCTCACTTTCTGAATCATTCTACACTTCATAACTGATGGCACATATCTTGAGTTACATTTACAATTTTCCCCCCAAATATTGCCCCCCTATATGCAATGGAGTTCCCCTTTAACGTATAATTGTTGCTTCAGCCACCAAGTCATTTGTTTCCAGTATATTAGCATCTTTGTTCCCAAAATTTATTTGTTTCCTCAAACATTTGCAATACCGAGTTTTAAGAGTAATGCTATGGTTGTCAAATTTGTCTTACAAATACTTCTCAATTATATAATAGATAGTGCATGTGACCACTAATTTTTATTGAAAGTTGTTTTGAGTGGTGTAACTATCAAAGCATTTAGGATTTAAATTTGGTATCCAAATTTGGAAGTTGGAACCATAGAATTATTCGAATTTATGAAGAATTTATGAGCCAAATACTAATTTAAGAATGTGAAGGATAAGTTGTGAAATCCAATGAAAGAAGAATGGATGAGTGGCAATTCAGTCTTTTCTATTGGGAAATATATCTTCTTTCATTGTCTACTACAAAAATGTTAGCGAAACCTTAGAAAAAAGTCGCCCCCTCTGAACTAAAATCCTGGATCCACTCTTGCCCTTGACTTTTTGCCAATTCTCATGGCGGCAAAGTCAGTGTTGATCACGCTTTAGTTAAGTTGTTCATACACCTTTAGACAGTTGCTCCTTAGACTTAGTAAGTTGCTCTCCACGTTTGATCAGTTGCTCCCCACATTTTCCTTTAGTTTTAAGAAAAAATAGAAGCAAAGTGTGGTAAGTTGCTCCCTATGTTTAGACAGTTGCTCCTTAGGCTTGGTAAGTTGCTCCCCAGGTTTGATCAGTTGCTCCCCACATTTTCCTTTAGTTTTAAAAAAAAAATTTGAAGCAGAGTGTGGTAAGTTGCTCCCTACCTTTAGACAGTTGCTCCTTATGCTTAGTAAGTTGCTCGCCAGGTTTGATCAGTTGCTCCCCATATTTTCCTTTAGTTTTTTTTTAAAAAATATAGAATCGAAGTGTGGTAAGTTGCTCCCTACCTTTAGACAGTTGCTCCTTATGCTTAGTAAGTTGCTCCCCAGGTTTGATCAGTTGCTCCCCACATTTTCCTTTAGTTTTTTTAAAAAAAAAATTTGAAGCAGAGTGTGGTAAGTTGCTCCCTACCTTTAGACAGTTGCTCCTTATGCTTAGTAAGTTGCTCCCCATATTTTCCTTTAGTTTTTTTAAAAAAATATAGAATCGAAGTGTGGTAAGTTGCTCCCTACGTTTAGACAGTTGCTCCTTAGGCTTGGTAAGTTGCTCCCCAGGTTTGATCAGTTGCTCCCCACATTTTCCTTTAGCTTTAAAAAAAAAAAATTTGAAGCAGAATGTGGTAAGTTGCTCCCTACCTTTAGACAGTTGCTCCTTAGGCTTAGTAAGTTGCTCCCCAGGTTTGATTAGTTGTTCCCCACATTTTCCTTTAGTTTAAAAAAATAAAAATTGAAGCTAAGTATGGTAAGTTGCTCCCTAAGTTTTCTAAGTTGTTCCCCACGTTTTCCTTTAGTTTAAAAAAAAATATGAAGCAGAGTGTGGTAAGTTGCTCCCCAGTGCTCTCTCCCTTATCTCACGCTTATGTGTCTGATAAACATTCAAAGGATGGGATTGATTGTCGGTATGGATTTAATGGATGAGATGAGCTTGGTTTCAAAATTCTACCCTTCACCCCCCCTCCCTCCCTCCCTCCCTCCCCCCTCTCTCTCTCTCTCTCTCTCTCTCTCCCTCTCTCTCTCTCTCTCTCTCTCTCTCTCTCGGTGGTGACCTATCCCCCTCACACACTGTGAACACTTTTTTTGAATTTCAAAAACAAGATTGGGATCCCTCTCTCTCTATAACCCTCCATCACCACCACCACAGTCAGGACCTCCGTCGCCACCGATCACCATAGACCACTAGCTTCAGCTCCGGCCACCACAATTCGTTCCACTAAATCTCCCACCAAATCCCTCCCCCTCTATGTTACCCTCTCGCTAATCCAAGTTTAGCCAAAATTTCTGACACCCTAACTATTCGGTGTCTGTCCACGCAGACCTGAGTTAATGGTTTGGGTAAACTTTCAATGGATCCTACATTTTATGGTTTGGGTAAACTTTCTACATCTCATTGTTTTCTTTTTTGTCAAAGATAATGATGCATGTCCTAATTGATTAAACCAGTGATTGAGTAGCTCTCTAATTGCAGGTAAAAAGGTTACTAATCTTTTCTAGATTTCCTTCATTTACTTAGCTCAAATGTTGTGTCTGATCTATGGGTTCTTCTAGAATCTTATATGATTTTCTTTTCTTTCAATTTCTACAGCCCTTTAAGTGTCTACAACAATTTTTTCAGACTTAGCTATCCTTAGTTTGGTTGGACCTAATCGATTGCTTGGTGTTTCATATGGGTGTGTGTATGAAATTTTTTGCTTCCGAAATTTTATTGAAACAAACCCATATATATATACACTTGACATTTCTAAAATTTTATTTTCTCCTTCTTTGGCTACACTGATTTTTTCTCTATTAAATTTCTAGGCTTCCTATTAATTTATTTATGTTTGTTCACATTTCTATGTGATATGCCATCTATTCTTTTTTCTAGGAAGTCAACCATGGAAGCTTATTTTTGAGTGAGAATTGATTGTTTATCTTTCATGGACAATCCATTACCCCGTCTTTCATTTTCCAGATGTTTTCTTATTTGCAAAAATTCACTGGTTTTTTTTTGTTTTATACGAGTGGTTCCCTAAATAGAAGAAGTGTATGTTGTGCACATTTACTTTTTAACACCCACATGGGAATCCTCTTAGCAAAGGTGCATAGTCACTTTTTAACAAATTGCACAAAGAAATTGTAATTTGAGCATCCAGTTTCCTTCTTTGAAATTGAGAAATTGTGAATTGGGAGAAAGGTTAAGTAATGGCATGGAAGTATATACATACCCAATCAAAGGCATGGAAGCTGGACAACGACACAGGTATGAATTTGGATTTTTCTTGAGCTTATCAGATTTTTGATTGTGGTGTTGAACTATGTCTGTGTGTGTGTGTATGTTCCCTAAAAAGCCCCCAAATCAGCCCCTAAATAGTACACAAACAGCCCCTAATCACCCTATGACAGCCCCTAAATAGTTTGATTCTTTTTACAAGGTTATAATTAGGTGCATTTGCTCATAATCAGCCCCCTTTTTATCTTTTACTGCACAGAAAGCAAGGAAAGTGTTACCAATTTCGAAAAGTAATTTTCTGTAACTGTTTTTTGTTTGTTCTCAGTTATCACAGTGTCCATATTCTACTTTGTAAGACTTCCTAAGCCTGAGAATGTTATCACGGTTTTGTTTCTATTAAATTTTTTAGTTGAGTGGATAACAAGGCTTGAATGCTATTGCTCTGTGTGTGTTCTAGAGAATATGTGCATGTGTAGTGTATGGTACTCAGTTGAGTGGATAAGAATGTTTGAACACTATTGAACACTATTTCTCTTTCTTTTCTATTTCACAACTCTTGATTGATCTTTAAGTTTATTGTACACGTTTTGCATTTTTATGATGTTGCAGCTAATTTGAAAGATTGTTTGTATTTCCAATTATTTATTTATGCTCTGCTTGATTTGCAGATTTAGTGAAGGAAATAGAAGGAAAAGTGTTTTAAATATATAAGGAAACTTTCAATCGCTCAAATTTTTCCGAGAGGTGCTGTTTCTCTCCTTGGAAGGTGTGGGCCCTGATTTTCTTTCGTTGTTTTAGGTTAATGTTACTTTGGTTCTGCTATACTGCCCCAAAAAATTTGGGTAGGCTCCTTAATCCAGTTTGACTTAGCGATATAACTTTCATTGCTAGACTCTAGATTGGAATGTCTTGATGAAGAAAGCATGGTTTTTGTGAGATGTGTTGTAAGTCCAATTTCCATGAATAGTTTCTGTGTTAGTGCCTATTTTTGTATTCAATCTAATACTATCCAAATTGGTGGATCTAAGCGAGATGTCATGCACAAGATTTTATTAGCAAGCATTTATAAGAACAACGTCCTCGAGTTTCCTATTGTGCCACAACCAGTCCCACAACAGGAGGATGACAAGTACAATTACTCATTACTGTGTATTTACTTGGTTTTTTTAGCTATGTTCTTTTTCCTAATCGATTGTAGATACCTTATGTATTCCTCACACTTGCAGCAACTCATGCGGTATATTTATGCTAAAGTATTTTGAATGCTGGGATGGAAGACTCACATCGTCGTTCTCCTTGGTACCAATGCCCTCTCACAACCCTTTTGTCTCATCATTCACTTCAACAACTATTTAATCTTTATAACTTTGCGTTGTTATGGTTTTGCAGGAACACATTCAAAACATCCGAAAGTGATTTGTTGTGGATTGGGTACTGGATCCGCTAAATAAACAAAGAGATATAGTTCTTGATCATGTTCAGGGAGCTAAAGAATGAAGTTACTGACCATGGACGTTTTTGTGAGAAGCATTTTTGTACTAGTGTATAAGAAATGTAGTGTTGATTTTGGATTAATAGACGAGATTTTGATTTTGGAACAGATGAAAATTCAAAATTTTTGTGTGTACATTGGGTATCTATGCCTTTATTATGTTTGGTGCATATTTTGCCTCATCCCAATGAAACTTATTTGTTTTCCTTATTGATGATGAATGCCAATGCAAATTTATATGTTTTCCTCATTGATGATGCATGAAATGGCCCACTATTGGAGCAACTTAGAAAATGTGGAGAGCAACTTACCACACTTTACTTCAAATTTTTGTTTTTACACTAAAGGAAAATGTGGGGAGCAACTGACCAAACGTGGGGAGCAACTTACCAAGCCTAGGGAGCAACTGTCTAAATGTAGGGAGCAACTTACCACACATTGCATCAATTTTTTTTGTTTTAAAAAACTAAAGGAAATTTGGGGAGCAACTAACCAAATGTGGGGAGCAACTTACCAAGCCTCAGGAGCAACTATCCAAACGTAGGGAGCAACTTACCACACTTTGCTTCAAATTTTTTTTTAAACTTTGGTTAGTTGTGGGGTGCAACTAACCAAACGTAGGGAGCAACTTACCAAGCCTAAGGAGCAACTACCTAAACTTAAGGAGCAACTTACCACACTTTGCTTCAATGTATTTTTTAAAAACTAAACAAAAATGTGAAGAGCAACTGACCAAACTTGGGGAGCAATTCACTAAGCCTAAGGAGCAAGTACTTAAACGTAAGGAGCAACTTGCCAAACTTTGCTTCAATTTTTTTTAAACTAAAGTAAAATTTGGGGAGCAACTGATCAACCGTGGGGAGCAACTCAGTAAGCTTAAGGAGCAAGTTCCTAACCGTAAGGAGCAACTTACCACACTTTGCGTCAAATTTTTTTTGGCCTAATTACACTTTACACCCTTGTACTATACCCTTTTTTTCAATTGGGTACATATCGTTTTTTTTTGCAATTGGACACTTATACTTCCACGTGAAGAGCAATTAGCCCCAAACCATTCTCTTGTTTTTTTTTTTGATAATTGAATTTATGTACATGTATATTATTGTGGACCAAATGTTTTTGTAGGGACTAATTCCAGCTGTTGAGAGTACTTTGCCATGTGCTGAACATAGATGTTGTGCAAGGCATATATATGCCAACTGGTTGAAAAAGCACAAAGGGGTAGTGTTGAAGAGGCTTTTCTGGTGTGCTGCAAGAAGCACAACTGTACCTGAATTTGAGGAAATCATGAAGGAATTGAAAAGCATTTCAGAGGTTACCCATGAAGACTTAATGAAGCAGAACCCAAAGTAATGGTCCAAAGCATATTTTAATATACTAAGTAAGTGTGATGTGGTTGACAACAACTTGTGTGAAACCTTTAATGGCTATATTTTAGAGGCAAGGTATAAGAACATTGTGTCAATGTTGGAAGAAATTAGACTTGCAATTATGGTGAGGTTGCAAGAGAATATAGATGAAATATTAAAAAATAAGTCCAATGGAAAGCTTTGTCCAAGAATCAAAAAGAAGTTGGAGAAAATTAAGTTGATTAGTAAGCATTGTAGGACAACTTGGAATGGTGATAACAAGTTTGAAGTAAAGTATTTCGCAGACAGTTACATTGTTGATTTGGAATCACAAACATGGTCCTATAGGGCTTGGGACATATATGGTATTCCATGTTGTCATGTGGTCTCTGCCATTTTTTAGTTCAAGAAATCTCCAGAGGACTATGTTTCTCACTGGTATAGTACGGATATCTGTCTTAAATCCTACAAATAGTCTATGAAACCATTAAATGGGGAGAAGCTGTGGAAGAAAACAGGTTTGGAACCAGTGCAACCTCCCAAGACGCAAAGAATGCCTGGTAGGCCTAAGCTGCTTAGAAGGAAAAACCCATGGGAAGAACCTAAGTGTAAGTCTAAGCCACACCAATTTTCAAGACAAAATTTAAGATTAAAGTGCAAGAAGTGTGGTATTTATAGACACAATAGTAGGACTTGTAAAGGTAATGTAATTTTTGCAGTATTTTGTGCAGTGCTGTAGCAAAAATTTTGTGCAGTTTTGGCTAGTGAGAAAATGAAGAAAAGCATGCACATTCAAATCTTTAATGTGAAACAGAAGTGTTTTTGGCTCACTTGCTTCACAATTTTGGAAGGAAAAAAATGTTCAAGAAATGATTTGAGAAATAGAGAAAGCATAAGAACCTGTTTCATCCACCACCAAACAGACTTTACACAATATATATATCAGCAGGCTACAATTACAAACAAATAATTAACCAAATGTAAGGTATATAAACACTAAATGAAGCTTATCAATGGTAAAAGTGAAACAGAATATCATTACCAAAGAAATTCTATAATTGAGCGTAAATGTAGTCCATGAACCAATATTGAAGAGAAGGTTAAACTATCAATCAGCAAAACACAGTCTAATTCCAGTACTATATATGCTTAACCTAGTTCATCCACAAAATTTCTATCAAATTTACTTTAAAGCTTATGATCCATCCCCCAACGTCCCAAACCAGTGCAGTATCGCATCCAAAATAAATATTAGCTGATGATGCCAGAATTTGGTAAGAGTAAAGTAGAGCAATTTTAGGAGAGAGAGAGTGAGAGACTATTTTTTGTATGTGGTTCGGCCCTGTTAATGAAGGTACCTAAGTCCACGGGTGTGTCTGAGCACGTTCACTAGCAGATCACAGGCGGGCCTGGTGAGCCAACAAAGAGGGGCGGCACTACCAGTAATACCGGCCGGGTGTATACGTATAATGGTGAATTATAGAGGTGCTGTGTAGAGACTGAGAATTTGGCAGCCCCCCCAATGGGGGGTGAGAGGTCTCTTTTATAGATGCAAGAGACCTACTCGTACATTGATAAGGAAATATAATCCAATTGATATAGATTGGCATTAATTGTGGGGCTTTCCTAATTGGATTAGGAAATAGTGTGCACCTTCCATTAGTCTTCTAGCTTGAGTAGGAAACTGCCCGTAATGCTTGGGATCACGCTTGTGGGCCCGGATGAGCTATTCCCGGGGTGGGATGTGCCTGTGCATTTTTCCCGACCTGTTGGCGGGGTCATGAATGAACCGCTCGGGATGAGTAGACTAAACTGCTCGGGCTGATACTTCTGAGGAGTTGTGCATGATTTGCCCAGGGCATGGACTAGCTGCTGATTTGAACCGCTCGGTCATAAGATAGAGCCAATTTTGGGTGTATCACTCACTGTGATTGAAGGTGGTGTGTTTGTTGAAACTCCTTTGTGTGTTTTACCTTCTGTGTGATTGTATTACATTATGTTTCTCTATTTTTGATCCTATAACTCCTTTGTGTGTTTTACCTTCTATGTAATTGCATTATTGGTATCAAATCCATGGTTGGCTAATTTTGTTTTGGAGTGGGTCTATACTCCACAGTTTGCTGATTCTTTTACCTAAAAACATATGCTTTATGGTTACCTCATACAAGGATCCTCCATATCAGATATTTCTTAGGTTATTTGAATTTTCTATATGAAATTTCTCCCTTGTCTAAAGACTGGTTTTGATATGTAATAGATAACGTACCTTGAGCCTTTCTGTTTGTCTCAGTTTACCTTCCTATACAACTCAAAGCCATTCCCTTGCCAAGCTTTTATCCTTTGTGGATAGAGTCTCAGACTATGTTATGTATATGATCAATCATTCACCTTTTTACTGTAGCAAAAAGTCACTGTTCACTTTTTACTATTCACTCTCCTAATGGCTTCTTCTTCATCCTCCATCTCCAAGAGTCCTTCCACTTCCTCTTCTAGACGTTCGACCTCTAAACTTGAATACCTCTATTAATTCGATTATCTACCAGAAGACCATAAGGTTCCCCTCTTACTTTCTTAAACCCATATTCTACTTTAATCAAACCATCCACTTCGTTAACCACCGCTGTCAAAAAGATCTTTCTACACCTCGCCCTTCCTCTTTGAAAGAATACATATAGGCTTCTAAATTTGACCAATGTTAAATTCCAGCCACAGAAACTGAACAATTGATCAGTCTTGATATCCTAGCTACCTTAGTCCTACTCTAGAAACAACATAGTTACACTCATCTTCATTTTGGAGCAATTAGGCTTGCTCTAAATTTTTATGGGAAAAAGGGGCTCCCAATTGTCTCCCAAATTGCTTTGCTGGATACAAGATTCCTCAAATATGAACATGCTTGTATTGCAATAGTCCAGACGACAATAAATTCTGGAACTGTGATCTTGACGTTCTTCCAAAATTTCAACATGCCATTACAAGATCCTTACCTTCTTTCAGCCTTGAAAGTACATATTCAAATAGATGGCGCTTCTTCTGTTAGTGACACTTCTGCTTCCACATTACATTATCAAATGGCGTACAGGTTGCAAAATCACGCCTTTGAAATAAGCCAGCCCTCAAATTCTGATGAGGCCTTCTTTGTCAACATTGATTCTGCCACATAAGCTTCTTGTGTTCATATCCCAAGGCAAATTTCTCATGACGAACTAATCAAGTTGTTACCAACTTCTTGGGTAACCTCTTATGAATAGCACAAGCGTCAATCTCATCCAGTGCAACTTGCAGATCCAACTTTCATTACAAAGCAAGATGGTACTGTTGAAATCTCATTTGCCAAACCAGCTATGAATACTCTGGATATTTTCCCCATAACAATTAGCATGCTGCAACTAGTCATTCTGTCTAACTCTAGTTCAGGCAAAATTCCTATTCATTCTTTTGATGCTCTTGGTCAACCAATTTTCCACTTTCAAGACCCAGTAACAGGACACAATTTCTTTGACTATTGTGATTGTCAAAGATAAAGAAAAAAATCTTTAACACACTCTTCAAGCAAGATATGATTCTGGTGATCCCAGTGTAGGATTACTTGGAGAACCTTCCGAAAAGTTTGATTTCTATGTACTCTATTCAGAAAAGCCGAATAAGCATGCTCAACCAAAAATCAAAACCCTTTCCCTGTGTAAACCCCCTTATCCGTCCACCTACATACCTCCAAATCCTCCTTCCCTATTCCTTGTTATATGTTTGCCTCATCCACAACCTTTGAAGAAGACTTCCCTCCTCTCCAGTTCACAACTTCAGATGATCAAATTAGGCATGAGCACAAAATTGCTCCTCCCACTATCATCAATCCAGATGGAATAAAGAAGCCAATCTCAGCTGCTGAAGCAACTCTCAATTGGCAATCAGCCAATGCTCTTGCACATAATCGTTGCCTTCAATAAATTGTCCAAACTCAAGCTACTTTGGACCAGAAGATGACTTCTCTTGAACGTCTAATCTATGATCTTCAACAATGAATACAAGGCCTGCATCATAAACTATTATACATGGCACAGTCGACCAGTATTTACTCTTTAGCTTTTGCCTTGAGAGAGGCTGAAATAAAAACATTTGAAGAATCAGCTACACTCATTGCAGGCCCAAAACCAATCTCACTCGTCATACAAAATCACTACCCTTACTCCTTTGATCGACAACTTTCTTTTTCAGGATATCCTTATTCTCCCCCAATGTCACCCCAGCAATATCCCTTACCTTTCTCTCCCTCGTATGACACCATTGGTGGAATGTTCATTACTGCTGCTTTCCTCCCTCGTGATCCCAAACCAGCACGACCTAAAAGAAAGCCACCAGCACCACTCTCAACCATACCATCTTCTCCTGCGGACTAATACCCTACCACTACAACCACAACTCTAGCTGCCATAATGATTGTTGAAAATCCTCCCATTCCTTCTAATCCACTCACCACTCTACTCTAGACCATTGCTACAAAAACACCTTCCAACATTACCCCTATCCTGCTAGACTCCTGTCTTGACTCCCCCACTGATGATGATTCATGGTCACTGTCGGCCACAGAACAGGACGTGCTTCATCATCATATCATAGATTTCCAGAAGGAAATTCAGATAGAGGTCCATATGATAAATCCTGGATCTCCACGTGTTGAAGAAGTCATTGATGATCCACCTGCTGGCCCCGAACCAGACAATGCACAACAAGTGCCAAATCCCTAAGCGTCAACAGATTCTCCATTTTCTAATCCCCCAAGCCAAGGTTTTTCATTTGAAAATATTCCTCCTTCCAAGTGGCTAGACAAAAAATTATGAGCTCTATGCCTGGTGCACTACAGAACTTCTACAACCAGGCTCCACCACACGCACAGTGATCACCAAATGTCTATCACGATTCCACGGCCGCTTGCAATAATGGTACATTGGTTTTGGAGAATACAGACAACTCCAACTTGTACAAATGCCCTCCATTGATGATTTTCTGAATATAATTCATAGTGAATTCCTTGGGATCATGGTCATTCACAAAAACCAGGCCCATGAAGATTATCTTCAGATGAAATGTTGTTCCTTCAAAAGGCATGGCCTGGAAAAGCATTACGAAAAGATGACCAAATTATTCTACTTTCTAGGTAGAATTGATGATTCAATCTAAAACAATCTTTTCTCACTTCACTACTAGATCCCCCTTGGCACAGAGACCTCTCGTCTTCTCTAGACAAAAGGCAAACAATTACGCAAGCATCTCTTGGAGAAATGTACCAGCATGTCCTACTTGCTCTTGACAAACTTTGTAATCAACAAATATTCATCAAGATATTTCATGACCAAGGTAAATTGCTTGGAAATGCTTGTGCCCGACCGGACCTTCTCGTCAAGTGCAAAGAAAAAAATTTCAATTGTTAGATCTCTTCCAAATAATCCAAACACTTCTGCAAGCATAAATCTCAGTCTGATCCTTCTACTTTCATTCCCCGAAAGAAGAAATGGAGATATTTTCAGAAGAAAACCCTTTATAGCCAAAAGAAGTCAGATCTTTGCTTCATCTACAAAAAAACAGGACATTATGCAAAGCAGTGTCCCCAAAAAGGCCCCCAGAAATCCAATATAGTCCAAGCACTTGCACAATTAGCCCCAGGAGAAGATGATGTTGACATTGAATCTATGTTCTCTATGGATGATGAGCCACATGATGAAACTGTGCTGGCTTTAGCACTTCCAGACTATCTTTCTAATGAAGACAATACAGATGATACTGTTGGCCTTTTTGATGTTGATACTTACCATGACATCCATTACATCTCCTCAGATCCCATCACTCTTGTCTAGCCACTTGCAAGGATCACTCTTGTCCCTACCAAATATGACAAGCCCATTTTTGTATAGCCTTCTTTGATACCGGAGCAGCTGCCTCTATCATAGATCTCTCCATTCTCCCCAGATCAGATGGGTACACATGTTTTAAACCATTCAAGGCTGCAAACAGAGAAAATTTTGTGATCACTCTCATCAGTAAACCAATCATTATCTAGCTATTTCCAAGATATTCCATCAAACATCGCGTTTATAGTTCAGACCTTCCTGGTAAAGATCTTTTAATTGGTTTTGACATTCTCCAATCACTCACAAAAGTGACATAGATTCCTACAGGGCTCAAATACAAGAATTTTTTCCTACCATGGACCTCCCAACCTAACCTTTTTTCCCTTGAGGCTTTTCTGCCAATCCAACAAGAAATCATCAAGCTCTCTTGTGCTGAAACCCATTCTGAATTCCTTACCAAATGCTTCCATCCATTATGGACCAACCCAGATTTCTTCATATCCCTTCCTTTAAAAAAAAAAAAAGAAGACATCAATCCAACCAAAACCAGTCACCAAGGGATGGATACAGATCATTACCAACTTGCCTTGGCAGAAGTTGCTTAACTACAAAAAGGACTTATTGAAAACACAACTTCCCAATGGGCATGTTAGGCTTTTTATGTCAATAAAAGGGCAGAACAAGTTCGTAGAAAGCTTCACCTTGTCATCAATTACCAGCCCCTTAACCATTTTCTTCATGATGATAAATTCCCTCTTCTACGTCGTAATAATCTTCTAGCCCATTTAACCCAGGCCCAAGTGTTTTCAAAATTTGATCTCAAAGCAACTTTCTGGCAACTCAGAATTCATCCAGACGAACGACCCAAAATAAGATTCTATCTTTTAGATCATCATTTTCATTGGACTGTCATGCCTTTTGGTCCCAAAACAGATCCTTCACTCTTCCAAAAAGCCATGATATGAATTTTTGAACCAATCCTCTCCTCATCATTAATCTATATTGATGACATATTGCTTTTCTCCCCCGATCCAGATTCCCATGCCCTACTACTGCAAAAATTCCATTCTTTGGTCAAACAGCACAGGATAATGTTGTCTCAAAAGAAGATAGTAATAGGGGTCTCTTCAGTCGACTTTTTGGGTTTGAATATATCTCAGGGAAAATATACTCTTCAACCCCACATTGCCAGCCAACTTGAACATTTTCCAAATTCTAATTTGTCGATGAAACAGATTCAACAATTCCTTGGGATACTCAACTATATGGCCGATTTCATCCCGCATTTTGCTAAGCACAGACAGACACTCTCTTCACTACTAAAAAAGAATGCACCTCCTTGTACTTCTCAAAGCAATGAAGCCATCAAAGCACTCAAACAAGTCGCAAAGACTCTTTTCCCATTACATATCCCTTCCATAGGAAAACGTACACTATGAATAGATGCTTCTGATTTGTATTGGGGAGCAATTTTGTTGCAACTAAATAAAGATGGCACCAGAAGTATTTATGGCTAAAAGAGTGGAGCTTTTAGTCCAGTAGAGTTGCATTACCATTCCACCTACAAAGAAATTTGTGCCATCTGAAAGCCATTGAAAAATTCAAGTTCCATCTCATTGGCCACCACTTCCTCATTGAAAAAGACCTGATGAGTTTCCCTCAAATGCTCAAGTTTAAACAAAAGGCCCTCCCTCAGACTCAATTGCTTAGATGGGCAAATTGGTTTTCACAATGGAGCTTTGATGCAAGTCATATCAAAGAAAAAGACAATACTCTCTCTGATTTCCTTCCTAAACTTAAAAGGGAAATAAATCCCTCACCACTCCTTTTTTCCTACTCATTAGGTGTTTTGAACATGGAGAGTCATCTGGTTCTTCCCAAACTCAAGAAACTCTTGAACCTCTTGTCCTAAATATGCCCGTACATAATCAACACACTCTTTTGGAAAGTACTCTTATTTTTCGCAATACTGAAGCCCTTCACTCTTTCCTTAAACTCTATGTTTCCAGATATGGCCTTAATTTCGGGCCACTAAGGCCATTTCCTTTTCATCCAGTCTATCCCTTTTTGAACCTGTTACATTTTTACCATGTTTTCCAACACAATTTTCCTACTGAGGCATATTTACTGCTATGGTATTTGGAAAACCTTTACACCATTGGCATTATGTTCAACAAATGTCTCCTGCTTAGTCCAAGAGGCATAACCAGAAACTCATAGTGCCCATATCGTGTCCTAAATGCGGTCTTTGGCACATCTTTTGGTCGAACTAATAGTTGATGATAACCTGAACATAGATCTATCTTTGAAAAGACCGTTTACCCTTGCAATTGATCGAATAAATCATTTATCCGAGGAAGTAGATATCTATTCTTGATTGTGACTTTGTTCAATTCTCTATAATCGACATAAAGTCGGAAAGTCCCATCCTTCTGGTGCTCCCCAGAGCGATAGTCAAACAAAACCTAAGTCTTCCAATTCTTTAACTTGCTTCTTCAGTTCCAACATCTCGGTTGGCGTCATCCTATACGGAGTCTTAGAAATAGATAGCATTCTAGTTACCAATTCTATACAAAAGTCTATCTCTTTCTTTGGCAAAAGTCCAGATATGTTCTAAAATACATCTTCAAAAACTTGTACAGTAGGAATCTAAGTAACTGTGATCTTTGAACTGGTGTATCCAATCGCAGCTAGCCAGCTTGTAAGAAACGCATCGTTCGAAGGATTATACTGGAGTTTGAACGATGACATCCCAGGTAATGAAAAGAAAATTGTTTTACTAATACAATTCAAATTGGCACCGTACTAGGTAAGCCAATCAAATCCTAAAATCACATTAAATTCAGACATTGATAGAGCTATCAGGTCTGCCAGAAGATTTCTACCTTCTAGGGCTAGGGGACAATCTTTGCACACCTTTCCCAACTTAACGGTCACACCCAAAGGTGACATAGCATTAAGAGCCATCTCAGTGACTTGGGGTATTAATCCTAACTTACGCACAACCTTAATAGCAATAAATGAATGAGAAGCACCCGTATCAAACAAAGCTCTAACTTGACGATGGAAAAGTACAAGCGTACCTTCAAGATTCTACAGCTCTTGTTCATCAAAACCTATTCCTTTTGGAATGATCATATTCATTCGGACCTATCCTAGTGGTCCTTACTACCCTTAAGCTGACGCCCCATAATATCCACCATGTGGTGCTCAGTAGTCCTTACTCATATGCCCACATTTACCACAGTTGTAGCAAACAACACCTAATCAGTCTAAGATTCTAGGAGCTTGACAGTCCCTAGCTAGGTGTCCCAGTATCCCATAGTTAAAACACCCACCTATCTCTCTTCCAGGTTCAACTGGTAGTTCTTGAAATGGTGGCCTCTACTACCCGAGTTATTGAGGTTGAGGAAAAGATAATAGAGGTTTCCTCATTCCATCCCAAGTACGCATATTTCCCTGTACAACTTCTTGGGTTCTCCATCTTAGCATCCTTCGTGGCGAGGCTTGGAAATTACTCTGCTAAAAATTTCTCGGTGGCGGGGGTCGTATCATTGCTTGTCTTTGAACCTCCTGCCCATCCTTCACTAGACTTGCTATCACTCTAACCAGTCCTTAGAACGATAGGCTCAAATGTCCTACTGTAATGTGCCTCAGATGCGAGCTAAGTCCTTGATGGAACCTTTTTATCCTTTTGGGAGTCGTGTCCACCATATGTGGAGCAAAATGGGAGAGACATTCAAACTGTATGGCATACTCTCCACCATTCAACTACCCTGGACTAAACTCAAAACATTCCTTATCTTGTTGATCACGGTCGTCATCAGGGAAATACTTCTCTAAGAACCTTCCCTTGAAAGACTCCCATGACATTCTCCTTGAAGCTTCCAGCCCCATTATTGCCTTTTCAAACTCCCACCAATCTATGGTGGCATATGTGAGCAGACACATGGCAAAATGACGCTTCTCCTATTCACTACAATTAACAGCCTCAAAGATTAACTCCATCTCCTTGAGCCACAGTTCTGCTTTCCAGGGTTGTGTTAAACCATCAAACTTTTCAAGTTTCAATCCTCAAAAATGTTCTAGTAATTTGTCTCTTGTCTGAGGTCCACCTGGAGTATTGCAGTAATGCATACGTCTTATGAAAGCATCGAATACTCCTTTAGGGCCCATCTCTGTCGGAATGGGTACCCCATGTCTATGACAATTTCTAGCAGCTCCAGACATAGTGTTGTGTGTGCAGTGTACCTATAAAAGATCCATCATTAAGATGTTGATCTTACCTTAACCATAGAAGATTGAGATCTCAGATATACACAACAAAATCATCTCGTATATATATCCACAATCAAGACATAAGCTTACAAGATGCCATCATGATACAAGGTTATGCATAAACTGACTACCATATACAACTATCCCCCAAAACACCCAAAAGCTAAAGTGGGCGACATGCCCTATAAATAAATGAAAACTGTAAACTTAAAGAATCCTCCTCAGAAGTCGTCCATGTCTGACCCATGAAATGAAGCCTCATCCTCTGGGGCAATCAACTCTCCCTCAGCTACATCCTCATCTAACGGCTCGTCCTCATTGAGGGGCTCATCAACATCCTCTAATATAAGTCTATCCTCTAGGTTCTCAATATCACCCTCTACAGCTTGTGCCATAGCCTCTGCCAACTCTGCCTCTCTAATCACAAATCCATGGGGATGTGCTGCCATCATGTTTGCCCACTATGCTGCAACCTGTGCTATGTCAACTGTGCCTCTTGGAACTACCTGAGGAATGATAGCATCGTCTGCAAGGTCCTCCTCAGCCATTAAAATATCCTCCCCTACTAATAGATCCATCTCCCCAGGGTCCTCCTCCTCATCATCCTCATCCTCGAACATCCCATCAACTAGCATCTCATCTGATATAATATCCTCAACCCCTAGCTCCTCATCAGCTAATAAATCTCCCTCGGGTATAATATCCTCCTCTAGATCCTCCTCATCATCATCATTGGAAATTACAATAACTGGTGGAGGTACTGCCTCCTCTGGTTCCATCTCAGCCTCATTGTGGCCATCTAAGTCCTCGTCATCACTGTCTGTGTCCCTGCCATCACGATCTGAATCATCGTCATCGATCTCAATAATATCTCCTATTATTAGCTTAGCATCCTTCTATTGGGATGGTGTTGGTATCTAATACGCCCAAAATTGTCTCTACCCAAAGACCAAGTGGTTCAACTTAGCAGCCGGTCCTTGTCCCGGTCAAATCATGCACAGATCTTTGGATAAGCATCAACCTGTGCGGTTTGGTCTACCCGAGGCCTCCCGAGCAGTTCATCCATGATCCGACCAACAGGTCGAGAAGACCTCGCAAGCATGGTCGATACAGGCATAGTCAAGGGAGGCCACGAGGCATGCTCTAGAATATTCCAGGCTGTTTCCTAATCAAGTTAGAAGACTAATGGAAAGAGCACTTTGTTTCCTAATCTAATTAGGAAACCCCCACAATTAATGCCAATCAATTCTAATTGGATTATATTTCCTTATCCATGTAGTAGTGGGTCTCTTGCATCTATAAAGGAGACCCCTCACCCCTATAGAAAGGGATCATCATCTTTTAAGTCTATATAGCACCACTATAGCAGTCATCAACACGCTCGGATGACCTACGGTAGCTCCAAACTATTGTTGGTTCACCACAGGTCCTTGGCTTTTTACAGCATAGTGATGTGCTCAGACACACACGTGGACATAGGTTCCTTCATTAACAGGGCCCAACCACATACAAAAAAACCAGTCTCTCACTTTCTCTCTCTTCTTAAATTGCTTTAATTAGCTTAACTAAATTTTGGCATCATCAGTTTGGCGCCGTTTGTGCGAAACGATAGATTTCTCAAAGCACAAATCTCTCAGCTAACAGTCATGCCTCCGAAGAAGGGTAAGAAGACTGCGCAGTGGGTTAGCCGGGCTATCCAGTCAGCCCCGATGGTCTAGACACCAAATCAGATCACCTTAACCCATACACAGCTCTTGAAGATCCAGCATCAAACCCGACAACAAATCGAAGCCCTGCTAGCCCAACAAAGCAATCCTTCAGTAGCCAATAAACAGCCCAGGAATGTTGCATACAGTCGGGAACCGATCTTGACTAGACAATGTGCCTGAGCCAACCTGTCCCGCATTGAGGACACTAGAGACATAAACAGAAGACGAGTTGCCTGAGAGGAGAGGCATGAGAATATGGCGTGGGATCGATCCAGGGTCACTTGGTCAAGAGCCGAGGTGATCTTGGGCACACGATCAACCGGAGTCATAGCCGAGCCTGATCCTAGGGGACAGCATACCGCTATAAGAAGGAATCCTCCTCCACTAACCCCCCAGATACCGATCAGGAATGAGTGGTGGCCGATATCAAGGACTTAAAAAAATAGGTTGACAGAGTGGCCAAAAACCTGGGCAAAAAAACTACTCAGAATCATGCCATTACCGAGACAGAGTCACCATTTTCTAGTCAAATCATGAGGTTCACCATCCCGCGCAAATTTAAACAACCTCACCTAGATTCTTAAAATGTCTCGGGAAGCCCAGTCGACCACGTCCGGACCTGCAAGGCTCAGATGGCCCTGGCCACCAACTCCGATGAACTACATTGCCTGGCCTTCCCCGCCACTTTGAAAGGCCCAGCTGCTCAATGGTTTTACTCCTTAAAACCCCGATCGGTCCACAGTTTTAAGCAACTTAGCAAGCAGTTCATCCACCAGTTCATCGGTATGCATGAACGGCCAAAGCCTGACATGCAGCTACTCACAGTCAGATAGAGGGATAATGAGACCCTTAAGGAATTCACTGGTTGGTTCAATTGGGAAAAGCTCGAGATCTATGATCTTGACAAAACCATCGCAATTATAGCCTTCTACTTGGGAGTTCAACACACCAAGTGCACCACGTCGTTTCACAGAAATCGACCGGTAACCTTGGTTGAACTCGCATAGAAGGTTGGAAAATACATTGACACTGAAGAGTTTCTAAAGACCAAAGACCCCGAGCAAGAAAGCTACGAGCCTTCCAGAAGTAAGCAGAAGCGAGAACAACCTAAGAAGAATAATGCGGAGAAGCCCGATGGTTCTGGCAATTCTTTCAGTTCACAGCGGTCCGGGTTTTGCAGCCCCGACCCGACCTCTAGTTTATAGCAGTCAGGATCCAGTGATCCCGACCTTACCTCTAGCTCAGAATAATCAGGAACCTCCTATCTTCATCAATCTAGATGAGCCCGACTATAGTGGTACATACCCAATCATCGTATGAGGCTCCACAAACTGTCAGAGAGCTCTTGCAAAGACCTCGGGCCACACCCGAGGCACATCAAAAAACCTTGGGCTCAACCCCGAGGCAACCAAAGACCACTGTTACGTAGTTGGAAAAAGACCTCGAGATGACACCCGAGGCATAAAAGACCTCGGGAACACATCCTAGGCATAAAAGACCTCGGGCTAACACCCGAGACAAAAGACCTAGAGGTCACACCCGGGGGCACCTGCTTCGCTTAGGTCTATAACCTACGATGGGGACAAATCCCCCGAGGTGGCTGATGATGGCAAGCTTCAAAAGACCCTGTAACCACCCATGTTCTAAGTCGGTGACCTACAGTCATAGCCTCTATAGACCCTTGTCTTAGTGAAAGCTTGGGGGATAGGAGGGCATAATGAATTAAATAGGCAATCACAACGGGTATTTACAAGCCTTGGGGTTAACTAAGTCAAACTCTTAGACAACCCGGGTGCCTATAGTACTCAGAGGCAATAACTCCACTTAGGTCCAAACCGACGATAGAGGAACTCCTCTTAGGTTGGTCCACGATAGAGGAGCAAAAAAGACCCTAAAGCAACACGCTTTAGGTCAGCTCTGCAAACATGGTCAAGCCCTTCTCCCAACAGTCTTGACGAAGGCTGGCTGGGCAGAAGATAACCATCCTGGAGAGTTAACATAAAAAGATCCAAAAGCAATACGCTTTAGGTCAGCTTTTCCAACATGCTCAAATTCTTTTGCCCACGACCATTGATCTTGTCAGAATCATGATATAAAAGTATTCTTTACTTTCTAAGGATTTGTAGTGTAGAAGTAAAGGTCGAACCCATAGAGATTGAAATACTAAATCACTTTAATTTTAAAACCTAAATCTAGTTAATTAAGAAAATGGTAGTTTGATTTGAATTTTATTTAAACTAAGAACGATAAAAGTAAATCTAAATTATGAAAGCAATTAAAAGATTGTTTTTATAATATGTTTAGGGAACCTAGGATTGCAAATCCACCACTAGCTTCATAATAGGGATATTTATGCATTCAATTAGCTTATTACATTGGATGATAATGGGGAATTGTAGCTACAAGCCCAATTCCTCCGTCAAGAAGATAACTACGATTCAAGCACCAACATAATTCATCTTCGGTTAGTACGAATTGTCTTATACTAAACTAGGGTTGCAACACAGTCCATCTTTCCTAGGCATGAACTATTCGGATACTTGATATCACAATTCAAATAAGCACCATTACATGTAAATAATCCATATAAGCACAGCAAATATAGATCATTGAGCACATCACATCCAAAATAGATCTAAGACAAGAATAGATTTTGAAAGCAATGACTTAATCAATAGAAGTACGATTTTATTATTAAAATCCTCTAAACATGTAATCATTATCCATACATAATAAAACTAAAAGAAAAACAAAAATAACACCCTATTACTTGGCTAGGGTTTCATTGAAACTCTAGATCTAGGTTTAGTTGGCCATAGAAGCGATGATTGGCAAGAGGTTGATGGAGGAGGCCATGGAAATCCTTGGTCTGCTTCTTCTTCTCCTTGCTTTTCCCTCTTCAATGGTTGTATACATTGTTGTATAATATTGTATGTACATGGTGTCCCCCTCAAAATTGATTTACAATAGGATATATATAGATTTGGAGCAAGTTTGGAAGCTTTCCTAAACCTATTCACACTAAAACTGCTATATCTTACAATCTGGACGTAATTGGGCAGTTTCATTCACGTGGGGATCTTCAGTACACTGAAATACGCAACTTTAGTTTTTACACAGGTCGCACGAGCGAGCCGTGCGAGTGCAATATTGGGAGGTCGGGCCCGCGGGTCGAGCAAGCAAAGTTCTGGTCTGTCGCGTGAGCGGACCGCTCGCGCGAGGTGCCTTTTTCAGCTTCTTTCTTTCTGCTTTTTCACCCCATTTAGCCTAAAATCCTTACTTTTTTCCAAATCCTGACAGAAAATAGAAAATAAAGTAAAAATACACAAAAATAGGATAAAAAGTACTAACAAATGTGAATTAAAGCGTGTAATTAGGATTTATTCTCTCTCAATCACACCCCCAAACCTACATTTTGCTAGTCCTCGAGCAAAAAGAACATAAAAATTAAAATAATGATTAAAAACACTACTTCATTTTTGCATGGATAGCGATTGTATTTAGCGTATCCAACAAGCCTTTGAAACCTCTAGATGTCCGCAGTCGGACGAGGGAAGTCTCGAGAGGGTTCTCATCAACAAGTCACCCATAACCATCGTTATTAACTTGGAAATTTAAAAGGTTTTATTAAAAAAAAAACATAACATTCAATACTCCTCAATATTAAATAATGATTTGAACTATATTAACGAACAAAAAGAAATGGAATCAAACGTCCACCAATATCATGAAAAATAATCTTTTGCACATGCATCGCATAAATCAATAGAGTTTTTCATAAAATTGCACGTGTGTGATGTGGTAGTCAAATAAACACGCGCATGTCATGAACTTGGAGTATAACTCGGATAACCATCCAACTATGCTTTGATTTCGAATCTCACAATGTTAATTACACTCTAAAATGAAACACTAAGAAAACAAGTGTAACTTCTCTAATATATGGGAGCAAAGGAAATATGTTTTCAAAATGAGAAACGCTCACATATGACTCAAAAAAGATGCATGACATGAAAGAACAGTAGTCTCATGGATAGGACGCCAATAGTCAAGAAAACGTCAAGAAAAATTAATCATTACCATGTTTTGATCCCCCTCCCATCGTTTACATATCCAAACCATGTTTCCTAGGATCAAATTGGACTTTTCAACGGTTTTTACGTGACTCAGGCAACTCAAAAGGATAGAAAGGATTTGTAGGTAGTTTTAGAATGGTATTGTAAGGCATGTTCGATTTCTTTCATTCGTCTCTTCTACCAACTTCATCTTTTCATTCTCTTCTTTTCATATACATTTTTTAAATTTCTTTTCTCTTCTTCTTCTTCTTTTTTTTTTTTTTTTCACTTTTTCAACCTTATTCTTTTCCTTTTCATTACTTTTGAAATGAATGTTCATTGAATACCAAGGCAACTGCCCCAAACATCATATTATTTTCTTCTTCTTTTCAATTGACACACCGCCTTATCAACACTAAAAGTTGATGAATCTCTCAGTGGTGAACTCCAAGTTGGCCAAATTAGAGCAAAAGATAATGGTAATTAAAGAAAAATGGCATTTTGAAGGCTCAAATGGGCAAACTAAGGAAATTTTATTATTTTTCGGTCGGTGGTAAACAAAGAGGGCCTACCATCCTTTCCTAGGGTGATATGGTTCTTCAATATTTACAATAGAAGATTATTTAGCATGGTAACAAACATTTTAACTCGACTATCAACCAAAACAAGAATAATGAGACTAAACAACGAGTTAATGTGCTATTTCAATAAAATTCGACAAACACAAAATGTATTTATAACCTCTAAAAAGAAAAGATAGGCTCAAAAGGTCACTGGGTCTAGTCTCCACACTATGTGTTATCTAGAAATCCGAATCATATTGTAGTTCACATCAAACATGCATTCAAGCGACTACGTGCAATGCATAGGTTTGTGTGCAAACTATGATATAAAACTACGATTCGAACGATACATACCCTAAAACGTCACATCATGACTTCAAAAATGTTTAACCACATATTCTCATTGTTTACCATTCTATAATAATCCAAGTTATCTAACAAGAAGTATCGAATCGAGATTGCAAAAACATAGGTAAAATCGTTTATTTAAGCACAAGTATCGAAAAACAAATTTTGAAAAATTGGTGCATAATATTGTGCATACTCCCAAACCTAAACCTTTCATTGTCCCCAATAAAAGAATAAAACGACAGAAGGAGAGTACGTAAGGAAGGAAGAAATGATAATACCTCGATCTCGACAATCACAAATAGATGAATGTATATATATATATATATATATGAAATGAAAGTTCAAACATGCTCCAAACAGAGACACTATTGCACCTGTTAATACTTGAGAACAAAATAATAACACTGATAAAGAAAAGAAATAGATATATATAGAATACAGACTTTTTTTTAACGAATAAAAACTAAACGATAAGTAAAAGACTCAAAGAAAATAATTAAAACAAGCATAAACGTATTATGAAAACAAATAACTCGATCGAAAAGGAACCTAAGTAAACAAACAAAATATACAAAAATAACTGACTAGGTTTGGGAGAAAGAGGATAAGAGAACATAGAAAAAAAAAATTCAAAACCCTACCTCGCACGAGCTGGCCGCATGAGCGAGCTTCGCGCGCGCGAGCCCCTTCGCGAGGTAATACTGAGGCCTGTTTTTTACAAAATTAAAAAAAAATCTCTAAGGCCCAAGTTCACGCGAGCGGGTTGTGTGAGCGAACCCCTCACGCGCGCGATTCCAGGCGCGAGTGGATGCTGAGGGTTCTTATAAAACATTATAAAATTTTTTGTCTAAGGGGCATACTCAAGCGAGTGACCTGTCGTGCGAGTGGGCCGCGCATGCAACTTGGTATTTTGCTCTTTTTTTCACTTATTTTATGTAAATAACTTTAAAAGAACTTACCTCCGACCTCCAAACCTGTTCAAAATGACCAAAACTGACTTACAACAGCCCAAAACGAACAAAATAAGAGAAACAGATGAAATAAAGCTTGGGTTGCCTCCCAAGAAGCACTGTCTTTTACGTCTTTAGCTAGACCATTCTAGCTCAAGACTCAAGGAGGCCGTAAATCATAGGTTGTACCCTTTAGGGCATTAGGGAGGTATCGGTGGAAAGCCAAAACAAGGTCACTATGTGTTAATTCATTCGACGATTATCCCTTATCATGTTCAATTTGATTTCTAACCTTTTGAGTAAATTCGTCATTAGGGTCCATGTTATTTAAATTCGTCTGCTCATTATTAACTATATTATTCTCCTCACTCAAATTTATTATGTCGTTATGTTCAATAGTTCGTCTAACCTCGCTATCCGCCTCACATAGATAAGCATCATTGTTAGGAGGTTGATCAATAGTGTTAAAAACGTTCAATTTTAAGTTCATGTTCCCAAATGACACTTTCATTACCCTCGTTCGAAAGTTGACACGAGCATTGGTCGTGGCCAAGAACAGACGACCTAGGACCTAGGCTGACTGACACGAATATTTTTTTGTGTGCTCTTGTGCAACACCCAAGTGTAGGTGATCGTGCAAGTAATATTGGATAAGTCCAGGTCGATCCCACAGGGAAGGAAAAGGAAGAAAATATACTAAATTACAACCTAAAGAAAAAGAAAATAAAAATGAATAATTGGAGGTGTACTAACAAATCCTAATTAATTAAATTAAACTAAATAATAAACTAAAGCATAAAGAAACATAACTAATTACACAGATAAACTAAAGGTGTTGGAAATACGAGAATCCACATTAATCCTAACCATCTACCATGCATATTCATTAACGCTCTATGGAGTACATCCCTTTTCAATATTCTGTATTTTTCTAAAGATAAAGAATCAATAGCCCTTTCATGACCGGGACTATATCATCACAAGTGATTTAAAATACTTAGAAGACGGTTTAAAACAATGGTAATTACTTGCACTCTAAATGGTGTTAGCATTCAAAGTGGTTTTCAAAAGTCATTGAAGAAAAGGCCTTAAGGCTTTAAGTTCTAAAAACTGTTGTGACAAACTGAGCTTATAGGGACAATTTGATGACAGATTTCTAAAATAGAAAGTCATGGAATACTTAAAAGAATCATTTCAGGAATTAACTGAAGGAAAAACCGGTTTAAATTCTAAGTTTAAACGCGCAGCGGAAAAGTTAAGTTATGAAAACTTAAAGGTAGCCCAAGATCTACTACTCGTCAATTCCATAGATGCGTACAAGGGGGTGCAAGAATTATACCTTAGTGTCTTGAACCCAATTCTGAAACTTTAACTTCCAGCAGCCTCCACTAGATGATCTTCACCCTTATGACTCCTGCGGATGCCTGCCGGAAAGACTAGGGTTGGTGGGAACCCTAATAGAGAGGATAGGAAGGTTTTGGGAAGACAATGATAGTTTCTGCAGCTTCTGCGTATAAAAACGACGATCACCTACTTCCAGAACGCAGCTGCCCTATTTATAGATTTCCAGAACCGACCTAGACTTCGATCGATCGAAGTGACTTCGATCGATCGAACCTTCGATCGATCGAACCATTCTCGATCGATCGAACCTGTTGACTTCAATCGATCGAACATACTTCGATCGATCGAACTTGTCTTAACAGCTTCCTCAAGTGTCTTTCCAAGCATCCTAGCGGAGCTAAGAGTGGGACCTCCTAGGCTCTTTATTGTTGGCTCAGACCAGTTTGTTTATTACCATGACCAAACTCTTTGATCAGCAAACTAACTAACTGGTCAGTTAACGTTTATTCCACTATAAAACGATAACTGAACTCCAACGCAAAAGAACATATCCGAAGCGATAACTAGACTTGTATGGTGTACTAATGTCCCTCTACCGTCAGCATTCGTAATCATATTCAGGTAGTCGGATAACTGTTACTGTCAACCTGAATCATGATTACTTCTTGTATTCCTTGAGTCCCATTCACTACTCATGATTACCAAACATGTTGATAACTCTTATCAACAAGACTGCAGTACTCAGTAATCAACTTGGTGACATTTTCAAGGGAATGCTTACTCTGAATCAGAGGGTAGATTCTATCTTGACAATATATGTTCACAAACCCTATGGACATGACATACCCAAGATACCCAGGTGTTGATCTTTTATAGACCTCACTGATTGGTAAGTCAAAGCAGCCATATCCATAGTCTGTGTTCATAATCATCTCAAGATTGAGAACACGTACCTTATACAAGTTATGAGTTCCTATTGACTGTTGATAGCCTTAAGCGTCAATAGGAAAGCTCAGGTCCGTCAATGCACTATAAGCACTAGCATATCAACTAAGAGCTACACTCTAGTGATTGAGATTAATTACTTCATCCAATGGTAGTTAATTATGCTACAGTGTAGACCTGATGAGTTATCCAGTCTCATCATCCACTGTGACATATTCTAAGTATCAAAGAATAGTAATTCGTATCTCACTTGTGTGTATCTCATACACACACGAATTGCTTACTATGATACTTAAGGACAAAACAATCATCTCATGAAAGAAACATACACAATGAAATGTAAATCTGATATCCATATATTATAATGCTAATGTCTCATACATAAAGTAATGGTTTGAGGGCACAAACCCAACAAACTCCCACTTGCACTCACAACCATTCAGAACTACATCTAAGACCTAGACTATCTAGATGACGATCAAAGACCTTCTGTGGTAAGGCCTTTGTAAACGGATCAGCAAGATTGTCAGCGGTGGCAATCTTGGTGACAGTCACATCTCCACGTTGAACTATATCTCGGATTAGGTGATATTTCCGCTCTACGTGCTTTCCCTTCCCATGGTTCCTTAGCTCCTTGGACTGAGCCACTGCCCCACTATTATCGCAGTATAGCGTAATAGGTGACAACGACGCTGGTACCACCTCGAGTTCCATAAGGAACTTCTTGAGCCAAATAGCTTCCTTTGCGGCTTCACAAGCAGCCACATACTCAGCTTCTGTAGTTGAGTCTGCAATGCATTTCTGCTTAATGCTCCTCCAACTAACAGCACCACCTCCCAAGGTAAAGAGATGTCCGGATGTCAACTTTCTCGAATCTTTATCTGACATAAAGTCCGAGTCAGTGTATCCTACTGGAATTAACTCACTACCGCCGTACATAAGCATGTAATCTTTAGTTCTTCTCAAGTACTTAAGAATGTGCTTAACGGCTGTCCAGTGCTCTGGACCAGGATTCGATTGATACCTGCTAACCATGCCAACGGCAAAGCAGATATCTGGTCTAGTGCATAACATCGCATACATGAGACTTCCCACTGCCGAGGCATAGGGAATTCCTGCCATGCGATTCCTCTCCTCTTGTGTCTTTGGACACTGGTCCTTGGAGAACGCTAAACCATGCCTGAAAGGTAACAAACCTTTCTTCGAATTATCCATTGAAAACCTAGTTAGCACTTTCTCGATATAACCAGTTTGAGATAATCCCATTATCTTTCGCTTGCGATCCCGAAAGAGCTTTATCCCAAGAATATAGCTCGCCTCTCCTAGATCCTTCATATTGAAAGTACTAGCTAGCCAAACCTTGACCGTTGACAGCGCCGCTACATCATTCCCAATGAGTAGAATGTCGTCAACGTAAAGCACAAGAAAAGCCACTACTTTCCCTTCACATTTCTTGTATACACAAGGCTCATCCAGATTCTGTATGAAACCAAACGACTTGACCGCTTGGTCAAATCGGATGTTCCAACTTCTGGATGCCTGCTTAAGCCCATAAATGGACTTTTGCAACTTGCATACCAAGTTACCTTTCCGACCAGCTATGAACCCTTCTGGTTGTTGCATATAGATGTCCTCCTCAAGATTGCCATTCAAGAATGCAGTCTTGACGTCCATCTGCCAGATTTCATAATCTAGGCATGCAACAATGGATAAGAGTATTCTGATGGACTTGAGCATGGCTACCGGCGAGAAGGTTTCCTCATAGTCAATGCCCTCCCTCTGAGTATAGCCTTTCGCCACAAGCCTTGCCTTAAAGGTCTCAACCTTTCCATCAGATCCTCTTTTCCTCTTATAGACCCACTTGCAGCCAATGGGTTTAATATTGGCTGGAAGTTCTACAAGATCCCAGACCTGATTGAAATCCATAGATTCCAATTCAGCCTTCATAGCTTTAATCCAATGAGCTGAATCAACATCAGCCATTGCCTCTTCGTAAGTGGTAGGATCAGATTCAGATTCTATGGAGACAGCTTCAAAAACTTCTCCTAAGAACATGTATCTATCAGGCTGGCTGATAATCCTCCCACTACGACGAGGTACCGGTGCGGAAATGGGTGAAGAAGTGGTATTTTCTTGATTTTCATCGTTATCAACTGCGGGTTGGACTGAGGGCTCTCCTTCTATCTCTCTAAGATCTATCCTTCCCTTAGGTTTATGGTTCATGATATAATCATCCTCCAAGAAAATAGCATTTGTACTAACAAACACTTTCTGTTCTCTTGGATCATAAAAATACCATCCATAAGTACCGTTTGGATACCCTACAAAGTAACATACTTCCGATCTAGAATCCAACTTGCTCATCTTTCCTTTGAGCACATGTGTCGGACACCCCCATATCCGGAGATGTTGCAAAGAAGGCTTGCGCCCAATCCACATCTCTCGTGGTGTCCTGGGAACAGATTTGCTTGGTACTAGATTTAGTATGTATGCAGCGGTTTCCAAAGCATAACCCCAAAGGAATAATGGCAACTCTGAATAACTCATCATCGACCTAGTCATGTCTAAAAGAGTCCGATTCCTTCTCTCCGCTACACCGTTCTGCTGAGGCGTACCAGGTGCAGTCAACTGTGACAGAATCCCATTCTGTACGAGGTGATCAATAAACTCATTAGAGAGGTACTGGCCACCTCGATCAGATCGAATGGCCTTGATATGTGTGCCCGATTGCTTCTCCACTTTAGCCCTAAACTCTTTGAACTTTTCAAAGGCTTCAGACTTGTGCTGCATTAGGTACACATATCCATACCTAGAGTGGTCATCAGTAAATGTTATGAAATACTCATAACCACCCCTTGCTCTAATATTTATTGGTCCACACACATCAGTATGAACTAATTCCAACAATGCATTGGTCCTGTTGCCCTTTGCAGGAAAGGGCCTTTTGGTCATCTTACCCTCCAAACAAGACTCGCAGACTTCCATTGGTTCGAGAACCAAATCGCCTAAGACCCCTTCTTTGACTAGTCTGCCAATCCTATTCAGATTGATATGGCCAAGCCTCATATGCCAAAGCCTTGTTGGATTAGTGGAAGGTTCCTTTCTTTTAGATGGTAAAGTTACCACTGAGTTATTAAGTTCCAAACGAGAATCTTTTGAAATATTGGGAGTAATCACATACAAACCATTTGATTTAACACCAGAACATATAAAAGAACTGCTTCTTTTAATGACAACTTCAGTTCCAAAATGAAAGGAATAACCATTATTCGTTAAATTAGAAACTGAAATTAAATTACGTCTCATTAAAGGGACGTAAAGTACATCTGATAAAATCAAAACTTTATTGTCTGAAAATTCTAAAACTACGACTCCTATAGCAACCGCAGATACGGTTGCGCTAGAACCTAGAGTAAGCACGATCTCCCCATCACTGCATTTCCTGGTTGATCTGAACCCCTTGAACTCTTGTAGCTAAGAATTCTGGACAGTTCCTCTTCCAGTGGCCCTTCTCACCGCATTGGAAACACTTTCCTTTGCCTTGGCCACCCACCTTCCCTTTGCCCTTACCTTTTCCCTTAGATTTTGCAATCTTAGGGACCGGTCCAACACTTGAACCACCAGTGCCAGCCTTCTTCTTTCCTTTCTTACCTTTCGGTGTAGATCGGGAAGAAGAAGCGCTTTTTTCAACGTTTAAAACGCTGCCCCCAGGTTTGATCACCCCTTCTGCTGCCAGTAAAGAACTCATTAATTCGCTCATTGAAAAATCCATTTGATTCATATTATAGTTAAGTTTGAATTGAGCGAATGATGGCGACAGCGAGTTGAGGATCATATCAACTTGGGTCTGTGCATCGATGTTGGCTCCCAAGGTCTCCAGTTCGTTTAAATAACCAATCATTTTTAAAACATGTTCTTTGACTGGAGTACCTTCCGACATCTTTGCACTCATTATCTTCTGCATGGCTACCTGTCTGGCAGGCCTGCCATGCTCCCCAAACATCTTTTTCAGGGATGTGATAATGTCACTGGCAGAATCGTTCGATTGGAATTGGTGTTGTAACACACCAGCCATTGAGGCCAGAATGTAACAACGGGCCATTCCATTCGACTTCTTCCATTTGTCGAACTCGCGTCTGGCAGCTGCCGAAGCATTTGCCGCGGGTTCTTCAGGGCTTGGGGTGGTGAGGACATATATGTGATCCTCCGCAGTTAAAACGATGTCAAGGTTACGTTTCCATTCAGTGTAGTTATTTCCAGTTAACTTGTTTTGAGTGAGTATGGTGGCAAGTGGACTAAATGCAGATCCAGACATTATGATTACTGAAAATCAAACAAACAAAATAAATATGGATATCAGAATTGACAGTTTGAAATAAAAGAATCCTTAAAACTCTTATTTAAAAACAAAGTCGCCGGAATATCGAAACGAAAGAATAAAGCCTCCGTGTGGTGGTCAATGTTCGATCTTTCGATTTTTCATGACTTATCCGCTATGCAACTCTTGCAAAATAGCCATGACTCCCGAACCTATTTGATCTCTAAGTTTCTGAATAATGCCCCGTGTGGGATCCCTTATCCATAGCTTAGCTAGTGTGTACCATTAACTAGGATCCAATCACAACCGTCTCAAGTAGCGCCTCCGTGTGGTGGTCACCCTTTAACACGTCTGATTGATCCTATCCATATTAAGTTCACATCTAGTAACCAATGAGCAGTGTACCCTCCGTATGGAATGATCACCCCTGGCGAGGTGACACAGAATACACTACTCATCTTACAATGAACCGTTAATGGAAGATCGTGGGTGTTATTTGATAAGACCCTCTCCCACTAGATTTAGTAAATTAAGGATTTTTGCTTTTGAAAAATGTTTCCACACACTACCCATAAACATCCAATGTTTACTAATGTGTTGAAAACGGTTTTTGAATTTTATTTTAGAAAACTTGTTTTAAGTGCATGCAACAATGTATTATACGCCAATCACAAAACAAGCACATAAAACAAAAAACTAAAATGAAATATAGGCATTCAAACAATGCCTCTATCTCCCATGGCTCTATTTCCATAGAACCACCTTCTTGGTTTGGTCGCTTCCGACTCCATCTTTATGGACAACGGCTCCTTGCTCCATCTTCATGGAATTTCTAATTCTATTACATTGGACCTATGCTTCTTTTGAAGCTTACAATTTATCTAGAAAAAGGAAATAGCAAAAAAGGAAATAAAAGGCTAGGGAAACCGGTGCGACTTTCCTTTTCGTAGGATTGAAGCCGCAGCGCCCTTTACATACGCCTTAAAACCAAACCATTAATAAATTACAACATACACCAATCTCAAACAATTTAAATATAAATATTTAAACGACTTGGTGCCATGGGAGATAGCGACTAATTTTGCTGCAAAAAGGGTTAGTCGTACACGCATCCACACATACATAACAAATATATGTAACTATTGGAACACTTAATTGATTCACACAGTATATAAACACTTTACATACTGAATTAGAACTTAAAATAGCATCTTACTTCTCTGTCACATTTCGATCGATCGAAGACCGTTCGATCGCTCGAACCTTCGATCGATTGAACACTGTTCAATCGCTTGAACATTCTGTTTCACAGAATGATTTAAAAAAATTTACAGAAATAATTTAAAATTAAAGTATAATTTAAAAAACCCTTACAACTGTGAACAGAACACCTGGACAGAGAATCTGTCTCAATCGATCTAACACTATTCGATCGATCGAACACCAGAAGGCTTCGATCGATCGAAACTAGTTCGATCGATTGAGAACAGAATGTTCGATCGATCGAAACAAGTTCGATCGATCGAAAACAAAATGTTTGATCGATCGAAACAAGTTCGATCGATCGAACCCACCTTGCATCCTATGCAATCACAGTTTTGTATTCTGCTGCGATAACACTGCAGAAACAGATCTGTGACGATGCAGTTTCGAAAACAGTTCTAAAAACAACATGCAAATCAAAACTAGGGTTCCAAAAATGCATCTATAGATCCAAACGAGCGTGGCTCTGATACCAATTGAAGGAAAAACAGGTTTAAATTCTAAGTTTAAACGCGCAGCGGAAAAGTTAAGTTATGAAAACTTAAAGGTAGCCCAGGATCTACTACTCGTCAATTCCATAGATGCGTACAAGGGGGTGCAAGAATTATACCTTAGTGTCTTGAACCCAATTCTGAAACTTTAACTTCCAGCAGCCTCCACTAGATGATCTTCACCCTTATGACTCCTGCGGATGCCTGCCGGAAAGACTAGGGTTGGTGGGAACCCTAATAGAGAGGATAGGAAGGTTTTGGGAAGACAATGATAGTTTCTGCAGCTTCTGCGTATAAAAACGACGATCACCTACTTCCAGAACGCAGCTGCCCTATTTATAGATTTCCAGAACCGACCTAGACTTCGATCGATCGAAGTGACTTCGATCGATCGAACCTTCGATCGATTGAACCATTCTCGATCGATCGAACCTGTTGACTTCAATCGATCGAACATACTTCGATCGATCGAACTTGTCTTAACAGCTTCCTCAAGTGTCTTTCCAAGCATCCTAGCGGAGCTAAGAGTGGGACCTCCTAGGCTCTTTATTGTTGGCTCAGACCAGTTTGTTAATTACCATGACCAAACTCTTTGATCAGCAAACTAACTAACTGGTCAGTTAACGTTTATTCCACTATAAAATGATAACTGAACTCCAACGCAAAAGAACATATCCGAAGCGATAACTAGACTTGTATGGTGTACTAATGTCCCTCTACCGTCAGCATTCGTAATCATATTCAGGTAGTCGGATAACTGTTACTGTCAACCTGAATCATGATTACTTCTTGTATTCCTTGAGTCCCATTCACTACTCATGATTACCAAACATGTTGATAACTCTTATCAACAAGACTGCAGTACTCAGTAATCAACTTGGTGACATTTTCAAGGGAATGCTTACTCTGAATCAGAGGGTTGATTCTATCTTGACAATATATGTTCACAACCCAATGGACATGACATACCCAAGATACCCAGGTGTTGATCTTCTATAGACCTCACTGATTGGTAAGTCAAAGCAGCCATATCCATAGTCTGTGTTCATAATCATCTCAAGATTGAGAACACATACCTTATACAAGTTATGAGTTCCTATTGACTGTTGACAGCCTTAAGCGTCAATAGGAAAGCTCAGGTCCGTCAATGCACTATAAGCACTAGCATATCAACTAAGAGCTACACTCTAGTGATTGAGATTAATCACTTCATCCAATGGTAGTTAATTATGCTACAGTGTAGACCTGATGAGGTATCCAGTCTCATCATCCACTGTGACATATTCTAAGTATCAAAGAATAGTAATTCGTATCTCACTTGTGTGTATCTCATACACACACGAATTGCTTACTATGATACTTAAGGACAAAATAATCATCTCATGAAAGAAACATACACAATGAAATGTAAAGCTGATATCCATATATTATAATGCTAATGTCTCATACATAAAGTAATGGTTTGAGGGCACAAACCCAACATTAACATGTTCGATCGATCGAAGCGCTCTCGATCGATCGGACATCTTCATCCTTCAATCGATCGAAATGCCTTCGATCGCTTGACTATGGCTCTGGTTCGATCGATCGAAATACCTTCGATCGATCGAGACCAAGGTTTCTAAAGATTGCATGGCAGAGGTCGGGAATCAATATTTCATCACATATTTCCAATGTCTAAACTACGGAAACATAATATAACTAGTACAGAAACAGTAACCTAAAGTAATCATAGCATATGAACTAATAACAATCAAATAACAAGGATCGAAAAGAAAAACCTGGATATAATATGAAATAAACTTGAAATAAACATGAAATCCACTTGAATCTTTAATAATCTTCAATATATCAATGGAAAAGAGGAAGAAAAAGATGAATCTAACCTAATCTACTCCTAATCTAACCCTAAAACTACCCTAAACTGCTGTTTTCTGCGTTCTGGAGCGTCCTCCCTTCGTCTGGCGTCAAAACGACGTATATATAGGGTTCCCGCAGAGTTTACGCAACTTTTGGGTGAATATAAAGTTCGTCGATCGAAGGTTCGATCGATTGAACTCTGCTCAATCGATTGAACTCTCTGATTTTGACAGCACTGCGCACCAATGGGAGGGAGAATGGCCATAACTTTGCACTCGGACCTCGGATTGAGCTCCCGTTTGCGGCCACGCTACCGTAACTCAAAGATCTACATTTTATATCTCTGGGAAAATCTTCCAAATCTAAAGTCTTCATTGTCAAAAATGGCATTTTCTCAGCTGCTTCTGTTGTTCTATCCTCCAGAATCACTTTTCTTTAGTTTCTCTTCATTGATTTACATACTAATACCTATAAAACAATGCAAAATCATATATTTAACCATTAACACACTAAAAAGAACATTGTTATTAGAATGCACCTAAATGTAAGGACTTTGGGGATAAAAGTATGCATAAAGGACCGTGTAATACGCTATGAATATGCATTTTTCACCTCGAATCACACCCCCAACTAGCTCGTTGCTAGTCCCTAGCAATGAAGCGAACTACAACATTGTTCATTTAAACTCTAGAAATTGAAAACAAAATAAAGTAAAAATCTTAACTCACTTTCGTAGGAATCACGATTGCATTTAGCGTATGCAACAAGCCTTTAAACCCCTAGGTTCCCCCCTAGTGGACGAGTGTTGTCTCGTGAGGGTTTGCAGTGAATCTACCCACAAAGTTCATGTTTAAAGTAATGGTTCTCATTTAAATATTTTCAAGAAATTTTTCCTCTCATTTTGCAATATAGTTAGGCTCAACAATCTCATGAAACTCTCTAGTATGCCATAGCAATGCAACACACACATTACAGTTAATCTACTATCAAAGTCATTAGAATGTTCCATACCTATTAATCTTCAAGTGTGTGTGTGAATGGACAACCAAAATACAAAACTTTAATTTCAAAGTTTGCATAACCTAAGACACTATCAAGACGTTCATTTTGACTCAACTCTCACTGGGATTACACTCTCAAGATGAAATCACTCCGAATTGGGTGTAATAATTATCACTCATGATATGGAAGCTATAAAGAGTAAATGTAAATGGAATCTAATGCTTCTCATATCTAAATAGAAAAACGAACATTTATAGTGCACAAAGTCTCATGAAAGGATACTTTTCACTAGAAGAGCGAGATACCGTGGAGAACTCTCTCGTTACCTTAATTTCAAATCCAATTTACCTAGAATCATTAGGACTTTGAAAAAGAGGTGTTAGGTGAAAGAAGAAAGAGCTCGTGATATTCGATTAGGTCAAAGGATGTGATTGGAATACCTACTACAACTTTCAAACTTTCCCACATCTCTAATCTCTCTCTTCTTTTCTTTTAATAAATATTTTTTTTTTCACTCTTCTTTCTATTCTTATTTTTTTTTCTTCTATAACAACCATTGGCATTTTTTTTTTCTTTTCTTTTTTTTTTTTCTTTTTTTTTTCCCCAACTTTCCCTTATTCACACTACTAAACTTCTTGTCAAGATACCACATCCCAATCACTCCTAGGTAGAGAAAAGAAGCTCAAACTTGTATTTTGGAGTTGGACACAGATTTTAGGATTGTAACGATAAGGCAATTATGATAAGGCTCAAGAGGTGAAGTAAAGGAATATCATTGAGGTAGGCCAAGGCTTTATTATGCGTGTATGTTCAAAAGATGGCCTAAATCATCTTCTAAGTTCATAGGATTATTCATTTTAGTAAATCAAGAGCTCAAAATTTTGGTAAATCCTGAACGTTCTCTTCTAGTGATCAGTCAAAATGAAGAAGAAAAATGAGACTTACAACGAATGAATACGCTTTTCAAAAAGTAAGAGTAATTTTATAAAACTCTCAAAAATAAAAAAAGGCACAAAAGCTCACTTGGGTTATTAGTCTCCACTACAGTCCTTCAAGACACCTAAGCTATGCTTACTAATCCATTTTAGCTAAGTACAAGATTGTCACAACATGCTTAAAGTTGTTTGAAGATTAAAAGGCATAAAATATACTATAACTAAGATAGTAAACAAACTACCATAGTGTATCACATACTAATAGCATACAGAAAATAACACTAATGCATCATAACTAACTACATCAACTAAGAGAGAAATACAAGAACCATTTTATTATCTTTAAAAATAAAATTAAAAA
This sequence comes from Hydrangea macrophylla, assembly GCA_033977485.1. Lineage (NCBI taxonomy): Eukaryota > Viridiplantae > Streptophyta > Magnoliopsida > Cornales > Hydrangeaceae > Hydrangea > Hydrangea macrophylla. The sequence goes on along the minus strand of CM066992.1, from coordinate 9,731,696 downwards.
TTTTAAAATTTTTGCCAGTTTTTAATTTACTGAGTCTTGTGTTGCTAAGCAGGTATATGACACTAAAGCATAAAAAGAAAGAACCGAGGCATGCAATGACTCACTCCCCCCAACTAAAACTAAACATTGTCCCCAATGTTCTAAACTAAGCACATGGACATGTAAAGTAAAGCGAGAGAAAGAAGGATGTTACCTCGAGGCATTAATATCCAATTTTTTTAAGTTACCTGCAAAATCATTAGTAGCAACAAGGAAAAATAGAATATAATAGAACTACTCAGTAAATAAATTCGGTTAATCAAGATTTTTATCATAAATTAATAACCGAAATTTTTGAGGATCTTCCCAGTAAAATAATTTAATAGTGAGAAGAACATTAAGATCCTCATAAAACTGCAACTCCCCCCAACTAATGTCAGACTCAAGGTCAGAGGAGATGATGCAAAACCTATGGCTTCCAAATTTGTTGGGCATAGTTATAAGAGGAATATCACACTTTTTAGGAATTATACTCAAGGAAAGATCTTTGGTGTTGGTATTTTCTATAATAGCCTCTATTTTTTTTTAATCAAAAATAGGCGGAGGCCATGGTTCAATAAAAGAGGCAGGGTCTAAGTGATGTTCTAATGAAGCCTTACTACCCTCCTCTTGTTCTAGAACAGAATCTATGGAAATGTGATCATATGAATTGGATTTCTGTTCTATGTATATACTTTTGGATGGGACTTGGATAAAATTATCTATTTCAGCCTCAATGTCGTTATTACTCAAGAAGGTTAAGCAGTCTAGAAGATTACTAGCTTCTTGTTTAAGATCATCTAATGTGGGCCCAATATTTTCCAAGTCTTCTCTCAAAGAATTTTGAAAGTTAAAATTTGGTGAAGTACATGTACTAGAATCCTTACCATCCTCTTCTACAACACATTCTATTTGTTCACTAGTGGGGTACACATGACTTTCAAGCTCGGGATGAGAACTTTGATTGATAGTAAGGATAGGTGATGGGAAACTTGGTGACACCACCTCTTCGGTCGAAAGAGGTGAGGGTTCATGAATATTGCATGAATCTAAATCAAATTTAGAATTTTTAATAACGTCCTCCTTAGGGTCACTATCAAAGGTAGGGGTAGAGTCAATAGGGGACTCATCCTTTCCCAATTGAGTGCAGTCACCTAAACTCTCATTATCTGTAAAAACCTCATTCTCATCCGTGTAACTCTCCTCACTATATGTGTCATCTATTAAGGTGCACTGGACAAAGGAATTGTGCAATTTTATCAAGGTAGTGAAGGAGTCGATATCTAGGGGTGTATATTGAGGAGAAGATGGTTCTACAACTTCATGCTCAATGGTTTGGTTTTGGAGTTCTTGTTGGGTTATCACTTTCTCGAATGAGTTGTTAACCTCATTTGGTATAAACCTGTCATTGTCCTCTAATTCCATTCCATTATTAGTGTCTTGAAATTTAGGTTGTAGTGTTGAAGGACTGGTATAGTCTTCTAAAGGTTGGCTAGCATATGCTTGTTGATATCTAGTTTCTAATTTATCAAGTGCACTATCTAGCCTTTTCATTTCACTAAGCAGCAATGTTAACGTACCATTATCCTCAACTTGGTTATTCTCCTCATTATTACTATATGAAGTTTCGTCCCATTGTTGTTGATAATAGTTCCCATCCCATTGTGTTTGTGTGCAAGACTCCCTAGAAAGAAAGTCTTGGTGTATTTGATAATCGTGGGAACTACTATTATATTCTACATTATTATTTTGGTCATATCCCCATTGCGATTGATAGAACTCTCCATGTGGAGGTTCTTGATATGTTTGATAATATGGGGGACTACAACTATTGTTTTCCCATTGTGGTAGTTGGTAGCACTCAGGTTGATAATCTACGTCATATGTGCTTGCTTGCCAACTTGGGGAATAATTATTTTGATTTTCAAATGTGTACCTATTATTGGTGCTTGTGTTGTATGGAGGAAAATATGGATAAGACATGTTTACCCAAAAAGTTTTTAAACAATTGAATTTTTATTTTTATTTTTTATCTTGTGAGAGAAAAAGTCCAAAAGTTTTTTTAAAATTTTTTTTTTTTAAGAAAGAGAAAAAAATGGAAATAACTTAGTAAAATCCTAACCTAGTTGCCTTCCCCGACAACGGCGCCAAAAACTTGACATGAATATTTTTCTGTGTGCTCTTGTGCAACACCCAAGTGTAGGTGATCGTGCAAGTAATACTGGATAAGTCCAGGTCGATCCCACAGGGAAGGAAAAGGAAGAAAATATACTAAATTACAACCTAAAGAAAAAGAAAATAAAAATGAATAATTGGAGGTGTACTAACACATCCTAATTAATTAAATTAAACTAAATAATAAACTAAAGCATAAAGAAACATAACTAATTATACAGATAAACTAAAGGTGTTGGAAATACGAGAATCCACATTAATCCTAACCATCTACCATGCATATTCATTAACGCTCTATGGAGTACATCCCTTTTCAGTATTCTGTATTTTTCTAAAGATAAAGAATCAATAGCCCTTTCATGACCGGGACTATATCATCACAAGTGATTTAAAATACTTAGAAGACGGTTTAAACCAATGGTAATTACTTGCACTCTAAATGGTGTTAGCATTCAAAGTGGTTTTCAAAAGTCATTGAAGAAAAGGCCTTAAGGCTTTAAGTTCTAAAAACTGTTGTGACAAACTGAGCTTATAGGGACAATTTGATGACAGATTTCTAAAATAGAAAGTCATGGAATACTTAAAAGAATCATTTCAGGAATTAACATGTTCGATCGATCGAAGCGCTCTCGATCGATCGGACATCTTCATCCTTCAATCGATTGAAATGCCTTCGATCGCTTGACTATGGCTCTGGTTCGATCGATCGAAATACCTTTGATCGATCGAGACCAAGGTTTCTAAAGATTGCATGACAGAGGCCGGGAATCAATATTTCATCACATATTTCCAACGTCTAAACTACGGAAACATAATATAACTAGTACAGAAACAGTAACCTAAAGTAATCATAGCATATGAACTAATAACAATCAAATAACAAGGATCGAAAAGAAAAACCTGGATATAATATGAAATAAACTTGAAATAAACATGAAATCCACTTAAATCTTTAATAATCTTCAATATATCAATGGAAAAGAGGAAGAAAAAGATGAATCTAACCTAATCTACTCCTAATCTAACCCTAAAACTACCCTAAATTGCTGTTTTCTGCGTTCTGGAGCGTCCTCCCTTCGTCTGGCGTCAAAACGACGTATATGTAGGGTTCCCGCAGAGTTTACGCAACTTTTGGGTGAATATAAAGTTCGATCGATCGAGCTTAGTTCGATCGATCGAAGGTTCGATCGATTGAACTCTGCTCAATCGATTGAACTCTCTGATTTTGACAGCACTGCGCACCGATGAGAGGGAGAATGGCCATAACTTTGCACTCGGACCTCGGATTGAGCTCCCGTTTGCGGCCACGCGACCGTAACTAAATGATCTACATTTTATATCTCTGGGAAAATCTTCCAAATCTAAAGTCTTCATTGTCAAAAATGGCGTTTTCTCAGCTGCTTCTATTATTCTATCCACCATAATCACTTTTCTTTAGCTTCTCTTCATTGATTTACATCCTAATACCTATAAAACAATGCAAAAACATATATTTAACCATTAACGCACTAAAAAGAACATTGTTATTAGAATGCACCTAAATGTAAGGACTTTGGGGATAAAAGTATGCATAAAGGACCGTGTAATACGCTATGAATATGCACTTTTCACCTCGAATCACTGACAGAAGTGTATTTCCTAGCATCTAGCACGGGTTCGGTGTCAAGGACCATGAAATCGACAGGATAGTAACATTTATCAACTTGAACCAAAACGTCCTTGACGAATCCTCTAGGAATTTTAACAAAATGATCCGCTAATTGTATAGTAGCGGCTGTAGGTTTAAGTTTACCTAGACCTAGTTATTTGTAGATGTGGTAAGGTAAAAGATTTACACTTGCTCCTAAGTCAAAGAGAGCCCAATGAATGACAGTGTCACCTATGACATAAGATATCGTTGGTGTACCGGGATCCTTATACTTTGGAGGAGCATGTTGGAAAATTGAACATACCTTTTCCATGAGGAAGACCTTTTTTGGAGTATGATTGATCAACTTGTGCTTTTGAGTGCACAGGTCTTTAAGACATTTATCATAAGCGGAAATTTATTAAATAGCATCGAGAAATGGAATATTGATTTTAACTTGTTTAAATACCTCGAGTATATCTTCAGTTTTTGACCCTGTCTTTGAAAAATGTGAAGGTTCGTCGATGTTTGGTGGAAAGGGCATTTTCATAATATAGTTAGTTGGGACCGTTTCATTTTTTTTCCAACTTTTACTCGTGTCCTCACCTATCTCTTTATTCGAATTAATTTTTACCTCTTTCTCACTCTTATTCAGAATTTCAACAACTTCTTCCTCTCGAGTAGTCGTCCTAGTCGAGACAACGTTTGCTTGCTCACTCAAACCCCCACCCTCGTATTGTCCCTTAGGGTTTTGTATAGTTTGACTAGGCAGCTTACCCTCATTTCTACGACTCATCGTATTAGCTATCTGTCCCATTTGGGACTCAAGCTTCGCAATGGATTGTGTGTGAGAGTGCACTTTTTGTGCTTGTGCCTGTACTTATGTCTCAATATTTTTAAGGGGCGCCAATACCTTCTTCTCAAAAGCGTTAACCCTTGGGGGATTAGGATTAGGAGGGGGATGTTGGTAATGATTCTGTTGAAATTGGGGTCAGTAAGTATTAGAAAAATTAGTTGGCAAAGGACTATAGTTATTCTGTGGGAATTGTTGGATAGAGTTTAAGTGTTGCTCTACAAATTCCAAAAATTGAGAAGCAGGAGGACATACAAGGATATTATGAGAAGGTTCAGAACATAATGCACATACTTCGTATAAGAGGGTGTGCTTGTCGTTTGGTTCATTGTCTTAAGTCGGTCAAGTTTTTTAGATAGTTCTTGTAGTTCTATTGATAGACTCAACTTGAAACGCTCCTCTCGCTTGAGTGTAGGTGGAAGACACCCCTCAGGATGTACCGACACGGCTTGGTGCATCGAATTCTCGCTTAACGTTTCAAAAAATTTCCATGCCTCATCGGATCTTTTGGGTAGGAAGGTACCCACATAAACCTCATCGACAGTGTTACGTATTGAGGGAACAAGTCCTTCGTAGAAGACCTGAACCAATTGCCACTTGGGAACCTGATGATGTGGGCAAGAGCGCAACAATTCTTTAAATTGTTCCCAAGTGTCATAGAGTGTTTCTCCATCTTGCATCACAAAGTTTTTTTTATAGATTTTCTTATCTGATTCGTTCCTGTGATGGGAAAAAACTTTTGTAAAAAATGCGGTGTGTAAGGCTTCCCATGTTTTAATAATATTTGCTCTAGAGATTGGAGCCAGTATTTAGCTTTATCTTTTAAAGAGAATGGGAAGAGACGCATTTTTAATTCATCATCATTTAGACTTTGGATTTTTAAAGTAGAGCATATATCTTGAAAATCTCCCAAGTGCTGATAAGGGTCTTCTTTAAGACGGCCATGGAATGAAGGAAGTAGCTCGATGGTAGATGCCTTTATCTCAAAGTGAGATGTCGTCACCTCTGGTAATTCTATGCTTGCCTGTGGTGTATAAGCCGTAGGAATGAAATAATCTTTAAGCAGAGGAGGCGGGGGTATATTAGGATTATTTACATTATTTTCGTTGTTTTGGTTGTTCACGTTGTTTCCATTGTTTCCTAAGTCGACCATTGGAATCGGTTCAATGGTATTCACGCGTGGTTTCTTTTGTCGTTTTAAGGTACTCCGTATTTCAAACTCAAACAATGATGACAGTTTCAGTGTCGAATCGTCGTCCAACATCAACTGAGCTCTAGAAGCTTGGGTTGATGACCTAGGACTCTAAGACTATGTTCAAGTTCAAGATTAAGCGGATGTAATTTAGGTTTATTTGAATGTGTACCAAACATATACTAACAGAAAATAGACTAAAACAACGACTGACTCAACAAAACGAAAATAACTACGCAAGCACACAGTACTTCTATGATGCATGTAATTATCCTTATGCAGTGATTCGCTTCAAAGCCCAGTGCCCTGGGTTTCCTAGCTAATGCAGTGCACACTCCACACCTAACATAATACAAGTAATTGCGCCTCAGCACCCTAACTTACATTGATTTGATACGAAATTTAAAGGAAGCAATGTATATTGTTTTAATTTTATTTTAATTACGTAAGCTCCTTTGGTGCTAAGCTTTTCCACTCCGACACGCTAGAATTTGATTACTTGAGAAATTACAAAACAAAATGAAAAATTAGTAACTCAAAACTAAAACGGAAAATAAGAAAAATAAAAACTAATCTAATATTTACGAATTAACTAAACTAAGATTTTAAATCTAAAGGTAGTAATTTGCAATCCTCGGCAACCAGCGCCAAAAATTGATCTTGTCAGAATCAAGATATAAAAGTATTCTTTACTTTCTAAGGATTTGTAGTGTGGAAGTAAAGGTCGAACCCATAGAAATTGAAATACTAAATCACTTTAATTTTAAAACCTAAATCTAGTTAATTAAGAAAACGGTAGTTTGATTTGAATTTTATTTAAACTAAGAACGATAAAAGTAAATCTAAATTATGAAAGCAATTAAAAGATTATTTTTATAATATGTTTAGGGAATCTAGGATCGCAAATCCACGACTAGCTTCATAATAGGGATGTTTATGCATTTAATTAGCTTATTACATTGGATGATAATGGGAAATTGTAGCTACAAGACCAATTCTTCCGTCATGAAGATAACTACGATTCAAGCACCAACATAATTCATCTTCGGTTAGCACGAATTGTCTTACACTAAACTAGGGTTGCAACACAATCCGTCTTTCCTAGGCATGAACTCTTCGGATACTTGATATCACAATTCAAATAAGCACCATTACATGTAAATAATCCATATAAGCATAGCAAATATAGATCATTGAGCACATCACATCCAAAATAGATCTAAGACAAGAATAGATTTTGAAAGCAATGATTTAATCAATAGAAGTACGATTTAATTATTAAAATCCTCTAAACATGTAATCATCATCCATACATAATAAAACTAAAAGAAAAACATAAATAACACCCTATTACTTGGCTAGGGTTTCATTGAAACCCTAGATCTAGGTTTAGTTGGCTATAAAAACGATGATTGGAAAGAGGTGATGGATGTGGCCATAGAAATCCTTGGTCTGCTTCTTCTTCTCTTTGCTTTCCCCTCTTCAATGGTTGTATATATAGTTGTTTAATATGGTGTGTATATGGTGTCCCCCTCAAAATTAATTTACAATAGGATATATATAGATTTGGAGCAAGTTTGGAAGCTTTCCTAAACCTATTCACACTAAAACTGCTATATTTTACAATCTGGACGTAATTGGGCAGTTTCGTTCACGTGGGGATCTTCAGTACACTGAAATTTGCAACTTTGGTTTTTACACAGGTCGCGCGAGCGAGCCGTGCGAGCTTGATGTTGGGAGGTCGCGCGAGCGAAGTTCTGGTCTATCGCGCGAGGTGCCTTTTTTAGCTTCTTTCTTTTTGCTTTTTCACCTCATTTAGCCAGGAATCCTTACTTTTCTCCAAATCCTAACAGAAAATAGAATATAAAGTAAAAATACACAAAAATAGGATAAAAAGTTCTAACAAATGTGAATTAAAGCGTGTAATTAGGATTTATTCTCTCCCGATCAACCTTGACAAAGGTTTACGAGTAGAAGATAACCATCCTTGGAGCTAACTCAAACAAAAGACTCTGAATTAGGCCAAGACTCAACTCTTAGCCAATTCTCGAGCACTTAAAGACTACGAGCTAGGCTAGGTCTCAAATCTTAGCCAGTTCCCGAGAACTCAAGAGACTCAGAAGCTCCAATGCAGCTTTTTCGAGCACTCATACAGCGGCAAGTGGCATCAAACAGATTTCCAAACTTGTCCTGATATGGCATCAGGCCAACCTTGGAAATGGGGGGTAGCTGATACACCCAAAACTGTCTTTACCCAAAGACCGAGCGGTTCAACTCAGCAGCCGGTCCTTGTCCTTGTCAAATCATGCATAGTTCCTCGGCTAAGCATCAGCCCGAGGGGTTTGGTCTACTCTAGGCCTCCCAAACGGTTCATCCACGACCCGACCAACAGGTCGAGAAGACCGTACAAGCACGGTCCATAAAGGCGTAGTCAAGCCAGGCCGCGAGGCATGCTCCAAAATATTCTAGGCTGTTTCCTAATCAAGTTAGAAGACTAATGGAAAGAGCACTTTGTTTCCTAATCCAATTAGAAAACCCCCACAATTAATGCCAATCAATCCTAATTGGATTATATTTCCTTATCCATGTAGTAGTGGGTCTCTTGCATCTATAAAGGAGACCCCTCACCCCTATAGAAAGGGATCATCATCTTTTCAGTCTGCATAGCACCCCTATAGCAGTCATCAACACGCCCGGCCAACCTACGGTAGCTCCAAACCATTGTTAGTTCACCACAGGTCCCCGATTTTTTATATTATAGTGAATGTGCTCAGACACACATGTGAACGTAGTTTCCTTCATTAATAGGGCTGAACAACATACAAAAAAGTCAGTCTCTCACTCTCTCTCTCTCCTTAAATTGTTTTAATTACCTTAACCAAATTTTGGCATCATCAGTATCTGTAGAGGTGGCTCCTCTGGAAGTGGTGGCGGCATACGTCTAACATTCCTCATAAGATACGGATAAATACTTGGATCACGCAATATTGCTAGTGATTCCTCCTCAATACATCTCAATGTATCCTCGCAATAAATCACCTCCACTCGAAGCTCCACCAGATCCACAGTCCTCAAGATATGATAATCGTGCCATAATTTCGTCTCTAGGGTGGTCATAGCTCTCTGATGGATCATCCGGGTGTAGTATGTCGGGTCTGCTGGCTCCATATGACCCTCATGTATCCAATGCCCTCTGTACACATCCGGGACAAATGTAGGCGACATGTTACCTAAAAGGAAACTATCAAAAATCAGAACTACACTATGAGACTCATATCCTGAGATAAATCTTAAATGCTAAAGGTGTCGGACAATCAGTGAGCACAAGCGAAAAAAACTGGCTCTAATACCAAAAATCCTATCACGCCCCGATGTAGCAAAAATACGGAAAATAAATTCCATTTTTGGACCTGTAGGCCGTGACTAGTGAATATCACTTGATTGTCCACACACAATTCTAAAACATCAGAGATAAGAATGCAATAACTGGGATGCTATACTGAATATTAAATAAACTTAAACTTAGAGAATCTTATTAACAAAACCAACTATAGTAGTAAACAGAAATCCAAGTCTCAAGGCACACTTGCCAACTAAAACGTACATAGTCAAAACATAATATAAAGAACAACTAATCTAGCCCTAAGCTTCAAGTGGCATATATGTTGTCATCAGGTTGGTGGTAATCCCCTTCGATCCCTTCTTCGGTGTGACCATCCTAGCCATAGCCTTCCTCTGAGTACTCCTGATAGTAGCCCTCATCAATGGGTATCCCACCTGTACAACCATAGGTCTGGAAAGCTGGATGTGGGTATATCCAGCGGCATAAATGCCGTCAGCTTGGGGAAGCCGAGTGAGTAATAAAATAACTAAGTATCAAAATAAGAAGTCTTTAATAGCATTTCCATTAAGAAACAGTTCTCTTGGTGCTCTCATCTTAACACGTTCCGATACGCTATATGCGACTTAATGACCTGACTTTCACTATTATGGACTAGGTGTCCATATTACTGACTCATTCTCCCATGCATGTCCAACCATACGTTGCTTGGACGGAAAAGCTTCCTTTCCCAAAGATCTTGATTCACTTTTCGATATCGTAGTAATGGTCAGCCTAGTACGAAACCTCAGTTATCCCATTCTCGTAACATAATGGTCAGCCTAGTATGAAACCTCAGCTATCCTATTCTCTACGACATTTCTTGGTGTAGAGTACATGCCGTTAAATATTCATAATGTGCCTTGGTATCATCATACCAGCCGTTACACATAAGCAACGTGCCTTGGTATCATCATACTGGCCGTTATGCCTCTCAATCATCATATCTCTTTCCACAGTCATAGTTATCACTCGCCACAATAGATCATGATCTACACAAGAAGACTCAACCCAACATAACTTGTAATCTCCTTGATCAGTTAACTCATACCATATGAATAGACAACTCGCCTCCGCGACTAAAGTGTACCAAACCATGCATGTCGGCTTCTCAGTACAATCACTCTTATATTAACAATTTACTTATTCACTGCCATTAGGTTTATTATTCAATGGCGTAGCTTCGTAACATACAAAAGTCTCATTTTAACATATTAGATCAATAACGAAAAGCTCTGATAGACATGTGATTCACATAAAACAATTTAGACATGGATTATTAACATACTGCCTCAGTACAATCGATTGTACTATCTTAACAATCGATTGGGAAAACTTAAGTGTCAATCGATTGGGATATCATGGCAATCGTTTAGTGCTCAAAGCTTATCAAAAATAGGTTAAGACAAGTATTAGCATAGAAGTCATTGCATACCTCATAATTACAGCAAAAATACAGGTATTACAGAGATAATCTCATTATCTTAACTTTCTGATCTTGAATGAGCATAATCCAAAAATTGTTGCTCGCCTCACCGAGATCACAAATATCAAGTATACTGTAAAAACTTAACCTTAACCATTAATAACACTCCTTTAACATCTCATAATAATAAAGATGTCATCAATATGAGGAACCATAATCACCACCACACTTCCTTTGCGCAAGGATCCTTTCATCCACTTAAGCAACATCCATACTTTAGATGAATCTAAAGTATTTTGACCAACATGTCAAAATAGATGTCCCTATCTTTGGATGATTGCTTTAGCCCGTAGACTTATACAAATCGCATACCAGAGCTTTCCTCATCACAAAACTTCAATGCATCAGAGGATTTCAGCATTGCTGAGAATTCTCCCACTATAATGAAGTACCAGTGCAGGAACAAATGAAGAGGTAGTAAATTTTAGTTCTAGATGACTTATAAATCGCTTTGAGATATAAATAACTTTATTCCTCAATATTATATTTCCTTTGAAAAACTTGGTTCCCAACCAACTTTTGTTTTCTCTAGAAACATTGAACTTTTGTTTTCTCTAGAAACATTGTGGTTCCATCGAGAAAATCCAAGGAACAGTAATAACTCTAAATAACTCATCTCATGACCCAGTCATGTCTAAAAGAAAATAGTTCCTTCTACCTGCTTACACCATCCCATGGAGGCGCATGAGGTGCAGACGACCAAGAAAGAATCTCATTCTTATCTCATATAGACAATAAATGCATTAGATAAATACTCGCCATTTGTATCAAATCAAAAGGCAATGATATTCTTTTACCAATAACTCTTCATTCCAAACCTTTCGAATTTCTTCAAAGATTGAGGAAAAAGGTGCAGTAGGTAAATCTATATCAGTATCTGGAGTAGCCAAAACTACTTTGTAACTCAAATGTTTATTGGCCTGCATACGTGAGTATGCCCTAATTCTAATAAGCCTTTGATTATGTGATCTTTCAAAAGAAAAGTCACTGGGTCATATTACCTTCTAAATAGGATTGACAAATAGGCAGTGGTCTTAGCAACCAAATGAGTTTAGGATCCGATCCTTTACTCCCTATTTATCCTATGTAGATTAAGATGATCTAGCCTCTAAAACCAAAGGTTTATAAAATTAGTTAAAGGTCCTATCTTTTAGGTGGTAAAATACCCATGAATTATTTAAATGCTACGTTAGATAATATATGAAAAACAAGAGTTAATAGGTGAGATACTTGCTTGACAAGTTATTAGATCACATTAAAAGAGCACTTTCTTTTAATCCACAATCTCAGTACCAAAATCAATCGAATAATTATTATTCATTAATTCAAAACTTAAATTCATCTAACAACTCCACAATTTTTATTACAATATAAAACTACTAACTATTAACAACTCTTGCATCAGATCCCAAAAGCAATCAAGATCTTCAAATCACTGCATATTCTTATTTTTCCAATCTCTTACAACAATTATAGATATAATCAAAAATTTAGAATCAGTGCCCCAAGTGGTTGAAGTATCAGTTTTTCAACTTCCTTCAAAAACTAGTGATTGGATCATACCTTGCCTTTTGGCAGTCAAGTAATCCGCACAATTCCTTTTCTAATGCCCTCTCACGCAACCATGGAAACACTTTCCTTTTGGCAGAACACCAGCCTTTCCCTTTCCAAGTCTTTCCTTCTTCCCAATAGTTAGGTTAGGCTCACCTATCCTTGAGCCTTGCTTCTTCTTCTCTAAACTTGTGCCCTTAGGCTTAGTTCCAGAAGATGAAGCCATCCCAATGTTCTGAACATTTGACTCCTCATTGACTACATCCTTCATTGCCTCAAGAGAGCTCATTAATTCACTTGTTGAAAAATCTATTTTACTCATTTTAAAAACCCTTATCAATTGAGTGAATGATGAAGGCAACGAATGCAATATTATGTCAACTTGAGTCTCACCATCAATGTCAGAACCCAGAACTTCTAGTACTTTGAACTAAGTAATCATTTTAAAAACATGCTCTCTTATTGAAGTTTCTTCCAACATTCTGGTGTCCATGACTAACTCTAAGGCTCTAAGCCTTGCAGTTCGGCTCAATTCTCCAACCATCTCCTCAAGGTTCAATATTATAGCACGGGTAGTGAGAAAAGGTTGATGTTGCTGCTTCAACACATCAGACAAAGAGTCTAAGATGCTAGAGCGAGCCATACCATCAACTCTTACCCACTACCAATATTGATCCACAAGATCTATTGGGGTGTCACAACTTGGAATAGGTGGACAGGGAATGGTAAGAACGCATTTACATCCATTAGCAGTTAATAATTCATCCAGTTCCTATTTCCATTCAACATAGTTATTTCCAATTAGCTTATTCTGGATCATGGTTATAACAAGTAGGCTAAACATAATGAATCTGAAATACAAATAATATTACAGAATTACAATACGGAAATCATAAATATGACAATTTATATGATACATTGGAATTCTCTTAACTAACTCATTAATTGTCTTCAGGATATCAAGCCTATGAAATTAAGTCTCCGTGTGGCGATCATAACCTCATAGCCTGATTGGGAAACCCATCATGAATGTCGTGCAACTCTTACAAAATAACTCATGACTCCTGAACTTTTGGTCTCTAAGTTTCTGGATTTTGCTCCGTGTGAAGTCCCTTACCCATACCTCAGCTAGTGTTCACCATTAACTAGAATCCAATGACAACAGCCTCAAGTAGTGCCTAAGTGTAGTGGTCACCCTCTAACACATCTCATTGATTCTATCCTAAGGAAGTTCATATCTTGTAACCAATGAACAATCTATCCTCTGTATGGAATGATCACCCATGGCTGGGTGACACAGAATATTCTAGTCACCTTACAATGAACCGTTTATGGAAGATCGTGGAAGTTATAAATGTAAGTCCCTCTCCTACTAGATTTTAATAAGAAGTTAATATCTAGTAATTAATAGGAAATACCCTCGGTATGGAATTATCACCCATGGCGGAGTGACACAAAGTATATCTCATACTTACAATGAACTAATAGGAATTTTTATTCTTGTATATTAAAACCATTGTTTATTCATTGCCCTTAAATATCTAATATTTATTAATGTGTCAAAATTATTTTTCTTTAGCCATGATAAATTTGGAAAATCTAATAATCAATTTATCAATTAAAGAAAACTAATTTTGACTAAACTAATGGTTTTTGCCCATGCATTCACAAACAATATATATCGACACATACATAAACATGCACAAGCAATCATTCACACAAAATTAAATAAATAATCATGCATGAATAAAACAAGCCCATCTCTCTCATGGCACTATCTCCATAGTCCATCCTTAGGATTCAAGGTTTAAGGCTCTATCTTCATGGTTCCAAGCTTCATGGCTCCATCTTTATGGCTCCATCTTGTGGCTCCTCCAATTAATCTAATTTACATTAATCATATACCTCCAAAGAAGTTTACAAAAAGGATCTAGGAAAAGAAAATTCAAAAATGGCTAGAGAAACCATTACAGTTCTCCTTTGCATAGCAATGAAACTATAATGCCATTTACAATGCCACAAATCAAATTAAATGAATTTCAACTACTGTAAATTAACACCTAATTTTTCCATTAGAGAGTAGGCTACCTGCTTAAGAAGTTAGTTGACATGCATTCACAACATATATGCCTATACATCCACGCATGAAATATATTCTAAAATAAAATATGCATCAATCACAAATATGCATAGTTTAGAATTATGAAGTTTCAAGCATATACAAATTAAATTTATGTATTACTTTCCACGATGAAACAAAACATATTGTCCAACAATATCTAGGATTCTTTAGAAAATTCTATTGGTGCACAGGATTAGGTTTTCTAAAACCTAAACATCCAAATATATTTAAAATAAAATATTTGAAAACAAAATTTTTGAAATAATTTTATTTATAAATATTCCAGAATACTTAATAAACTAATGTTAAATTTTAAACTAATTTCAAAACTAAAGTACACATTCTGCCCAAAGGCAATCGATTGCTGGTAAAGCCAATAGATTGCTGATTAAAGCCAATCGATTGCCAGCTATACCAATCGATTGCCACATTCCAGTATGTACCAATCGATTGCCAAAAGAGGCAATCGATTGGTCTATGGAAATCGATTGCCCATTCAATCAATTGGACTATACTAGAGAGTCAATTTTCCAGATCAGATCATGAAAAAATACCAGATTATGTATTTTAAATGCACCAAAACAATTTCTAATTAATATAATTAGTTCTAAACAAATCGGATTGAAACAAGATCAAACCTAGATGATCTTAACAATCAAAGAATCATGTTCGAAAAAAGGATTTAACTTTGATTAATCCTAGCTCATCATACTTCATAATCTGATTACAAGTAGTAGAAACGAGATGGCTCGGATACCAATTGAAGGGAAAAATGGTTCTCAGTGCGCAGCAGAATACGGGTACAGATTAAAATTTAATCTAACAAAACTAGATATACTTCTCGTTTGTATTACTTGTAATCAATATATATACAAAGACATAGATATAGATATACCTTTGTGTAGACACCCTAATTTTGACAGAACTATTAAACTTAGAGGAATTTACCTCTAGAGATCAATGATAAATATGTCTTGTCGGAATCAAAACTATTACAAGCATTCTGATTCTCTTCCAAGAAGAATCTCTGTCCAAAATCACCCTTTTTAGCCAAAAAGACCAAAATTCTCATTTACCCGTCACCTTGTAGACCATGAGTTTTGAACACGTATAGGATTACAGTGTTCTCGGAGCATCTTAAAACCATTTTCAAACGGAGAAAAATTTAGCATGAACCCCAAAAAGGTCATCAAAAGTCAACAGTTGACCCAGTGAAAAGTCAACGGGTCTAAAGGGGGACAATCGTAAAATTTTTGAATTTCAAGATGAAAAATCCCGATAATTTTTCATTGGGTCTCCCTCATGCTAGAAACAATTTTTAAGAATTTTAAATGAAAGGGAACATTGAGAAATCAAAAGGTATTTAAGAAGAATTGTGCAGGAATTAGAAATTTTAGGGAGATGACTTTTTTTCCTTAAGGAATTTGATTTTTTTTTATATTTTTATTAAATCCAAATGGGGGGTATTTCCTTTATTATATTTAATGTCTTAAGTAAATTTATGTATTTACTTAAATGACATGAAATAAAATTAAGGTGCTGAACAGTGCTGAATTGTTGTGCAGAAGTAGTTAGAGTGCACGAACTGGCACTCAGGGAATGCCACTTCGGCACTCACTAAATGGCGCTATGACACTCACTGAGTGTCGTTCTGCACTCATTGAGTGCCGCATCATTTTCATTGAGTGCCAGCCTAGGCTAATTGGAATTTTTAAGTCAAAATTCTTTTTCAATCTTTGATCAAATGAATGCACCAAATGATGCTATTTTTTGTGTACATGTTTACTACTCTTAGGTCATGCAAACCATGCTCCCACCATCCCTAATTGACCTATCGACCCTTATCTCATCCACTAAGAAAATGAAAGTCTATAAAAAAACTCATTTTCTCTCATTTGTAGGGGTTAGAGACTTGAATCTTAAAGATGAGGCTTGAATCTTGGAGAAGCTGAATTTCGGAAATTGAGTTTGTTCTTAGAGAAATGTAGAGAGAGAAACTCAAAACCCTCTAGAAACCTTACCAATTGACCCAATTCTTCACATCACCATTGAAGGACCTTGAAACTTCAAGGAAGAAGAAGAAGAAGAGGAAGGCTTGTAAGGGTTGAATCTCCCCAAATCAATCGAATCCTGAGAAGAATTAGAGGTTAAATCCTTATTCCTATACTTATTATACATAATTCAATCACAATTCATAGATTGAACTAGGATTTTTACACAATTTTTAAAAAGTCTCTTCGTACCTCATTTCATCACACCACTTGAATTGTAATTAAATCATCATTCATAGTTGTTGATTTGGATCTTAATAGCCTTGGATTTAATGTAAAATGAGCTCTCAAAAGGAAATTTGATTTTGATCATTAACTTAGTTTGAATTTTATTTTCATTTGTTCATACTCTTCTCTTTCTAGTCATCAATTTTGTTTGATCTCCAAGGACCATTAACATGGGAGGAGAATTGTACAAAATGAGTTTACATTCCTCAAGCACCATTAATTTGAGAGAGGAATTAGACTTAGATAAAGTTGATTTTGTAGGTTGGTTGTTGGATTCTAGTGAATTCAAGTGTTTTGAGTCCATAGGATTGAGTAAGTCCTTAAGGTCTTCTTGCTAGATCTTCAATGAGAGGTCTATGATTGAGGCTCCCTAAGGCTAAATCCATGAATCCCTTTTGTATTTCATTAATAAGTCATAATCATACTTGATCTTGATTCTCTCTAGAATTATAGATCAAATTTGATTCAAATTATGAACACCAATTCAACAATGGTGCAGTGAATTCATTAACCAATTGTGATCAAGGATTTTTAATTAAATCATGATCCATGGGATTTGAATGAGACGAACTGGAATATGTTCATAATACAAGGATCTACTACAGTAATTTTTGTTTTAATGAGATTTTATAGTTAACATGGTTTGATCTTATGATTTGTAAACTAATCACTCTTTGTCCAAAATTTTATAACAGTAAGTCAGTTTTGATTTGAATAGATTAGAACCTTAATCAAGTATTTACTTCAAATAATTTTTCTATGTATTATAATGTGTTAATTAGATCTCCTAAAAGGATTGAAGTCATTCTGATTCTTTACTATTTTTAGAAAATCATACAAAATCTCTGGACAGAAGTTCTGAGTGATGTCTGGTCTTGGTACAATTCCCAGAGATTGGACCGCTTGATCTTTGATTTTATTTTTGGGTTAGAAACTAGACTCACACAAACATCACTGAAATCAAACCATCAGATCTATACTTTTCCTATTTTTCAAAGTCTGGTCTGCTCTCTGTAATTCCTGAATTCTGTTACTGTTTTTGATATACTTTGTAAAGGATGATCCAAATGACTTTTCTATAACCTAAGGCTTAAACCATGTTTTGGTAAAGCTTAAATCTAGAGTTTAGATGATGCAAATCAAAAAGTGATTCATAGCTTATCCCTGTTCATGTTCATGCATTCATCCATGTATATTAGATTCTTATAACTAGGAGATTTGTTTGCATTATGCTTGGTTGTAAGTAGTTGAACCTAATCATGGATTCCTTATAGCCATGTGAGGATTGTACCACTTCTATATGGATATTACATTGGCTCCTAGTTGAGACTTGTATATCTATAGAGGTGTTATGATTTTAATTAATTAGAAGGAATTCATTAATATGTTGACTTGCTTTGATGATTGTTAGATTTAAGCTAGAAGTTTGGATATATTACTTAAGATTTGATACTATACTTTGATCAAGGTATGTGTACTAATCTTTGTTTTGTAGCGCTATTGAGGTATGATTTTTTGACTTTTCACTCATTTATTTCATTTCTTGATTTTATTGATTCTTTCAAACTTCATATGCGACACCTTAGCTTAGGCCTTGCCTTATGTGCATATGTGGGTTAGAGACATTTTTCCTAGGATTTCAATTCTTGTATGCATTACACGTTTCCATTTTGCGACTGGATCCTGGGTAAGCTCTCTTATACCTCATTTGCATATCATTATTGCTTGCTAGTTGAATTATATGGTTTTGTATGCCTTTTATCGTTAGCAATCTTGCACCCTTTCAACATATTTTTGTAATATGTATATATATTTATGTATTAGTTAAGGGCACACTTAGATAATTAATTCAATTAAAAGGATGTCAAGTAGAGGTCTGTCACGAGATAGGATGGGAGGGGGTGTTTTAGTCCGCCCGGCTCCTTCCCCTCTCATTCCATAATCCTCGGACCTAGAAATCTCTGGTTTCCAACAGATCTGTTTGCTTTTAAAATGGTTTCTTAATTTTCCTTTTAAAAATTAAGTGGCGACTTGTATTTGAATTTGAAAAGATTTTAAATGAAAAAGCGTGGTTAAACTGCGAGTATCCACACTTTGCGATTTGTGGAATCGTTTCAAGAACTCTTTAATGATCATTGTGACGATTCAATCCCGATCACTTTGTTCTGACAAAGATGCAATTAGCAAAGGGAATAAACTATCTCCGATTGACCTCAAATTTTAACATTAGCTGTGTCTCGATGTCAACTTCATTGTGTCCAAAATTCATCAGGTTATAATAAGTATTGGGTAGTCCGATCTACTTTATGTGAGCATTGCCTAGCACTAACGATCTTCGCTCCCAATGTGCTCTTGATCTTTTAGCGCTAAAGATCTTCACTCATATATCTCTTGGATGCACTTTGAGGCTAGGCTTTGGTGGAAACCCCTCTAGAACAAACTTAGGAGGCTTAGGAAGGGTTTGGGAAGCCTATAACCAATACTGAAACTTCCGGGAGAATAGAAGACGTGTGTTATGTTCTGCCCACAGTTTCTGTATTTATAAACTTTTGAACCGACCTAAGTGCCAATCGATTACCAAAAGTGGCAATCGATTGCCTTACCAATCTATTGCCTTAAGGGCAATCGATTGCTTATCCAATCAATTGTAAGTGATGTAATCGATTGTTGCACCAATCAATTGGATCTGAACACCAATCGATTGGTCACAACTTTATCCCAGGTTCTTAATTACTGCCTTCAATTAATTATGATTCCATCTAATCAATACTCTTTAACTAAGGAATCAATAGTTAATTAGTTATCATTTATACCACTATTAAATGATAATTTCACTCTAGTACATAAGAACAAAATCACACATACATAAGCGATTACTAGACTTGTATAATATGATACTGATGTCCCTCTACTAGACAGTATTCGTATTTTTCATTGGGATGCATGTTTTAAGATACTATCGACCCAATAGATAGATACATCTTATATTTCTCGAGTATCATTCATTACACTTGGATTACCAAACATGTCAACAAACACTTTGTTGACAAGGCTTGCCAGCTCTCGGTAATCAATCCTAGTGACATTCTCGAGGGAATACTTACTCTTCATTTTAAAGAAGATGGTAGAATTCCATATAGATAATATATGTTTCCAACATTGTAAACCTAATTACCCAAGATACCCAGGTATTGATCTTGCAAGACCTCACTGATTAGTAAGTCAAAGCAACCAAATCATATAACTTGCTTCCATAATTGTCTCAAGATTAAGGATATGTATCCCTATACAAGTTTGAGTTCCTACCGACGGTGATGGCATTTAGGTGTCAATAGGTTTAACTCAGGTCCATCAATGCACCACATGCACTAGCATATTAACCAAGAGTCAAAGACTCTTATGAATGAGATTCATCATTCTACCATGTAGACGTTAATCATGCTATAGTATACACCTGATAAGTTATCCAGACTTATCATCCACTATGACTTATTTGAAACAACAAGAATTTGTGATTCATATCTTACATGTGTAATCACATACACAAATGAATCACATGCAATGATGTAAAAGGATTTCAGTCCAATATTCATCTTATAAACTAATATACATAAATGCATTTTAATATTCTATTATCCAACTAACTGGTTTGAGGGCATATTCCCAACAATTGGATGTCTTCAACAGTAAGAGGTACACTAGGAACTCTAACCGTCCCACGTCCACTCGACTCATTAGTCGTTGATCCCATAGATCCAAAGTACACATATCTCATATTCCACATAAGTCACATATCTCATTTCTCATCATATTCTCTTATCTCTTCATACTACTATCCCATGCAAGCTGGCCACATGTTGTGCAATGCTCATGCTCTAGATAACTAGACTACCACATGCTCTGTGTTCAACATAACTACTCATTACTGATTATTAGCATGCAATTGTGTTGCGTTCCACTATTCAGTTTGAC
Source organism: Hydrangea macrophylla (assembly GCA_033977485.1). Classification (NCBI taxonomy): domain Eukaryota; kingdom Viridiplantae; phylum Streptophyta; class Magnoliopsida; order Cornales; family Hydrangeaceae; genus Hydrangea; species Hydrangea macrophylla. The sequence continues at coordinate 9,711,042 of CM066992.1, read as the reverse complement.
AATATCAACATATAGAATCATGGTACAACATTTAACTAACTAAATAGTTCATATTATAATCAACATGAATTAATCATGTTCTATAAGGTTCAATCGATTGAACTCTTTTCAATCGATTAAGGAAAAGTAGTTTCGATCTATCGAAGTCCCTTCGATCGATTGAGGAAACAGCAAGTTCGATCGATCGAGAATAGTTCAATCGATTAAGAATCATCTTCCACCCAAAAATTGGGCAGACACGAACTGGTGTCTCAGGGTTACTATATACACATTCTAAACACACATACAACATTCTATAGTCATCCCATTACTGAGTTAATGAACTCACCTCACTCCAGTAGTCCGGCGGCGACGGCAGTGGTGGCAGCTATGGTGAGCTATCTCTCTTTTTCTTCTCTATTCTCTTTCTCTCTCTGTCTTCTTCTCCTCTTCTTCTCCTTTTCCTTCTCCTTCTCCTTCTTCCTCTCTTCCTTCTTCTTCTTCTCTCTGCCCGGGGGTATATATATACCACATACACATGGTTATGTATATACATATATAGGACACACACAAACTCTCTCTCTCTCTCTCTAACTCTCCTTCTGCCCAAACACCACACACACGTAGAGCACACATATATAGAGAGAGAGAGACAAGAGGAGCAGGTGGCAGATACGGGGATAAAGATAGTAACACTTTTGATCGATTGAAATGAGTTCGATCGATCGAGAACAGGTCAATCAAGGTTCGATTGATTAAAAAATGTTCAATCGCTTGAGAAAAGGTCCACGCCACAGAATCAGGTTAACAGATTTTCAATCGATTGAAACGAGTTTGATCAATTGAGAATACACAAGTTTGATCGATTGAGATAAATTTGATCGATTGAGAAAGATCTACACCAAGGGTTCACACAAGCATACATGGTCTTATTTATATAACCATGTATCTAAAAATATAGGGTATTACATTATCCACCATTTATCAAAAAATTTCATCCTCGAAATTTGAAGCAGTAGCCCTAAACAAAAAGAATTTCCAACTCCGAAGCCATACTCTAAAAATGCTTAAGTTCTCGTTTTACATAAATGATTACAACAGTGTTAACTAGTTAAGTTCTAAACACGCGATATAAGATATCAATGATGCATGAGTACTAGGGTAATAGTTACCAATCTCAAGGTTTAGTCGTTTGAAATTCATATATCGAACTTCGAGAAAAAGGTTCTAGGTAGCACAATCTAATCATCTCATAAATCTGAAACGGCTATTCTCCAAACACATGATGTTCCTCCCTAAGGTTAACTCTACGGTGTGAGGATTCTATTGATCAAGTCTTCTAATCTCATCTAAGTTATAGCGAAGCATTAGCATCTACTCTCATCTCTGAAGATACTTTGTATTGTGCTGACGATGTCTCTATTGTATCATCAGTTGGTTGTCTTCCATTTCTAGACTCCTTGTTATGATTGTTAGCGTCCTCACTCGGTATCTTATTGTACACGAAGTCCTTGTTAACTCCTGTGTTATTATCATCCTTCAGTATGTTGACTGAAAAGTGTTACGACTTTGGCATCATAGTTGGTGATTTAAACTTCCTCACGACTAATTCTCACGTACTATTGATATAATCATCTCTTTGAGGTCGTATAATCTATTGAATACTCATTTTACTTCCACGTACTAATCAAATAGGTTAGATAGGGCTACATACTAATATCATGAGTCGATCTACTGCATAACATCTCAACTAGATGAAAGCAATAGGTGATCGATGTTGAAAAGCATCCTTTTGTGGTACCCTTTGTAATTCTGGTGTTGTCTCTACATTATTCGTATCTCTTCTCATATACTCACAATCTTCTAGTTCGTCCTCTCTTGTCAAGTTTTCATCTCAAGAAAATTGAGATTCCCTATCTCTAGTCTCTATCTAACTTACCAACTATTGGCATAGTCTTCCATGTAGGGAGGCAAATGATGTCATATAAGGATGCAACGGATGTTGTATGGGGATGCAATTAGCGTCAGGTAGGGATGCAAAAGTTGTCATATGGGGATGCAATTGATGTTATAACTATACTTAGATAACTACTATCATAGACAACTATCGATCAAGGCCAAATGAGTTGTTTGGGTATCTAAAATTTATGGTGTAGGCTAATCATCTTACAATCAATCAACCGAATGCCAAACTTCCTGCAATGTCGGGATCATATGTGATACAAAATGTAGGTGCTGAGGGTTGTACCTTCTTTCTACCTTCCTTGTCTAAGCTGAGACCAATTATTTGTTCGACTAGTCTTCCCTCGTGGTACTTGTTGCGATGGACCATTGTGTTGCATCTCTAGTTCTGGACAAAACTTACAGACATGACCAACTTTACCATAGTTAAAGCATTGTCTCATCTATTAGATTTCCTTGTTGTTCTGCATTCTTGGGAATGGTGTTCTGGTACTCCACAATTGTAGTAGATATTTCGTTCCATCTCTTACGCTTCTGGCAGTTGTCCATGTAACTTCTTCTCTCTGTGTTTCTTTGTTGAATTTGGTTAGCTGCCAACACAACCTGACTGTCCCTTCCCCTCTGATCCATTAAGGGAAACTGGTCATTTTCTTGAAATGTTTGATCAAAGTATGGTCCTTCGCTACTCTGAGTATCGCCTTCTAGTTTTGTTGCCATTTCTACGAGAACTTCAAAAATTGGTTTAAATGTCCTATAGTCATATGACGAATATGCAAAACTAATCCCGAATGATATCTTTTGATCTTCGTTCTTGGTGTATCGATCATATGCGGTACAAATGGTGATAGTCTCTCGAATTGAGCTATATATTCTGGCACTGTCAAACTACCTTAGATTAATTGTATGAATTCTGATACACCCAAAATTGGTTCTATCCTACAACCGAGCGATTCAATTCAACAGCCAGACCATGTCCCGGTCAAATCATGCACAACTCCTCGGACAAGCATCAACCCGAGCGGTCTAGTCTACCCGAGACTCACCATCCCGAGCGGTTCATTCACAACCAGATAAACAGGTCAGGAAGACCACACTGGCACGGTCCGCACAGGCGTAGGCCAGTTGGGCCCACAACATATACCCCTGAATATTCCAGGCAATTTCCTATTCTAACTAGAAGACTAATGGAAAGTGCACATTATTTCCTAATCCAATTAGGAAACACACTTGATTTGTGTTAATTAATCCTATTTGGATTATATTTCCTTATCCATGTAGTAGTGGGTCTCTTACATCTATAAAAGAGACCCCTCACCCCCATAGAAAGGGACTGACTTTTCAGTCTCTACAGAACCTCTATAGCAGTCACCAGCATGCCCGGCCGACCTACGGTAGCTCCAAACTATTGTTGGTTTACCACAGGTCCCCGGTTTTTTACAGTATAGTGAACGTGCTCAAACACACACGTGCACGTAGGTACCTTCATTAACAGGGCCGAACCACATACAAAAAACCAGTCTCTCTCTCTCTCCTTAAATTGCTTTAATTTACATTAACCAAATTTTGGCATCATCAGCTTGGCGCCGTCTGTGGAAACGACAAGTTCTTCATCAACAAATCCCTTGGCTGATAACCATGCCTCTGAAGAAGAGGAAGAAGACTACACAGTAGGCCAACTGGGATGTTTCGCCAGCCCCGGCACCGTCTGTGGCAGTCATGACATCTGAGCAGATCGTCGCGACCCTCATATAACTCTTGGAGGGCCAGCATCAAATCCAGCAACAGATCGAAGCCCTGCTGGCCCAGTAAAGTAGTCCTCTAGTGGCCGGGAAATGACCCGGGAACGTTTCGTATGGTCAGGAACTGATCTTGACCAGACAATGTGCCCGAGCCAACCCGTCCTGTGTTGAGGATGCCAAAGACATCAACAGTAGGCTTGCTACCCGAGAGGAAAGGAAGGAGCGTGGCCCGAGAATTAGTCCAGGGTCACTCGGTCAAGAGCCGAAGTGTCCCTAGGCACACGATGAACCAGAGTCATAGCCAAGCCCGATCCCAGGAGACAGCAAACCACCATGAGAAGGAAGCCTCCTCCACTAACCCGACATATGACTCGAATACCGGTCCGGAAGGTGTGGTGGCATGAATTAAGGACTTGCAAAAATAGATTGATGGAGTGGCCAAAAGGCTGGGCCAGAACCCTACTCAGAATCACGCCAATACCGAGACAGAGTCACCATTCTCTATCTAGCTCACAAGGTCTGCCATCCCGCACAAATTTAAGCAGCCTTGCCTAGATCCCTATAATGGCTCGGGAAGTCCGGTTGACCACGTCCGGACCTACTAGGCTCAGATGGCCCTAGCCACCAACTTCGATGAACTACATTGCCTAGCCTTCCCCAACACTTTGAAAGGCCCGGTCGTGCAATGGTTCTACTCCTTGGAGCCTCGATCGGTCCGTAGTTTTAGCGACTCAGCAAGCAATTCATCAACCAGTTCATCGGTACGCATGAACGGCCAAAGCTTGACATGCAGCTACTGAAAGTCATACAAAGGAATAATGAGACCCTCAAGGAATTCACCGACCGGTTTAATCAAGAGAAGCTCAGAATCTATGATCTTGATGAAACTGTCACTATTATAGCCTTCTGCTCGGGAGTTCAACACACCAAGTGCGCCGCATCGTTTTACAGAAACCGATCGAAAACCATAGTTGAACTCACTGAGAAGGTTGGAGAATACATTGGCACTGCAGAATTTTTAAAGACCAAAGACCCGAGCGTAAGCAATGAGTCTTCCAGAAGTAAGCGAAAGCGAGATCAGCTCTGGAGTTCTGACAGTTCTTCCAGTTCACAGCAGGCGGGGTCCGGTAGTCTCGACCTGACCTCCAACTCATAGCAGGCAGGGTCCAACAGTCCCGACCCGACCTCCAGTTCACAGCGGTCTGAGTCTGGCAGCCCCAACCCAACCTCTAGTTCGCAGTAGTTAGGATCTAGTGATCCCGACCTTGAATCCAGCTCAGAGTAATCGGGTGCCCGGTGATCCCGACACAACCTCCTGTCTCTAATAGTCTCGACCAATCCAACTATAGTGGTACTTACCCGATCATCGGATGAGCCTCTGTAGACTGTCAGAGAGCTCTTGAAAAGACCTCAGGCCACACCTGAGGCACATCAAAAGACCTCGGGCTCTGAACCCAGGCACAAAAGACCTCGGGCTCTAAACCCAGGCACTAAAAAGACCTCGGGCTCAACCCCGAGGCAATAAAAGACCATTATTACGCAGTTGGCAAAAGACCTCGGAGTCCCGCTCGGGGCTCCAGCTTTGCTTAGGTCCAACCTACGATGGTGGCAAATCCCCTTAGGTGGATAATGATGGCAAGCTTCAAAAGACCCTGCAACCACCCATGTTCCAGGTCGGTTACCTACAGTCCTAGCCTCCACAAGACCCTCGTCTTAGCGAATGCTTGGGGGGGCAGAAAGGCACGATGGACTAAACATGCAATCACACCGGGTACTTACAGGCCTTGCGGTAACAAAGTCTAACTCTTAGACAACCCGGGCGCCTACAGTACTTAGAGGCAATAACTCCACTTAGGTCCAAACAGACGATAGAGGTGACTAAAATCTCTTTGGTTGGCAGACGATTGAGGAGCAAAAAGACCCTAAAGCAACGTGATTTAGGTCGGCTCCACCAACATGGTCAAACTCTTCTCCTAACGGTCTCGACGAAGGCTGACTAGGCGAAAGGTAACCATCCTGGGGAGTTGACATAAAAGGACCCTAAAGCAATACGCTTTAGGTCAAATTTTCCAACATGGTCAAATTCTTTTGCCCACAACCTTGACAAAGGTTTACGGGTAAAAGATAACCATCCTGGGAGCTAACTCAAGCAAAAGACTCTGAATTAGGCCGAGTCTCAACTCTTGGCCAATTCTCGAGCACTTAAAGACTCCGAGCTAGGCTAAATCTCAACTCTTAACCAGTTCCCGAGGACTCACAAGACTCAGAAGCTCCAAGGCATCTTCCCCGAGCACTCAGACAGTGGCAAGTGGCACCAAACAGATTTCCAAACTTGCCCCGATATAGCATCTGGCCAACCTTGGAAATGGGGGGCAACTGATACACCCAAAATTGGTTCAACCCTACAATCGAGCGGTTCAACTCAACAGCCAGTCCATATCCTGGTCAAATCATGCATAACTCCTCGGACAAGCATCAGCCCAAGCGGTCTAGTCTACCCGAGACTCACCATCCCGAGCGGTTCATTCACGACCAGACCAACAGGTCGGGAAGACCACACTGGCACGGTCCATACAGGCGCAGGCCAGCTAGGCCCACAACATATGTCCTAGAATATTCCAGGCAGTTTCCTATTCAAACTAGAAGACTAATGGAAAGTGCACATTGTTTTCTAATCCAATTAGGAAGCCCCCACAATTAATGCCAATCAATCCTAATACAATTAGGAAACACACTTGATTTGTGTCAATCAATCCTAATTGGATTATATTTTCTTATCCATGTATTAGTGGGTCTCTTGCATCTATAAATGAGACCCCCCATAGAAAGGGACCGACTTTTCAGTCTCTATAGCACCTCTATAGCAGTCACCAACACCCCCGGTCGACCTACGGTAGCTCCAAACTATTGTTGGTTCACCACAGGTCCCCGACTTTTTATAGTATAGTGAACATGCTCAGACACACACGTGGACGTAGGTACCTCCATTAACAGGGCCAAACCACATACAAAAAACCAGTCTCTCTCTTTCCTTAAATTTCTTTAATTTACTTTAACCAAATTTTGGCATCGTCAAATTCTATCTCCCTTTTGTTCTTCTCGGATTCTGGGAAGTACTTCTCTAGAAATTAAGTCTTGAATGATTCCCAAGTTATTCTTCCTACAGCTTGTTCACCTATCATAGCTTTCACTACATCCCACCAATTTGCTGTTGAGAATGTCAATTGAAATACGACCAAATGTCTTTTCTCAATGTAACTACATTCAAGTGTCTCAAATATCAATTCTATTTGGCAAATCCTTTATTCAGATTTCCATGCTCCAGTTAATCCCATAAAGGTTCCTAGTTGAAGAGCACAAAATTCCTTTAGCAGCCTGACTCTCATTTGACATATTGGTGCTTCATTGAAGATGACACGATCAGCACAATTGATAACTTGTTCCATGCGATAGATGAAAGATCTGACCATTCCTGTTGGATCTATATCAAGAGGTGCTACATCAGGTACTCCATTCAGCAGGCCCGGGTTTCCTTGAGTTGTCCTAACCATAACAAGTACTGGTATTGTTTAGTGTCGCTACCTACAAATAAAATCAATTTGGTCAGTCCCATCTATCTTACAGCTCAAGAAAACTAACGAATGCGGTAACAAATCGATAGTACCAATTTACAACATGATCACATCAAGTAATATGAACACCTCACATAAATAATAATATTAACCACAGAGGTCAGTCTACCTACTAGGTATGCTCAAATGTATCTATATTCAAACCAAAGGTTACGAAATGACGGGTTCTAAGTGTAACATCAAATCTTAAGCATTCTATTTCTATTCTCAGGTTCCAGGCTATGAGTACTGCTCAACTAACATGTGAGACCACTCAACTAACATGTCGCTCAAGGTAACGGGATAATCGTATACTTAGCTCTTTCTACTTCAAGGTCATACTGACTGTTCCACGATCGCCTAGGAATTCGTTAGTGTCTAAAATCCAACGGCTCTATATTTATGATCTCCATAACCACAGCTAACTTTAGATGCCTTATTCTCTGTGAACTCGGCTACCAACAGCTCTAATGATTTCTTATCAGCTCTAGCAGTTACTACTTTCCAAAGAAACATCCTCAGATGGATTCTTCTAACCTCTTATCTGTGTGAGAAGATAACAATTCTATCTTATCTCAGCTAATCCTCATGCTATCGATATTACCTTAGAACTTGGGTTCTAACACAAAAGACAAGTGGTTAACAACTGAAACCTAGGCTCTGATACCAAAAATCCTATCACACCCCGGAGAAGCAAAAATAGAGAAAAAAAAATTACGTTTTGCTCCTGTAGGCCCGTGACTGGTGAATAACCACATTGTCATCTACTCAAACCAACAAATACAACGATAGGGAGGATGCTATTCATAGAACATATCTTATTAACATAATCAGAGGCTACAGTGGAAATATTAAAGGTGTGGAAGCAACATATGCCTAAGTACCAATTATAAAAGTCTACTAAATATATTACAATAGTTGGCTTATAGTCTGAGGCCTACAACAAATATTAACAATACAATAGATATACAAACTAACTATTACAAAGTAGCACGTCTTTGTCTTTAAGCCTTCAGCTCCAAGTCTGGCAGAACATCATTCTTTCATCCCCAATACCAACAAAGCTCTAGATATTGGAATGTCTAGGGCATAAACGCCATCAACTTTGAATACAAAGCTAAGTGAGTACATCAAACACAATCCTCACCTATTACTGTTCAGCATCTTAAAATGTGGTTAATCTCTTATCAATGACGCCACTTACGGACATAGCAGAGGTCTCATTAAGCTATGTATTTAATAATAGATAACAGGAAACATGTTAAATAACAACAAAAGTAAAGATCATGTTATAACATCTCATCATGCTACTCAATATCTAGCATTACCAAATCCATGCATGTAACCCATGCAACCACCCTATGCATCTACCTTCATGCCGGGATGCTGAATCCCTGACTGAACAATCATCTTTCTAACCATTCTCATAGTCATATCCATTTTCGTATCCATTCGTCGATACAACAATTCCAATCTATATCCATGCACTGATACAATAATACCATTCTGTAACAAAAAGTCGATACAATAATACGAATATGATATCACAAGTCAATACCACATAACTGAGCCAGCAGGCCACACTGGTCGCTTACCCGGTGGTGTCCTACTCCACATAAATTCTATATCCATACGTTGATACCATATAATATAGCCAGTAGGCCATACCGGTCACTTACCCGGTGCTGTCCTACACCACACAAATTCTATATTCATACCGATACCATGTATTATAGCCAGCAGGCCACACTAGTCGCTTACCCAGTGGTGTCCTACTTCACAAGATCCAATCTGTATCCATTCATAGATAACATAATACCATTCTATATCCATTCATTGATATCATATAATATAGCCAGCAGGCCACACCGGTCACTTACCTAGTGGTGTCCTACTTCACATGATCCCTTGACAGGTTACGGTACATACTATCTGTAAAAGATGGAAGTGGCACATCAGACGTCTTCAACGTTGTGTATACCCTCACTGGTCGTCTACACGCTGAGAATACATTTGGGCACTAGTCGGACGTAATCGTGAAAGGTACACTGGCGTCTTCAATAGTGCATACGCATCACTGGACGTCCTCAACAGTGAGAGGCATACTAGGAACTCTAACCATCCCACGTCCACCTGACTCGTCATCCAATGATCCTATGGATCCAAAGTACACACATCTCATATTCTACATAAGTCACATATCATATTTCTTATCATACTCTCTCATCTCTTCATACCACTATCCCATGCATGATGATCATATGTTGTGCAATGCTCATGCTCTAGATAACCAAACTACCACATGCTCTATGTTCAATATAACTACTCATTACTAATTAATAACATGCAGTTATATTCTGTTCTACTATTCAGTTTAACAATATCAACATATGAAATCATGGTACAACATTTAACCAGCATATTAACGACATTAGGTGAGTTCTAATCTCACTCGATAGCCTTAGTATATTGTTCTACAAGTTTTTGGATGCAAACAATAGACCCAAACATGCCCTAACCATTCTGGACATTCACTATCCATTCTGATGAAGAAGACAACTTTCAATCGATCGAATTTAGCTCGATTGAACTTAGTTCAATCGAGCGAAACTCACATCTTTCAATCGCTTGAAGATTCTTCAATTGATCGAACTTTATTTTCTTTAATCGATTGAAATGGGTTCAATCAATCAAACATTTCAGAACATGATTATTTCTTGTTAAGTTATCATACATACTGATACATCCAAAATTGGCTCTATCCTATGACAGAGCGGTTCAAATCAGCAGCCAGTCCATGTCCCGATCAAATCATGCACAGCTCCTCGGAACTCATCATCCCAAGCGGTTTGGTCCACCTGGTGCCTCCCAAGCCGTTCATCCACGACCCGGCCAACAGGTCGGGACGACCGCACATGCACATCCCACCACGGGAATAGCTCATCCGGGCCCACAGGCATGATCCCGAGCATTACGGGCAATTTCCTACTCAAGCTAGAAGACTAATGGAAAGTGCAAACTATTTCCTAATCTAATTAGGAAACTCCCACAATTAATGCCAGTCTTTATAAATTGGATTATATTTCCTTATCTATGTACGAGTAGGTCTCTTACATCTATAAAAGAGACCTCTTACCCCCATTGAAAGGGCCACTGACTTTTCAGTCTACACAACACCTCTATAGCATTCATCTACATGCCCGGTCGGCCTACGGTAGCTCCAGACTTGTTGGTTCACCACAGGCCTCCGGCTCTTCTACAATATAGTGAACGTGCTCAGACACACACGTGGACGTAGGTACCTTCATTAACAGGGCCGAACCATATACAAAAAACCAGTCTCTCACTCTCTCTCTCTCTCTCTCTTAAAATTGCTCTACTTTACTCTTACCAAATTCTGGCATCATCAATTTGGCGCCTTCTATGGGAAACGACAAGTCTTCTCATCAACAAATCAGTTCACACAAATATGTAACATACATATACAGACATGTGCCAAAACAAATACCAAAGTGATACCACCATATACCAAAATAAAACACACTGTCCCAAACCAAGACCCACATTGGTCCAAAATTACCAAAATACCCTTTTAAAATTCTGGGTTTCTACAGATTTGGCCAATCCTTATAGCAAAGGTAATTAGGTATTCATAAGTTTGTACCAAAAAAAAGTACTGTATAAGTTGGTGTAGTGGGTCTTGATTGTCATCGAGTCGTTGATTCCCTAACAATTCTAATTTGAACATAGGGGAAGCAGGGGTTTGGGTTTTGATTGGTTTCAGTGGTTTGAGCTCACAAACCACAAATAGGTGCCCAATTTAATTAAACTCACATGCCTCAATTGTTGATACCCATTTGCAACAATTCGCTGGGAACAACTACTATCAATTTTGATTCGCATAAATTTTTTTTATTTTTTTTTATTTTCAATTGCTCTGATATTTTTCAAAGAATTTGAAAAATGTAACTGTACTATTGCTTTTGTGTTCGTATTATAAGTAAATCGTATGCCATATAATCAAGGTTGAGGGGGGTCTGATAGGATGGGGGATAGGGTAGATTTGGTTGGAAGAGAATCAAGAGATGATGAACATTGATATTTTAAAGTCACAAAATGGGTTTTGTTCACCCGTTTTCATTCTTTTAATAGTTAGAGGGCAAAATAGTCATTTGGCAATGACCGTTACATGTGCTAACCGTTTTACTTTAGAGTAATATTTGGGACATAAACAAATCTCATAAACACTTACACCCACAATATCTCTCTTGTAACCCCACAGTGTCACCCAATAGAGAGATAGATTGTGGGTATAAGTGTTTGTGAGAGTGTCACCCAGTAGAGAGATAGATTGTGGGTATAAGTGTTTGTGAGATTTGTTTGTGCCCTTAGTATTGTTGTTAAACACTCTCTCTCCTAATGGCACTTTGGGTCCACTGCAGACCCCACAGTGCCACTAAGAGAAACATAGAGTGTGAGTGTGAATATTAGTGAAATTTGTTAGTGCCCCAAATATTACTCTTACTTTAATCGGAATCACACAGAAGTTTCACGTCACATTTTGAACTATAGGGAGGTGATGTGAAAATGGCCCCAACCACAAGGGCCAGAGTGTATTTAACTGGCCTTTATCTTTTTACTTATACATCTGTACTAATATATAAAAAGAAAGATAGGGGTACCACTTTACATTTTACAATTACTCATATTTACAATTAAATTCATACATTTAATCTCCTAAAAATTAAATTAAAAAGGTTTGCATGGTCATTACACATATCAAACTACAACTTCCACAATATAACCATCCCAACCACGGACTACATCAATATCATGTGATACATGACAATTAGTACCCAAAAATTCCACGTACATGTTGTGGTGAAGAGGGAAAAATTCTACTGGACATCCTCTCGCGTGACCAAAATTAATAAACATTTGGCACACAGAGTCTTAGATCATCTCAAATTGAGTTAAAATTTAATTGATATGGAACTTTTTAATTGACACTTGAATTTTACTCAAATCCTTTTATAAATATATCCATTTAAACGCAAAAAAATCTGTGTGCAAAATCGAACTTGAAACAACTCCCCCTATTCCCTCTACATCTATACAAATACAGATTTCGAAATGGTGTTTTTACTCAAGGACAATATATCGATACTTTTCCTTGAATAGTTCCTTATGTTCTAATATATGTATGCCACATAAATACATTTTTATTCGTGGACCATTACCATTTTTACTCAAACTAAGCTTGAGATATCACCACACCATATGGATCAATTTCTAATGGACATGTTTTAGGCTTTCTAACGGATATATCCGTTACTAATTTCTAACGGATAACAGAATGAGGATAATCCGTTAGTAAAGACCCTTTGTATAGGCTTATATTTTTCCTAACGATTTTAAAAAACAATACTAACAGATGTATTTGTTAGAAATATTTTATACCAAAATTAAATATAATAATACAAAAAAAAAAAATGGTCCAGATCTCTAATAAAAGAAAATGAAGGGCTCAGATCTGTTTTTTCACCTAACCCTATTTCTTTCTCTACAACCACACTCTCTCTCACTTACTGTCGTCCCAAGTCAAAATGGGGGTTTTCTGTGAAAATCTCTCTCTCTCTCTCTCTCTCTCTCTCTATGGCAACGATGCTGGCGTGGATGGTGGGATTTTCTCTAGAAGAGTTCAAGTGGTGGCAGTTCCGGTTTGGTAGAGGTAGCGTTCCAGATGGCGGAGGTGGAGATCCAGGTGCTATATGTATTTATCACCGCGTTTGCACCGTCGGAAGCCCTCGCCGTCAACTGGCTACGCCGCTCCCCGTCGTCAACTGTGCTACTCAAATCGTGCCCTAAGTCACAAGTATGTTTCCCTCTTTCTCTTTTCTTGTCCATTCTCTTGGCTCTTACTCACACACACACGTGTGTATGTGTGTGTATACACATACAAATATACACTAGTAGATACAATGAAGATGCTCTAATAGTACAAGTGAAACTTGGTTCAGGCTAAACCTACTATACAATAAAATATGTAAGAGCATCTACAATGATGCTTTGATGTTAGTATGTGTTAGGAGTCTACGTGAACAAAAAAGGAGCAAGTTATCACATGCTACCATCCATGAACTTTTTGGTTCTCCAATGAAAAGATATATTCACATGTTAGGTGGCATAGGGTGACCTCATCAATGGCAGAGGATGTATCAATTTCTTTGTAAAAATCAACCATTTCCTCTTCCAATTGGGTAGTCAAATCAAAGCCCATGCTTTTTCTTACCAATTCAGTTACTAATTTAACTGTTACAGTTACTAAATGTTTTAACATCTGACAACTCTACGTAGGAGTGTAACTTATCCATTGGAGTTGTTTTCTTGCTGAACTACCTAGCGTCTGACACAAGCATGCAATAAAAACCTTCATTGCAGTTGCTCTAAAGTATTGGAAATTCTATGATACAGTAAAGTGGTTTAGGATAGATTATGATTGTAGTCCTAATCATTAGCCTATTGTCACACTATGATGGATCCGACCTTGTCTATTGCAGATCCGGTGTTTTTTCGGCAGATCGGTTCATGGATGGGCTCTTTTCACAATTATAGTGCTTTTGGAGTGATCTTTGCTAAATTTACTGGCAACTTTCTCTTCTAGCCCTAGCTCCTTGTTGATTTACACCACAGTCCGACATATATTTAGATTTAGAGATTGCAGTATATCTTAGGAGATTGTTGTGCTTTACTTTATAATTTTTCTTTCTTTTGATTTGTACTTATTTCTTTTGAAACTTGCATTTATTCTAGTGAAATGAAATGTCCTGATGTTGTTATTATTATTATTATTATTATTATTATTATTATTATTATTATTATTATTATTATTATTATTATTATATATATACACTAGATATTGCTTGTGGCTAAAGCCACTATCGAGCAATTCAAACCATGCATGCGACACTTAAGATTGCTGTGAATTGTGCTTACAACAAACTATAACTTCTAACATTAGTAAAGTAATAATGGATGCGGTGCCAATAGCTTATCAACTTTTGATCATACTTTAGCAGTAATTCAAATCATACGTGTGTTCGGCTAGTAACAAACTCAATGTACCTTTTTTTTTTGCACATGTATTTAATAACAAATACAGAAGAACATGGTCTCGTAAAAAAAATTCCAAAATACCGCACCTAGAATTGCAACCAAAGTATAGGAGATGCATGCATATCTGAATCCATGAGAAACTGAACAGGCACTACACCATATGACCAAATTTCTAACGGATATTTTTTATGCTTTCTAACGGATATATCCGTTAGAATAGCTATAAATCCGTTAGTAATAACTCTCCCTAATGTGATATATTATTTCTAACGGATTTTAAAACAATACTAACGGATATATCCATTAGTAATATTTACAGAAATTAAAATTAATACATAAAAAAGAAAATAAAATAAATAAGAAAAAGAGAATAGACTATATTATCTGGTCCCTAAAAATTAATGAGAGAGAAAGACCTAACTTAGGTCTGGGGAGAGAGAGAGAGAGAAGAAAAAGAGGAGAGAGAGTGAGATTGGCGCCGCCGTGCCCTCGCCGTCCCTTCGCCGCCCCCGCATCGCCCCCTTCGCCGTCCCCGTGCCGCTGCCTGAACTGTCTGCCAGTGAAGGTACATATTTCCTTCTTCTTCTTCTTCTTCTTCATTCATTCAGCGGAAGAATCGATTGGAGGCAAAACCTTCAAATACCAGACGCACATATCATATGTCACCAACAAAGATTTGAAAATTTTCACAGATTCACGACGACCCCGACCCTGTCTGTGATCTCAGCTGCTGTTCATCTCTCTCCATCACTCTCTCTCTCTCTTTCTCTACATCTTCTTTTGATTTTTGGGGAAATTGGTGAGAGTTATGTTATCCCCAATAAGCTAGATTGGTTTTGAAAATCTCTCTGGTTTTTTTTTATGCGGCTTGTAGGCTGGTCGGAAGATTTTGTACCAATTCGGCCACCAATCTTAGAGGTCCCTCCATTCCCTTTTCACCTTCCACATTTGAATCGACTAGACCAATTTCTCACCTCCTCAAATCTAATGGAAAGCATTTGTTCCTCGTTGACACATTAGCTCTCAATTGTATTAGTAGTAACTATTAACAACCCTCAACTCCTCCTCCCCCCCCCCCCCCCCACCCCCGTCTCTCTCTCTCTTTCTCTCTATATATACACACACACACATTGACATACATTTGTAATGTATATGTAGCTCTACCTGAATTTGAAATTGCTTTCTAGGGATTGATCGAAATTAGTATTTGGGGAAATGACATTTTGGTGACATTTGTGTGTGTGTAGGTTAGGAATTAGAAGTGGAAGGTGTGCCTTCAAAGCAAGCTGAGGCTATTACCGCCGCCATTACTGACGTTTTGAATGATAGCTTGGAGAATGTGGCTCACTCCTTTGTTTCCAAGGCTGAAATGCAGAGAGTAAGGGTTTCCAATTCATATATATATATATACATGCATAATATAAATTTCCCTATTTTTTTAGTTTGTGGTAGTTACAAATCTTCATTCTGTTTGCTTCCAGATTGAAAGAAGGGTAAGAAGGTTGATCAGCAGTCCGACCGGGATGTTCCTTTGGCCCCTGCACCAGCTGCGGCAATCATGACATCTGAGCAAATCACCGCGACCCTCACACAACTCCTAGAGGGACAGCGTCAAATCCACCAACAGATCGAAGCCCTGCTAGCCCAGCAAAGCAGTCCTTCAATGGCCGGAAAATGACCCAGGAACGTTGCTTATGGTCAGGAACCGATCTTGACCAGATAACTTGCCCGAGCCAACCCGTCCTGTGTTGAGGATGCCAGAGACACCAACAGTGGGCATGCTGCCCGAGAGGAAAGGCAAGAGCATATGGCCTGGGAATCAGTCCAGGGTCACTCGGTCAAGAGCCGAGTCGTCCCTGGGCACACAATTACCCGGAGTCATAGCCGCCCCCGATCCCAGAGGACAGCACCCCATCATGAAGAAGAAGCCTCTTCTACCAATCCGACCAACCCCTCGGATACCGGTCGGGAAGGAGTGGAAGACCGAATCAAGGACTTACAGAAGCAGATTGGCGGAGTGGCCGAAAAGCTTGGTCAAAATCATGTTCCGAATCAAGCCAATACCGAGACAGAGTTACCGTTCTCCATCCCGCGCAAATTCAAGCAGCCTCGCCTGGATTCATACAACGGCTCGGGAAGCTCGGTCGACCACGTTCGGACCTACAAGGCTCAGATGGCCCTAGCCACCAACTCCGATGAACTACATTGCCTAGCCTTCCCTAGCACTTTGAAAGGTCCGGCCATGCAATGGTTCTACTCCTTGGAGCCCCGATCGGTCCACAATTTCAAGCAACTTAGCAAGCAGTTCATTAATCAGTTCGCCGGAATGCAAGAACAGCCAAAGCCTGACATACATCTACTGACGGTCATACAAAGGAATAAAAAGACCCTAAAGCAACGTGATTTAGGTCGGCTCCACCAACATGGTCAAGCTCTTCTCCCAACAGTCTTGACGAAGGCTGGCTTGGCGGAAGACAACCATCCTGGGGAGTTAACATAAAAGGACCCTAAAGCAATACACTTTAGGTCGGCTTTTCCAACATGGTAAAACTCTTCTACCCACAACCTTGACAAAGGTTCACAGGCAGAAGATAACCATCCTGGAGGCTAACTCAAGCAAAAAGACTCCGAAGTAGGCCGAGTCTCAACTCTCGGTCACTTCCCGAGCATTCAAAGACTCCGAATTAGGCCGGGTCTCAAGTTCCGGTCAGTTCCCGAGCACCTAAAGGTCCCGAGCTAGGCTGGGTCTCAACTCTCAGCCAGTTCTTGAGGACTCAATAGGCTCAGAAGCCCCGAGGCAGCTTCCCCAAGCACTCAGACAGTGGCAAGTAACATCAAACTGATTTCCAAACTTGCCCCGATGTAGCATCTGGCTAACTTTGGAAATGGGGGGCAACTGATACATTCAACATTGGCTCTATCCTATGATCGAGCGGTTCAAATCAGTAGCCAGTCCATGTCCCGGTCAAATCATGCACAACTCCTCGGAACTCATCATCCCAAGCAGTTTGGTCCACCTGGTGCCTCTCGAGCGGTTCATCCACGACCCAGCCAATAGGTCGGGACGACCGCACAGGAATATTTCACCATGGGAACAGCTCATCCGGGCCCACAGGCATGATTCCGAGCATTACAGGCATGATCCCGAGCATTACGGGCAGTTTCCTACTCAAGTTAGAAGACTAATGGAAAGTGCAAACTATTTCCTAATCCAATTAGGAAACTCCCACAATTAATGCCAATCTATATCAATTGGATTATATTTCCTTATCCATGTATGAGTAGGTCTCTTACATCTATAAAAGAGACCTCTCACCCCCCATTGAAAGGGCCGCCGACTTCTCAGTCTACACAGTACCTCTACAGTATTCATCCACATGCCCGGCCGGCCTACTATAGCCCCAGACTTGTTGGTTCACCACAGGCCCTTGGCTCTTCTACAGTATAGTGAACGTGCTCAGACAGACACGTGGACGTAGGTACCTTCATTAACAAGGCCGAACCACATACAAAAAACCAGTCTCTCACTCTCTCTCTCTCTCTCCTAAAATTGCTCTACTTTACTCTTACCAAATTCTGGCATCATCACATACTATTTAGTTGATAATATATCAATGCATAATTCCTATATGCAATACTGATGAATAAAGAGACAATGGGACGCGATAATGAGAGTACATTGTGAGTATCGTATTCGAGGCCGAATGTTATAGTGGTTGATTCTAATTGCGTTTGTTAATATTTTCATTTCAATCAAAGTAGTCTAGCCATATGGGAGTGTTATGTATTAGTAGTAGTACAAAAGATAAGTAGGCTGGTTAAGTTTTGAAATGATTACGAGAGACATGTATTCTCAAATGCAGTAGATAGACGAATGTGTATATGACATGCAGTGGCTAAGAAATATGTAGACATCGATAAGTTGTGGCAATAAAACTGATGTGTCTCTACTTAAAGGGTTAAATCCCTGACTTGTAGTGGACTTTGCATATGTCCTTAAAAGCAGAGGATGGACTGACATAATATCTATCGACACGGTGGACAAATGAATGTGTCTGACTTGCAGTGAACTAGAACATGTATTCTCGAGCGCGATAGACAAACGAATTGTCTATGACTTGCAATGGACTAGGATCATGCATTCTCAATACGGTAGACAGAGCATTGGTATATCTAGGAGTATTATAATCTGGTCTGTTTATCATGAGTCGAACGTATGGATTCTTGTATGAAAGATGTGAGTAACAAATTAACGAGTTTGGAATAAAGGGAAAGAAATTATTAGTAAAACTATATTTGTGTCCTGCATAACTGGTAATCAATATACGTATGATACTATGTTAGTTGGTATTCACTCAGCTTTCATTAAGCTGACGAAATTTATGCCTGGACATCCGTTGTCCAAACTACCTTGTTCCTAACCCTATAGGTTGTTATCACTATCAGGATGGTTATTATATGGAGGACTATGTGGAGGAGGGCTACGCTGAGGATGGACCTGGAGCAAAAGGCAAGAATAGACAAGACTACTACACTGACAATTACGTCTATGCCAGCTGAAGATGAAAATGAATATATAGTTTTTGCATTTCTGTTGAACTTTATTATAATTGGTACTTGGGCATATGTTGCTTCCAAACCTTTTATATTTTCTGCTGTCGCGGACTCTGATTATTGTAATAGCTAGGACTTTTGTGATATATTCCTGTTGGTTTTATTACGACTCTTGTTACTGTTTGTTA
The DNA here is from genome assembly GCA_033977485.1 of Hydrangea macrophylla. Classification (NCBI taxonomy): domain Eukaryota; kingdom Viridiplantae; phylum Streptophyta; class Magnoliopsida; order Cornales; family Hydrangeaceae; genus Hydrangea; species Hydrangea macrophylla. Next base: position 9,691,893 of record CM066992.1, on the reverse strand, counting down.
GCTTGTACCGTGTGGTGTGGGCAAATTAGTGACTTTCACCCGTCATTCCCTATGGACCCAAAAAGGAAATTTATCTTTCTCTATTTTTGCTGCTCTGGGGTATGTCAATGGCCCCCTTGCCCATGTTCTTATCAAACACTACCTCCTCTTCTTCGGCTATCGGTCTAGCCAAAGAAACCAGCTAATCAAGCTTTTCTACAATTGATATAGGTTGGGTTTTTTTCCGTTGGTCCTAATATTTCCACTCCTGTTCTACCTTCCTTACCCTTTGATATCTCCTTTTTTGAGACTTAGTGTATTTGGGAAATGTTGGCAGCTTGGGATGGTCAGGTCGGTGCCACCTTCTTGGTTCTACCCTGGGTGGTAATAATATTCTTGAATGTAAAACTGTTGAAGGGGCAATCATAAAGGGCTTACTTGGTCTGGTAGATTTCTAGTGATGCTCTTCTCGTGATCGGCACTCATGCCAAGCTCCAATTTGTAGGGTGGATGATGATTTTGGTACCCATTCGGGCTTCAATTGATTTTGACCCCACTTTGGCAGAGAAAGTCGATCATGCATTGATCTTCTTGGACTATGATGGTAGTCTTTACTTGTCCTCGGCCTCTTGCTAGGGCCGATTGTCAAGCCCCGGAACCACCCAAATGATCCTAGGACACATGGCATGCCACCAAAGCTCTTCCTAAGTTATTAAAGTTACGGAAATCAAAATAATAAAAGTTTTGACCAAAGAACTCAACACACTATTTTATTTTCAAAGGTTTGAAAACATACAACCAACCACATCTTACTAAAAATCTGTTTTCAAAAGTAACAATTTTGTAGGTTAAAGAGTCCCCAAGGTCCCCCATTCCTAATTAGAAGTTACAGAAATACAACGTCAGCCCATAACCAATCAACATGACAAGTCCCCCTATATTACAAGAATTTAAGGCGCTATCCTTTTCCTCACAATCCCGAATAAATAAACTAGTTACAATATTCTACAAATTTTACTTATTAAACTTAAGTTTATTAAACAAGAATTTAATTATAACCCCACGCCCACGAATACTCACCAGTTTCATTTCTTTTCTTTTGAGCTTCTCCTTGACTTAATAAAATTGGTACCAAAATGCTAGTCTCACTTTCAGGAGTCCAAATATGTAGTCAGAATTAAAAACATAAGTCGTTCGGTCGGTGAACCGTCGTTGCGAAGCTCGACCAAAACCACGCTATGGTTTCTCTGAATTGAGTCGGTTTCCAATGAAGAAGATGAGCACATCTTCTCTTTATATACTAAGTCCATTCTTTGAAATTATTATAAAATCCCCTAAAGTTTGGATGATTCTCAATTACGCCCCTACTAGTTATGAATCATATTATGAATCATATTAAACTATCCCAAACTTAAATGGGTGTTTGTCTATGTCTCTCATGAGTCCTATAAGTGGTCCCATATGATATTATGAAGTTGCTAATTAGCATACTAATTATGTAACGTGTTCACTTCATGCTCACAAAAGTACCCCTAATTGACCCCAAAAGTAGTCACCACCTAATAACATGATATTATTAACAATAAGATAATAAATCATTTAAGCCTTAATAAACATTTAGGCACATAAGAATATTCTCATCACTGTCTCATCACAAATAGAACATCTCCACACATGTCCCAATTTGAGACTGGCACTTTTACCACATATGGGTTTCCACTGGACACCCATAATCAATTTAGTGGGTCAAAGCCCACATCTCACATATACTCAAATCATCATTAAATGATTAATAATGCATGCTAAATATGATTAAAATAATCTGCGGGAGCGGGTGTTACATCTCTTTCCTACTTAAAAAGAAGTTTGTCCTCAAAGTTGCATAATTGCACAAGTCAGCAGATCACAAATCACAAATGGTCTTCTCGATCAACATTAAGCTTAACCAATAAAATAATCGTACCCTACAATACTAGATATTTCCGATTCAAAATTCCCTTTTGGATACTCAATACACATTGATCAGATTTTATATACCCAAGAACCCTTCACGTGCCAATAAACGATTCTACTCTCATAGATCATATCATAGATTTAATAGTTCAGTACACAAATATATAATATCCACTGATCAACCCATCATTTCAATTCATACCGAAATTCCACGATCCCACGAAATCTGTTTTCATTTTTGTCTTAACCATACAGATAGTCTTAAATACTCCAAATACCTCATAAGGCACAATTCAAATACTTTAACAGTCAACAGACATTAATCACCAATTTAATTCGTATTACATGCATTTTTTAATCACAATTGAAATCCAGCACAAATATTTGTACTTCTAGATCTCAGTTTACCCGTTCAATCACAATTCCAATCCCATAGTTCTTTCAGCTCATAACATCCATTTTCACTTACCCACAACGACGTTAAGTGAAACGAAGACAACCACATATACCATTCTAGGAATTTTTACCAGTTCATTAACCTTGACAAGTTATCACTTTGCTATCCCCGAACCCTTTTTGGTTATACCAAACCCTTTTCTTTTCATCATAAATAATTAGGGAATTTTTTTTAACCCAAATTTCAACTCTCTATGCCATTATTTACATGTACTCTTTGGCGTTTCCACATATACTCCGATGTACAACATAATTCACTTTTTCAACAATCCTCAAAATTCTTTTCGAGACGGATCCCAAAATTATCACTTTCATTACAAGTATCAACTAACCATAGTTGCCATTATGCATCCACTTTACGTCTTTTGAAACATCACCCATTTCCTAACTTTTCTAAACATTGAATAATTTTTCTTATATATTTTCAATTCCCACATCAAAATCAAGTCCAGTTTGAGACAATACCCAAGACGACTTTGACAACATCACAATTTCTCCAATTACCATACATAAATGCTCAACATTTTCCCCAAACTTTCACTTTAGAAGTATTAAGTTCGAGCTAACTCCCAAAAACAAACACTATAAATGTAGTCATTTTGTAACCGTACAATCCCTGTCATATATTTAAGAACTTCACAAAAGATTTCCAGACTTCCAACTTATTTCCAACAACTCACTACCAATATCTTTTCCCCCCCAAACATAACAAGAGTTTCTTATCATTAAGATTCTAGAGACCCAACTTTCTTAGTCTTCCTTTAATCAACTTCCATTTACAACTTTACAGTACTAGCCCACTTATTATCCAGTCTCACTTTCTTGCATTTCAGGCATAGGTTATACCACACTTATCCAAGCACTCCCTGAAAGCAACAAACAAATAAATTTTATTTCATCAATCGCTATTATTTATTGCTCTCATGATATTTTTAACAATGAAACCCTCTTTTCGATGAGTCTTTTCATTTCTTACTTGAAAATCTAAGATGTCCTTCAAAACCTAATTCCCACAAATTCAACTAATCATAATACCACTAATCAAAATTACAATCCATACAAAACTTTCGAAAGTCAAGTCCCATGAAATACCTCTCATATATGAAATTTCTGAATCTACCCAATTCAACTCAAACTCTTTGAATTCCAAAACTCATCTGTATACCCTATTAGTTCATTCAGTCAACCAAACATTACTACATCGTTATGCCTCAACCAATCATGAGTAGAATAATCATTCAATTTTTTTTAAACCGCACACCAAAATAAAATATTTTGAATAAGAAATTCAACGGAAAAATAACATGAGTTCCGAGCTTCATAGACCAAGTTTCAGACATTTTAACACTTGAAATTCCAAAACTCGGCCAACAAACAATAGAGTAACTCTTTTCATATTTTGCCCACGAAAACCCAATCATTCAAGCAGAAATTGATGCTTCGATAGTGTTAAGCATATCCTATCAATGATAACACAACTCCCAAACCCATTTGATACATCCTCAACATTTATTGCAATTTCCCTCTTGATTGGAAAACATTTTAAAGTATTTTTTCAAATATTTAAAATCAACTAGAAATGAATTCCAAAGTTTCCTAAAAATCCTTTAACATAATTGGAATCGATAAAGTCAAGTAGACCATTCTGATGTACTCACCTCCATCCCCAAAATCACTTTTCACGTTCATAAAAGAAGATGTTTTTTTTTTCAAATGTTACTTTAAAATTCCACCATCTCATAATGCTCCATCCAATTTGCATGAATTCTCCGTTTCACTACAATTCTACACTTAAACCTACTATTCCAAACCTTAAAAATAAATATCAATCATGATCCAGGTAATCCATTGTAACAATCTCAAATCCCTTTAAAATTACGCATCCACTCATATCTATCCAAATAACTCTTCACCTGTTGAAGCGGATCATTACCCTTAATCTTAAGGTTAATCAATTCTTTACACACCATATCTTTTGTCATTATAATCAATTATAACACGGTTTCTATCCAACAACATATCGAATAAACAATCATTCAATTTTTCCCAACCGATCACAACCTTGCTCCAAACCACTAACGAACACGAATGTACCGTAATAGGGTCGAGAGATTCTGCAAACCCAATAAGAACAACCAGCCAATACAATACCGTAATAGGGTTGAGAGATTCCTCAAACCCAATAAGAACAACCAGCCAATATAATACTGTAACAGGGTTGAGAGATTCCTCAACAAATTCATATAATACGAACAATCGTATAAACCCCATCAATTGCATACCTCAACAACATTGACACACTACCCCAATCTCAAGAAATACCCTGAATTTGGTGAATACCCCCAAATAACCATAAGAATACGAGTCTCCAAATGAATAAGCCAAACAAATAGCTGCCATACAATAGGTATACCCCAAATGCCATACTCACAAGACTAACGTCATAGAAAGCCAAACCACTATAATCATTCCCCTTATCAGAGAATTAGAAAAAAATAATAAGAAAATCCACCATAAATAGCAGTGACAACATAAATACCCATAACGCTCATAATATATATCAAGAGAAAACCACAATACCCCAATAGCACAATTTCCTATACCGAAGAATCAACAAATAATAAGAAGACCCTCCGTAATAAAGAAAATCCAAACCGGAACCATTATTGGAAGTATAATAACGAATATCCATATATAAGAATACCTGATCACATACTCAATACATCAAAGATTATCCAAACCCAAAAGACTCGCTATATAGCTTTAGCAGCTTTTTTTTTTCTTTCCATAACTCATGCACCACGTCAAGTGTTAATAATACAATCCAATCCTCAGAACGAAACACTTACACCAATCCCAGTAAATAATAAATAATTATCTCTAGCATAAATTCCAAGTCAATATCAGAATCTAGAAACTTCAATAATATCCGATAACTCAATAACCCAAGTTAAAATACCCATCATAAATTATCATCCAATAATCCATAGAGAGTCAGTTCCTTTTTTTATTACCCAAACTTTATCCCGAAGCCATACTCTCATAGAATATCATTAACTCAGAAAACAAGGTTTTCACATCATAATTCTTACCAATAATATTAGTTTTTGACATTCTTATAAATCCCATGATATTCTTTTATTCTTTCACCATTTAAATCTGCTCTAAACATAATCAACATGCCTCACTCAATCCATTATTATAGTCGAATCTCACATCTCATCACAGCTCAAACAATATCTCATCACTCCTTTACATTTTATAATGTTGATGGTAACATGCAACATGATGCTCACGCCAATATCATGCAACACACGTCATATAAGCATTTGACATGCAATTATATGCCATGCCAATTTTATCTCATGCATATATGTTTTATTTATTTATTTTTATATGCAACTCCATAACATAACGTGCACATTACTCTCAAGTCGTCTTCTCTCGTACCCAAGTTTCTAGCCTATTGCTCGGATACCACTAAATGTCATGCCCCGGAACCACCCAAATGATCCTAGGACACGTGGTACGCCACCAAGACTCATCTAAAGTTATTAAAGTTGCAGAAATCAAAATGATAAAAGTTTTGACCAAAGAACTCAACACACTATTTTATTTTTCAAAGGTTTGAATACATACACCCAACCACATCTTACTAAAAATCTGTTTTCAAAAGTAACAATTTTGTAGGTCAAAGAGTCCCTAAGGTACCCCCATTCCTAATTAGAAGTTACAGAAATACAACGTCAACCCATAACCAATCAACATAACAAGTCCCCTATATTACAAGAATTTAAGCCGCTATCCTTTACCACACAATCCCGAATAAATAACTGGTTACAATATTCTACAAATTTTACTTATTAAAGATAAGTATATGATGTTGTCAGTATCAAGATATAAAAAGTATACTTTACTTTTCTAAAGATTTGTAGTAGTGAAAGTAAAGGTCGAACCCACAGAGATTGAATTACTAAAGTACTTTAATTTTAAAACCTAAATCTAATTAATTAAGAAAAATGGATTTTGATTTGATTTTAATTAAACTAAGAACAATAAAATAAATCTAAACTATGAAAGCGATTAAAAGTTGTTTTAAACGATATTTAAAGTGAACCTAGGATTGCAAATCCACCACTAGCTTCATAATAAGGGTATTTATGAATTAAATTAGCTTATTAAGTTGGATGATAATGGAGAATCGTAGCTACAAGCCCAAGTCCTCTGTCAAGAAGATAACTATGGTTCAAGCACCAACATAATCCATCTTCGGTTAGCACAAATTATCCCACACTAAACTAGGGTTGTAGATTAATCCGTCTAATCTAGGCATGCACTATTCAGATACTTGATAGGACAATTCAATTAAGCACAATTACGTGTAAATAATCCATACAAGCACAGCAAGCATAGATCATTGAGCACATCACAGTCAAAATAGATCTAAGACAATAATAGATTTTGAAAGTAATGATTTAATCAATAGAAGCACAATTTTATTATAAAAATCCTCGGAACATGTAATCATCATCCATATATAATAAAACTAAAATAAAAACATAAATAACTCCCTATTACTTGGCTAGGGTTTCATTGAAACCCTAGATCTAGGTTTAGTTGGTCATAGAATTGATGAACGACAAGAGGTTGATAGAGGAGGCCATGGAAATCCTTTGTCTTCTTCTTCTTCTCCTTGCTTTTCCCCCTTCAATGGCTGTGTATATTGTTGTATAATATGGTGTGTATAAAGTGTGTAGCCCTCTAATTGATTTACAATAGGATATATATATATAGATTTGGAGCAAGTTTGGAGACTTTCCTAAACCTATTCACACTAAAACTGCTATATTTTACAATCTAAACGTAATTAGGCAGTTTCGTTCGTGTGGGGATCTTCAGTACACTGAAATATGCAACTTTGGTTTTTACACAGGTCGCGTGCGCGGGCCGCGCGAGCGCGATATTGGGACCTCGCGCAAGCAATTTCGAGTCTTTCGCACGAACAGGCCGCTCGTGCGATGTGGCTTTTTCAGCTTCCTTTCTTCTCCTTTTTCACCCCACTTAGCCAGAAATCCTTACTTTTCTCCAAATCCTGATAGAAAATAGAAAATGAAGTAAAAATATACAAAATAAGGATAAAAAGGTACTAATAAATGTGAATTAAGGCATATAATTAGGATTTGTTCTCTCCCGATCACACCCCCAAACCTACATTTTGCTAGTCCTCGAGCAAAAAGAACATAAAAATTAAACTACTAATTAAAAATACTACTCCATTTTTGCATGGATCACGATTGCATTTAGCGTATGCAACAATCCTTTTAAACCCCTTGGTGTCCCTAGTTTGACGAGTGAAGTCTCGTGAGGGTTCCCGTCAACAAGTCACCCACAACCATCTTTATTAACTTGTAAAGAAAAATTTTATTATAAACAAAAAACACAACAGTCAATACTTGTAGACACCCCAATTTTGACCGACCGTCGAATTTAGGAGAGCGTCACCTCCACGTCCGATGATGATAAGACCGAAAAGATTCGAAGTATTCCAAGCTCTTCAGAAAATTCTCCAAACGCGATAAAATTTCACAGAAAGAAGAAATACCAGGTATTTAGGAGAATTCAGGTATAAAACACCATTTTTGGAAAAGATCTTCAAAAATAAGTTTCTTTAAGAAAAAGAAAGAAAGAAAAGACCTAAAAAAGGGAAATCTAACAAAAAAATGGCACACGGCAGTATTCCGCGGCACTCAGTGAGTGCCGGGCGGCACTCCGTGAGTGCCGAACGGCATTCAACGAGTACTGGCCCGGCATTTACTGAGTGCCGCCGACATTTTCTGACTGCCGTTTGCTTTTAAAGTCCGTATTTTGTGGTACAATACGTATATGTATGCGGATAAAAATAAAAAAACTGATAAAGTAAGGTTGACCAAAATACGGCAATCAATGATTTTGCGCGGCACTTACTAAGAGCCGCGCGGCAGTCATTGAGTGCCGTCACGGCTGCCACAGAGTGCCGCAGCGGCAGTCACGGACTGCCGCAGACAACTTTTGACTGCCGCCCTGGGCAGCAGTCTGTCTAATTTTAGGAAGTACGTATTGTACCACCAAATGAGACATTTATACCTGTCTTTTACTCCGAATTCACTGAAAATACTTGGTAATTTTTGTCTATAAAAGAAGGAGGATCTTTCTTGAGAAAAGTGGAGGGGGGATATACAAAAAAGAAGGTGAATATACAAGAAGATACAAGAGATACACCAAGAAAACACAAGAAATCACTACCATTACACTAACATATTTTGAGAGAAAAGAGAGTTTAGAAAACTAGGAAGAAGAGCTTGGGAGATCTTCAAAGGAGAGAAACAGTGAGGACAATTTGGAGGTGAACCTCTAGTCATAAGTTATTTATTTGCATTCTTTCTTTTTGAATCTTTAAATCCTCAAACTACTTTGTTTTCTTGACTTCATTTCTTTTGTTGATCATACTTTCTTCTTGAGACTCTTAGGGATCCTCAAATATCTCTCTTAAAATCTCTTGAACATGATCTTTTGAATCCTATGTGTGGATATCGCAGGTTTTCAAATTTTACCCACTTTTAAAACAAATATTTTTCAAATTCAAAGAGTCGCCACTTAATTTTTAAAAGGAAAATTAAGAAACCATTTAAAAGGAAACTGATCTTTTGCGAAACCAAAGATAAGCTGGGTCCGGGGATTATGGAATGAAAGGGGAAGGAGCCCGGCGGACTAAAACACCCCCTTTCATCCTATCTCACGATAGGCCTCTATTCAACATCCTTTTTAATCAAGTTATTAATCTAAGCATGCCCTCAATTAATACATATATAGGTATACATTACACAAACATGTTGAAAGGGTGCAAAATTGCTAACGGTAAAATATCATTCATAAGTCACATAATTTAACTAGCAAACATCATGATTATGCAATAGAGAACTAGAAAACATACCCGGGATCCGGCCTAGAATATCAAACGTGCAATGCATGCAAAAATAAACCTAAGAAAGGTCTCTAATTCATATATTCACATAAGGCAAAACCTAAGCTAAGGTGTCGCACATGAGGTCGAAAAATCAATTAAAATCAATGAAGTAAATTAAACTAGAGAAGGGTTGAGAAATTGTACCTCAAAGCGCTACAAAACAAAGGTTAGTACACATGCCTCATACTAGATATAATATCAAAAGGTAATTAATCCTAAGTCATGTTCAATTAAATTCAATTAAGTCCAACTTTGTCCAAGAACTATTTCTAACTATAAGCATCAATGTATATGAATGAATGAATGATTATGAACAAGAATAAGATATGAATTTATTCACTAATTTGGATCACTTAGCCTCTGGGTTTAATCTAAATTATCATTGTTCAAAACATGGTTTGAGTCCTAAGCCATTGGGAGACTACTTAAGTTGAAATAAATAAGGTTAGACAAAAACAGTAGCAGTTTTTTGTGATTTACAGAGAGCAGACCAGACATTCAAAAATGGAAATAAAATACTTTCAATGGTTGGATCTTACTGATGTTTGGATATGTTATGCCTCTGTGAGTCTAGTTTCTAACCCAAAAAGAAAATCAAGGTTTCAACGGTTAGATCGCCGGGAATATGAAAAATACTAGACCTCACTCAGGATTCTGCAACTCTCTGTCCAGAGATCTTGTATGATTTTCTAAAAATAGTAAAAAAATGAGAAACACTTAGATCTTTTTAGGGTACCTTCCTAACACATTAAGGTACTTATAAAAAATTATTTAAGACCCCGAAAACTTTATTAGGGTTCGGATTTATTAATTTCAAAACAGACTTATTATTCTGAAAGCATTCTAGAACTTTGGACAGATTGTGATTAGCTCACAAAAATCATGATCAAACCTCTCTAATCACAAAATCTTACTAAAACAAAAATCACAGTGGTAAAACAATGTGTTACTGATATTTTCCCGTTGGTTTCACTTGATTTCAACGGTTAGATCTTAAACTAAAAATCTTTGATCAAAAACAGTTTGTGAACCCACTGTTTTTGTCTTGCTAGTTCAAGTTTGTTGATTGGCCTCAACTATTAAAACATGAAGTTGGGGCTCAACCCAAACTACTTCTTCTACCATTTGATGGTCATTGAAGACTATGAGGCATATATGCTCATAGGGTTTAATGAAGTATAGCATGGATTTCGCAAGATCGAAAGAACAATGAACTTAAATCCATGGATAAAAGTTTGGATTCAAATTACTACTCCTATCACTTGATGGTCATTGGAGTTAGAGACTTACTACACTTATGGATCTTGATGAAGTATTGAAATGAACTTCACAAAATCCTCAAATAAAGAACTCAAACCTATGGACCCAAGTTTGAATTCAACTTATCACTCCTACCATTTGATGGTCATTGGAGTTTAGAGACATACTACACTTATGGATCTTGATGAAGTATTGAAATGAACTTCACAAAATCCTCAAATAAAGAACTCAAACCTATGGACCCAAGTTTGAATTCAACTTATCACTCCTACCATTTGATGGTCATTGGAGACTAAATGAAGTTAAAATCTACTCAAACCTCATTGGAATATAGTAAGGATTCCATAAGATTTCTTAATGAAGAGGTTCAAGTCATGGATTAAGACTTGAATCTCACTAATTATATGTAGATTAAGACTATGATTCATTCTAATCTCCATATAGATCATAAGATTATAGGAAATTAAATAATCAAACTCAAAGAGGTTCAATGAGATATGGAAGATCTCATGCACCTTTTAATGAAATAGAAATAAGGAAAATCAAGGATTACTTAGAAGACTAAGGATACAAACTCTTCAAAGTTGAATTTGTCTTAAACCCAAAGCTAATTACATCCAAATTGATGAAATGTCATGAGATTCAATCACAAGTTCTTGGTGGTGTGTGATGAAATGGGATAAGAAGAGAGGTTTTGAAAATGTGAAAAAGTTCCTAGAACTATGAACTTGTGATTGAATGATCCTAATTCTATCAAGGATTAAGAGGTTACCTCTAGGACCTCAAGTATTTCTTCAACTTCTTGTGAAGATCTTCCAAGATTTTTCCCAAATTCTCTTCAAGATTCTTCAAATTCTTCAAGCTCTTCAAGAAATTCTTCTTCTCTCTCTCCAAAAATCTATATGATTCTTGTATATATGTATATCTTGATTTCCAAGTTCAAGTCCTCAAAATGGAAGAGGAGGTTTTGTTTATATAGGCCTTTATTCCAGGGATAGATGGGTAAATTCGGGTGGAAACCCATGTGCAAGGTTTTCTTCTAGAACATGTGAGAAGATGCAGTCTGTTACAGCCAGCGGCACTCGCTGGGTTCCGGCGGCACTCACTGAGTGCCGGGCGGCACTTGCTGAGTGCCGGGCGGCAAACAGTGAGTGCCGGCGCGGCACTCAGTGAGTGCCGCCGCGTTTTCCGCGTGTCGGGGCTAACTGAATTTTGTCCCTCTTTTTGATTTTTCAAAAGTATGTTGGTGTAAACAAAATTTTTTTATTTTATGTATGTATATATTTGCATTAAGATCCCCCATGTGCATGGTATCAACCATGTGCATGGTATATTTTTGAATATACTATTTCTTTTTGTATTTTCTCGTTTTCAAAAATCTTTTCATTTATTTTGTCCTCCCTTTTTTCAAGGAAACTCCCTCTTTCTCTCTTTCTTTTTTTTTTTGTTTTTGTTTATTAATTCTCTTTTCTTTAAAATAAAATGGATTTCCAGACTGGGTTTCTCACACGTTCTTCGTCGTTCGGGTTTCCCCCCGAATGCCTGAATCCTCTCCCTTTATTTATTATTTTCTAAAAATTTTTCTTGAAGATTTTGAATTTCTTGGAAAATCCTCGAATGTCACGGACATCGTCATCATCGGTCTTTGAGAGGTAACCAGTCCCTGGATTTGACGTTTGGTCAAAATTGGGGTGTCTACAGTTTGCCCCTCTTTGACAGAGCTCGTGAAGCAACGCATATCACAAGCGAATGTCAAAGCCTGTGTGAAAGACAAGCCTTTGACCAAATAGTCGAATCCAGGTAAAAATCAAAAGTGCATTGCAAAATCGGGTGTGCAGACAGCCAAATGCTGGTCGTGCTCAAAGGTGAGCTGCCTACGTATCCCAATGGGAATCATACCAGGACGTAGTTCGGGCAAAGGACAATAATACACCAACGCAGGTAGTCACACAGATGAATGCACATATCTTATCGTGATGCACATGCTCATGCAATCTTATATCTTATGCTCCCAAACGTGATGATCCCGAGTCACGTTACTCTTCCTATTATCAGAAATGCACCATATACATTGAATTATCCTATTATGATACCGTCCTACTCTAGGAACATCATGACTGATGTATACACATTTCACATGCGTATGAGAATTGTCTGATTGACTGAGATGCGCCATGCGCCTTATACTCCATAGCCGAATCAGGTAGCATGCTGAAAGATTGAGCTGCTTCATGCCTTACGGTCCATAATCTTCCAAAAATCATCTGATCGACTAAGTCGAATCAGGTAGCACGCTGAAAGATTGAGCCGCTTCATGCCTTACGCTCCATAATCTTCCAAAATCATCTGATCGGCTAAGCCGAATCAGGTAGCACGCTGAAAGATTGAGCCGCTTCATGCCTTACGCTCCATAATCTTCCAAAATCATCTGATCGGCTAAGCCGAATCAGGTAGCACGCTGAAAGATTGAGCCGCTTCATGCCTTACGCTCCATAATCTCCCAAAATCATCTGATCGGCTAAGCCGAATCAGGTAGCACGCTGAAAGATTGAGCCGCTTCATGCCTTACGCTCCATAATCTTCCAAAAATCATCTGATCGGCTAAGCCGAATCAGGTAGCACGCTGAAAGATTGAGCCGCTTCATGCCTTACGCTCTATAATCTCCCAAAATCATCTGATCGGCTAAGCCGAATCAGGTAGCACGCTGAAAGATTGAGCCGCTTCACGCCTTACACTCCATAATCTCCCAAAATCATCTGATTGATAGATTTGTTTGGTGAAGACCAGAGAAGCAAATGCATTTTCTTCTATGCAAAGTCAAACTCAACTCTTATTTTCCCCTTTTTGAGTTACTCTCCTTTTCAAGATTTATTTTTCCAATTTTCCTAGATCTGGAAGCACTCAAATGCGTGTCCAATTCATTTCTGGGATTCGATGGTCCATCAGATTATCTTAACTTCTCAAATCAATTCATTCTTCTGAACTTTGGAGTTGATCAGATCACATTTTTTTTCAAAATCAGAGTCATCCGATGCTTAGATCAGATTGTCTTTCAAAAAGTTGGAGCCAAAGCAAGCTCAAACCACATTGACTCTTCAAAATTTGGAGTTGATTAGGCTCATACCAGATACTCCATTAAAAGGATCGGAGCCAATTAAGCTCGAACACACCATGCTTTAAAGAATTGGAGCCAATCAAGCTCAAACCAAATTATTTTTCAGAGGGATAGAGCTAACCCCGCTCATATCAAATCAATTTTCCAAAATTGGGAGTCTAATTGACTGCCAGATAAATCCGGAGTTGAATAGACTCAAATCTCTTATTTTCCAAAATTTGGAATCAAATTCAAATTTAAAGAAATCCAAACTCAATTAGACTCAACTTACTTCTTTTTCTTCTTTTTTTCAAGATTTGGAGTCAATTAGACTCCAATCAATTTCAAATTCAGAGAAATCTAGAGTCGAACAGACTCAATTTTCCTTTTTTTCCAAAATTGGGAGTCAATTAGATTTTGATCAAATTCAACTTTCAAGGAAATCCGGAGTCAATCAGATTCAATTTTCCTATTTTCCAAAATCAGGAGTCAATTAGACCTCAATCAAATTCAATTTCATAGAAATCCGGAGTTGATTAACCTATTTATTACAAACGGGTGTTCCTTGATAAAATTTTCAACAAGCAGGGGCTAATTCCCATTTACAAGAGGGCTTTAAAACTCATTTTTCAAACCTCGGGGGTCCTTTTGGAACGAGGGAAAATTTATAAGGACATGGAAGCAAAATTCGGGGGTTCTTTTTTAAATAGTGAAAATCAGGGGTAAAAGAGCCATTTTGACAACGCGGCGGCACTCGGCAAAAAGGAACCGGCACTCATGGAGTGCCGGCCGGCCATCACCAAATGCCGAGCGGCATTCAGTGAATGCCGGCCCTCTTTTCACCGAGTGCCGGCCTGACTGGCAGTTCATAAAAGACTACTTGGCCTCTTCTTCTTTCTTTTCATTCTCTTCCTCTTCTTGCTTCGGGTTTCCTCTCCACAACTCCATTCTCTTTTGATCTTCTCTTCAAGAATCACTCATAATCAAGGTAAGTTCACACAAATATTACATCTTTGCTTGATTTTATATGTGGAATCATAGTTATCCCCATGGTTTTTTACTTTCCTCCCCCAAAACTCTCATATGAAAAACATTTTCTTTGTTTGTAGTTCTCCCCATGGCTAGTGGTTCAGGGTCTTATGGCCCTCCTAAGAAGAAATACAAACCCAATCCAGTCCACAGTTCATCAGTTTTACTTGCCGATCCCGGGGCACATCTCTCGGCACGGGCCTTCAATCGATTGGTACACTCCCAAACTTTCCTCTTTATGCTTATGATGAGATAATGCAATGTAGTGCTATGAATGATGAGCAATGCATGCATGAATGCCCTTCCCCCCTTTCTATGCCAATGTAGTATATGATAATCAATGCATGTATGAATGCATATTTGAAAATTCAACCCATTCGCTAATCCCCTCTTTCATGATTAGGATTCAATGCTTGGAATTGTGCCCCCTCTTTTTATTATTGCCCTTAGTTGGACACATTGATTCCATTATTCCATTTATTCATTGCTAATGGGTGGTTGTGCTATTATGGATGAATTTTGCGTATGCTTAATATTTTGAATGAACCTAAAATCCAATCATTGCTTACGACCCACAAACATTTTTGTGCTTAGACTTTAAAAGAGATCCCTTTTTATTTCAAATCGCCTAGTCGCTTAGACTCTCAAAGAATTTTATTCTTATTTATCAAATCAACGAGTCGCCTAGACTCCAAAGAATTTCATTATTTTTTCAAATCAACGAGTCGCTTAGACTCTCAAAGAACTTTATTCTTATTTTTCAAATCAACGAGTCGCCTAGACTCCAAAGAATTTCATTATTTTTTCAAATCAACGAGTCGCTTAGACTCTCAAAGAATTTTATTCTTATTTTTCAAATCAACGAGTCGCTCAGACTCCAAAGAACCTCTTTTATTATCATTATTTTTCAAATCAACGAGTCGCTTAGACTCGGGAATTATTTTCCTTATTCACTAAATTGCATTGCTTGAATCCCAAAAGAAAGTATTTATTATTCCCTCCCTTTCTTATTTTCTTTTCTCTCTTTTTTTGTTTTGCAGATTCCAGAATTTGTCCTCAAGGGTCATGGGAGCATGGCCCATGGCCGAAGGTGGTATGTGGAGCTCTCTGATGATGTGAGAACCTTGGTCAACAATGCTGGATTTGGGCTCTTTGCTTTGCTTCTGGAGAAGAGTACAAATGACCGGACCCACATTCAAGCCTTGGCGGAAAGGTGGTGGGACACGACGAATACCTTCCATATGCCTTTCGGGGAGATAACGATGACTCCCTTAGACTTCGCCATGATCACTGGCGTCCCATTTGGTGGCCTCCCTATTGCTCGTTATGACGATCTTCAGAATCGTCACGAAGAAATTATTGACTTGCTTGGGGCTCATCCAGGGGATTTCATAGTTCCCGCAAAATGGTTCCTGGATACCTTCAAGGATCAGGCCTTCACTGACGATCAAATGGCCAGGGCCTTCATCATGTATGTGCTGGGTTGCTCGCTAATGAGTACAAAGGGTGACACAATCAATCTTGGGTATTTGGCTTCTCTCACAGACGTCGATCGCATCTCCCAATACAACTGGGGAAGGGCAGGTTTGGCCACTCTCTATAACCACATGAGTGAGGTTTCTAGGGGAAATTCCCCCTCCACGGGCGGGTACTGGAGAGCTTGGGAGGTAAAGCTTCAACTTTATTATTTATTTATTCATTCATTTCATCCTTATTCCTTTTATTTTTATTGCATTCATTTCCTCCAATTTTGAAAACTGAATTTGCCTCTTTATTTTGCCTTGCAGATATGGTCTCATGAATACCTCCGGATGAGAGCTCCCAGTACTCGGGACAGCGAGGCGGCTATCATGCCTCAGGGCTTGAAGTGGAGGAAGGAGGCAACGGGCCGAAAAGTCGAGGCTCATGATTTTGTTGGCTACCGGAACCTCCTCATTAATTTACGTGAGATTCATGTGATATGGAACCCGTGGGCAGCGGCCCTCCCAGAGGCAGGTGAAGCAATTCAGGTGGCGGTGGCCTATTCTAGATTGAGGGTTCTGATGGTGGGTGAGGCGTGCCGGGAGTGGTACCTTGGTGAGAGGGTGACTAGGCAGTCTCTTGCTGCCCCAAACTTTTATGTGCCGTGGGTCCCTCCAGCTACTATGAGGAGCACAGAGACCCTGGATCATGACGACCTGGTGGCTGCTCTAGACGGGGAGAACATTGCAAATCTTCTGGACGACCCAGATGGTTATGCAGCCTTTAGATTGAATTCTCTTATGCATAATTTTCCCCTTATGGATGTCGTCCGGGTAACAAACCTTATTCACATATGTATATTTCTTTCATTTCTGCTTTCCATTCCTTTTCAATCTTTTAAGTCAAAAAAACTCTTATTTGCAGCCTGTTCCTGGGGTCGCTGAACCCCCAGCCCTTCCGCAGTGGAATTGGAGCGTTCCCATGGTCGACATGGGTCAAGAGACCATGTATCAGCTGACCCCTTACACTCAGAATGTCCCGACTATCCCTCTACAATATGATACAGTCCCCCGGGATTACGCTGAAGAGGGTCTGTCATATGCGCACACTGTCCAGCATTGGATTCATGGACGTGAATGGAGGGTAAATCCCTTTTTGTTTGGAACAAAATTCTCTTCTTTTTTTTTTTTTTTTTTTTTTTTTTATATATATTTGCAAAAATTCAAACAGCCATAAAAACTCAAAAGATTTTCTTATTTATCTTCAAAAAGAATCCAAATGATCACCTTTATTCTAATAACTGCATTCTAATTCTCTCTTTTCTTTCTCTTTTTTTTTTCAGGCTGATGGAGCAAGGACCAACGCCGATCTTCAGGCTAGAGCTATGGTATTACACTCCCTTTCTTCTTTTCCCTTCTCCTCTCTCTTTTCTTTTTTTGCATTACTTATTTCGCCTGTTCTTTCTTACAGGAAGCTGAGATGGCAGCTCTGAGGAGACAAATCCAGGAGTTCCAATTGAGCCAGGGCGGCGGCTATCAGGGAGGTGCTGGCGGTAGTGGCCAAGGCGGCGGCTACCAAGGAGGTGATGGAGATGGCGGAGATGGAGGCGATGGCGGAGTTGGGAGAGGTCAGGCAGCTCAGCAAACGCCCAGAAGGAATCCTCGTCGTAGACGAGGATAGCTTATCTCCTTTATGTTATGTTATGTCCCTGCGAGGACGAAAGAATTTCGAATTCTCTTATTTAGGTGAACTTAGCAATACTCATGCATGGTGGCCTGCGTGCCCATTTTGAATTTGTTTATATTCATGCTTGATTGCTTCTCCGTATTAGTTCTTGAATCTTATTCCTTTTGCTTATTTAGATCATGAATACCCTCTCTTGGCTTTATTTTAATGAGTGGTGCAAACAATGGTGCTTAAAATGATGATTGGCAGCATTTTTATTCAGATTCTGTGCAGGTTTGGGCTGATTAAAGTTACAAAATGACCCATGTGCCTTTTAAACCTGGGCCGGCACTCGGTGAGGCTGGGCGGCACTCCGTGAATGCTGTGCGGCATTCAGTAATTGCCGGCCGGCACTCAGTGAGTGCTGCCGCTTTACATCGAGTGCCGGTCCGGCCCCTTTTTCTATGTAAGCTGCCATTTACCCATTCCTAAGTTCGTTCAGGATTTCTAGAGCCATTTTGCCTTCTTTGCATTCAAACTTTTTCCTTTTATATCCCCCTCCTTTCTTCATGGCCCCCATTAGTTCCGACATCCTATACCCATGGATGGATTCCCTTTCTGGCATCGACCGACTCAACCTTGAATCCCACAGACTGACGGACCTTTTCGCATTTCGCCATACAGCTCTGGATGAGGACTTGCTTCGAGCAGCTATCATGTGTTGGGACCCTTCTCTTCACGTCTTTCGGTTTGGTCACGAGGAGGTCTGTCCTCTCTTTGAGGAGTTTAGCGCCATCCTTCACACCGATCCGTATGCCGATTTGATCATTCCACAGATCCAGGCAGGATATATTCAGGATTTATCGGCCCTTCTTGGCATTTCTCGGGGCGCTGCCGGCTCCCTTGTTCATGACCGTCATATTGATTTCGACCGCCTCTCCTCCACTTACGCACCCATTGGCGATCCTGAAGATAGGAGGTATCAGGTCATCAGGCGGAACGCCCTTTCTCTGGCGATGCTTTCACACTTCTTATTTCAGTCTTCCACTGATATCCTGATTCCGATCGTATGTGGTCTCTGAGAGATGCGGAGTGCTGTTATGCTCGTTCTGGGGGAGACTTTTCTAGGTCTGGATCATGCACATACCGCAGGATCGATGCTGCTTTCGGGGTCACCCTACGTTTTACAGATTTGGCTCTTCGAGCGCTTGGGCTTCTTTGCTCACCTTCCCCTCGGGAGACTGCTCCCTTATGATCGCATGGACGTCCATTACCCCTCCCGCACAGTTACCAGCTGGCTTGCTTGGTTTCGAGGCTTGAGTTACGAGGACATCTGTTGGATATGCCCTCGTTGGTCTTATTGCTCTGTCGCGGTACGTCTTCCTGGGCGCCCTGGGATTTGGTTGACTGGTCTGCGAGTTACCACCTTTTACATTCCCAGCCGGGTAGCCCGCCAATTCGGCTTGCTCCAAGATGTCCCCGGTGTTATTACTGCTGATTTCTCGAGGAGCTCTGCCCTACGTCCTTCGACAGTGAGGATATTCGCAGAGGCTTGGCATGATAGGGTATCAGATCCCTTTCGGAGGATTCCAGCTTCAGTTGTCCCGACCGCAGAGTATTTGCTTGAGATTCAGTCTCTGGTCAGGGGGTAGCTACCAGATAGACAAAGTAAAAAGGAACGAAGCAAGATTTTAAAAGTTTTGACAAATTCTGCTTAACTTTGGCTAGGTTTATTTTCTGTGATGCATTTTTTTTTTATATATATATTTCAAAAATGCCCTGATCATGAAGAATCAAAGTTAAGCACTTCTTTAATTTCTCTGGGCTATGAACAGTTTTCCCCTCAATGCCTCCTTCGGCTTTTATTACTCCTTCATGAGTCTTGCTTAGTTTTAATCCCTCTATGTAATGAATTCTTGTTTGTTTCCACATGATGCACATTTTGATAGCCAGTATATCCAGAAATGGGTTTAAGCTTTGTCTGGGTTCATCAGCTCTAGCAAACGAAGTTTGCCCCTGGTTTCGGGATTTAGATGTGGTTCTAGGGCAAACGCAAGTTTGCCCCTAGTTTGACATGGTGAAAACTTGGGGCTCTTAAATTTGTTTGGGTTTTGGACTGAGGGCCTTGTGAGCCCGCCTACTTATCCCCGAACGGGTATCAGGTCCGCAGTAGTTCAGCCAAGGCTAGAAAGAACACACCTACATCTTTTATTTTGTGACCGAACCGAGCAGGTTGCCTACGTATCCCCTACCGGGAATCAGGTCAAGCGTAGTTCATCAATTCTGGAGGTTTTGAAAGACAAGGTTTCAAGCAAAGTATTTTTTGAGGCGATCGAGGTTGATTGGTTGTTTAAACTCAACTCCATCTAGGTCCATGAGATAGGCAGCTCCCCCAGAGAGGAGTGTCTTGATGATATATGGTCCGACCCAGTTGGGTTTGAATTTTCCTCGTGGGTCATAAACAGGCGCTTTAAGTTCTTTGAGGACCAGGTCGCCCTCAGCAAGCTTCCTTGGGCGAACCTTTTTGTTGAAAGCACGAGCTATCCTTTTCTGATATCCCCGAGTATGGTTTACAGCAGCCAACCTCTTTTCATCGAATAACATCAATTCCTCATATCTCCCCCGCAACCATTCCAGTTCAGTTACCTCGCATTCTGCCAGAACTCTTAGAGATGGTATTTCAACTTCCACCGGTAAAACAGCCTCCATCCCGTAGACCAATGAGTATGGTGTAGCCCCGGTCGAGGTTCTTACGGAAGTTCGATATCCCCACAAAGCGAAAGGTAATTTTTCATGCCAATCCCTATATGTATCTGTCATTTTTCCCAGGATGGCTTTCACATTTTTGTTTGCTGCCTCTACTGCTCCATTTGTTTGTGGTCTGTATGGTAAAGACTGGTGGTGGGTGATCCTATACTTCTCTAGGAATGGAATAACCTCTCCCTGAAAATGACTCCCGTGGTCAGAAATAAGCTCACTTGGCACCCCGTACCTGCAGATTACATTCTTTTGGATAAAATTCACCACATCTTTTGCCTTCAAAGTTGCGTATGATGCCGCTTCCACCCATTTGGTAAAATAGTCTATTGCCACAATTATGTACCGGTGCCCATTTGAAGCTTTCGGAATTACTTCTCCGATGATATCAATACCCCACACAGAAAATGGCCAAGGGGTGGTCATGCTATAGAGCTGGGAAGGTGGGGTATGCATTAAATTTGCATGAACTTGACATTTATGGCATCTCTTAACATACTCACAGCAATCCTTATCTAAAGTCATCCAATAGTATCCCTGCCAAATTATCTTTTTGGCCAACATATGTCCGTTCATGTGGGGCCCACAGACTTCTTCATGTACTTCTTCCATCATTTTCCCTGCTTCCCTTCCATATAGACATTCTAAATTATAACCGGTGTAGGACTTCTTCCACAACTTTCCCGCATAGATTACAAATTGAGCTGAAAATCTACGAATTGCTCTCTTATCCTTCTCTGAAGCTCCTCCGGGATATTCTCCTTTCTCAACAAAGTTCCAAACATCTATATACCATGGT
Source organism: Hydrangea macrophylla (assembly GCA_033977485.1). Lineage (NCBI taxonomy): Eukaryota > Viridiplantae > Streptophyta > Magnoliopsida > Cornales > Hydrangeaceae > Hydrangea > Hydrangea macrophylla. The sequence continues at coordinate 9,670,436 of CM066992.1, read as the reverse complement.
ATCTCAACTTCTCCCTCTTCTTCAATGGCGGTGATTATTTCATACGAAGGTCGGGTTCTCTCTTCTATAGACAAAGGAATCATGGAGACTCCTACAGGAATTTGGATCATTGAGGCTAAGGTTGCTAGGGAATCTGCCAATTGGTTCTCCTCACGGGGAAGGTAATAGAACGAAATTCTTTTGAATTGCACCTTCAGGCTCTCTAGGTATTCATGGTAAGGTCTCAACTTCTCATGCTTTATTCTCCAGTCACCCCTCACTTGTGATATTATTAGATTAGAGTCCCCGAAAACATCGATCTTTTCTACTCCCAAAGTCAAGGCTGCTTCCATCCCAATTATACAGGCTTCATACTCTGCCGTGTTATTAGTCGAATTATACTTGAGCTTAATGGCCAAAGGAGTGGGGACCCCGCTAGGTGATACGAGGATAATCCCTACCCCGTATCCTATTTGATTAGCTGCTCCATCGAAGTACATTTTCCAAAGGTTCACTTTTACTTCCATTACTTCTTCATCTGGAAACTTAAATTCTCCCCTTTCTTCGGATTCTATGGCGAGGTCGGCTAAATATTCGGCGACAGCTCTCCCCTTGACAGATTTGGAAGTGACATATCTAATATCAAATTCAGCTAGCATCATGGTCCAACGGGATATCCTACTGGTCAGGGCAGGTTTTTCAAAGAGGTATGTTAGCCTTAAGGTTTATTAAGGCATATTTAATTATGTTTTGATGATGTCAAATATGCTATGATAATTACATTATTCATATTTATTCATTCCTTGTTATTATCATAGTCATTTTCATGCTCACATATAATCTCATGTATTAATATTGTATCAATGTTTTAACATCTTTGTGTGCATGAGATTTAATTGATGTAGATCAAGATAGACTTGAAGATATTTCATCCTTGATTGAAGTCTAGGACCATCAATGTAAGGCATCTTGATCTCACACTCTTAGGGGCTCAAACAAATGCTAAAAGTTAAAGTTTTGGAAACAAATTTTAAATGGGTCATCTTTAAATCAATCCCCCAACCAAATGGAAAATAATTATATGTTGAATTTTATATGGTTGGAAAGGTATTTGAATCTAGTTTCCAAAACATCAAACGGATCGCAAATCCGATTTTTGTAGAGGAAGTTATGGCCTTTTTAGTAGAGATGTGTCAAGCTGTCAAACTGGGAAGGGCAGTCGACTGGGCAGTCGACCGAACTGAGCAGAATGCAATCAGAACCCTCTGTAAACACATTCCAGTCAACTGCTTTAAGGGGCAGTCGACTGCTTCAAGGTTCAGTCGACTGAATCGACCTGAAAGGCACATAACGGCTAGTTTTTAAAGGGGCTTTTAATTACCATATGTGATACCAACGGCTATAATCTTTCAAGGCCTATAAATACATGTTTTCCCAAGCTATTTGGACGAGAGATTTTGATTGGAAAACATAGTATTGATCACTCATCTCTTTGATCTTTAAACATTATTATTTGAGCCCTAGTTTGAGTGAAAAATCAATTTGCTCTAGATTTCAATTGTAATTCTTGAGAGAGCAAATTGTAGTGAGCTTTTATTTGTATCATCTACTCACTAAGGAGTTATTGTGTGAGCTTCAAATTGTATTATCCACTCTAGAGAGAGAGAGTTTCAATTTGTATTCAAATCATTGTAAAGGTTGAGGGTTAGTAACCCTTGTGTGCAAAGAAGAGGTGTTCTTCTTTGGGAGAGATTGAAGGCTCTTGTAACGGTTTGGTGCACACCCGTAAGTGCTCCGGGAGTAAAGGAATCCTCAAGAGGTGTTCTTGAGGGGTGGACGTAGGCCGCGGGGTGCGATTGCCGAACCACTTGAAAAATCGGTTTGCAAGTTTCTCTTCCCTTCTCTTTTTAGTAAATTGCTTGTGATCTTGTTTAATTTGTAATTAAGTTTTCTAAAAGGTTAATTTCCGCTAAAACCTTATTCACCCCCCCTCTAAGGTTTCCACTTTTGGGCCAACAATTGGTATCAGAGCCTCGGCTCTTCTCTTTCAAAAGATTTTTGAAAAACTAGAGATAAGATCTAATGGAAACCGACTCTTCTTGCATTTATTATTGTGAGGGTCAATCGACATTAAGACCACCATGTTTTAATGGCTCAAACTATGCCTATTGGAAAAATAGAATGAGAATCTATATGATTTCTCAAGATTTTGATTTATGGCAAATCGTGGTCAAAGGGCCTCATCTACCTACAAAAATTGAAAATGGTTTCTCTATTCCAAAGACGGTAGATGAATATAATAATGCCGATAAGAAACTCATAAAAATAAATGCTATGGCAATGAATTTATTATATTGTGGTTTAGACCCAAATGAATACAATAGAATTTCATCTTGCGAATCCGCAAAAGAAATTTGGGATAAACTTGAAAATGCTCATGAGGGAACAAGCCAAGTTAAAAAGTCTAAAATCAATTTGCTTGTTCAAACTTATGAAATGTTTAAAATGTTGCCATATGAATCTATTGGAGATATGTTTTCTCGTTTTACTATTCTTATAAATAACTTGAAAAACCTTGGTAAAGTTTATACTAATGAAGAAATGATTGAGAAAGTGCTTAGGTCTTTACCAAAGGATTGGCAACCAAAGGTCACGGCAGTTCGTGAAGCAAAGGAGCTTTCAACACTCTCCTTGGAACAACTCATGGGTTCTCTCTTAACTCATGAAATGGAATTGGCCGTCTTCGAAAGTGATCAAGAAAATAAATTGGAAGTGAAAGAGGCCAAAAGGGGAGACATTGCTTTAAAATCCTCAAGCTCAAAGAAAAAGAGGAAAGATGTTGAGAGTGACGAGGATGAGGAAATGACAAAGCTCAATCGAAAATTTGCAAAGTTTCTAAAGAAAGAAAAATCGGGAAAGAAGTCACCCAAGGAGGAAAAGCACAAAAAGAAGACAATCAAGGCCACTAATAGTAGTTCCGAGAGCGAATCATCGGACGACGACTCAAATGGTGAAGAGATTGTCAATCTTTGCCTCATGACATTGGAAAGGGCTTCTCCTACCACCTCGGCAAATGGAGCATCCAAGAAATGCTTGGACAATGGTTAAATCTCTTACCTTAAGCCTAGTAGGAGTAGGATAGATTAATTTGCTTAGATATACATACTTGAATTTTTATGCATAAATCTTGTTTCATCCACTTGTGATTTGGATATGTCTTTACATAAATTATCATGCTCTTGATATTGCTTATTTGAAAAATGATGATATGCTTTTGTTTGATTGACAAAGTTTTAAGATTGGTTAGACCAAATGATGTTTTGTAAATCATTTAAATTTTTTGCTGCTGAACTATCATTTTTATGAACTGCTGAACAAAGCAGTCGACTGGTACCCCGACACAGTCGACTGATATAGGTGTGAGGCTTTGAACTTTTTGTTTCTGCATTGTTCAGTCGACTGAGGCGTCGACTGGTTTTGCATCCTTAATCCCTGCCTTCTTCCGTCGACTGAGGCGTCGACTGAACCTCTGTTATCTTTTGGGAGATTATGCTCTCTTTTCATATCTTTTGGTATCTTTTATCATTACACATGCTTAGGGGGAGCACTTTCATGTTTCATTTGCTCACATGTGGTTATATTTGTTTATTTTTGGTATCATTTTTGACATTTTGATTTGTATGCCTATTGTGAGGGGGAGCTCTGTGTTTTATCCCCAAATCTTTTTGATAATGTCAAAGGGGGAGAAATATGAGAAGTATTGGGGAGAAATTATTGGTTAGTTATCATTCATGTTCCTTAAAATTTGATATCCATTATGAATGATAATATGAAAATGACCAAACATGCTTATTTTGGCATATCCTTCATTGGTTGTTTGCCATCATCAAAAAGGGGGAGATTGTTAGCCTTAAGGTTTATTAAGGCATATTTAATTATGTTTTGATGATGTCAAATATGCTATGATAATTACATGATTCATATTTATTCATTCCTTGTTATTATCATAGTCATTTTCATGCTCACATATAATCTCATGTATTAATATTGTATCAATGTTTTAACATCTTTGTGTGCATGAGATTTAATTGATGTAGATCAAGATAGACTTGAAGATATTTCATCCTTGATTGAAGTCTAGGACTATCAATGTAAGGCATCTTGATCTCACACTCTTAGGGGCTCAAACAAATGCTAAAAGTTAAAGTTTTGGAAACAAATTTTAAATGGGTCATCTTTAAATCAATCCCCCAACCAAATGGAAAATAATTATATGTTGAATTTTATATGGTTGGAAAGGTATTTGAATCTAGTTTCCAAAACATCAAACGGATTGCAAATCCGATTTTTGTAGAGGAAGTTATGGCCTTTTTAGTAGAGATGTGTCAAGCTGTCAAACTGGGAAGGGCAGTCGACTGGGCAGTCGACCGAACTGAGCAGAATGCAATCAGAACCCTCTGTAAACACATTCCAGTCGACTGCTTTAAGGGGCAGTCGACTGCTTCAAGGTTCAGTCGACTGAATCGACCTGAAAGGCACATAACGGCTAGTTTTTAAAGGGGCTTTTAATTACCATATGTGCCACCAACGGCTATAATCTTTCAAGGCCTATAAATACATGTTTTCCCAAGCTATTTGGGCGAGAGATTTTGATTGGAAAACATAGTATTGATCGCTCATCTCTTTGATCTTTAAACATTATTATTTGAGCCCTAGTTTGAGTGAAAAATCAATTTGCTCTAGATTTCAATTGTAATTCTTGAGAGAGCAAATTGTAGTGAGCTTTTATTTGTATCATCTACTCACTAAGGAGTTATTGTGTGAGCTTCAAATTGTATTATCCACTCTAGAGAGAGAGAGTTTCAATTTGTATTCAAATCATTGTAAAGGTTGAGGGTTAGTAACCCTTGTGTGCAAAGAAGAGGTGTTCTTCTTTGGGAGAGATTGAAGGCTCTTGTAACGGTTTGGTGCACACCCGTAAGTGTTCCGGGAGTAAAGGAATCCTCAAGAGGTGTTCTTGAGGGGTGAACGTAGGCCGCGGGGTGCGATTGCCGAACCACTTGAAAAATCGGTTTGCAAGTTTCTCTTCCCTTCTCTTTTTAGTAAATTGCTTGTGATCTTGTTTAATTTGTAATTAAGTTTTCTAAAAGGTTAATTTTCGCTAAAACCTTATTCACCCCCCCTCTAAGGTTTCCACTTTTGGGCCAACAAGGTATTTAAGTGGGTCCATTCGGGATATCAGGGTGATAGGGAAGGCTAGCATGTAATGCCTAAGGCGACGGGTACACCAAACTAGGGCCCAACAAGCTTTCTCCAACGGTGAATAGTTCAACTCATACCCAGTCATCCTCTTACTCAAGTAGTATATGGATTTTTCCACACGCCCCTCTTCTTCTTCTTGGACCAACATACACCCCATTGAGTTCTCGGTTATGGATAGGTATAGCAATAGAGGTTTCCCGGGCTTAGGGGGTGATAGGACATGTGGGTTTTGAAGGTAGGTTTTGATCTTTTCAAAGGCTTTTTGGCAATGGTTATCCCATTCGAACTTTTCCCCCTTTCTCAATAATTTGAACAACGGGTCACAGGTCATGGTGAGTTTGGATATGAAGCGGCTGATGAACTGTATTCTTCCTAAGAATCCTCTCAACTCCTTTTCATTCCTAGGTGGCAGCATTTCGGCTATAGCTTGGATTTTGGTGGGATCTACCTCAATTCCTCTCTGGGTGATCAGAAACCCTAGTAGTTTTCCAGTGGTGACCCCAAAGGTGCATTTTTGCGGATTTAGCCTCATCCCGAACTTTCTCAGCCTTCCAAAAAACTTTCTTAATGCCTCCAAATGCCCTCCCCTTTCTTTGGATTTTACTATCATGTCATCCACATATACTTCTACTTCTTTATGAATCATGTCGTGTAATAATGTGGTGGCAGCTCTCTGGTAAGTTGCACCTGCATTCTTAAGCCCAAACGGCATAACTCTATAACAGTAAGTCCCCCAAGGTGTGATAAAAGTTGTTTTCTCTCTATCCTCTGGTGCCATCAAGATCTGGTTATACCCTGAAAACCCATCCATGAAAGATAGAAGTTCATGCCCTGCGGTATTATCTACTAATACGTCGATGTGGGGTAAAGGGAAATCATCCTTAGGGCTAGCTTTGTTCAAATCTCGGAAATCTACACAAACCCTAACACGACCATCCTTTTTAGGAACCGGTACAATATTGGCAACCCAATCAGGATACTCGGTTACAATCAAGAATCCAGCCTTCAGTTGCTTTTCAACCTCCTCTTTCACTTTAAGCACCCATTCAGGCCTCATTCGCCTCAATTTTTGTTTCACGGGTTTCGAATTTGGAAAAAGGGGAATATGGTGTTGGACAATTTCTGGATCAATTCCTGGCATATCATCATAGGACCATGCAAAGACATCTTTGAATTATTTTAATAGATTCATTAATTCTTCGCTTTCCTCATTATTAAGTGTGGAGCCAATAGAAACATTTTGTGGATTATCTTCATTTCCCAAATTAATGGTTAAAGTGCTTTCCATGATTTTGCATGCAGGTTCATTTTCTTTTTCAATTAGTTTTTGCAATTCATGAGGTATTTCATCATTTTCATTACATGCATCACAGTTATTATTATGCGCAGTCAAGTAAGCAGAATTAGTCACATTCTCATTAACTTTCTTGGGAGCAATTACAACAGACATAGAAATGGAAAGACGCCTCATTTGGGCCAATACAGACTCTGGGTGAGGGGGATACCTATCACTAGACTCAAAGACCCACTCTTTCTTGCTTTCCCCTCCCATATCAGCTATGAAATGATCTTCCCGTTCCTCTTCCTGAGTAATCTCTTCTATTTCCACTTCTTTTGGCTTCCCTTTGTACTCTGATTTCTCCCTTTCTTTATTCTCATTACTGTCTTCTTTATCCCGACTCTTCTCACCTTCATCTTTGATCTCTGCAGAGCTCCCTTTTTTGATCTTCTTGTATCCTCCTTCTAGCAGGTTCTTCATTGCCGAGCCATCCATAGTACAGACCCAGTCCTGAGTAACGGCAGATTTTTCAGGCTGCTGAAGATAAGGGCCCTCATACTCAGAAAAGTCATGCGCAAAGAAAATCTCGAATCTTGGCTTCATACGCTTCTCTGCTTCATCCATCCACGGCTCCGAAAAACCACAAAACGAAAAATCTTCTCCCTGCTTGACGAAGTACCCATTAAGAGTTTTCAGGTATGGTTCCATCGGTGCATCCGTTGCTTTCTTCTTCTTCTTCAACTCTTCCTTGGTTGGCGAGTATCCTAGCCCATGGGTGTGGGTTTGTGTGACGATATTTGGGAATTCTGACAATCCTTGGTGTTTCTTACCTAAACCCATCCCTGGGAAGAACCCCATTTTTCTCATGATCCCGGCCACCAATGGACTGGCGTATTGATCAAAATACAGTGGTAAAAACTCCTTCGGCTTCCCCTCTTCTATGACGTTAATGAACTCAAACCCACCCAAACTTGCTTCACCTTCTTGTATCTGTACTTCTAAAATCGGAGCACTTGATGAGGCCCCAGACACATTTATCCAGCTATACCCCAGAAGATCACATACCTTGTTTTTCCAAATGTACTTAACTTTCTGATGGATGGTTGATGGAATGGCACCCAAACTATCAAGCCACGGCCTTCCCAAAGGCAGGTTAAATGATGCAGGAATGTCAATGATTTGGAATTCTATTTCCCTTTCACCAGTCCCGACAGAGAGATTCAGAAAGATGATCCCCATCACTGCCCGTAGAGTATTATCATAAGCCCTCACCTTTTGTTCTGATGGTATAAATGTAGATTCATCGAGCCCCATCCTTTTAGCTGTTCGAAAAGGGCATACATTTAATGCAGACCCGTTGTCGATGAGGCAAGCAGGTAGAGAATTTCCTAGGCACTCAACGGTGATGTGCAACGGCTTATTGAAAACAGGTCCCCCAGGAGGTAAGTCAGCTTCAGAGAATGATATAGCCAGGGTTGGGCTTCTGCCGATCATGCCGATGAGATCTTCCGGAGTAACATCGATGGAAACATCCGACTGATTGAGAGCATCAAGGACTGCTTGCCTATGACGCTTGGAAGCGATTAGCAACCCCCAAATAGTGATATTTGCCTGTGTCTTCTTCATCTGTCTTAAGACTCTGTCCTCCTCTTCTTCCTCATTCAGTTTCCCTTTTCCTTTATTCATTTCTTGTTCTGGGTGATCCTCCTCAAGTTCGTGTGGTTTAAAATGCCTCCCAGATCGTGTGAGGTAATACCTTCTTTGACCCAAAGTCTATCTTGTGCTTCAACAATTTTCAAACCTTCCTCCTCACTTTCATACCAAAGGTCCTCCTTAACTTTATTAGGATCCTGAATACCATCCCCTTTGTACCAAAGTGAATTGTCAGCTTCTGGTGCCCACCAATCTGCGTCAACAGTCCCTTCTATTTCTTTCCCTTTGCCTTCATCTACCGACCCTTTTAGAGTGCAGATTTGCGAACCCTCCAACATCTAATAAGCTTTTCTCGGACTTCCCAACTTAGTGATCAATGCTGATGGGTCAAAAGAGCTCTCCTCATTTCCCAAGTAGTAAATTCTGGGTGGTGGCACGGCATGATGTTCTGGTAGCGGATTTCTGGTAACATTTGGCGGGTTGGTGGGTGGTTCAGATATTATTTTCTTGTCAATCAAATCTTGAATCTCATGCCTTAGTCTTAAACACCGGTCAGTTGAGTGCCTCTGCTCCTGATGGAACTTGCAATATAAATCAGATTTGAAATTCGGAGGTGGTGGATTTGGTCTGGGTCGCGGCTCCAGCAGGCGAAGATGTCCTTTTGCTACCAGCCTATCGAGAGCCGTGGACAAAGATACTCCCAACTCTGAAAACCTCCTTAAAGGCTTATCCCCTCCCCTCTTTGGGTAATTTCTGGTTATATCAAACTTTTTCTCAGGTTCGCTCAGTGCGTTCACATCCGTAGACCCTGAATGACCTCTCGAATGTCCTCCTCCTGCTCCATAGTTCGGTCGTCTGTAAATGTTCACTGGCTCCTCTTTTTTGATGACCCCTTCCTGTATCGCGTCTTCGATTCTGGTTCCTACATCGAACACCTCGGTGAAGGTATTGAGGGATTGGAACCTCATCTTCTCCTGATAGACGGGTTGGAGGTTCTTCATCAGCATTCGGATTTGCTCTTTTTCAGTCGGCCTTTGTATCATCTTAGCAGCCTTTCCTCTCAATCGGCTTAGAAATTCAGCAAAAGATTCTTTGTTCCCCTGTCGGGTAGTCTCCAAATCCCTGATAGTAACATCCAGATCTTGATTGTATTCGTATTGGGCCACAAATGCTTTTACCACTTCTTCCCAATTTCTAGTCTTCCCTGGTTCCAGAGTGAGATACCAAGACAAAGCAGCCCCAGTTAACGTCTGTTGAAACAAGACTGCCATCATGACCGTGCTTAGACCGCTAGGCTGAAATGCCCCTATACACATTCTAATGTGGCTACGAGGGTTCCCTGTTCCATCAAACTTGTCGAATACAGGCATTTTAAATCCTGCGGGCAATACCTCACAAACCCCCTCATACAACCCTTCTAACTCCAACAAATAGGTGTCAACTCCATGGGCCTTTCGGACCACCCTTTCCAACTTCTCCATTTTCTCAGTCATCAACTTGTCTTTCTCAGCCCTTTCTTTTTCTAGTTTCTCCCTTGCTTCAATCCCTTCTGTTTCATCAAACCAATCTTCATCCCTGTGAGGAGGATCATTGCCTGGCTGCTGTCGTGCTAGTGCTTCTATCATGGTCATCATTCTAGTCATTTGTCCCGCTTGCTGTTCCACCATTGTCCTTAACTCTGCCATCTCCCTTGCATTAGCCTCTTGTGCCATCTCTTTTCTCACTAGTCTTGCAGTAGAATCTCTGTACCAGGCTATGCTCGTAGTTGATTCTATCTTTTACCTACAATCATATTTGTTTCAGTTATTTTAACGACTTTTTCTCCCTTTTTACCATTATTTGTTTACCTTTTACTTTTATTATTGATTTATACGCTTTCATGAATGATTCATATGCCATACGGATGCAAATGCATGTGTGTGTGTGTGCCTATTCTATATGCTAAATAAAAGAAAATTCTAATCCTAACACATAAACACATAAGCACATAAAATCCTCCTCCATGTTGAGTGTGCTAATTTCTCCTTTCATTGTGATCCTTTTTACCCCTTCAAGGTTTTAGAATTTTTGAAATCCATTTAACAAGTATTTCCCCTAGATGATGGGACCTTTTCAAAATTCCTTAAGAAGTTTTCCTTTGAAAACAACAACATTTCTAAACAAAAGATGATTGGGTTGAAACTTTGCTTTTGAAAATGATTTCTTTAATTGCAGAGATTTCTTGGATTATATTTCTTAACAAAAAAGGTGATTAGGTCCGAATTTTGCTTTGAAAAAGAAGCATTACTTTAGTTGGTAAAACTTTTCAAACTTTTTCAAGAATTTTTGGGTTCCAAGATTTTTAGGTTCTCCCTTCAAATATGGTTGATTTGAAATTTTAATCCAAAAGTGAACTCCAAAAATTTTGAAAGAGTGATTGAATGCCTTGGAATAGAGATACCAAAAATCTATTTGCTTCCAAAAACGTATTTTAAAATTCTTTGGGGTAGGAGGATCACATGATCGGATTATTGTCACACTCTTCATGAATTCGGATGCATACAAGGTCAATGATGCTTAACTTGGCAAGATGTAAGAGATGTAATCACATAATCAAGATCCAGCATGTTCCCAAATGTCGTGGGACATGGGAAGGAATTGCTAAAAGGTGATTAAAGGGTTACGCATCTTTTATCAAGCAAGCATCGTCATCATCTCAAATAACCCCTTTCGGGCATACAAAACTCCCTAGCACATAATCCCAATCAAGAATTAATTTCCTAAGATTGAAAGGTTCTATGGAAGCTACCATGCAAAGGCCAGGTTTTGGTCGAATAAGGGACCCTTGACACACACCCGATAGGATGCTTCATATACCAAAACATGGTACGAGATCAAGGGTGATCACACGGCCCCATGATGGCTTGACCGACCGGGTTGCCCCGAGCCTCCAAGGTCATAGTTCCGTGCTATCGACTGGCGAGACATGCAAGTGCAATGCAACGGGCATACAAAAATTAATTAATTCGATTAAAAGGACGCTTTCAAGTCTAATCCTCGAGTGAACCCAAAATCAGAAATTCTGGTCTGCGAAACCAGAGATTCTGGGTTCGATCCCCAGCAGAGTCGCCAGATTGTGGATATCGCAGGTTTTCAAATTTTACCCACTTTTAAAACAAATATTTTTCAAATTCAAAGAGTCGCCACTTAATTTTTAAAAGGAAAATTAAGAAACCATTTAAAAGGAAACTGATCTTTTGCGAAACCAAAGATAAGTTGGGTCCGGGGATTATGGAATGAAAGGGGAAGGAGCCCGGCGGACTAAAACACCCCCTTTCAGCCTATCTCACGATAGGCCTCTACTCAACATCCTTTTTAATCAAGTTATTAATCTAAGCATGCCCTCAATTAATACAAATATAGGTATACATTACACAAGCATGTTGAAAGGGTGCAAAATTGCTAACGGTAAAATATCATTCATAAGTCACATAATTCAACTAGCAAACATCATGATTATGCACTAGAGAACTAGAAAACATACCCGGGATCCGGCCGCGAATATCAAACGTGCAATGCATGCAAAAATAAACCTAAGAAAGGTCTCTAATTTATATATTCACATAAGGCAAAACCTAAGCTAAGGTGTCGCACATGAGGTCGAAAAATCAATTAAAATCAATGAAGTAAATTAAACTAGAGAAGGGTTGAGAAATTGTACCTCAAAGCGCTACAAAACAAAGGTTAGTACACATGCCTCATACTAGATATAATATCAAAAGGTAATTAATCCTAAGTCATGTTCAATTAAATTCAATTAAGTCCAACTTTGTCCAAGAACTATTTCTAACTATAAGCATCAATGTATATGAATGAATGAATGATTATGAACAAGAATAAGATATGAATTTATTCACTAATTTGGATCACTTAGCCTCTGGGTTTAATCTAAATTATCATTGTTCAAAACATGGTTTGAGTCCTAAGCCATTGGGAGACTACTTAAGTTGAAATAAATAAGGTTAGACAAAAACAGTAGCAGTTTTTTGTGATTTACAGAGAGCAGACCAGACGTTCAAAAATGGAAATAAAATACTTTCAATGGTTGGAACTTACGGATTTTTGGATATGTTATGCCTCTGTGAGTCTAGTTTCTAACCCAAAAAGAAAATCAAGGTTTCAACGGTTAGATCTCCAGAAATATGAAATATACTAGACCTCCCTCAGGATTCTGCAACTCTCTGTCCAGAGATCTTGTATGATTTTCTAAAAATAGTAAAAAAATGAGAAACACTTAGATCTTTTTAGGGTACCTTCCTAACACATTAAGGTACTTATAAAAAATTATTTGAGACCCCGAAAACTTTATTAGGGTTCTGATTTATTAATTTCAAAATAGACTTATTATTCTGAAAGCATTCTAGAACTCTGGACAGATTGTGATTAGCTCACAAAAATCATGATCAAACCTCTCTAATCACAAAATCTTGCTAAAACCAAAAATCACAGTGGTAAAACAATGTGTTACTGATATTTTTCCGTTGGTTTCACTTAATTTCAACGGTTAGATCTTAAACTAAAAATCTTTGATCAAAAATAGTTTGTGAACCCACTGTTTTTGTCTTGCTAGTTCAAGTTTGTTGATTGGCCTCAACTATTAAAACATGAAGTTGGGGCTCAACCCAAACTACTTCTTCTACCATTTGATGGTCATTGAAGACTATGAGGCATATATGCTCATAGGTTTTAATGAAGTATAGCATGGATTTCGCAAGATCCAAAGAACAATGAACTTAAATCCATGGATAAAAGTTTGGATTCAAATTACTACTCCTATCACTTGATGGTCATTGGAGTTAGAGACTTACTACACTTATGGATCTTGATGAAGTATTGAAATGAACTTCACAAAATCCTCAAATAAAGAACTCAAACCTATGGACCCAAGTTTGAATTCAACTTATCATTCCTACCATTTGATGGTCATTGGAGTTTAGAGACATACTACACTTATGGATCTTGATGAAGTATTGAAATGAACTTCACAAAATCCTCAAATAAAGAACTCAAACCTATGGACCCAAGTTTGAATTCAACTTATCACTCCTACCATTTGATGGTCATTGGAGACTAAATGAAGTTAAAATCTACTCAAACCTCATTGGAATATAGTAAGGATTCCATAAGATTTCTTAATGAAGAGGTTCAAGTCATGGATTAAGACTTGAATCTCACTAATTATATGTAGATTAAGACTATGATTCATTCTAATCTCCATATAGATCATAAGATTATAGGAAATTAAATAATCAAACTCAAAGAGGTTCAATGAGATATGGAAGATCTCATGCACCTTTTAATGAAATAGAAATAAGGAAAATCAAGGATTACTTAGAAGACTAAGGATACAAACTCTTCAAAGTTGAATTTGACTTAAACCCAAAGCTAATTACATCCAAATTGATGAAATATCTTGAGATTCAATCACAAGTTCTTGGTGGTGTGTGATGAAATGGGATAAGAAGAGAGGTTTTGAAAATGTGAAAAAGTTCCTAGAACTATGAACTTGTGATTGAATGATCCTAATTCTATCAAGGATTAAGAGGTTACCTCTAGGACCTCAAGTATTTCTTCAACTTCTTGTGAAGATCTTCCAAGATTTCCCAAATTCTCTTCAAGATTCTTCAAATTCTTCAAACCCTTTAAGAAATTCTTCTTCTCTCTCTCCAAAAATCTATATGATTCTTGTATATATGTATATCTTGATTTCCAAGTTCAAGTCCTCAAAATGGAAGAGGAGGTTTTGTTTATATAGGCCTTTATTCCAGGGATAGATGGGTAAATTCGGGTGGAAACCCATGTGCAAGGTTTTCTTCTAGAATATGTGAGAAGATGCAGTCTGTTACAGCCAGCGGCACTCGCTGGGTTCCGGCGGCACTCACTGAGTGTCGGGCGGCACTTGCTGAGTGCCGGGCGGCAAACAGTGAGTGTCGGCGCGACACTCAGTGAGTTCCGGCGCGGCACTCAGTGAGTGCCGCCGCGTTTTCCGCGTGCCGGGGCTAACTGAATTTTGTCCCTCTTTTTGATTTTTCAAAAGTATGTTGGTGTAAACAAATTTTTTTTATTTTATGTATGTATATATTTGCATTAAGATCCCCCATGTGCATGGTATCAACCATGTGCATGGTATATTTTTGAATATACTATTTCTTTTTGTATTTTCTCGTTTTCAAAAATCTTTTCATTTATTTTGTCCTCCCTTTTTTCAAGGAAACTCCCTCTTTCTCTCTTTCTTTTTTTTTTTTGTTTTTGTTTATTAATTCTCTTTTCTTTAAAATAAAATGGATTTCCAGACTGGGTTTCTCACACGTTCTTCGTCGTTCGGGTTTCCCCCCGAATGCCTGAATCCTCTCCCTTTATTTATTATTTTCTAAAAATTTTTCTTGAAGATTTTGAATTTCTTGGAAAATTCTCGAATGTCACGGACATCGTCATCATCGGTCTTTGAGAGGTAACCAATCCCTGGATTTGACGTTTGGTCAAAATTGGGGTATCTACACTATGTAAGTTTGTGCTTCATGTGGGAGTCAAAGTTTGATCATCACTTCATTTTGTAAGCAAATAGATGGATCCAAGTCCATACTCATGACTTGGGTTCTCTAAACTTGATGTTTCATGGAATCCTTTCTATATTCCTTTGAGACTCATGAGTATTATCCATGTCTTCATCTTCAATGACCATCAAATGGTAGGAGAAAGTGGTTTTGAGTCTAAGCCCATCTCCATGGCTTAGATTCCTTACCTTGAGGTTTCATGAAGTCTATTCATACTTCATTTGAAATCCACAAATATAAAGGTCTTTAGCATCCAATGACCATCAAATGGTAGGAGAAAATGGTTTAGTTTAAGTCCAACTTCATGGTTTAATAGTTGGGGTTAACAAATAAAAGTTGAATTGACAAATCAAAACAGTGAGTTCACAAACTGTTTTTGATCAAAGATTTTTAGTTCGAAATCTAACCGTTGGAATCAAGTGAAATCAACGGGAAATTTTCAATAACACAATATTCTACCACTGTAATTTTTGTTTTAAGGTGATTTCATGTCTAAGGTGGTTTGGTTATGAGTTTTGTAGAGTCACTACAATCTGCCCAGAATTCCAGCACAGTAACATTCTTTTGGAATACGTAAACCAATGCTTTAATAAAATGTTTGTGACCCAAAATAATTTTTTCTAAGTAGATTAATGTGTTGAGAAGTTACCCTAAAAAGAACAAAGCATTTTTGATCTTTTTACTATTTGTAGAAAATCGTGCAAGAACTCTGGACAGAAGGTGGAGAATGCTGAGTGATGTCTGGTTTTAGTCCAATTCCCGGAGATCTAACCGTTCAAACCTTGATTATCGTTTTGGGTTATAAACTAGACACACAGAGGCATCTTGTGTCCAAAATTCATCAAGATCAAACCATGAGAACCATACGTTTTATCTTTTTAAAGTCATGATCTGCTCTCAGCAATTCCCAGAATTTTTGCAATAAGTTTCCATAAATCTCATGAATAATGGCTTGGATGAAATTTTCATGAGTCAAGGTTCAAACCATATTTCAATAATGATTAGTCATGCTTGAATTCAAAGTTTAAATGATCCAAATTGATGAATAAATCCATGTCTCATCCTTGTTCATATTCATTCATGTACATTAATGCTTAATAATTAGAACTAATAATCGGATAAAGTTGGATTTCGTGCTAGCTAGATCTAAGCTAGAAAATTAGGATTGATTGTGTGATATCATATTATTATTTGAAGCATGTGGACTAACCCTTTGTTTTGTAGCGCTATTAAGGTATGATTTCTAGGACTCCTCTTTGGTTTATTCATTTATTGTTTTTATTGATTTTCAAGCCTTTTTTACGACACCCTAGAATTAAGTCTTGCCTTATATGTATATATGTGATTAGAGACCCCTTTTTTAGTAGGATTTCTTTACTTTGTATGCATTGCACGTTTAATATTCGCGGCCGGATCCCGGGTAAGCTACCTTGTTCTTTATCTTGCATGTCATATTGTTTGCTAATTGAATTACTTGATTTTGAATGATATTTTCCCCTTAGCAATCTTACACCATTTGGACATGCTTTTGTAATGTATACTTACATATGTATTAATTGAGGGCATACTTAGATTAATAATTGGATTAAAAGGATGTTAAGTAAAGGTCTATCGCGAGATAGGATGAAAAGGGGTGTTTTAGTCCATTGGGCTCCTTCCCTTTTCATTCCATGTCACGCCCCGGAGCAGTATAAATAGAGAAAAATAAATTTCCTTTATGGGTCCATAGGGAATGACGGGTGAATAACCGCGTTGTCATCTACTCAAACCAATAAACACCACGATAGGGAGGATGCTATTCATAGAACATATCTTATTAACATTAATCAGAGGCTACAGCGGAAACTATAAAAGGTATGGAAGCAACAGATGCCCAAGTACCAATTATAAAAGTCTACTAAAACTATTACAACAGCTGTCTTATAGTCTCAGGCCTATAACAATAATAACAACAGATATACAAACTAACTATTATAAGCAGCACGTCTTCTTCTCCAAGCCTTCAGCTCCAAGACCGGCAGAACATCAGTCTCTCGTCCTCAAGTCCTGCGAAGCTCTAGACATTGGAATGTCCAGGGCACAAACGCCTTCAGCTTTGGATACAAAGCTGAGTGAGTACACTAAACAACACTCCTCACCGTTATTGTTCAGCATCTTAAAATGCGGTTAATCTCTTAACAATGGCGTCACTCACGGACATAGCAAAGGTCTCATTAAACTGTACATTAATTCAGGGATAGCAGGAAACATATTAAGTAATGACAAGGATAAAGATCATAGTGTAAATATCTCATCACGTATTCATCAAATCCATGAATGTAACCCATGCATCCATCCCATGCATATACCTTTACGTCGGGACGCTGAATCCACGACTGAACATTTATCTTATCATATCCATACTCATATTCATATTTCTATCCATCTCCGTATCCATACGTTGATACCATAATCCAAATTCGTATCCATACATAGATACCATAATACCAATCGGAATCACCCGACTAGGCAGTAGGTCCTACAATCCCTTGATAGGGTTACCGGTCGTCTACACGGTACCACCTATCTGTAAACGATGGAAGCGGCACAACGAACGTCTTCTACGCTGTGTATATTCTCACTGGTCGACTACACGGTGAAAATACATTAGGGCACTAGCCGGACGTAATCGTCAACGGTACACTGGACGTCTTCAACAGTGCATACGCATTACTGGACGTCTTCAACAGCAAGAGGCGTACTAGGAACTCTAACCGTCCCACGTCCACCCGACTCGTCAGCCGTTGATCCCATGGATCCAAAGTACACATATCTCATATTCCACATAAGTCACATGTCCCATTTCTCATCAGCTTCTCTTGCCTCTTCACATCACTATCCCATGCATGCTGACACATGTTGTGAAATGCTCATATACTAAGTACTGGAAATACCACATGCTCTGTATTAATCATATCTACTGATTATTGATTATTAACATGCAGTTGTATTCCGTTCTACTATTCAGTTTGACAATAACATATGATAGTTAAACAATTCATCTCATATCGACAGTTAACATAGGATAATTTATCTCGTAATATCAATGATAATTGCATATAAGTCTAGTCCTGACATAGTACTTATAAATCTTATCCACACAGCGCACTAACCCATATGGTACAATTATTAACAAGTCTGATATATCATAAATATAAGACAACATACAAATAACATTCTGCTCATATCCAATCGATTGAACAAACATGTCAATCGATTGAAAACAATATCAATCGATTGGACAAAATGCCAATCGATTGACATATCAATCGATTGGAACCCATGGCAATCGATTGAACTCTGTCTTCTTCCTCAAAACTGCTGGTTTTTATTATAAAAATGTTGGGGATTCTCTTCTCTTTATAAACGTTATTAAACACATACAAACATCTCAAAAACACCTCCGTGAGTGAGTTAATGAAACTCACCTTATCCTGGCGTTCCGTTGACGGCGTCCCGAGCTCCGCGGCGGTGGCTATGGTGAATTCTCTTTCTCTCTCTTTCTTCTCTGCCCTTCTCTCATTCTCTCTGTGCTCCTCTTCTCTTCATTATTCTTCTTCTTCTTCTTCTCTTCCTCTCTAACCCAAGAGTGTGTGTGTATATATATAATATATATATATATGTGTGTATATATATAAGAGTATATATATATCTCTCTCTCCCAAACACACACACAAGCAAACATATATATGTATAAGGGGAGGGGTATATATAGGGAGGGGAAAACTATCACAACCACACAAAACCAACGAGGTGGCCAACTCCAGCTACTCTCAATCGATTGGTACCAGGTGCCAATCGATTGGGGTTAGGTCGGCAGGATACCAATCGATTGGTAAAACATCCAATTGATTGACATATCAATCGATTGGGATTCATGCCAATCGATTGGACACACAACCTCACCAAAGGCTAAGAAAGGTACTAGGGATCTATACCTAAAAATACGGGGTATTACATTCCATAATCCCCGGACCTAGTCAAATCTTTGGTTTCGCAAAAGATCAGTTTCCTTTTTGAAATGGTTTCTTAATTTTCTTTTTAAAAATTAAGTGGCGACTCGTTTTGTTTTTGAATTTGGAAAAGAAGTTTTAAAAGAAAAGCTGTGGGTAAGTCAACCTGCGATATCCACAATACTCCTTATCATAGAACAATGATTTGAAATAGAATAACGAACAAGAAGAAATAGAACCAAACGTCCACTTACATCATGAAAATCAATTCAAAGCACATGCATTGTATAAATCAATAGAGGTTCTCATAAAATTGCACGTGTGTGATATGGTAGTCAAATGAACATGCACATGTCATGAACTTGGTATATAACTCAAATAACCATCCAACTATGCTTCGAATATGAATCTCACAATGTTAATTACACTCTCAAATGAAACACTCAGAAACAGGTGTAATTTCTCTAATATATGGGAGTAAAGGAAATATGCTTTCAAAACAAGGAATGCTCACATATTACTTGAAAAAGATGCATGACACGAAAGAACAGTAGTCTCATGGATAGGAAGCCAATAGTCAAGAAAAATTAATCATTACCATATTTGAATCCCTCTCCCATCGTTTATATATTCAAACCATATTTTATAGGATCAAATAGGACTTTTCAAAAGTTATAACGTGGCTTAGGCAATGAAAAAGAATAGAAATGATTCATTAGGTAGATTTTGAGTGGTGTTGTAAGGTATATTTGATTTCTTTCATCATCTCTTCTACCAACTTCATCTTTCATTCTCTTTTTTTCATTTTTTTTTTCTTTTTTCAACCTTCTTCCTTTTTTTTTCTACCACCCTTTCTTTAATTTTCTCTCTCTTTTTTTTTTTCCTTTACTTGTTGAATGACTATTCATCAAATACAAACAACTTCCCCAATAGCGTCTTGTCTCCTTCTTCTCAATCGACACATCACCTTATCAACACTAAAAGTTGATCAATCTTTTAGTGTTGAACTCCAAGTTGGCCAAGATGGAGCAAAAAAATGGATAATGGTGATTAAAGAAACAAAAACCAATTTACGGCTCAAAGAGGCGAACTAAGGAAATAAAAATTTTCATTTATCTGGATAGTAAACAAAGAAGGCCTACCATCATTTCCTATGGTGATATGGTTCTTCAATGTTTACAACAGAAGATTATATAGCATAGTAACAAATATTTTAACGTGACTATCAACCAAAACAATAATAATGAGACTAAACAACAAGTAGATGTTCTATTTCAAATGAAATTCGACAAACACAATGTATTTATAACCCTCTAAAAAGAAAAGATAGGCTCAAAAACTCACTGGGTTAGTCTCCGCCTTGTGTTATCTAGAAATCCGAATCATATTACAATTCACATCAAACATCCATTCAAGCGACTATGTGTTGTGCATAGGTTTATGTACAAATCTATGATATAAAACCACGATTCTAACGATAGATATCCTAAAATGTTTCAACATGACATCAGTAAATGTTTAACCACATCTTCTCTTGTTTACCATTCTATAACAATCATAGTTACATAACAAGAAGTATCGAATCAAGATTGCAAAAACGTCGGTAACATCGTTTATTTAAGCACAAGAATAATTTTTTTAAAAAAATTAGTGCATAATAATGTGCATGTGAATGCATACCCCCAAACCTAAACCTTTCATTGTCCCTAATGAAACAATAAAATGAAAGAAAGGAGAGTACGTAAGGAAGGAACGACAATACCTCAATCTCGGCAATCACAAACAAGTGAACGTATAGGAATATGGAAGGAAAGTTCAAATGCTCCTAATCGAGCTACTAATCACCTATCAATACTTG
Source organism: Hydrangea macrophylla (assembly GCA_033977485.1). Classification (NCBI taxonomy): domain Eukaryota; kingdom Viridiplantae; phylum Streptophyta; class Magnoliopsida; order Cornales; family Hydrangeaceae; genus Hydrangea; species Hydrangea macrophylla. Next base: position 9,649,820 of record CM066992.1, on the reverse strand, counting down.
AGAACAAAAAAGAACATACAAAAGAAAAAGAAATGGATATACATATATGTTTTTTTATTTTTTTATTTTTATTTTTATTTTTTGAATAGAAACTAAACGATAAGTAAAAGATGCAAAGAAAATAATTAAAACAAGCATAAACGTACTATGAAAACAAAGAACTCGATCTAAAAGGAACCTAAGTAAACAAACAAAAAATATAAACAGCTGACCAGGTTCAGGAGAAAAGGAGTAAGAAAACAAAGAGAAAAAACCCCCCTCGCGCGAGCGGACTGCGTGAGCGAGCCCCTCCGCGAGGGAATGCAGAGGCATATTTTATAAAACTTAAAAGAAAATCTCTAAGTCCAAGAATTGCGCGAACGGGCCGCGTGAGCGAACCCCTCGTGCGCGCAATTCTAGGCACGAGATAATACTGAGGCTATATATAAGAAACGTTAAAATTTTTACTCTAAGGGGCAAACTCGAGTGAACGGTCCGCGCGAACGACGCATCGCGCGAGCGGGCCGCGCGCGTGATATGCCGTTTCCCTCTTTTTTGTTTTACTTATTTTATGTAAATAACTTTAAAATAACTTAACCCCGACCCCCAAACCTGTCCAAAATGACCAAATCTGACTCAAAACTGACCCAAAATGAACAAAAATAAGATAAACGAACGAAATAAAGCTTGGATTGCCTCCCAAGAAGCGCTGTCTTTTACGTCTTCGGTTAGACCATTCTAGCTCAAGACTCAAGGAGATCGTAAATCAGTATTTGTACCCTTTAGGGCGTTAGGGAGATTTTGGTGGAAAGCCGAAACAAGGTCGCTATTCGTTAATTCATTTGACGAATCTCCTTTATCGTGTTCAAATCGATTCCTAACCTTTTGAGTATATTCGTCATTAGGGTCCGTATTATTCAAATTTATCCGCTCATTTTTTACAATATTATTCTCCTCACTCACCTTTATTACGTTATTAGGTTCAATCGTTCGCCTTACCTCACTCTCCGCCTCACATAGGTAATCGTCATCCTTGGGTGGTTGATCAATAGCATTAAAGACTTTTATTTTTAAGTTCATGTTTCCAAATGACACATTCATTACCCCCGTTCGACAGTTGACACGAGCGTTAGCCGTAGCTAGGAATGGATGACCTAGGATGATAGGAGACTATTTCCTAGCATCTAACACGGGTTCGGTGTCAAGAACCATGAAATTGACGAGATAGTAACATTTATCAACTTTAACCAAAACATCCTCGACGATTCCTCTAGGAATTTTAACATAACGATCCGCTAATTTTATAGTAGCGGCCGTAGATTTAAGTTCACCTAAACCTAGTTGTTTATAGACATGGTAAGGTAAGAGATTAACACTCGCACCTAAGTCAAGGAGAGCCCGATGAGTGACAGTGTCACCTATGATACATGAGATCGTTGGTGAACCGGGATCCTTATACTTTGGAGGCGCATTTTAAAAAATAGAACTTACTTTTTCAGTGAGAAAGACCTTTTTAGGAGTATGACTATGCAATTTGCGCTTTTGAGTGCACAGGTCTTTTAGACATTTAGCATAAGCGGGAATTTGTTTAATCACATCGAGGAATGGAATATTGATTTTAACTTGTTTAAATACCTCGAGTATATCCTCAGCTTTTGACGTTTTCTTTGGAAAGTGTGACGGTTCGTCAACATTTGGTGGGAAAGGCAATTTTGGAATATAAGTCGTCGGGGTTACGTTTTCTTTTCTATTTAGGCTCACGTCCTCACCCCTCTCTTTATTAGAGTTAATGTTCATATCATTCACATTCTTTTCAAAATTTCTATCACCTCTTCTTCACGTGTCGTCATCCTAGTTGAAACAGCGTTTACTTGTGCACTCGTACCACTCTCCTCATATTGTCCCTTAGGTTTCGGAGTAGGTTGACCTGGCAACTTACTCTCGGTTCAACGATTTAGCGTGTTAGTTATTTGTCCCACTTGGGACTCCAGCTTCGCAATGGACTGCGTATGAGAGTGTACTAATTTGATCACCAGACCAAAACTTTCAAGTGAGGCCAACACTTTCTCCTCAAATGCATTATTGCGTGGAGGTGGAGGAGGTAGAGGGTTGGGTTGTGTATATTGATAATGTTGGGGTCTATACGGGTTAGGGAAATTTGTCGTCTCATTATTATTGTTATTATTTCTCAATGAAAAGTTAGGGTGTCTTTACCATGGTGCGTCCGGATTATTAGTACTAGAATTAGAATTATATCGTGGGAATCGTTGAATAGAGTTAATGTGTTGCTCCACGAATTCCGAAAATTAAGACGCTAATGGACATGTAAGTATAGAATGTGACGGATCAGAACATATTTGACAAATTTCATGAGCGGGTGGGGCTGTCATTTGGTTCATTGTTAAGAGTCGGTCAAATTTTTTAGATAGTTCTTGAAATTCAATTGAATGACTTGACTCAAACTTCACCTCACGTTTGGGTTGCAGAAGATATCCCTCAGAACGTACCGACACGGTCTGATGCATCGAGTTCTCGCTTAATGTTTCAAAAAATTTCCAGGCCTCATCGGGGCTTTTGTGTAGGAAGGTACCCGCATAAACGACATCGACAGTATTACGGACAGAGGGAATAAGTCCCTCGTAAAAAACCTGGACCAACTGCCACTTAGGGACCTGATGATGTGGCTAGGAACGTAATAATTCTTTAAACTTCTCCCACGTGTCATAAAGTGTTTCCCCATCTTGCATCACAAAGTTTGTTATGGATTTTCTTATTTGATTTGTATGCATAATAGGGAAAAACTTTTGTAAAAATGCGGTGTGTAAGGCTTCCCAAGTTCTAATTGTGTTTGGCTCAATAAATTTAAAGAGAATGGGAATAGACGCAGTTTTAATTCATCATCAGTGAAATTTTGGATTTTTAAAATAGAGCAAATATCTTGAAAATCTCCTAAGTGTTGATATGGATCTTCATTTATACAGCCATGAAAAGAAGGAAGTAGCGAGATGGTAGACGATTTTATCTCAAAGTGAGATGTCGTCGCCTCCGGTAATTCGATCCTTGCTTGAGGCGTGTAAGTCGTAGGAATAAAATAATCTTTAAGCGGAGGAGGTGGAGGTATATTAGGGTTATTTCTGTTATTTTCGTTATTACCTAAGTCGTCCATTAGAATAGGACCAATGATATTAACACGTGGTTTCTTTAGTCTTTGACGGGTACTTCTTATTTCGGACTCAAATAAAGATGATGGTTTTGGTGTCGATTCGTCGTCTATTGTCAACCGAGCTCTAGAAGCTTGAGTTGAAGACTTAAGGACTCTAAGACTACATTCAAGTTCAAGATTAAGCAGATGTAATAGAGGTTTACTTGAACGTGTACCAAACATAAACTAAAAGAAAATAGACTAAAACAACGACTGACTCAACAAAAACAAAAATAATTACACAAGTAATCAAGCACGCAAGCACACAATACTCCTATGATGCATGTAATTATCCTTATGCAGTGATTCGCATCAATGCCCAGCGCCCCGGGTTTCCTAGCTAATGCAGTGCTCACTCCATACCTAACCTAATGCAAGTAATTGCGTCTCAGCGCCCTGACTTACAGTGATTTGATGCGAAATTTAAAGGAAGCAATGTATATTTATTTTATTTTATTTTAATTGCATAAGCTCCTTTGGTGTGCTAAGATTTTCCACTTCGACACGCTAGAATTTGATTACTTGAGAAACTACAAAATAAAAAGAAAAATTAGTAACTCAAAACAAAAACGAAAAATATGAAAAATAAAAACTAATCTAATATTTACGAATTAACTAAACTAAGATTCTAAAACTAAAGGTAGTGAATTGCAATCCCCGACAACGGCGCCAAAAATTGATGTTGTCAGTATCAAGATATAAAAAGTATACTTTACTTTTCTAAAGATTTGTAGTAGTGAAAGTAAAGGTCGAACCCACAAGATTGAATTATTAAAGCACTTTATTTTTAAAACCTAAATCTAATTAATTAAGAAAAATAGATTTTGATTTGATTTTAATTAAACTAATAATAATAAAATAAATCTAAACTATGAAAGCGATTAAATGTTATTTTAAACGATATTTAAAGTGAACCTAGGATTGTAAATCCACCACTAGCTTCATAATAAGGGTATTTATGAATTAAATTAGCTTATTAAGTTGGATGATAATGGAGAATCGAAGCTACAAGCCCAACTCCTCCGTCAAGAAGATAACTATGGCTCAAGCACCAACATAATCCATCTTCGGTTAGCACGAATTATCCCACACTAAACTACGGTTATAGCATAATCTGTCTAATCTAGGCATGGACTATTCGGATACTTGATAGCACAATTCAATTAAGCACAATTACGTGTAAACAATCCATACAAGCACAGCAAGCATAGATCATTGAGCACATCACAGTCAAAATAGATCTAAGGCAATAATAGATTTTGAAAGTAATGATTTAATCAATAGAAGCACAATTTTATTATAAAAATTCTCAGAACATGTAATCATCATCCATACATAATAAAACTAAAATAAAAACATAAATAACTCCATGTTACTTGGCTAGGTTTTCATTGAAACCCTAGATCTAGGTTTAGTTGGCCATAGAATTGATGAACGGCAAGAGTTTGATGGAGGAGACCATGGAAATCCTTGGTCTTCTTCTTCTTCTCCTTGCTTTTCCCCCTTCAATGGCTGTGTATATTGTTGTATAATATGGTGTGTATAAATTGTGTAGCCCTCTAATTGATTTACAATAGGATATATATAGATTGGGAGCAAGTTTTGAGACTTTCCTAAACCTATTCACACTAAAACTGCTATATTTTACAATCTAAACGTAATTAGGTAGTTCGTTCGCGTGGGGATCTTCAGTACACTGAAATACTCAACTTTGGTTTTTACACAGGTCTTGCGCGCGGGCCGCGCGAGCGCGATATTGGGACCTCGCGCAAGTGGATCGCGCGAGCGATTTCGAGTCTTTCGCGCGAGCGGGCCGAGCGCACGACGTGGATTTTTAGCTTCTTTTCTTCTTATTTTTCACCCCATTTAGCCTGGAATCCTTACTTTTCTCTAAATATTGACAGAAAATAAAAAACGAAGTTAAAATATACAAAAAAAAAAAAAAGGATAAAAAGGTACTAACAAATGTGAATTAAGGCGTATAATTAGGATTTGTTCTCTCCCAATCAGTATATTAAACAAGAATTTAATTATAATCCTACGCCCACGAATACTCACCAGTTTCATTTCTTTTCTTCTGAGCTTCTTCTTGAACACCTACAATAGTATTCAATAACTACTACAACATATAAGTTATACGCTTTTGAATAACACTAATTATGCACATGGATAATAAACATGCTCAATTTCATCTCATTACAACCAACTATAGTCTCTGGCAATTACTAGTTCACTTCTAATTCTACCGACTAGCCCGCGGCTCCACTCCCTAAGCCCACGTGACCTAGTCATGACCCACGCCTCTACACGTGCAGTCCCATAAGCCTCTGGCGGTCATGGTCGTCACCACATCGATTACCTCATGGTGATATAGAACTAGCAATTCTATTGACCCAAATAAGCAACTCAACATGCTCATATAAACATCACACCATGCTTTCACAATAAAATTGGGCCTAATTTAATCACATTAATTTCACCCAATAGTAAACTAAATAAGCTTTATTAAGCTAATTTAACATACTTTTACATCCCAAATGAACTGTCACACCCCGATTTTTGGACAACCAAATATTCAATCCAGAGCCTGTATCCGGACTAATATTCAATTACCAAAAATCACGAGAGCGACACCCTCCCATATGCTAACAGAAAATTTATTGAAAACAGTATTTAATACTCCTTAAATAAGGACATGTGAGCTTGTGTTTAAAGTAAAACTCTTTATTATTAAACATGTATTCCCAAACTTCCATTTCATTGTAAAAGAAATAAAGTTCCATTATAAATATTATATCACTTTTCAATTTAAAAAAAAAACATCATTTTCATAAATAAAATGTCCACATACAGAGTTCAGCGAAAATAAAAATAAATATGAATAAAATCTATACATCCATTGGTCAGAGTAACTACAACGTTCCCAATACCCAATATACCATATTTATTACAATTATACATACTGGCCCACAATACCAGAAAATAAAATACAATCAAGTACAACAAAAATAAGTACAACTCCAATAATAAACAACACAACGACCATCTCTTCACCCAAACAGAAGCTCCAACGAAAATCTCCAAAAACTAAACCTGCACCAATACATTCGACTACGTTTCATATAGAAACGCCCCCGAATGTATAACACACTCGGGTCAGTCACATGACTGGTATGAGTTAAACAAAACAACAAGTCTTAGGGATCCAACTTGAACCCGTAGACAACAAATTACACTACAACACTCTTGGGTCAAGACAGGTAGTTCCACACACATATCTGGACAATAGAGTAGTTTCCATTTATGTAGTGGCAAGTAGTTTCTTGTCCAAAATCCAAAGTTACTACGAATTTCATACTTACCCATTTACTTATGGTGAGCCAAACCTGTAAAACGTTAGTGGGCCCACCATCCTGCAAATTGAATGATCATAGACCAAGCAAACAATTCCGCATACAAACCGTCCACCAAACGTCGCATTTATTATTTCACGCTTATCAGTTTTATGAAATAATCCCTTTTCATTATTTATTAGCCTTTAATTTATCTTTGTGTTCCCTAGGTTCACCACTTGGTCACCCTCCATGGTACACCCACACATATATCCCATGTGTGCCCGGACATACTACTAACATCCACTCTGGTGCTAGTTTGGTTGGGGTATCAACCAAACCAGGTATACACACAGAAGGCCAGTCAATATGCCTAGACGTCTAACAAATAAGCCGAGCATAAGGCTTAGGCCAGCTTGATCACGAAGCCACTGGCAAAAGGGTACACTCAGCAAGTCGAGCTACCAAAAAAAAAACATATCACACAACGGGAAGCGGTGAACACTAAAGAACTATGTTGCAATTATCACTTATCGTTCGTATTATCCCAATAATTGTAAATTTCACATTTATCACATAGTTCCGTCTTATCATCCAATCACATCTCTAACTTTTAGATGTATTCCAATTTCTTACAATAAAGGGTTTTATCAATTAACCCATAACAATTCTTCCCTCAATAATTTCCAATCAAATTACAACATCCCCAATATACTATTCAACGTATCTAATTTACTCATTTTTCTCAAAATGACCACAAAATAAGATCAGTTATTTTAGGTACAATAATCTCAACCCAACATTCAATATTAGCATACATAAAGCACATAATAAGAAATCATATTCTCCAATTTGCAAGTTGAACTATATTGAAAACTGCTACTGTAATCTTAAATTTCTGCCCAAACGGTGCAGAATCAGGAAAAATACCATTAGACGAAAAACGTGCAGAATCACGTTTTACATGAGACACGCGGACAGAATGTTCAAATTCAAAGCCACGATTTTCTAATAATTTTCTAAAGTTTCTACGACTGTGTGAATTACACATAAAACGAATTTCACATCTATTTGCTAACAAATATGAATATTTCACCTATGGTTTTGATCAAACTAACGATTCACCTAACCCCTTCGAATACCCTAATGTCATGATCGCAAAATCACACGAAAGGAATTAAACTATCTAAATTACTTCAACAATAGCGTATATTCATTTAACCCTAACAATTAAATTAAAAGTGTACATACTAATTTAATTACCCCCGTATACACATATACATACGTGTATATATATATATAAATACACAAAGTTTAACTCACCTCGCTCAATCAAAGAAATTGACAATAACAACGTTCCGCGATTCCACACGAGACCACGGAGCCAAGACCCTTTTTCCCTTTTTCTTCCCTTTTCTTCTTCTTCCTTCTTCTTCTTTTCTCTCTCTCTCTCTCTCTCTCTCTCTCTCTCTCTCTCTCTCTCTCTCTCTGCGGCTGCCTAAGGGTGTCTATTGTGCTATGACTATTATCCCTAATATTTTATTAGGTTATATGCAAGATACACACTCACACAACATAAGTTATGAACACACCCACACACACCCGTTCACTACTAGCACTCACACACCCACCCACAACACATGCACCTCTACACACATATACACACACACGGCCCACACACCTCACTCCCATGGCCCACACACTACACATTCAATTTTAAACAATAAATTAAATAAAATGGTGAAATAAATATAAAACTACAATATCTTTTTTTTTTTTTAAATAAGGTTGTTACATTATACACACCTCAAAGAAAATCTCGTCCCGAGATTTGAAACACGCCTGAACACTACTCGAATAGTCCAACTCCAACTAAGTTTCACAATCGTAACTTTCCTACCTTTATTCAATTGGGAACCTTTTTAAATCATATAAAATTTCAAACTTAAATTTAAATCGATTTAATAAGGCCTACGACCATAATATTTATATAATCAATATAAATTAATAACAATATAACACCCAAATTAAATGAGCTCACTAATATTATAATCCGGTGCCTTCCAAACTTAAAATTTTTAAACACGTGTCTTATCTAGGTACACTCATATATCATTGCTAACTGAAAATAATAATTAAAATAATTATTATACACTTAGAAATTTTAGGGTTGTTACATGAACCCAAACATGGAATCATCCATATATCATAATTAATGTCACTCACCTCTCGGAAATCACTCCTAAACTTGAGATTAGAGTCCTATTATGCTTCTAGAATAAATCCTACAAAAAATTATAATGAATTATAAACTATCACCCCAAAATGGGTCACAGAAAAACTGTCACCAAATTAATAAAATTGGTACCAAAACGATAGTCTCGCCTTCAAGAGTCCAAATATGTAGTCAGAATTAAAAACATAAGTCATTTGGTCGGTGAACTGTCGTTGCGATGCTCGACGAAAACCCTGCCATGGCTTCTCAGTCGGTTTCCAACAAAGAAGATGAGCACATCTTCTCTTTATATACTAAGTCCATTCTTTGAAATTATTATAAAATCCCCTAAAGTTTGGATGATTCTCAATTACACCCCTACTAGTTATGAATCGTATTAAAACTATCCCAAACTTAAATGGGTGTTTGTCTATGTCTTGCATGGGTCCCATAAGTAGTCCCATATAATATTATAAAGTTGCTAATTAGCCTACTAATTATATAACGTGTTCAATTCGTGGTCACAAAGGTACCCCTAATTGACCCCAAAAGTGGTCACCACCTAATAACATGATATTATTAACAATAAGATAATAAATCATTTAAGCCTTAATAAACATTTAGGCACATAAGAATATTCTCATCACTGTCCCATCACAAATGGAATATCTCAACACATGTCCCAATTTGAGACTGTCACTTTGACCACATCTGGGTTTCCACTGGACATCCATAATCAATTTAGTGGGTCAAAGCCCACATCTCACATATACTCAAATCATCATTAAATGATTAATAGTGCATGCTAAATATGATGAAAATAATCTACGGGGAGCAGGTGTTACACAACTTTTCCCACTTCGAGGTCACAATCGGTCATATGTATCTCATAGTTAAGATCTTTATAGTATGTCCCTTTGGATGAATTCTTCATCTCTTGTTCATTCAGAAGGATCCGTTCATATCAGGCAGCCGTCATGGCCAGCTCGAATATATCGCGGAAGTTTGTCCCTTCAAACCTCTTACGAAGTTCAAAGGTATGACCCTCCTATAGAAATCTTAACATCTTCTTCTTCGGGCAAAACAAACCTACATCTATACTTAGCCTTTCTGAACGGGTCTATGTATGTCTCGACCATTTCGCCTGCAAGTTGTATCATTCTGGACAGGTCTACCAATGGCGCCTCGAGCTTCGTTCTGTAGAACTGCCCATGAAATAACTCCTCTATCCGTTGGCAGTTTTGGACCAAGTTAGGTGGAAGATTGACATGCCATGTGAAGGCGGTCCCTGTAAGGGAATTAGGGAATAGACTCAATTTCAAACGATCATTGTACCCACGTGGCCACATTACATAATAAAACGGCATACGTGTTCCACGGTTGACTACTCGTCCTCCCCTGAGAACAAAGTAAATCTTGGAACTTTGTACCCCTGGGAAAAATTGGCTTAGTCAAGTTCGGTCAGGTACGACCGTCTATTCGTCGGTCTTTCCATTCTTCTCATGGAAGGGCCATATTCTTCATGTATGACCGCAAATAGTTGTTCTCTATTAATAGCATGTTGGGCGTCAGGTTGTCCCACCACAGAATGTGGAATCAGATGTTGATTGTTAACGGCCTGACGAGTCCAGAAACATCATTAGCCATTTCTTGCCCCCCAACAGCATGGACGTGAGGTGGCGTGTTGCCAGTTGGGTTAGCATTTCGGCCTCTAAGGTTAATGATTACTGATGTTGCTGATCCAGTGGGATCGGTGTCAACTGTACTGCCTAACCCTTCCCTTTGGATATCGGTGGGATTCGGGTCGGGCTACTTATTCGAGTCGTTCTACTTCCGGAGTTCCGGAATAACATATGCGGCCATCTGCTTATCGGTCTGACTAAACTCACTGATGTGCTCATTCGGGTTTTTGAACTTCGTGGCACTAAGCTTGTTGATTGTTTTTACCAGGTTGGAAATTTCAGAGACCACTAGATCCAATTTTGCATTAGTGCCTTTGGTGGACTCAACCTACTCGAGCTGATTTTGCCGTAAGTTAACATATGGTTGGTCAGCCCTTTGAAATTCTCCATAGAGCATTGTAGTCCTGCCTCATGGGCCCTACCTTCCGTCTCATAACTTCTGAGATTGATTCCAAAGAACGGCCAGTGCTTTCTTCCTCTGGTGGGTCAACTATCAGGTCATCCTGTCCGTTTTTACCAGTGTTTTTGATGTTTCTTGGCGACATGTTCTAGCGCTCAGGGTCCCACCGAGCGTGCCAAAATGTTTGTTATAGTTTATGTTCCAACGTACCAGATCAGTTATGCAAACTAATTTCTTGAATTGCTCAAGCAAGAGGTACAAGAGGCTTCAAGATCTAACTTTTAATAAAACGATTATGATAGGCTCCACCGGGCTGCTTCCTTTGCCAGTCACTCCACCACTTCATTCCAATCTTAGTACCCGAGATTCTCACATTTTTCCCCACTCCAGATCGGGCACATCTTTACTCTCAGAGTTGGTCTTCAATCTTTAGCCAATTCTAAGCAACATGAAGGCTTCCACTTGAGCCTGATCCATGCCAACAACCTTGGGCCTGCAAAACCAAACGTGTCATGGGCCAAACAAGTCTAAGCCCATTTCACCTCTTTCCATTTCAGCCTAAAAAATCTTTGGCATTTTTTTGGTGCAAACAATGATACCACATATCATTGTAAATAGTAAAACTGATAATGCATTTGGGAACCATATATATATATATACATATATATATTTATATAATATATTTTGTGGATATTAGAATTGACAATATACCTTCACCAAATGCATTTTGGGTTTTTGTTTTTCATTATTTTTTAAATTAATGTGTTACCATACAAGTTTTCTGTTTTTCAATTATTTTTATTAAAAAAAAAATCAGAAACAAGAACTAATTTCTGTTTTTTACAAGAGAAATGCTAGGCATGCATCCCAAACCACACCCTAAAGCAACTATTTTAAGGTTCAAGTCCTTAAACTTAGGACTCGCATGGTAACGCTTTTTGTTTTCAGTTATCAGTTTTTTAAAAAGAGATGCTAAGAATAGATGGCAAGGAATAAGTGCAACAGATACTGAAAAAACAGCTACCTAAAAAAGTCTCAGAACATTACTTGCACAATTTAAAGTATTCTGTGTCCAAAAGGAAAAAGAAAAAGAAAAAGGCAATCAGCTGGTAACCAAATTTAGGCAACTAATTGTAGTGCATTTGGATATTTTTCAATGCCAATACATGAATAAGAATAAAGAACACGCTTCACCCTCCATATCTTCTTGGGCCGTAACTTTCGGGATAAACGAACACTGGAGAAGAAGATGGCAGTTTGTTCCACATGCTCTACAAAAGGTAGGTTCTCACAAAAAGAAACTAAAAATGATGGCCACAATGCCACATGACAATCATAGTACTTTCAAATTCTCAGGACAATGGAAGGTGGTCGGCCCAGTATGATACCAGAAAATTAGAGATTGATAAGATTTTAACCAACTTTTAGTACATGCCCTTCAGATGCAACTACTTAACACGTTTCAAGCATAAGTAAATCCTGAACAAGTAATAAAGCATCTTTTAGCCAGCTTGATCATGCATGCATGCAAACAGAGAAAAACCCACAATTCCATTACAACTTGTACTATTTTCAACAAGCACATATCGTAATGAGATATAAAAACTCCTCGTGATTATGCAAAATACCTTCATTCATACCCACCGAAAACAAACATTTGCTCACACGACATCAGACAATTTTTAACAATTTCATGACGGGAATAGAGAAAGACAACGTGATACACGAGCAATCAAACCACCAAAAGATAGAGAAAAGGTTATGGACAAACACTCAAGACAGACCAATCACTAATAATCTTCACCATCTTCTTCGTCATCGACACCTTCAGCACCCACTTCCTCGTAGTCTTTCTCAAGAGCAGCTAGATCTTCACGGGCCTCGGAGAACTCACCTTCCTCCATGCCTTCACCAACGTACCAGTGCACAAATGCCCTCTTGGCATACATGAGGTCAAATTTGTGGTCAATGCGTGAGAACACCTCTGCTACTGCTGTGTTGTTGCTGATCATGCACACAGCTCTCTGCACCTTGGCAAGATCACCACCAGGTACAACTGTCGGAGGCTGATAGTTGATGCCGCATTTGAACCCAGTTGGGCACCTATTAAATCCAAAAACAACAATGTTTCGGATCAGGAAATTTAAAGGGAAAGGAAGAAAAAAAAAAAAAGACTAGACAAGACAGTGTATAAGAGGTCAGAACATCTAATGCCCACCCAAGATGGGCCAGCCAAAGACCATAAAGAAACATGTTTAGCTACACAGTAATGTATTTTACTTCAATAGAAACTTTAATCCTTGCTCCGATGTAGTAGTTCAGCAATCCATGAATGGATGGGTTGGAAAGCAATCTCGTCCAATCATAGCACCTATTAAAGGATAGGAGCCTAAAAAGAAATGCAATGAATGTGAGATTGGACACCTAGCTTCACCTCAGCCCTAAATCCTCAAGCATTCACCTTGTTATCTTTGTGCCTATTACGTACTTGCTGACCTTCTGAGAGTATATCTTTGTGTGGATTAATATACAGATGAAACACATGAATTAGACACAAAAAACTTCAGATATTTCAACAGAGCGCAAATGTTGCCATCTATGAAGCACCAACACTCTTTTTTGCCCCTGGTATCAGTGTCGGCAGCGTATCCGACATCGACACTCTTTGGACACATGACAAATACTCAATATATCGTGTCCTAATTTTTTATTAGTTGTTCTTGAACCTACACTCTTTGGACACGTGTCGGATACTCAAGTAAGTCGGGAGAGTTTGCGAATGTTGATTCCATTCACCATGGGTGGGTAACCTATGGTGCATGTGCACCTTTGCTTCAAACCCTTTCTTTGAAGCTACTTGTGCACCCTTCGTCTTCATCATGTTCTGAAAGGAATTGGAGTTCATACTCCTTTGTGCACTCGATGAGAAGGAATAAGATGACACCGAAACGTGAGAAGACTTGGTTTTCATTCATAGTATTGACATTTTTTGGAGACAAGTATGTAAACTACTTAGTAGTTAGCAAATGTGCTTTGAAACTTGGTTGATGAATGTGGATGAATGTTGATTTATAAAGATGTTACTAAACTTTATTCATTGGCTTTGTTATAATTGAAAATATCATCATATTGTTGTGATTTATGTGTTTTTATGCCAACTTTGATTAGACAATGTAAAATATACATTTAAAAAAATAGAAAAAAATCAACGTATTCGTATCCTGCTGTTTTGAGAAATATCGTGTCCATGTATTCGTGTTGCGTCGTATCCGTGTCGCGAGTCCGTGCTTCTTAGGTTGCTGTCACCCCATAGGCAATTAATCATCGACACTATCCCTTAAGTTGTGCTTAGACAGTCCACGTCACTGATTCCTGGTGCTTATATGAACTGTTCTCTTTCTAACAATAGATTTTTATTAACATGAAATACAAAACACTTCACCCACATTTGGTCAGAGAATTCAAGTTAAGAGCATCCTTCCTATCTACTAGAATGCAGAGAGATCCAAATCCACAGCAACAGAAATGGTCCGCGATTATCCACTATCTTCTATATCATCATCACAAAACAACCCCAACCCCACCCCCCCCCCCCCCCCCCCCCAAAAAAAAAAAAAAAAGCTTCAAAAATGTTTTAGGTTTACTGTTTACAACCAACTTTCAGAGCAGTAGAGTAGCAAATTATATCCACTTAACACTCAATAATTCCTTATTAACCCCCACCCCAAACACGCACATAAATATATATATATATATATGTATGTGCAAATCTCTTACCAGTCAACAAACTGAACAGTCCGTTTGGTCTTGATAGTGGCAACAGCAGCATTAACATCCTTTGGAACAACATCTCCACGGTACATCAAGCAGCAAGCCATGTATTTCCCATGTCTTGGATCACATTTTGCCATCATACTTGAGGGCTCAAACACTGCATTCGTGATCTCCGGAACTGATAGCTGCTCGTGGTATGCTTTCTCAGCTGAGATTACAGGGGCATATGATGAAAGCATGAAATGGATACGGGGATATGGCACAAGGTTAGTCTGGAACTCTGTAATGTCCACATTAATGGCTCCGTCAAACCTTAAGGACGTAGTCAAGGATGATATGATTTGAGAGATCAACCGGTTCAAATTGGTGTAAGTTGGCCTCTCGATGTCTAGGGATCTCCTGCAGATATCATAAATGGCTTCGTTATCCAAAAGCACAGCCACATCTGTGTGTTCGAGGAGGGAATGTGTTGAAAGAACACTGTTATAAGGCTCTACCACAGCAGTAGAAACCTGCAATCAAAACCAAGTTACCCGTAGATAAGTCAAGACTGTACAGAACATAATGGACTGCCATTTAGCAGCTTATGCATGGATAAGAAAGGATTCGATACCAATATACCATCCTAATCAGTTAGCAAATGTTTGGCCTATATATATGCAACTAAAATACAACCAGACTTTTCCTGTTGTGTTTATGTACAGCTACTAATATAGGGTTCGTCACTTGCTAACATTAAATGAAGCGATGCTGCAACAGCATTACCAAGGGTCCTTTCGGATTGGCTGTGGCATTTGTGTTTAAGCCAGATGCCCTAATCATAATGATGGGAATTACGATCAATTCACTAACAAATTTGCTTGCTTCATAAGTTTGTGCTGAAGCACCTCTGGACCTACTTCAGCCAAAATGTCCTTTTGGGCCTCTAAAGTGCTTTCTAAAATTAATCCAAACAAGCTAATATATTCATTTTGAGTCTCAGAGCACGTTTGGGACTAAATGTGCACTAAGAAGTGATTCCAAACATAAACTAAAACCATGTTCCATAGAACAATTCACATATGGAATGAAATTTTCTCGGAGCTGTGTGTCTTATTTTGACATTCGACCTGAGGAGAAGGGTAGATGGTGAACCCGAGTTTTGACTTCTTTCCGTAGTCCACGGACAAGCGTTCCAACAACAAGGAACCCAAACCAGAACCTGTGCCACCACCAACAGCATTAAAGACTAAGAATCCTTGCAATCCCGTGCAATTATCAGCTAACTTCCTCACTCGATCAAGACATAGATCAACAATCTCCTTCCCCACTGCAGAAAGGCAAAAATTAGGTTAGGCCTACCTTATGAACATAATAGTGCTCGGGTACAAGTGGAACGAATAATGTAGATAAATTACCTGTATAATGCCCTCTTGCAAAGTTATTAGCAGCATCTTCCTTTCCAGAAATAAGCTGTTCAGGATGGAAGAGTTGGCGGTAACCCCCAGTCCTGACTTCATCTATGACGGTTGGTTCCAGGTCAACAAATATAGCTCTGGGTACATGTTTGCCAGCACCAGTCTCGCTAAAGAATGTGTTAAAAGCATCATGTGCAACACCCACTGATGTATCACTGCGAAAATAAGAAAAATGTGTGAGGAACCCACTACGGGACTAAACTCATTTAGAACATCCCAAAGAAAGTATTGCACCAATACAGAAAGCATAAGAACCTGATGAATAACAAAAAAACGTAGTTTAGTTGAGGAAGGACATAGATGATAGTAACTGAGAAAATAGCAAGGTTTTAGCTTTAATTCATCAGTTGGTGAATACGACCTAGGGTGAGAAAGATATAATGCTAGTTACTTCTCCATGCTCCTGAGGTCCATTACTTTTCAGTGGAACAAATTCATCATTATCGTCTCATACACTTTAAAGTCTCAAACATAAGAATCTTGAATAAAATTCATAAGTGCTATTGATGAGAACACAAGTGCCAAGATACCGAAAAGAGCAGGCCTTAAGCACAAGATTCCTGACAATCCAGGGTCCGGGGAGGTTATGTAGCTTTACCCCGCAAGCAGGGAGGCTGTTTCTGTGTTTTCAGGGGCCGTGGCACTGGGGTGGTAATGGAGCAACCTTACCTTCGGTCACTTCCAAGCTGATGGGACGAGCTTTTCTTTCTTCAATAACCAAGGTCATAGCTTAATTGTTTTTTTGGATTTCCATAATTTTCTTTTCAACCAAATATGAAGCGAGAAGTAACTTGAATTTAGTGGAAACGTAGATTGAGAAAACGTATTTTGGGATTTATTCACTATTTATAATGGTGAAGCAACTACTCTTAACATGTCAGTGATGTATAAGACTAAGAATATGTATATATACTAGTACGCAGATAACATGAAACTGATGCATGCTCAACATCAATGTGGCAATCAAACACAAAAAAATGTCACTCGTTCATTAAAAAATAAGAAAAATAATTTTGAGGACGAAATTCGGTAACTTGAGTGGTATATGCATCAAAACCTCCCCCAGAAATTATATGAACATCAGAACAACGAAATTCCAAAAACTTCTAATACATATCTAACACAGCATTAATGACTAGCCAAAAGATTGAATTAAAAAATCAGCACAACAAGAAGCCATGCAGTGGGTTCACATTCATCCTTTCCATTTAAGTTTTAGCGGTATTATTTAATGAGCAAATAACGCAATAATCACTTCAATATATATATATATATATATATACACACATACGCGAACATACAATTAGACGAGCACATAACCAAACATGAATATGAGAATAAATTCCAACATAACCTCATACAATGATCAGATCATCAACAGATATTCACAATTTTACTAACTTAAAAGTTCACATATCAAAATACCAAAATGCACATACAAATCCAAATACATTATTAATACAATATGTATAAAAAAAATAAATAAAATAAAACATGTAAGTGTGTGTGTATATATATATATAGTCGTTTGCAAAACGATATAAAAACATACCTAGGCATCATGCCATCGGGCTGAATTCCATGTTCGAGGCAATAGAGCTCCCAACATGAATTACCCACCTGAATACCAGCTTGCCCTATGTGAATGCTTATGATTTCTCTCATCTCTCTCTCTCTCTCTCTCTCTCTCTCTAGCACGATCAAGCCCAATTCAGGATCAAAAAACCTAATCAACCCCAATAACCCCAAAGAACTCTCTCTCTCTCTCTCTCTCTCTCTCTCTCTCTGTCTCTCTCTCTCTCTATACGTTATAAGAGATTTCTTCTCTTCCTCCCAAGTACAATTGCAACCGACGAAATGCCGATTTACAAGCAAATCTCTCTCTCTCTCTCCCTTAAAAATAGTATATAGTTTCTCTTTCTATATGTGCAGCCGACGACTTCATATATATTATCAGAGTGGCATTTGATAAACGTCTGGAGTCCGAAAAAGAGGCCCCCGCCATTTTGTGCCAGCCGTTCCGTGGGCCCCCTACAGCTCATCCGCCGGTCGATGCAATGACCCTCCTACCCTTTGTCTCAGTAACAACAAATACTATATGAAGGTAACCAAATTCTCTGTGTCCAGTGGTAGGCAGACTAAAATATGGGGTGTTTTACCTTTTTGATTTAAGAGTCTTGTAAGTTAGTTGAAGAGATGAGTTTTTTAAGATAATATTTAATTAGGTGTGGACCCTACTGCTAATTCGGCTCACTAAATCACCTAGTGTATGTATTGTAAAATCGATGTACTGTAAAATCGATGTACGTGTGTGGGGTTTGACCCATGTATTACTCCAATAAAAATGACTATAGGTACTGATCTGAAGTCCCGGTGGATAATCCGAAGAATTTGTCCTCCTATCAACAAAAAAAAAAAAAAAAAAAACTATATGAATGGATAAATAGTAAATTAATATGTAAGGGGTATAAATGAAAATATAGAAACTGAGTGGACCCCACCATGTCCATGTGAAGAGAGCGAACTGTGCTTATGAGTGGGTGAGGGGTGAATAGCTATGAACACCCTGCTTCGTTGTTTTCTGTCACTTTAATTAATAACACCACTGTACAAGTAGAGTGTATTTGACTATTGACCCACAGCTACTAAAAGCTAAGACCAATTAATAAGTGATCTTTACTTGTGAATTAAAAACTAAATGCACTACTTACAATTGACATTCACAAAAATTTACATTTTTAAGTTATTAAATCATTTGTGAGAGTTAATTTTAAGAACATTGATTTTTGCGGGGTTTTTTTTTTTTTTTTTTTTGGGTAAAGAAAATACAATAAGAGAACTCAAGTGTAATTCAAGTGATTTTCAACAAACTTAATAAACTGTAATTTCAAATACAGTTTTTACTCTTCAAATTTGATGCCAAATAATCTTCTCATAGTTTTATCAATACGGTCATTAGCTCATGTATTTGTGTCAATATTTAGGATTACTAAAAAAAATATTTCAATTGTGTTTGCACCTAAAAAATACATTTTTTAAATTATATTTTATATAAGACCGATTGAAATATTTTAATCGGACTATGAGACGGATTACAAGAATTAGTGGTCAAATTATTGTTCAAAATTAATAGGGCCGAATAACTTTTAAACCGTCTAGTTACTATCGGGCTGACTTACCATAATAGTGGCCAATCAACACATGATGGGCCAACTCACTTTAATAATATGGATTTTAGTTGACCATTATAATTTTGGTGATGAGTTTTACATGCCATTCAGACCGACGCCAGTGGCATGTTCCGGCTCCATGGCTGGTGCCAATTTTGATCAATTTTGGGTAAAGATTGATGGGCTCACTAATGACTTCAAGGCTGACAAGTGGCCAAATTAGCCTTCATCAGTTCCATCGGCCCAAGTCCAAATTGGCATGTTCAGGTATGGTCGGGTATTAGTATGATGGCCTGCACATTTTGCCACAATGAATGATTGAGGGGCTCATATTCAACCACTTTGTATTGTGCAGCAACTTTTGCTACAGGTAGTGAATCGGGGATTGGTCTTCACCAAAAATTCATCATATTGGGGCAGCACATGGTTGGCGTCACTTTCAGTCGGTGGATATTTTGGTTGGCCTTTCCAAATTCCAAGTTGATAAGTTTATCACTTTTGGGAAGTATATCATTCCTTATAAACTTTCTTTGGTGATAATAGTTTTTATATTATTTTGATAAGGGAAAATATGAAAGATAATATTATCAGCTTTAACAAGATAATATTTTAATATCTTAGGTGGTAATATCATAATATTATGGGATATGGAAACATATATATATACACCCATATATATACTACTTGCAAGGAAAGTCAGCGAATCAAGACCACATTCAGACCAGATTCGAGATGATATTGAAAATATTATCAGTTTGGGGGAGGTACAATCTGGTAATTTTTACCAGATTATTAGTGAAGATATTTTTTTGCCTTATCTCATATCAGTCTGGGCTGCTTTAAATCAGCAGGCAGGCCAAGCTATCAACTCACTCCGCGTCATCTTGAAAAATAGCACACACTGCATCCAAAAAGTATTGGAATCATTTAAAGCATTCAAACATTTATGTTCTTCAGCAATTATAGCAAATAGGTTTCCCTTTTTTGTTATCTCTTTTGTTCTTTTGGACAATCAGTCTATTCTGGTGTTGTTCTTTGAATTTGTTTATTTTTTCCAAACACTTAATACAAGCTACTTTTATTAAATCGTTTGTGATTTGTTTACTTGGTAAACTCTGCACTATTTAGCTTGTGCGCTTCAATACTACTAGAGAATTTATGGTGGGGTAACTTTTCTACTCACTGCATACAATCACTCTGTTTAGAAGTTAGATTCATAAAGCCTTGTGTATCACTCACGCAAGCACATAGGAAATTAGTTTGCACCTACACCGAGCCCGTTTGGCTCTGGCACGCCCGCACAAACTACAAGCAAACAAATAGTGCATTGAAGTAAAGAATAATTTGTTTTACTACCTTCTCTTCTTTAAAATTTAACCTATGCTAGGAAGTACAGGTGCAGCGGTCTGACACCTAGTACTGTAAATGTGATTGCCTTTATTAGTACATATTCAATGTAAGTGTGGCTACCTTTCTGAAGAGTCCGTGCTTTCTCAAACCTACACATAAGTGGTCAGTGGCCAAGATGATGAGGCTTTGGATGAGCATAAACTCGAACATCTTACATTGATCATTAGTCTCATGGCATCGCTAAAGCATTAATTGTTGTGAAATTAGTGGAAAGGGTGAATGGCCACTAAGAGATATTGCTTCACACAATGGACACTAACCATTGTGGAATTTCACTATACAAAATCATGGCTATATATAGCCATGATTGTTAGTAGAAAGAATGCGGAAGAGAGAAAGAAAGAAAAGAAAAGAAGGAGGAAAGAAAGAGAGAAAAGAGAGTTATAAATATCACTTGTGTAATTGAGAAATTAGTGCTTGGGTTGTAAAGGTTCAATCAATAATCAAAGGTGATCCCCCTCCGCAGTGGACGTAGGCAAATTGCCGAACCACCTGAAATATTTGTGTCCCTTTGTGTAATTATTTATTTGTGCACCAGTTATTACTAGTTTTATAACACGTTATCAGCACGAGCCTGTACCAACTGGGTTGATCATATCAAAGGGTAAGAATATCATTTTTATTGATTATACTTATACTTAACTGTCTTCATATATAATATATATGTATACATATATACACCCCTGAAGTGGTTATAATTTAAACTCCTCTTGATCAAAGGAATTTATTACAAACTTCCTGAAGAAGTAATTAGACAGTCCTCTTGAAGAGGCAATATTTTAAATGCTCCCGAAGAGTTAAAAAAAAAAAATAATAAAAAAAATAAAATTGAACCTCTTGAAGAGGTAATAGATAAAACTTCTGCAGAAGTACTTATTATACTCCTGAAGAGATACAGATATATCTATTTTTACTTGTAGATGCATATACTCTTGAAGAGTTAGTCTCTTAAAGAGATTATGGAGAATCAAACTAATTATCCTCCCGAAGAGGAAATTCTTATATTGTAGTATTGCATTATTTACTTGACATTAACATGTTTATTTACATGCATATGCATTTACTAGATTCTAAATATTATTATTTTTATATATATAGTGTTCTACAATATGTCAAATCTTGCCAAACTTGATATTGTGGCTTTGGACATTTCTGGGAACAATTATCTGTTGTGGGCTCACCAGGCTGAAATCCGACTAAAGTCAAAGAAACTTTGGAAAATTGTTGTAGAAGAAAATAATGGATTAGTACAAGATCAAGATAAGTTAGAGGAAGATCAATCCACGACAATGATTTTCCTTCTCCACCATATCCATGAAGGTTTACAAAATGAGTATCTTACGGTCAAGGATCCTTTTATCCTTTGGACTAATTTAAAAGAAAGATTTGAACACATAAGATTGATCATTTTGCCAAAAGCTAAATATGATTGGATCCACCTGCGATTCCAGGACTACAAATCAGTTAGAGACTATAACTCTGCTTTATTTCAAATTAGTTCTCAACTGATGTTGTGTGGGGAAACTATCATTGATCTTCAAATGATAGAAAAAACATTGTCAATATTTCATGCCTCAAGTGTGCTCCTGCAGCAGCAATATCGAGCACAAGGATTCACAAAGTACTCCGCATTAATTTCATGTCTTCTTGTTGCGGAACAAAATAATGAATTGTTGATGAAAAATCATAATATGCGCCCCACTGGCTCGACACCATTGCCCGAAGCAAATGGAACCGTATTCCCTGAAGTGAATACAACTCCACACAATAAACATAGGCATGGACGTGGGGGAAATCATGGATATGGTCGTGGTCGTGGAAATAATCATAGTCGTAATGATGGTAGTGGTCAGAATCGTGGCCGTAACCAAGGAAAGAATAACCATTGGCATCGTGAGGGTTATCATCCATACAAGAACAACACACCTTACCACCCGAAGTGGAACAAAAATGCTAAAGGCAAAGGTGTACAAAGAGCTGTCAAGAAAGACGAAGATGGTTGCTACAGATGTGGCATGCAAGGGCATTGGTCACGTAAATGTCATATACCAAAACACTTAGTAGATCTCTATCAAGCATCACTAAAAGGATTGTACGATGAAAGAAGGAGATATATGTCTGGTTGATAGTGCAACTACACACACCATTCTTCAAGACCAGAGATATTTCTGGAACTTGAAATTAGCAGAAGCTAATGTGAGCACAATATCTGGTACTACCAGTCTCATTGAAGGCTCTGGAAAAGCAAGCATTATTTTATCAAAAGGAACAACGATTCATTTAGAAAATGCTCTATACTCTAGCAAATCCCGAAGAAATTTGCTCAGTTTCAAAGATATCCGCCGAAATGGATTCCACGTTGAAACCATTAACGAGGGTAATATTGAGTACCTTTGCATCACTAAAGTCGTTTCAAACAAAAAACATATTTTGGAAAAACTTCATGCACACTCCTCTGGATTGTATCAGACAACGATAAGTGCTATTGAATCACATGTTGTGGTGAACCAAAAGTTTTCTGACCCAAAAGTGTTTGGACTTTGGCATGATCGTCTTGGTCATCCTGGAGCTATTATGATGCGTAGGATCATTGAAACCTCAAATGGACATCCTTTAAGAAATCAGAAAATCCTTTTACCTCGTGATAATCCTTGTACTGCTTGTTCACAAGGAAAATTGATTGTGAGACCATCTCCAACAAAAGTGAAAATTGAATCCCCAGTATTTTTGGAACGTATCCAAGGGGATATTTGTGGACCTATTCATCCACCGTCTGGACCATTTTTCTACTTTATGGTCTTACTAGATGCTTCAACTAGATGGTCGCATGTTTGTTTACTCTCATCTCGTAATGCTGCATTTGCCAGACTTCTTGCTCAGATAATTCGATTACGAGCACAATTTTCTGATTTTCCTATCAAAACTATACGTCTTGATAATGCTGGGGAATTCACATCCAAGGCATTTGATGACTATTGCATGTCAATAGGAATTCATGTTGAACATCCCGTTGCTCACGTGCATACACAGAATGGTTTAGCTGAGTCATTTATCAAACGTCTCAAGTTGGTTGCTAGACCCTTACTTTTGAGAACAAAGCTGCCTACATCTGCTTGGGGTCATGCCATATTACATGCTGCATCATTAATTCGGATTAGACCAACTTCTTATCATGAATACTCCCCTTTACAACTTGTATTTGGACAACCACCTAATGTTTCCCATCTACGAGTTTTTGGTTGTGCTGTGCAAGTTCCTATTGCACCCCCACAACGCACAAAAATGGGTCCTCAGAGACGCCTTGGAGTTTACGTTGGTTTTGATTCACCATCTATAATAAGATATCTTGAACCCCTAACTGGTGATCTTTTTACTGCACGGTTTGCAGACTGTCATTTTGATGAGACCGTATTCCCACCATTAGGGGGAGAAAAGCTGAAACCTGAAGCTCAGCATGAAATTTCTTGGAATACATTGGCAATGTCTCATCTTGATCCTCGCACCAATCAATGTGAACTTGAAGTTCAAAGGATCATTCATTTGCAAAAGGTTGCAAATCAATTGCCTGATGCATTCACTGATGCAAAGAAAGTGATAAAATCACATATACCGGCTGTAAACACTCCAGCAAGAATTGAAGTCCCAAGAGGACAATCTGGTAGTGCAGCGGTAGATGAGTCTACGGCACGATTGAAACGTGGTAGACCTAGTGGTGCAAAGGATAAGGTTCCTCGGAAGAGGAAAATAAAAGGACATATTAACAAAGTGGAAACTCATACAGAGATCTCAAAAGGCGCTATAGAAATACTTGATAAATCCAACGTTGGTCAACAGGGTTCCCCTGGAGAGGAACAAGTAGCCCATGAAGAGGCACAAGTATTTGAGAATAAAGAGATCTCGATAAACTATATGTCCACTGGAAATATGTGGGATCGTAATGGCACGGTCATTGATCACATATTTGCCTTTACGGTAGCACTAGACATCACCCAAAGTGATGAGGATCCTGAACCACAAAAAGTGGAAGAATGTCGAGATAGAATTGATTGGCCAAAGTGGGAAGAGGCCATACAAACTGAGTTAAACTCATTAGAAAAACGGGAAGTGTTTGGGCCTGTAGTCCCTACACCTGAAGATGTAAGTCCCGTTGGGTACAAATGGGTATTTGTACGAAAACGTAATGAGAAAAATGAGATTGTACGATACAAGGCCCGACTTGTAGCACAAGGTTTCTCACAGAGACCTGGCATCGATTACGATGAAACATATTCCCCGGTAATGGATGCAATTACATTTCGATTTTTGATAAGCCTATCAATGTCTGAAGGACTTGATATGCGCTTACTGGACGTGGTTACAGCATATTTGTATGGATCACTAGATAATGATATACATATGAGGATCCCCGAAGGATTCAACATGCCTGAATCATGTAAGTCAAAACCACGAGATATGTACTCCATTAAATTGCAAAAATCTCTATACGGATTAAAGCAATCCGGACGCATGTGGTATAATCGCTTGAGCGAATATTTATTGAAAGAAGGATATATAAATAATGCTATATGTCCATGCGTTTTCATTAAGAGATCAGACTCCGATTTTGCAATCATTGCAGTGTATGTTGATGATCTTAATCTTGTTGGCACTCCCAAAGAGCTCACAAAAACTGCTGATTATTTGAAAAGGGAATTTGAGATGAAAGATCTCGGAAAGACAAAATTTTGTCTTGGGTTGCAACTCGAGCATTTCCCCGAAGGAATTCTCTTACATCAATCCTCATATACAGAGAAAATTTTGAAACGTTTCTATATGGATAATGCTCATCCATTGAGTACTCCAATGGTAGTCCGGTCCCTTGATGTAAAGAAGGATCCCTATCGTCCTTGTGATGAAGATGAGGAACTTCTCGGCCCTGAAGTACCATATTTGAGCGCAATTGGTGCTCTTATGTATTTGGCAAATTGTACACGACCAGATATCGCTTTTTCTGTCAATCTGCTTGCAAGATTTAGCTCAGCACCAACTCGAAGACATTGGAATGGTATCAAGCATATTTTTCGCTATCTTCGTGGTACAATTGATTTGGGATTATTTTATCCAAAAGGATCCAAATCACCATTAGTTGGATATGCCGATGCTGGTTATCTCTCTGATCCACACAAAGCTCGATCTCAAACAGGTTATGTATTTACTTGTGGTGATACTGCTATATCATGGCGATCTGTAAAACAGACATTAACAGCCACTTCTTCAAATCATTCTGAAATTCTTGCACTACATGAAACCAGTCGTGAATGCATTTGGTTGAGATCAATGATCCAGCATATTCAGGAATCTTGTGCCTTATCTTCGATCAAAGATAAACCGACAACGTTATATGAAGATAATGCTGCATGCATTGCACAAATCAGAGGGGGATTCATCAAAGGAGACAGAACCAAGCACATCTCACCAAAATTCTTCTATACACATGAGCTCCAAAAGAAAGGTGAAATCAATGTTCAACAAATACGTTCTATTGATAATCTCGCAGATTTATTCACAAAAGCACTACCAACTGCAACATTCAAGAAGCTAGTACACAACATTGGAATGCGCAAACTCAAAGAAGTTTCCTTGTGAATTTTCTCATGTTACAATGAGGGGGAGTAATTGATGGGTAATGGTATTATTCTTAGATGGACATTCAAGGGGGAGTGTTGTGAAATTAGTGGAAAGGGTGAATGGCCACTAAGAGATATTGCTTCACACAATGGACACTAACCATTGTGGAATTTCACTATACAAAATCATGGCTATATATAGCCATGATTGTTAGTAGAAAGAATGCGGAAGAGAGAAAGAAAGAAAAGAAAAGAAGGAGGAAAGAAAGAGAGAAAAGAGAGTTATAAATATCACTTGTGTAATTGAGAAATTAGTGCTTGGGTTGTAAAGGTTCAATCAATAATCAAAGGTGATCCCCCTCCGCAGTGGACGTAGGCAAATTGCCGAACCACCTGAAATATTTGTGTCCCTTTGTGTAATTATTTATTTGTGCACCAGTTATTACTAGTTTTATAACATTAATTAAATAATGCATGTGATTTGCAGGTAATTTTACAGAGATGCACGTACGTGTCTAATGACATCCTACTAAATAACAATTGAAACCTGTGTGAAATGTACAAGGACTAAAATTATAATCTAGGAAGAAAATTGATCACTCATATTATTATGCACTTCTTTCACTTATGCGTGTGAATATTAAAATGTTTTAGCAAGGTTAAAAATCTCTTTCTCCCACCTTGCACCTTCACTAACTACACTTCTTTCTTGGACTTGGGGGATAAGTGATTACCTTAGCAGTTTGCACAACTAACAATTAATTGATATTATGATTATCATTATTATCCATAATAAAGCATGTTCCACCCACGTTTACTTTTCTCTGTATGTCATGTCACAACATGCTATTTATTATTCCTTCCATCTTATTTTATGTGTCCATCTTTAAAATATCAATTTTTTGAAGAAATACAATAATTGCTTAAAATAAATGCAATTGTTCTAAAATTGCATCTACTTGTTTTTTTGTTCCCTTTCATTATTTTCAAAATCAACAAGGATAAGTTTAAAAAGTAGCTAAAAAATTATTATAATAAATATTAATTTTAAAACATCCAAAAAAGAGAAATAGACAAATAAAATAGGATGGATAGAGTACTAACCAACCAACTCCAACTTAAAATTGTGCTTTTTGTTTAATGTATATCTTCTGTGATTTCATATGGCTAGGCTGTTCACTTCACCAAATTCTTGTCACATGCAAATACAAACAAAATAAATGAAGCATAGAGCATCATATATAATATTCACAAGTTGAAAGAGAAAAGATAAAGGTTGTATTGTGCCACCCTCCCCCCTCTCTCTCTCTTCTCTCTGTCAATGAGAAATGCTAATTTACAGGAACATATTCATGAATCTAACTTGGAGAGTTGGAGGCAAGTTTTTATAATTAAAGTATATTTTTGAATAAAGATAATTCTATATACACCTACCTGTTTTGTTCTTTACAATCACTGATGATGTCAAAATTTGGTTAAAGTAAATTAAAGCAATTTAAGGAGAGAGAGAGAGAGAGAGAGAGAGAGAGAGAGTGGTTTTTTGTATGTGGTTTGGCCCTGTTAATGAAGGTACCTACGTCCACGTGTGTGTCTGAGTACGTTCACTGTACTGTAAAAAGCCGGGAACCTGTGGTGAACCAACAATAGTTTGGAGCTACCGTAGGTCGGCCGGGCGTGTTGGTGACTGCTATAAAGGTGCTATAGAGATTGAAAAGTCGATCCCTTTCTATGGGGGTGAGGAGTCTCTTTTATAGATGCAAGAGACCCACTACTACATGGATAAGAAAATATAATCCAATTAGGATTGATTGACACAAATCAAGTGTGTTTCCTAATTGTATTAGGATTGATTGGCACTAATTGTGGGGGTTTCCTAATTGGATTAGGAAACAATGTACACTTTCCATTAGTCTTCTAGTTTGAATAGAAAACTGCTTGAAATATTCTGGGGTATATGTTATGGGCCCAGCTGGCATGCGCCTGTACGGACCATGCCAGTGTGGTCTTCCCGACCTGTTGGTCTGGTCGTGAATGAACCGCTCGGGATGGTGAGTCTCGGGTAGACTAGACCGCTCGGGCTGATGCTTGTCCAAGGAGTTGTGTATGATTTGACTGTGACATGGACTGGTTGGTGAGTTAAACCGCTTGGTTGTAAGATAGAGCCAATTTTGGGTGTATTAGTTGCCCCCCATTTCCAAGGTTGGCTGGATGCTATATCGGGGCAAGTTTGGAAATCTGTTTGATGCCACTTGCCACTGTCGAGTGCTCGGGAAAGCTGCCTTGGAGCTTCTGAGTCTTGTGAGTCCTCAGGAACTGGTTAAGAGTTGAGACTTAGCCTAGCTCGTAGTCTTTAAGTGCTCGGGAATAGGCCAAGAGTTGAGACTCGGCCAAATTCGGAGTCTTTTGTTCGAGTTAGCTGTCAGGATGGTTATCTTCTACCCGTAAACCTTCGTCAAGGTTGTGGGCAAAAGAATTTGACCATGTTGGAAAATCTGACCTAAAGCATATTGCTTTAGGGTACTTTTATGTTAATTCCCCAGGATGGTTACCTTCCGCCCAGTCAGCCTTCGTTGAGACTGTTGGGAGAAGAGTTTGACAATGTTGGTGGAGCTGACCTAAATCACGTTACTTTAGGGTTTTTTTGCTCCTCTATCATTGACCAACCTAAGAGATTTTAGTCACTTCTATCGTCGATTTGGACCTAAGTGGAGTTATTGTCTTAGAGTACTGTAGGCGCCCGGGTTGTCTAAGAGTTGGACTTAGTTACCGTAAGGCCTGTAAGTACCCGGTGTGATTGCCTGTTTAATCCATCGTGACTTTCTGCCCCCCAAGCTTTCGCTAAGACGAGGGTCATGTGGAGGCTAGGACTGTAGGTAAAAGACCTGGAACATGGGTGGTTCACAGGGTCTTTTGAAGCTTGCCATCATCAGCCACCTAGGGGGATTTTCCCCCATCGTAGGTTAGACCTAAGCAAAGCCGGTGCCCCGAGCGTGACCCCGAGGTCTTTTGCCAACTGCGTAACAGTGGTCTTTTGTTGCCTCGGGGGTGTTGAGCCCGAGGTCTTTTTAGTGCCTGGGTTCGGAGCCCGAGGTCTTTTGTGCCTGGGTTTGAAGCCCGAGGTCTTTTGATGTGCCTCGGGTGTGGCCCGAGGTCTTTTCAAAAGCTCTCTGACACTCTGCAGAGCCTCATCCGATGATCGAGAAAGTACCACTGTAGTTGGACTGGTCGAGACTGTTAGAGACAGGAGGTTGGGTCGGAATCACCGGACTCCCGATTACTCTGAGCTGGATTCAAGGTCGGGATCACTGGATCCTGACTGCTGCGAACTAGAGGTCGGGTCGGGGCTGTCGGACTCAGTAGCTGCGTGTCAAGCTTTGGCCGTTCATGCGTACCGATAAACTGGTTGATGAACTGCTTGCTGAGTTGCTTGAAACTCCAGACCAATTGGGGCTTCAAGGAGTGGAACTATTGCACGACCGGGCCTTTCAAAGTGCTGGGGAAGGCCAGGCAATGTAGTTCATCGGAGTTGGTGGCTAGGGCCATCTGAGCCTTGTAGGTCCAAACGTGGTCGACTGGGCTTCCCGAGCCGTTATAGGGATCTAGGCGAGGCTGCTTAAAATTGCGCGGGATGGAAGACCTTGTGATCTGGATAGAGAATGGTGACTTTGTCTCGGTATTGGCATGATTTTGAGTAGGGTTCTAGCCTAGCCTTGTGGCCACTCCATCAATCTATTTCTGCAAGTCCTTGATATATGCCACCACACCTTCCCGACCGGTATTCGGGCTATAGGTCGGGTTAGTTGAGGAGGCTTCCTTCTCATGGAGGTGTGTTGTCCCCTAGGATCGGGCTTGGCTATGACTCCGGTTCATCATGTGCCTAGGGACACCTCGGCTCTTGACCGAGTGACCCTGGACTAATTCCCGGGCCATGCGCTCCTGCCTTTCCTCTCGGGCAGCACGCCTACTGTTGATGTCTCTGGCATCCTCAACACGGGACAGGTTGGCTCGGGCACGTTGTCTGGTCAAGATCAGTTCTCGACCGTATGCAACGTTTCCGGGTTATTTCCCGGCCATTGGAGGGCTACTTTGCTGGGCCAGCAGGACTTCGATCTATTGCTGGATTTGATGCTGGCACTCCAAGAATTGTATGAGGGTCGCGGTGATCTGCTCAGATGTCATGACTGCCACAGACGGTGCCGGGGCCTGCGGAACATCCCTGTTGGCCTGCTGTGCAGTCTTCTCACTCTTCTTCGGAGGCATGGCTATCAGCCAAGAGATTTGTTGATGAAGAACTTGTCATTCCCACAGACGGCGCCAAGCTAATGATGCCAAAATTTGGTTAAAGTAAATTAAAGAAATTTAAGGGAAGAGAGAGAGAGAAAGAGAGAGAGAGAGAGAGAGAGAGAGAGAGAGAGAGAGAGAGACTGGTTTTTTGTATGTGGTTCGGCCTTATTAATGAAGGTACCTCCGTCCACGTGTTTGTCTGAGCACGTTCACTATACTATAAAAAGTCGGGGACCTGTGGTGAACCAACAATAGTTTGGAGCTACCGTAGGTCGGCGGGGCGTGTTGGCGATTGCTATAGAGGTGCTGTAGAGACTGAAAAGTCGGTCCCTTTCTATGGGGGTGAGGGGTCTCTTTTATAGATGCAAGAGACCCACTACTACATGGATAAGGAAATATAATCCAATTAGGATTGATTGACACAAATCAAGTGTGTTTTCTAATTGTATTAGGATTGATTGGCATTAATTGTGGGGGTTTCCAATTGGATTAGGAAACAATGTGCACTTTCCATTAGTCTTCTAGTTTGAATACGAAACTGCCTGAAATATTCTGGGGCATATGTTGTGGGCCCAACTCGCCTACGCCTGTACGGACTGTGCCAGTGTGGTCTTCCTGACCTATTGGTCTAGTCGTGAATGAACTGCTCAGGATGGTGAGTCTTGGGTAGACTAGACCGCTCGGGCTGATACTTGTCCGAGGAGTTGTGCATGATTTGACTAGGACATGGACTGGCTGCTGAGTTGAACCGCTCGGTTGTAGGATAGAGCCAATTTTGGGTATATCAATCACATTTTAATAATTGCTTTATTACAATTATAACCATATACAAATGCAAAGTACAATTGAACAAACAAATTTCAAAATGAAATACTCTCAAACCCACCCACCTTTTACCGAAATACAAACGTTTTTTTTTCTTTTGGTATTTTTTTTTGGTACAGGGATACTCACACACACAACCCACAAACCTACTCACATGGGAGGACTAGGGACAATGCCACCACACTAGAAAAGAACTGTGGCCAAACGCACCTACTACCTCAAGAAGCCATATTTTGTTGGATAAATATGTGTTTTGGCCATGTTTATGGGCTAATAAAAGTTGGAATCACTTAGATTTTGAGTGGGTCCTTGTGGATTTGTGTTCTCCTCCATGAGGATATGAGATTTGGATATTCACATATCCAAAACTATTGATGGGCAAATAAGAAATTAATGTTCAAAGGTTGTCCCATACAAGGAGTTGTTGAAATGAAAAAAGTTCACAAATTGCCTTGTCCCACATAAGAAAAATAGAAGTAGTCTTTAGTGTATTTATAAGGATACTTCATGTTTTGGGTTTGTGCCCCAAGGGGTTCCCAGTGGAAGGGGGAGGACCTAAGGCCCTTTGAGTTTACTCCACACACGCGCGCGCCGCCGCTGTCGTCCGACCGACCGTGCCGGACCGGAGTTGTGGGTGCGGGTGCGACCCACTCACAATATTTCTTTTTAGACCCCTCAACTTTTGGTATTACGATTTCTGTATTGAGAGACCCTTGGAATTTCTGCACATGTTTTTCATTGCAGAAACCTTTAGGATACAATGTATCTCACCTAGAGTCAAAACACAGTTTTGAGACACTATTCTTCTCCTTCTTCCTTCCAGTCCTTAGTTTTTTCTAGAGAGAGTTACAGACATAGCTGGTTCGCTGGAGCAGTCCGACACAGTGCTTGTCATCTACTAGTTGCCGCTATATCCTGGGAGACAGACGCTAGACATATCCTCGAGCACTTCTAGTGAGGCGGCGAATCTGCTTTAAGGAAACTATGAACTATCACAGGCCTCGGTTTGATCAATTCCCAGTTTCTGTTTTTCTTTTAGTTACTATGATTTTGTTTTCTATAAGCAGTTCCAATTATTGTTTTATCAGATTATTTCTTGTAATGCTTCTGTTTGTAATCTAGAATCTGTTTATGTTTAATATAATTTTTATAACAATCTTAAAACAGATTTATTTTATATATTTTATAAACAAAACAGATTCGGGTTTGGAAAAACAGAATTATTTTTGAAAACAGGAAAACAGTTTGGTTCTTGGAATATAAAAAACTGCTACTGTAATTCTCATTTTCTGCCCAAACGGTGCAGAATTAGGAAATATAGCATTAAACAAAAAGTGTGCAAAATCGCGTTTTTCTTGGGTCTAGCGAGCAGAATCTTAAAATTCATTCGTTTTCCTAACAATTCTTTGGAAAACAAATTCTACCACTGTTAAAATTAAAAGGGAAAATATTAGATCTAATTTCTTTTCTCGTTTGATCTTTTTCCAGAAATGGAAAATGAGAACATGAACACTACTGCGAACCCTGTTGCAACCGACTGTGCTACTAGGTCCAACACCGTGGTGATTGGTTCGATACTTGTGAAGGTTCCCTCAATCTAAACGGTTCCTGTGAACCACGGGGAGAACCCAGAAAAATTCAATGGAGTGGATTTCAAGAGGTGGCAGCAAAAGATGTTCTACCGTACCAACTTGAACCTTGCAAGGTTCTTAAAGGAAAATGCTCCTATTCCTAATGACAACGAACAAGATCGAGAGGTTGTGCTAGCAATTGATGCTTGGAAGCACTCGGATTTTCTGTGCAGAAATTATGTTCTGAATAGCTTGCACGATTCACTCTATAATGTGTATAGTCACTACAAGGAAAAAGGCCTTTTATGTCACTTAAAAAGTGACATACATAGGTATTTATGTCACTTTTTTTTCCAGTAAAAAGTGACATAAATAGAGGCGACATAAATGTTTTAAAAGTGACATAAATGTTTTCGAAAAAGTGACATAAATGTTTCATAAAACTAACACATTTGTTAATAAAAAGTGACATAAATACTTAAAAGTGACATAAATACCATTTTATTTATGTCACTTTTAACCTAAAGTGACATAAAAGTAGAAAAGTGACATAAATGCCAAACAAAATTATTACATCAAAGTATTAAAAGTGACATAAATACTTAAAAGTGACATAAATACCATTTTATTTATGTCACTTTTAACATAAAGTGACATAAAAGTAGAAAAGTGACATAAATACCAAACAAAATTATAACATCAAAGTCTTAAAAGTGACATAAATACTTAAAAGTGACATAAATACCATTTTATTTATGTCACTTTTAACCTAAAGTGACATAAATACCAAACAAAATTATTACATAAAAGCCTTAAAGTGACATAAATACAATAAAAGTGACATAAATACCACCCTGTAAAAATAATATATAGCACCCTATACATATATATAATACCATGCACCCTGTACAAAATTAAATCCAACTAAATATATAATCTATTTCAACTACTAAATTTCATCGATTCATCTCAATATCAACCAATTAATTGGTTTGAACAAAAAGTATACAATCGATCCGAGTCAAGTGCAAAACTAATAACATATACATATTACATATTTATCAAAAAGTACAAACAAAACTATGAAAGCAACAAAAAAGAATTAGCCCAACAAAAAAAGTGGTTTGTTTGTCAAAACCTTCCATCAAAATGTGAAACTTTGTACCTACAAAAAAGATAAAGTTTTCATTAATTAGTTGTATATAAAATAATAAAAAAGTAAAACTATGTTTGGGGGTTTTGAGAGACCACAATGTGTTCGGGGACTCGGAATGATGAAAGAGTCATTTTTTCATATTTTTTGTGAACCGTGAATCCGTTATGCATTCCGTTAGTTCCCGCAAGCTTATTTAAGCATGTTTTACTTGCGTGTAAGGTTTCGTGGCGTTTGGTTAAGCGGTTTACCGATTCACTACTCGAAACCTCAATAACTAAGCTTTTTCAAGCCTAAGTGACTAAAGAGTCATTTTTTCGCATTTTTTGTGAACCGTGAATGCGTTACGCATTCCGTTAGTTCCCGCAAGTTTATTTAGGTATGTTTGAGGTGGGAGTAAGATTTCGTGGCGTTTGGTTAAGCGGTTTACCGATTCACTACTTGAAACCTCAATAACTAAGCTTTTTCAAGCTTAAGTGACTAAAGAATCTTTTTTTCGCATTTTTTGTGAACCGTGAATGCGTTATGCATTCCGTTAGTTCCCGCAAGTTTATTTAGATATGTTTGAGGTGCGAGTAAGATTTCGTGGCGTTTGGTTAACCGGTTTACCGATTCACTACTTGAAACCTCAATAACTAAGCTTTTTCAAGCCTAAGTGACTAAAGAGTCATTTTTTTTCATTTTTTGTGAACCGTGAATGCGTTATGCATTCCGTTAGTTCCCGCAAGTTTATTTAGGTATGTTTGAGGTGCAAGTAAGATTTTCGTGGCGTTTGGTTAACTGGTTTACCGATTCACTACTTGAAACCTCAATAACTAAGCTTTTTCAAGCCTAAGTGACTAAAGAGTCATTTTTTTGTGAACCGTGAATGCGTTATGTATTCCGTTAGTTCCCGCAAGTTTATTTAGGTATGTTTGAGGTGCGAGTAAGATTTCGTGGTGTTTGGTTAACCGGTTTACCGATTCACTACTTGAAACCTCAATAACTAAGCTTTTTCAAGCCTAAGTGACTAAAGAGTCACTTTTTCGCATTTGGTTTGCTGAGTAGATGAGGAACAAAAATAAGGAAGTAGATGAGGAACAAAGACACAACGTTGGGTTGCATTTGGTTTGCTGAGTAGATGAGGAACAAAAATAAGGAAGTGTTCTCCATTCTTTGTTCTCATTATTTACCAAACAAAGTGAAGTGTTTTCTTTTAGTGTTCTTTTTGTTTCCCTCACTAAATCTATGAACCAAACTAAGGCTAAAGTGTCAATTTTCCAAGTCCAAACATATGCCTAAGAATAGAACGGGAAGCGACTTTACCTCAACCATTTGCAAATTGATCCGAATAAGCTCTTTACGACTCTCAAAATTTGGAAGAGGAATATAAATCCGCTTTTCCAGCCTCCTCCTGCATGGTATGAACACAATTAGAATCTAGGACCATTAGTTTGTGTACCCAGCTGGTCAGAGCATAGCACAAATTTTTAGAAGTTAAATTCACTTGGCAATCAAAGAAAACACCCCCCTTAAGTCTCCTTGATTAGTCCAGCCCAAAAGAAAGGAAAAAAAACAAAAACAAGGCTGCCCTGGTGCAGCACAGCACATAGCAGCCAGCAAGCGCGCACATGCAGCCCAGGCAGCACACAGCAGTAAGCACATCATGCATGCACCAGTCAGCTCAGTGCGCACCGTGTGCATGCACAGCAGCACCAGTTTTCGAAATTCTCGGAAAATAAACCCAGTGATGGTTCTGAAGTTCACTGGGTAAGGTAATTGGTATTCATTACCTATATCCTTGCTAGGATGGCTGCAGAAGATGCTTTTATAGCTGTGTTAGAAGGCTCACGCTCCTCTCCTCCAGTCAAGCATATAACAATTAATTTCTAGATCAGAAACAAAAACAAATCAACAGAACTGCCGCTGAAAAACAGAATGGCCATCAACATTGTGTTCATAAAGAAAAATCATGAAAGATGAAATGAAGATAATAACGCCAATTTCCTGAAGAGTGCTTCCAATCAACTGTGGCACCTCCATAGGGAAACACTAGAAATAGCAAAGCAAAACAGACATTATGGTTATCGAAAAAATGTGCCAATGCAGCGACAATTAACTCAAGATAACTACAACTGGTGTATTTAATCCAATTTTACATTCTTTTCCATGGAGTTTCTCGTGATGCACCGACACACCTTTTTCGGTATAGCTTCTCCAAAGTTTCCTTAGAAAAAGTGAGAAAAAACTTGAAGGTTTAATAAATAAATAAAAAAGAACATTGAACCATTAACCAACATGCTATCTTCCAAAAGTTCATCGGGACCATTAATGTCAATAGCACTTTGTAGAATGGGCAGAAGCATGTTGTAACAAGTGGGTGACTGATAACCAAGTGTTGCCACAAAGTTCTTTAGTGCAGTGAGAAGCTGAATCTGCTCTTTAGCTACACTCTAATTAAAACACCAACTCTTTGCTTCCTATACCATCCTAGCTCATCAAATCCCAGGTCTCAAACATTTGTACATTATATATACACTAAAGGTTTCAAAGTAGGACCACAAGTCCATAAAAATTCCCACAACCTCAGAACTATTGTTTTGAAGTGAGAGTATTGTCTAATGAAGAAAAAGTTCCTACAAATAGCCTAGAAATGGTGTCGATTTTGAGTTATTAATGAAAGATTATGTTGTTGACTGAAAGGACAATATTGTGTGTATGTGTATGTGTGTGTATACAGTATACACATTTTAAACTACAGATTCAAATTATATGTTCTCTGTCATTGCACCCTTTTTTCCCTAACAAGGGGACAATTTCAGTAATGTTCAAGCAAGAAAAACTAACTTTTAGTGATCTGCTGATCTTTAAACCAACTCCAGGTGGTGGAGATTGGTACACACGCCTTATCTTTCACCTCACTTTCGGCTTTATGTCCAAATTGTCTACTTCATCATCTTTCTTTACATTGAATGGAGAGCTGAAAACACATAAGTACACGTCAAGTCAACCAAATACACAAGATGTTGTAAACACTATTAAGGATTCGGATAGTTGGTATGCTCATCTCAGACCAGTTATTCTGACACTGTTTTTATTGTGGCCTTCAAATGTCGGTTTTCACGAGTTCTTAGCAAATTGAGTTTTATGGGTAATTAGTCTTGTGATGCGAATTGTTTGTTGTTGTTTCTGGGTAATTTAGTCTAGAGGTTGATAGGATGCCATGATTTGGGAGGTTTGTCAATTCGGCCTAATTGTGGGGCAGTAAGCTTTGTTGTGGGGGGTCTTGTTTGGTTTTTGGGGGGCTGATTGTTGTGGGCAGTAAGCTCCCCCATGGGTCTGTTTGGACTTTGGAGTCTTTGGATGTATCAAATTTCTGGCCTTTTTGGCTCATGTATAATGTATTGACAATTGCACTACATGAAATTAAAATGGGGACCATTGAATTTTATTGGAAGTTATTTTAAGTGGTACAACTTTAAAAATATTTGGAAATCAAATATTGGATTCATGAAACTATAGTGTAATTTTAATATTAACACAGCTTTTCAACTACTAGCACGTGCAAGGCACGTGCATGTCTACCTAGTATTAGCAAAAAGGGAAAAAAACTAATTTCTATTTTCACAAGTTAGAAAACTGACTTGGCTCATTGACAACACAAAAACATGGAAGAGGTACTATCAGCATAAGGAAAAGATGATTCATGAAATTTTTGACTCATGAAATACTATAATTTCAAAAAGATAAGAAGACTTTCTTATTTTTTCATTTCGTATTGGGTGCTTACAGTGAGGCGAAGAAATCTTCGTTGGCTTGGGGTTGAAGACTAGTAAAACATTACAACAAGAAAGGATTGTTTGGGACTGAAATTTCAGCAAAACAGGGGCTGTTGGGGGCTGTTTTAAGCTCTAATAAGGGGCTGGAAAATTCAGCAAAACAGGGGCTGTTTTACGCTCTAATTAGCTATTGAAAAACTCAGCAAATCAGGGGCTGTTGGAGCTATTTTCAGATCTATTTAGGGGCTAACAAATACAATTGCTAACTAGATGGTAACCACTAGATTACCTCATTGCAAAACCAAAAGAAGCCCATCCATTAATCCATGTTTGTCAACTTTCAAATTAACCAGGAGAAAATAACAAATGAAGCAAACACGCAGAAATACTTATAAAACACATATATTATTACCTGCAGACCTCTGTCAGTTACAATTTTGTGAGGTCCTAGAGACTTGTGACGCCGTCTAATTTCTCGTTCAGATGCCTTAAAATTGTTTCAATGGAGAAGAAACAACTAGCTACTGCTGCATTAAACCCTAAAGTAGAAAAAGGAAAATAAGTTTAGTAGCCAACACCATGGATATTAAAAAAGGAAAAGATAAGACTATTTGACAAGATATATCATATCTCTTATGGATACAATAATATATGCATACTTCTATGATAAATCTCATCTCCAGCATTATGCAAGTGTCAAGAAAACTTAATATACTCTAAAGCTTCCAAAGAACAAGTGGGCACTGGACATGCATAAAAATGCAGTGCAAAAATGAATGTACTAATAGGTAAAACCATGGGTTGAATTCTGAGAAACCAGAATGCCTGAGAGCTACATTATGATGATGCACAAAGCATTGTCTAACCTTGCTTATTCATATTTTGTTATGTTGGATTCACCACAGACCAGCTCCCATCCTCGCGCACAGCTGGCATGTAAAATATCATCATCCCAGCCCAATATTAGAAATAGCACCTACTCAATAGTCTAGGTTTTAAACTATGTGCTCACCAATGTGCTAAAACTAAAGACTTTTAAGTCACATACAAAAAATAGGTAAATAAAGAAGGCACTAATTAGACATTCAGCAATATATATATATATATAGCAAGCATAGTTTTTCGGCGGTTTCACAAGCTGTGACCACATCTGGTTGGCATGTTCAGAGTTTTTAAAGAATCTGATTTCTTTTTCAAGCTTTAAAAGCTGTTTTCTAATATTAAAAAAAAAACCAACAAAAACCCCCTCCAATTTGTAGCTGTTTCAAGAATCTCTTTTTCCAAAAGTGAGCAATGTAACAGCTAGCCCAAACTGACTTTAAAGCTCATGATTACTCAGAATTTCATTTACGTTAATCATGCTTGTTTCCAAAACCACTAATGCAACCTATACTTGTGAAAGTAGCAAAGAAAAGGAAACAGAGAATTAAGATCTCCTAACCACTTATTGAACAAATTAAGTTACTAAGAGCCCATTTGGGTTAGCGTTTAAAATAATCACCTTTTGGAATTAAAGATTTTTTAAAAAGCTACAAATTGGGCTAGCTTGAAATAAGAAGTTTATGCTAAAAATCAATTATGCTTATATTGATAAGGAAAGATAAGGAGATCTATGAAGACCACGGTGCTAGAAAAACAATAAGCCCATTAGTGATAGACAGTTTATACCAATGCAAGTAAATTAATGTTCACTTTTGAGCTAAATTTCACACAAATGCAACTCATTACCTCTATTTAGGCAAGACCATAGCTTGCTTTGACAATTTTTTTTTAATCGTTAGACACATCAGCAGATCAGCCCTTTCTTCTTCTGCAACTCATACTGAAAAAGAGACCCTGAAACAAAGTAGACAACAGAAAATAAGTCCCCAACATTGAGTGGATCCAATCCACTTGCCCTTTGAGCAGCTAATTTAGGCTTAGTTTGGCCCCCATTTTGTTGCTTCTCCTTTTTTAAAAGCACAAATCCATGTAAATTCAATTGGTAACTAGTTTATGAGCTTTGCAAAAATTGAACTTAGGGCTTTTTTTTTTTTTTTTTTGGGGAGGGGGAGGTGGAGGCGGGGGCACTTTTAATTAGAATGGAGCTTTTAAAAGCTCAATGTTGCTTTTTTAGCTCAATGTCATTTTTTTAGTACAAGCTCAATGTCACTTGTACTAAATTATCAAACAACTCAATAATAAATTTCATAAGCGAATTTTAAAAAAGCCACATGGGGGCCAAACTAAGCCTTAATCAAGTCAAATGTTTGTAGTCCTTGCATGCATTGAGGGGCTCTTTGAATGACCATAGGCACTGCAATGTCCAACATATAACTGTAGAAGAATTAATAAAACACTAAATTATTCAAAATAAGTGCACTTACACAGCCACAGCCCCAAAGAGTTTGAATTTGACTCTTGAAAAAGAAATGTATCAGAGTGATTTAAAGCAAAATCAATTCTCCTGAAGTTCCTGCATTATGGTTGTAGCTTTTGAATATAGCTCAACTTCAATCCAAGACAAAACATGCCTTGGTTACCAAAAATTTGGTTACCAACAGCAGTGGGACTACTAAAGCAAATTGAAATGAAAATTTACATGGTCACACCATTTTCTAATGCAATACCACAACCACATCAGCTGGGAGTCATATTCACAATACAAACTTGGGTACCATAGCATTGTTCAAGACAAAAACATCACGTTCTCAGAAAGCAGGCAAGTAAATGTAGCAAGGTAGTTTAGACAGTAAGAAAAGGAAAATGCAAGCACTAATGGTTGTTCTATGCAAGCTTCACAAGTTATGGTTTATATGTAGTTGGTACAGATCAGAATCACAAATTTATTAGAGGTTAACAGACAGAAAGTAGTAAATAGATGGATTAACCAACTCTCAATGCCATGTTGCAACTATGTTAACTCACAATTCAATGGGGTTCAAACTTTTGCATATATTTCAGACCTTCACTCGTTCCAAAACCTAATAATAATATATTAGCATATGCAATATGCATATAAAAACACGTGAGCACTGCTTATAAATGAACAAAACAAATTTAAAAATAGCTTCATATTTCAAGGCTCAAAATGTTAAAAGTTCTGCATTTAAAACTTAAGACTTCAAAGTTCGTATTGGGTAACATCACACTCGACTCGACCTATACTAACAACCGTGACCGTAACTACATTAAACAAGCATTTTGCACAATACTAAATTAGTACTGGATTTAACTTGCCAAAGGAAAAACTTCTACAAGTATTTATTCCAGTCATGGTATTGACAATTGGTTTTTCAGTTTTCAACTCTAATACAATC
Organism: Hydrangea macrophylla; assembly: GCA_033977485.1. Taxonomy (NCBI): domain Eukaryota; kingdom Viridiplantae; phylum Streptophyta; class Magnoliopsida; order Cornales; family Hydrangeaceae; genus Hydrangea; species Hydrangea macrophylla. The sequence continues at coordinate 9,608,703 of CM066992.1, read as the reverse complement.
TTCACTTTTTGTACTCTATAAAAACAATTCACTTCTTGTATTCAAACACTAAACTTAAATATGCTTCAAAAACAAGTACGGAACCCACAATTGAAAGGAAAAAAGTAGCTTGGAGTATAACGAAAGGCGTACCTATAATGTTAGAGCACTGGTGTGTTTTGTGACAAAAAAAAAATTGGTCAAATTTACAAAACATGCTCGTGAAGAATTGAATAGAAGATACCAGAGTTCCCTACTCTTTATCCATTAATTTTCTAGCTTCAATAAATGAAACAACAGCAACCAGTAGAGCAACTTAGCAACCAGAAAAGAAACCTGAAAACAATGAAGATGCACAAAAGGGTTCAAGAAAAACAGATGCAAAAGCCATCTTTATGACTCTGAAGTAGTTCTCCAATTAAAATTGAAAGACATCTAATATTTGTTACCAAAATTAATCACCTGAAAAGAATGATATGTTGTGTTGTTCACTTTCATGTTTTGCCTCAGCGATTTCATGCCTTCTCTATGGGAGTTTTAAAATGTTTGATGAAGGCGGTTTCTACCCTCTCCAGGATCGTAATCTTCGTTTGCAACTCGACGATTGGTACTTTGAATTCCGATTGTAAATCATTGAACAACATCAGTGGATTCAAATCGAAGAAGAAGAAGAAGATGTTAGATCTAGGGTTTGAATCTAGAAGAGGAAGAAGAAGATGTTAGATCTATGGGAGTTTTTTGCTTTTCCTAACCTTTCTAGCAATAAACAAAGAAGGGGAAATTGAACAATGTGTCAAGTGACAAACTTTATTTGGGTATCAATATAGAAAAAAAGTTCACCTTAATCCAAGTAATTATTTGTTCTTTCCCTTTTCCTACAATTTCGCAACAACCAAACATTAAATAATGCATTAAGTGACAAACTTTGTTTGATAAATTGAAAATTAAAGTATTGGATTTTATGTGCTGGAAGATCAAGGCTATAGAGATCGTCTATTGGGTCTCAAGGTAAGACCAACAATACAAGATCAAGGCTTCAAGCTTAGATTTTCAAAACCATGCTTCTAGCAAAATGCTTCATTTAAATAAAGTCTACATATGCTAATAAATCTGCTAGCAAATCTACTAGTTAACAACATAGATGTGAATACCTTATTGAGTTGGTTACTTGCCAACTCTGTTTCACGAGGAAAATTGGTGAATGGTTTGGCTTTTAAACTAATGCTTTGTTGCATTTTTTTGAAACCATTCTATGCTTTTTCCTGCATAAAAACAAATGAGGGTAATTTATTAGTTTTGCTAAACTTAATTGAACCAAACTCAAGCAATCATACAATACCCAACTAAATTACTCAAATCCTTGGGTAAAGGCAATATTTAAGATAGCACATCAGAACCTTAGATTTTGCTTGCAGCTGCATTTTTTCTGCTCCTGGGGACTGACCTTCTCTTCCAGCTTCTGAAAGAACTACAATAGCAAATGGAAAAAAGATAGCAACGCATCAGCATAGTTGGAAAAATGACAAGGATAGAATCATAGATGTAAAGTGCACTCAGTTCTGGACGTGCCTCTTTTTATTTTGCTGCTCTTTCTTCACTTCTCAAGCTAAATGGGGAATATAAAATAGAAGATCGAGCTTTGCTTCCACATGTACTTGAAGGTTCTATATGGCTGCCACACAAATTGGAGGAATGTTCAGAATTGTTTGTATAAATCATCGTACTATTCTGATAGCAGTGTAATCCAGGAAGTCTCATTTGGTTTCCTTTACCAAGTACATAGTTTTACAATGCCCTGGGAAAAGGAAAATCACCACTGTGATTGCAAAGTTTGTTATAATTGGTTAACATGCCACAGAATATGGAAACATGAGTGTATCGACTATTTCATTCACAAAGACATTGTCCCTTGAATGGAGAAGATTTCCTCACCTTTTCTTCGACACAACTTCCGCCAATACTTATGCTTTGCTTGGTTCATGGATTTATTGAGGAAAAGGGAAAACAAACTCTTAAGAAACTTTCCTTTGTCTTCTAAATAAGGATATCAATGAAAAATATCTAAAGACGAAAGAAAATAAGATGAAAATAAATCTTCCGTATTTGGCCAGTCACTTCCTTGAGATTTCCGGCAATAAGCAGACCTACAAGATCTGCAATTCAAGAGATTTCCGGCAATAAGCAGACCTACAAGATCACAAGTTAGGAAGGAATCATCTTGTGTTATAAAAGCTTCACTACTCTGACCTGGAGGAGAAACGTAAGCCTAGAGTCCCTGTAAGGTACATGTCTATGTTTCCCATGAGCTAAATCGACCAGAGACATTATCACCAGACTACAAGCACAAAAGGGATGGATGATATGGTAAAATTATTAGAAGATGCAAAACTGTCATCCATAGCATCAAGTGCATCCAATGCTATAGTCAATCATATAAAGGAGTTCATGATATCAGCTTCTTATGCTAAAATCAAGCAGTCCTATGTCTTTGTTTTGGAGGTGTTTTTGTCTAAAGACTTAAAACGGTTATAAAGGGGAAAGCCCTTAAAACGCTTTTATGTAACTTGTTAGAAAAGAATATATGGAGAAATTTACCAAAATGGGGAGTAGCCCACTAACCTTTCAGCCACAGATCTCCTTAAGAGAGCAACATCTACCTCGTCACAAGGCAAAGGCATGGAGCCATGGAGAGTCGCCTCCTGACATCGCATTTATGTGAACTAATTCAACTATCGTATCATGACTCTCAATCATACTAGTGAATCTAATTCAACTCATACACCCAAATCGCTAGTCTGTGTAGTCCTATAGAATCAGTTGTTAGATTATACGACTTATCATACATAGCAGATGTGTAAACAACAGCAAACAAACAAAGCACAGTTTCTTTTAGACATTTTTTCAAACATTTTGTAGGCAATATAAGTCTAATATTTGTTTTCTACAAGTGAAAAACTGTCAGGGTTGGGGTTCAGGGCCGAGACTTGAGATTGAGAGTGGAAGATATAAATGACCTACATAGGTTTTCTTTTTGCAAGTAAGAGATGTGCCAAATTAAGATTATATACTATTGGTTCATGTATGATTGATTATCTATATACAAATAGAAATAAGATTCCCTAAGGCTCTTTGTTTTTTTATTTTTTATTTTTTATTTTTTTGTAGAAAGATTCCCTAAGGCTCTATTTGTTCATGGATTTACCGAGGGAAAACAAAAGGGAAAGGAAAATGAGAAGGAAAAATGTATCCAATGTAATTTCCCTCTTGTTTTCCTTCATACTTAAACAACACTAAAAATTAAAAAAGACCACCTCCCAGCAGAGAGACGAGACAACAAAGCACAATACCTCACCAAAATTACTTGGAATATATTACGAGTTTTTGAAGCTAACAGTTCCTAGAGTGAAAGAAATTATACATAATTACGCTTGATGATCTGCCACTGTCCCAATTAGAAATAGGGCTTTTACTTAACCAGTTCCACTAAATCGTGGGGCATTTGGTATTTGTCCCCAAGGTATAGGACACAATCACTATCTATACATGGTTTTACTTTATATATCAACAAAAGGATTTATAATTGTCCATTATAAAATTATCTTATTAACCCCAAATTCCGAAGAAGCAACATCTTAATTAATTTGCTTTTTTTTTTCTACCAACAAAAGAAAACAAAAAATTAGGAAACAACAAACACTGTTGCTTAAAAAATCGTCTAAGAGAATAAACCAATGATTACAACTCAAGCAATGCCCTAATCACAAATGCCTCCAGACAGTCTCAAACTCCACATGCTTAACAGTTCAAAACTACATTACTACTACTCAGCATCAAAACACGGATTAATTTAATCATCAGAAGCTAAGGAGATCTAATCCATTAATCAAGAAGTTTAAATTGTAGAGGGGACAATTCAATTCGCAATCAAAGCATAATAGATTAATATGCACAATAAATAATTTAACCAAAAATATAATCAGAGAATCAACCTACTACCACCTCTAATCATAATTAAAATATGCATAATCGTCACATTATTTTAAAAGCCCTAACCTACACTACACATTCAATATGATACACATACATACATATATTGAGAGCTACATGAATAGAAGCATTACCCGTTCAGAGTAATGTTCTATGTCCAAAGTTTTCCTATCCAAATTGTCCAAAGTTTTCCTACTCAAATTGTCCAAAGTAATGTTCTATGCCATCACCAGTCAATGGATTCTATGACTATAGTCAACAGCAATACCTTATAGATAAACCCTAAATTAATAGTTCAATTTAAGACAGAGTCAAGATCATCAAGTCCAGATTGAAGAAAGTCTCTTCAAAAGGACTAAAAAACCAAGGTACCTTCAACAGAATGTTTGTAATCAGATTTTCTCTTACATTTTTTGAGCAACCAAATAGAGTCTCCATAAAATAAAAAATAAAATAACATAATCGTATTCACACACGCACAGACTATCAGAGCTATAATCGTATTCCCAATTTACGAGATTGATTCGGAGCATATATAAGCGTATACACACACACACACAACGAGAGAGAGAGAGAGAGAGAGAGAGAGAGAGAGAGAGAGAAACCTGGAGCAAGCGAGCGGCGGCGACAGCGGCTATGTGAGAGGAAGGCGGCGGCAGCTCGGCAAGGATGATACTGAGAGGGAGGAGGGGGTTTGTGAGAGAGAGAGAGAGAGAGAGAGAGAGAGAGAGAGAGAGAGAGAGAGAGAGAAACCTGGAGAGAGGGAGAGAGCAACGACGAAGTGTGTGGCTCGCGGAGGATGTGGTGCGGCGGCGACCTGTGTGTTGCGCGCGAAGAAAGTGGTGGCTACGGCGGCGGCGGTGATGCTGGTGGTGATGAGAGGAGGAGATGAGAGGAGATGAGAGGAGATGGATGAGAGGGATCGATCTATACATAATTTTATTCCCCGCCCTTTCCCGCGCGCCCATTTCATTTTTATGTCACTTTGTCTAAAATGTTTGTCAAATTTTAAAAAGTGACATAAAAGATTAGGGTAATGTGTATTATTTATGTCACTTTTTACAAAAACTGACATAAAAAAAAATGTTTTATTTACAAATTTGCCACCGCGTTTTTATTTATGTCACTTTTTAAAAAGTGACATGAAAGAATTATTATTTATGTCACTTTTTAAAAAAAGTGACATAAATACGTTATTATTTATGTCACTTTTTTTAACAAATGACATAAATAATCAAGTATTTATGTCACTTTTTTAAAAAGTGACATAAATGCTTAAAAAGTGACATAAAAAGACCATACAAGAAATAATTATGTCACTCAAAATAAAAGTGACATAAATACAATATTTAAAGTGACATAAAAAGCCAATTTTCTTGTAGTGAGTGTCAAGACCACTGCTAAGGAACTGTGGGAGTCCTTAGATAAAAAATGTAAAACTGAGGACGCTGGGTCCAAGAAGTTTGTGATTGGGAGATTCTCGACTATAAAATGGTGGACTCGAAGACTATGATCAGTCAAGTTCAGGAGCTGCAAGTGATCTTGTATGAAATCCATCCTGAAGGGATGACCTTGAGCGAAACTTTTCAAGTTGCTGCTATAATTGAACAGCTACCCCCCGTTTGGAAGGACTTCAAGAACTATTTGAAGCACAAGTGAAAGGAGATGAAGATTGAAGATCTCATCATTAGGCTTCGAACTGAAGAAGACAACAAAGGGGCTGATAGAAAATTGGGGAATTTTGAAGCCAAGGCTAATATGGTTGAGAATGGTCAAAGTTCTATTGGGAAGAAGAAAAATCCTTCTGGCAATGGGTAAAAGATGGGGCCAAAATGTGGTATCGCCAAGAAGCCTAAATTTCAGTTTCAAGGAAAGTGCTACAATTGTGGCAAAACTGGACATCGTGCTTCTGATTATAGATTGCCACCAAAGAAGTCAAGAATAATCAGGCTAATATGACAAAGTTAAATTCTATCTCAAGGGATGCCTCTGACATTAATCTGTCTGCTGTGGTCTCTGAAGTGAACTTGGTAGATTCAAACCCAAGGGAATGGTGGATAGACACTGGTGCTACTCGCCACATATGCTCCGATAAAGCTATGTTCACTTCCTTCAAACCAATTATAAGTGGTGAGAAGATGTATATGGGAAATTCTGCTTCCTAGGATGTTGAAGGCCAAGGGAAAATAATTTTGAAGATGACTTCAGGAAAGGAGCTAACTCTCAACAATGTTCTTTATGTACCAGAAATTCGCAAGAATTTGGTATCAGGATCTCTCCTAAGCAAGCATGGCTTCCGAATGGTCTTTGAGTTGGACAAGGTAGTGTTGGCCAAAGCGGGAATGTATGTGGGGAAGGGGGTATATGTGTAAAGGGATGTTCAAACTTAATGTAACGACTGTATTCCCAAAAGTTAATAAAATGAGTACCTCTTCTGTTTACTTACTTGAGTCTTCCAATTTGTGGCATGGTAGACTAGGACATGTTATATTTAATTCTTTGCGAAGATTAATTAAATTAGACCACATACCAAACTTTCTTTTTGATACAAGTCAGAAATGTGAAACTTGTGTTGAATCAAAATTAACAAAGACTTCGTTTCAATCAGTTGAAAGAAGTACTGAACCATTAGGTCTAATACACACTGATGTTTGTGATTTAAAAATGGTTCAATCTAGAGGTAGCAATAAATATTTTTATTACTTTTGTTGATGATTGCACTAAATAATGTTATGTGTATTTGCTAAAAAGTAAGGATGAAGCTTTGGATAAGTTCATTCTATACAAGACAGAGGTTGAAAATCAACTTGGAAAAAAGAATAAGGTGTTAAGAAGTGATAGAGGTGGTGAATATGTAGCACCGTATGGTGACTATTGTGTACAAAATGGAATTATTCACCAAACCACTGCACCTTATTCGCCTCCATCAAATGGAGTTGCTGAAAGGAAAAATTGTACCTTAAAAGAAATGATGAATGCTATGTTAATAAGTTCTGGATTGCCACAGAACTTGCGGGGGGGGGGGGGGGGGTAATTCTCTCTGCAAATTACATTTTAAATAAGGTACCTCGAAAGAAAGTTGATCAAACCCCGTATGAACAATGGAATGGTCGAAAACCTTCCTACAAGTTCTTACGAATGTGGGGGTGTCTTGCAAAGGTTCTTGTACCTACTCCTAAGAAAGAAATGATAGGTCCAAAAACTGTTGATTGTTTGTTTATTGGCTATGCACATAATAGTAGTGCGTATCGGTTTCTTGTACATAAATGTAAAAACCCAGATATACACAAGAACACGATCATGGAGTCTAGAAATGCATCGTTCTTTTAGAATGTATTTCCTTGTAGAGAGGATTATAGTCCTAAAAATGCACATTTGAGACTATTGGGGAAACTAGTAAAACCCAAGAAGAGAATGTTGATGTTGAGCCTAGACGTGGGAAATGAGCTATGTAACACCTGTAATTTTTCTTTCATTAATAATATCAGCTTTTCGAATTTCTATATTGGACCGACTATATGATTATATTGTTATTTTAGTTGGGAGAAGGTTTTGATATATCTTAGGATTACTGATTAGACTATAGTAACCATACCAACTCGACCATAATAAGATTTAACTTAGTCCCATACCCGGACCCGGACATTAGAAATAATACCCGGTTGTACGTAAATCGAGACCGACACGTATACTGAGGAACTTATGCACGTAAACTAAGAAAGTGGCACACAATCCAAGGTAGGCCCCACATGGCCAGCCACATGGCAAGCTCCATGTCACCACCCCATGTGACACTTGTCCACCTCTAGGACACTTGTCCTTGCATGAATACATGCTTACATGCAAGATGATACTTGCCACCACCCAACATTCTATATAAACAAGCACATGCACACATTACACTCTATTGGTTGGATCATAATCTAAATTTTGGAGAGAAAATTTGGAGACTTGGGTAGTTCATGAGAAAAAGAGAGAAGAAAAGTTAAGAAGAAGAAGAAGTTCATCCTTGAAGTTTGAAGTTCAAGCTCCATTAAGCTCAAAAAACAACATCCAAGCTCAATTTCAAGCTTTGGTGAGTAATTGTGAGTTCTCTAACTCAATTTAAAACATATATAGTATGTATTAATGTTTAGTAGAAGTTTGATGTTATTGTGTTGAAGTTTTCATGACATGCAAGACAAATCCATGAATCTGAGAAACTGAAACTTTCAGCAGAACATAGTTTAGTAAAATGAATGTTTTGTGCAGCTCAAAAATCCGAATTAAGCTAGGTTTTTTTGTGGTAAAAGTTAACTCATATATCTACAAATAACTCTTCTATAGCTCAGTCTAGAAATCAATCCTTCATTGGTGAAATGTATATACAACGCAGTGTTATAAACCTGGGAAAACAGAAACTTCCAGCAGAATGTAGTTTAGTAAAATGAATGTTTTCAGGAGCTCAAAAATCGGAATTAAGCTAGATTTTTTTGTGGTAAAATCTAACTCATTTATCTACAAATAACGCTTCTATATCTCAGTCTAGAAATCACTCCTTCATGGGTGAAATGCATGTACAACACAATGTTATAAATCTGAGAAACTGAAACTTTCAGCAGAACATAGTTTAGTAAAATGAATGTTTTGTGCAGCTCAAAAATGAGAATTAAGCTAGGTTTTTTTTTGTGGAGAAATCTAACTCATTTATCTACAAATAACCCTTCTATATCTCAGTCTAAAAACCCCTCCTTCATAGGTGAAATTCACGTACAATGCAGTACTATAAATCTGGGACAGAACAGTCCGAGATATAAGAAATGTCTTGTAAAATAAATAGTTTGAGTAGCTCAAAAATGTAATTGAAGCTAGATTTTTTTTGTACATAAAGATATTCCTATTATCTACAATGTTTTAGTTTTGAGTTTGATCTACAAAGCAATTTATCATGCCCAAATAAATCATGCTAATTCAATCATAGTATGTTAAGGGTTTCATCTATATGTTTATTGGTATTAAATCCATGATTATAAATCCATGAGCTACGTGAATATAGTTTAATGACCGTTGGAAAGTTCATACCCAAATTATAAGTATGTTGAATGGCACGATTATTGCATTGGTAAGTGATTGGGAAAGTTTCCATCGTAAGTATATTGAGAGGAAAACGGAATGTCGAACGTAAAGTGAAATACTGATGGTTATAAATGGATGATATTAATGAACTAAACTACGAAACGTACGAACGTGAAAAATAACGTTAAAACCTTCAATAATAGATTTAATGCGAATAAGGGACGTTGGGTTTAGTTTCTAGTCGTGTGACTACCGGTCAAAGTTGATTCGTGAACTTTTGTGTCGTGTTTGGATAATTCTTGCAAAGCTGGTCTCTCAATTATTCTATGGAATTGATTGGTGAGTATGTTTTGTTCCTTGATCTGAGGATCGGCATGATGTGTTTGGTAAGTGCGGATGACCTGAGGATCGACATGACATGTTCGACCAAGAGATTGTTAATGTCCGGCACACTTATGCCATTTGGGCGACAGTTAACTATTCATTGATGAGTGTTGTTCTTTCTTGACCAGTAAATGCATTTGGAGTTAAGTCTTCTTTCAGTCAATGTCATTGGTCAGTTCAGTTCTGGGTTAAGTTTCAAAGGGAATGATTGGGTTTAAATAAGACATGGTTTTGAGAATAAGAAAAGACGAACAAGACATAGTATCGAGAATAAGAAATGATGAATGAGATATGGTTTTGAGAAATAAGAAGAAATGACGAATAACTTACCTTAAGTGGTGGTAACCTTAAGGGGACCCTCACTTAGCTTAACCGCTAACGACTTTTCATGCCGTTGGACCTTCCACGTCCAGCCTTTACAGGTCCAGATGGAGCCGACTGCTATCAAGATGCTGACTTTACTACTGAAGACTATGCTAGTGAAGATTACTTCGAGGAAGGCTACGGTTTCGCCAGCTGAAGACTTTGGAGCTTTTCTTTTGTTATAGTTCTGTTATTATTATGTCAGTGATGTAATAGTTTAGCTGGTCTTGTAATATGTAACTTTTGCATATCTTTTTGGCCTGTAATACACTACTAATGTAAGACTTAGATGTTTTAAATTTCTGCTTCCGCTGAACTTAGTCACTTTCCCATATCACATTATTGTTATAAGCATGTTTGGACAATCAGGTGACACTCACAACCAGTCACGTGTCTACGAACCCATAAAGGAAATTTATTTTCCCCTATTTTTGGTACTTCGGGACGTGACAAGCTAGGACCTCAAAATCTTTTGGTCCAGACTTTCTAACTTATGTTATAGAAAGTGAGCCTCAAAGCTATAATGAAGCTATTAGATCACCAGATAGTCCATTGTGGAAAGAAGCAATCAAGAGTGAAATTGATTCTATCCTACAAAACCATACTTGGAAACTGGTAGATCTTCCTCCTGGTTGTAAGTCGTTGGGCTACAAATGGATTTTTAAAAGGAAAATGAAGACAGATGGTACTATTGATAAGTATAAGGCAAGGCTTGTCATTAAAGGGTATAGACAAAAGGAGAGTTTAGACTACTTTGATAGGTATTCTCCTGTCACGAGAACAACATCCATTCACATGATTATTGTGATCGCAGCTTTACGAGATCTCGAAATACATCAAATGGATGTTAAGATTGCCTTCCTTAACGGAGATTTGAATGAAGAAATCTACAGGGAACAACCTGAAGGATTTTCTACTCCAGGGCAAGAAAATAAAGTATGTAAGGTTGTCAAATCATTGTATGGCTTAAAGCAAGCTCCAAAACAATGGCATGAAAAATTTAAGAAAGCTATACTCTCTAGTGAATTTAAAAACAATGAGTGTGATAAATGTGTTTATGTCAAAGACACAAATGAAGGCTATGTCATCTTATGTCTTTATGTTGATGACATGCTCATAGTGGGTAGTAATGATAAGATCATTTAATCTACTTAGAGAATGTTGAATTCTAAATTTGATATGAAAGATATAGGACTTGCATATGTTATATTGGGCATCAAGATCTCTAGAAATACTAATGGACTTGTTCTGTCACAGTCACATTATGTAGACGAGATTCTAGAGAAGTTCAACAAGTCTGATACTAGTGTAGCCAGGACGCCTGTGGACTTAAGTCTACACCTATCTAAGAATACTGGTGAGAGAGTTTCTTAACTACGAAGTTTGATGTACCTAATGAGTTGTACAAGGCCTAACATTGCTTATTCTGTTAGTAGACTGAGTAGATACACTAGTAATCCTAGTGCTGAACACTAGAAAGGGATAGTAAGGGTACTGCGGTACTTATGATATACACGTGATCATGGATTGCTCTACATGAGATATCCAATTGTATTGGAAGGATACAGTGATGCAAACTAGATATCCGATATGAAAGATTCAAAATCTACAAGTGGATATGTTTTCACACTTGGTGGTGCAGTTGTGTCATGGAAATCTTCAAAACAAACTTGTATTGCTAGATCGACGATGGAATCTGAATTCATTGCGTTAGACAAGGCATCTGAAGAGGCTGAATGGCTTCGCCATTTTGTAGAAGATATTCCTAGACGGTCAAAACATGTGCCTGCTATTTGCATACATTGTGATAGCCAATCTGCTATTGGAACGGCACAAAGTAATATATATAATGGTAAGTCTAGACATAGTCGTAGACACAATACCATTAAACAACTACTCTCAAGTGGGATTGTCACAATTGACTATGTAAAGTCAAAGGACAATATTGCGGATCCGTTAACCAAAGGGCAAAATCGAGAGTTAGTTAATAAGTTATCTAAAGGAATGAGACTAAAGCCTATGACATTACAAAGTACCAGAATGGAAACCCAACCTAGTTGACTGGAGATCCCAAGATCTAGGTTCAAAGGGACAACCTAATTCCATGTACTTTAGAGAATCACTGAGGAGAAATGCTCTCCAGCCCATTTCTATGATATAACAGTGATACTTGTATGGTTAAGGATAAGCTTAGCTTTTAATGACTATGTGCGTTGGTATAACCAAGCAGAGTATAGCAGGATACTCTAAATAAGTCACCTATGTGAATGTGAAGTGGGGTTGCTTCAAAATGAATTTGAGAAAGGAAAAATTCTTTGATAAACATTCACTGAACCAGGCGAGTGTTCAAATGCCAAACTGAACACAAGTGTAAGAACTAAACTATGTTTGGAAAACACCTGTGTGAGGTCTGTCGGTTTTTTACACTAACGGTAATCAGTTCAAGACTACACATTCACTGATCAGCTAGTAAATCTGATAGATTATCACAAGGGAAGGTTCAAAGCCAACAACTACCTGTCCTGTTGCAAGAGTAATCCATTGTGCTCTCTCTCTTGTCGAGTCATCTTACATCGTTTCAATTAATTTCATTCATGTGGGGGATTATTGGATAAATATGTGTTTTGGCCATGTTTAAGAGCTAATAAAAGTGGGACCCACTTAGATTTTGAGTGGGGTCCTTGTGGATTTATGTTCTCCTCCATGAGGAGATGAGGTTTGGATATTCACATGGTCCAAAACTATTGATGGGAGAATAAGAAATTAATGTTCAAAGGTTGCCCCCTACAAGGAGTTGTTGAAATGAAAAAGGTTCACAAATCGCCTTGTCTTACATAGGAAAAATAGAAGTAGTCTTTAGTGTATTTATAAGGCTACTTCATGTTTTAGGTTTGGGCCCCAAGGGGTACCTAGTTTTGTGGAAGGGGGAGGACCTAAGGCCCTTTGAGTTTACTCCACACGCGCGCGCCTCCGCCGCCATGCCGTGGGTGTGATTTCGACCCACTAACAATATTTCTTTTTAGACCCCTCAACTTTTGGTATTACAATTTCTGTATTGAGAGACCTTGGAATTTCTGCATATGTTTTTTTATTGCAGAAACCTTTGGGATTTCTGAAAGAGTTACAGAGATGAAAAGACTCTGTGATAAATCACTGATTCAATTCGTCCATTATATCCCCCTATATACAATGTATCTCACCTAGAGTCAAAACACAGTTTTGAGACACTATTCTTCTCCTTCTTCCTTCCAGTCCTTGGTTTTTCCAGAGAGAGAGTTACAAACATAGTTGGTTCGCTGGAGCAGTCCAACACAGTGCTTGTCATCTGCTAGTTGTCGCTGTATCATGAGAGACAGACGCCGGACATATCCTCGAGCACTTCTGGTGAGGCGGCGAATCTGTTTTAAGGAAACTGTGAAATACCACAGGCCTCGGTTTGATCAATTCCCAGTTTCTGTTTTTCTTCTAGTTACTGTAATTTTGTTTTCTATAAGCAGTTCCAATTATTGCTTTATCAGATTATTTCTTGTACTGCTTCTCTTTGTAACCCAGAATCTGTTTATGTTTAATATAATTTTTATGACATATTTCACCACTCACATTTTCTTTTCTTTTTTTCTTTTGTTTCTCTCTCAAGCTAAATTTATTAAAAGTTTTCCAACATAAAGGTGGGTGAAACTGCAGCTAATTGGGGGTTTAAACTTTGATTTTTAATCTTCTTCTTTCTTACTATTTGTCATTGTTGGGATTGATGAGAAACTTGGAGATTTGGATTCGGGATCGAAAATCACAGAGAGACACGTTGATTTCTAAACACATCTCCTACTATTCCCTCCGTCCCATACTTTAAGTCTCGTATTCTATTTTTGGATGTCCCAAATTAGTGTCCATTTTCCTAAATTGGTATATAAGTTTTACTTATTTTTCAAAACTACCCTTCCTTGAAATCTACACTAAGACAAAACTAAAAAAGTAGTTGTAATGATTAGGGGCAGTTTGTGAAAAGTAAGTGTAGATTCTTTTTATCCCCTTAATAAGTTGAGTTCCCAAAGGTGGACTCAAAATATGGGACGGAGGGAGCATAAGAAAAGAGAGCACAGTCCAAAACACTATTCACCTGTCCCATCAACCCTTAGTCAATTACTATAATATCACTTCACTATATCATAATTACTTGTAATGTGTTTACCTACATAAGCATGTATTGATTTGTGTGAGGGTTACTCTGTCATTTCAAGCTAATAATTAAATTCAAATTAGCTTTTGAAATTTTCTTTAATATAATAATGAGAATTCAGTTAATAATATTGCCTAATTACATTTAAGCCAACAAATTGTAGAATATTTATCATTTGTTTCTACAAAATGTCAACAATAACGGCTGGTTACTAATAAATTACAAATATTTACAATTATGTCAACTTTTTTCTTCAAATTTAGGATTTTTTTACATTGTATTATGTTTAATTACATATAGGTCAACAACTTTTGGAATCTTTATCATTCACTTCAAAAAAATGCCAACAATAGGGGCTGTAGTAACCCGTATTTTCATGTTTAAATTGACGATTTAGACTTCATGTGCGATTTTATAATTGGACACTGGGGTATTTTGGTCTTTTTTTCAATTTTGTAAGTCATGAACTGAAAATATAATTTTTGGGAAAAGTTGCATAATGTTAAATGATTTGCTATTCGTGTTGGAAGTTAAGAGTTTTCGATCTCTATTTAGAAGACATCTCGATTTTAGTCGTTTTCAGAAAATATTTGTTTTGGTATTTATATGATCTTTTAATGTATTTATACGACTTTTTAAATTATTTTATTTATTAATATAATTATAAGAATAATAATTATAATGAAAGATAATATTTTTCTAACTAGATTCCCTAAACTAAACTACCCAACCCATATTCATTTGTGTAGATATCATGTGAGATGTGTTGTGTGATTGCGTGTTTGTGTAGGTGTCATGTGAGGTGTGTTGTGTGTTTGTGTAGGTGTCCATATGAGGTGTGTTGTGTGCTTGACTGTTTGTGTAGGTGTTATGTGAGGTGTCTTGTGTGCTTGGGTGCTTGTGAGGTGTCTTGTGAGGTGTTATGCGAGGTGTCTTGTGAGGTGTTGTGTATAATATATATACATATTGATGGCCTTCTCATTTTCCCTATAAAAACCCCTCCCATTAGTTGTTGAAAAAGAAGAAAATAGAGAAATAGAGAGTTAGGCCGAGAAAGAAAAGAAAGAAGAATAGAAGTGTTTGGGAGTTGCTCAACATCATCTATAGGTACTGGATTGTGTGCAATATGCTTTCTAATTCTCCGGAATATTTCTTATTATCTCTATTTGTACTCTTTTGCAGTTTTGTTGTGCTTTCATTTGGAATCCATGAGTTTGTGTTGTTATTGGTCTAAAGGGTCCATAAACAATGAGCACCCCACCAACGGGCCAACATGCCTCAGGGACCGACGTACTGGAGACAGGTGAGGTGAGGTGAGGTGAGGTGGCTCTTTGCTGTGTGACTTCTTTGGTGAGAGTGGTTGTGTAAGCGGTTGAGTAAGTACTATGAAACTGAATGGTTCATGAGTAGGGGGCACCTACCAACAATCCACCAGGCTCTAGGAACCGACGTACTGGAGACGGGTGAGGTGAGGTGAGGTTGGTAGCCTTGCTATTTGACTAAGAGGAACCTGGTATGATGCTCTTGGTATAGGCGGTTGGCTAGTGTGAGCAGTTGGGTTGTGAGACTGGTCAACTGATTTGACGTCGTTCTATTATTTATTTGTCATTATCCTTTTGAGCCTTTATTATTCCTGTCATATTGTATACTTTCCGCTGTGGTTTTTAGATGCAGGTAGTGCCGATAACCGAAATCTGGAAGGGAGATAAGGTTAAGAATGTTATAGGAGATCCATGGAGAATATGCACCTGTTGGGAGTTTTAATGAAATATTATACTTTTATTTTAAAGAATCAAAGTGTAATTCATTTTATTTTTCAATAGAAATATGCTTTATTTTTGTGGGCATTACAGGGGCTATTAACGAATTGGTCACTAATATTTATATTTTGGTCAAGTTTTTCTCTCAAATTTAGGATTTCTATATTGTATTATATCTAATTACATTTAGGTCAACAAATTTAGGCATAGTACCAATAACTTTTTGTATTAAAATCATGAATAAAATTTTCTATTACCACTTTAATATGCAACAAATAATATCTAGAATGGAAAAAAAAAATTTAAAAATGTCAAAGTTAAGTCTGCAAAAATCCTACCAAATTGATTTTTACTGAAATTTCAGACCAAATAAATTTATCTGTTACCAATAATGAAAAAATAACCAAGAATTATCAAATTGATTTTTACTCAAATCTCATACTAAATCATCAACAAAATAATCAATTAGTACTTCAAAAGTGCTTTGTAATTGTAGAACAAAATCAAGACCAAATTGACTTTTACTCAAATCTCATACTAAATCATCAACAAAATTATCTATTAGCACTTCAAAATGGAACAAATACTACAAAGAATGAAAAAACTAAATAAAAACCTCAAGATTAAGTTCGGTTTCAAACCTCTAAAATGCTCTAAACTTTTGTATTAAAATCATGAAAAAAAAATCATCTATTACCACTTCAAAATGCAACAAATACCACCAAGAATGAAAAAAAATAAAAATAAATAAAAGGCTTCAAAATTAGGTTTGGTTCGAAAAATTGTAAAGTGCTCTGTAATCATAGGACAAAATCTGAACTCTGCAATTTTCTACTTTTTTATTTATTTATTTCTTATACATTTACATATATATACTTACATAGCATAAATGAAATTATATCCCTGCTAATTTTTCATTCATATCTTATTTATTTTTATATAATATAATATTGTATAATATAATATAATCTAATCAATTAATATTGCAAAATCAGTAGCTGAAAGTTTCAATACTTACATCACTATTTAGTTTTCAGTAATTGATTTTTAATTTTATCAAAAGGGTTCTTAGATTTCAACGCTTTTGTACGGTTGTATCTATCAAATGTTTGAATTATAACATCCCTCCCGTGGATCGACGTGGGTTATAAATCTAGTACTTATATATACATATATATATATATATAGAGAGAGAGAGAGAGAGAGAGAGAGAGAGAGGATTGTAAGTGCACTGAGTAAGTGCACTATACCCAGTGCATTGGTTTTTAAGCCTAAAAAAACCTGCGGGTCAGCGATGCGTAGGATGGAGCGCTGGTTAGCGAGACAGCCCGCGGACTTTTTAAGGCTTAACAGACAGTGCACTGGATAGAGTGCACTTACCTAGTACACTTAAGATCCTCACCTTATATATACATACACTTTTGTGTGAATCTAGAGGCAGTTTAATTTGTACAAAATTGACGAGAGTCAAGGTCGGAAAACTGATTGGAAGGAGTGGCAGATTAGGTTGAAGGGGATTCATAGCCAAAGCTGGTCAAGTCAAAATTTGAAAACATTGCCAAACAGAAAAGGAAGCGAGAAGAGTAAAATGAAATTTTGTGGGTATTTCTCTGCACCCATCTATGGCATGTGTTTGCTTTGCATGCGTAGTTCGTTTTTAAAAAAGTTGGACGGTGGGCATAAAGAGTAATAAAAAGTTATGAAAGTTATTTAGGTCAAGGTTAGTTGGAATTAAGAGTGGATGTAGAAAGTAAATTGTTTTTATTTTAATTAGATTAGTGGGTAGGGACGGATCCAGGAATCTAGCCTAGGGGGGGCGAAAACATATGAGGGTTCGGGGGCAGCGGCCCTGAAAGAAAAACACTGCCCCCTGTTTGCTATAATTTGCGCGGCCGTGCCAGAGCCACATGGGCTCGGTATGTGTGCGTGTGTGCGTGCAAACTAATTTCCTAACTGCTTGTGTGAGTGATACATAAGGCTTTATGAATCTGACTTCTAAACAGAGTAATTGTGTATAGTGAGTAGGAAAGTACCCTCACCGTAAGTTCTTTAGCAGTACTGAAGCGCACAAGCTAAACAGTGTCGAGTTTAACAGGTAAACAATCACAAATGGTTTAATAAAATGAAGATTTTATTAAGTGTTTGGAAAAAATAAACAGATCCAAAGAACAAACCAGAACAGGCTGATTATCCAAAAGAACAAAAAGAAATAACAAAAAGGCAGACCTATTTGCTATGAAGGCTGGAAAACATAAAGACTTAAGAGTGCTTTGAATACTTTGAATGTTTCGAATGCAGTGTGTATGTTGTTTCGAGATGACGCGGAGTGTTCTTCAATGTTGGCCAGCCTACTGATTTATAGCGGCCCTGGAGGTCTTCTAGATAAGGTAGGAAATCTCTGATCAATAATAATCTGGTAAAAAATACCAGTTTATTTCCATAAACTGCTAAAATCTACTATATCTTGAAAGCTTCCATATCTTGAAATATATATATATACAGGTGTATATATATGCAGCTTGAATCTGGTCCATCTTCAGTCTTGGTGCGGCTGACTTAGCTAGCAAGTACGAGGTATACTTCCCAAAAGATGATATTATCTCCCAATATAATATGATTTCCATAAGTGATAATATTAATATTATCTTTCCACAATGGTTGATATCTTTGTAAATTACCATAAGGGATAATATTATCTTTACAATCAACCTTATCGCAATATAGAAATATTATATATCACTGAAAGTTTGCAGGGAATGATATCTTCCATCGGGCAGAATGAGATGACTCATCTTGTTACACACGTGATCATATTGGCTGTAGCCCGATTACACGTGCATGAGGTGGCCAGCTAAGTCAAACGTGGTTTGGGATTGATCTAAATAAGGTGACAACATAGGGTGGCCCACTCACTCTTTAATAGCCATCAAATCATCATTACCTTGGGACAACGCATGGGCCCACCACTTGAGGAATAAACACATTTAAATGTCCATGTGTTAAGAGTTAATAGCTAAACTTTATGCTCAGTCAATTTACTGAAGACAGAGCCCGTTAGAGAGGCAGCAATGCTTTCAATTAACTAAGGACCATATTGACAAAATGGTCAAACATGATGGTCATCATTAAGGGTGGCCCACCATAACTTTTGAGACTTGCATAGGCTCTGCAATTTTCCAATCGGGCTCCATGATGGCTTTGGCCAAAGAATTGAACTGATGCTGAATATTAGCCCAAGACAGAGTAGTAGTGTGGCCCACCGTCTTCGCTCACAAGCAGCATTCATTGAATCGGACTCATGAGATAGTCCGAATAACTGGTGATTAGTCTGAATTTTAACTAGATGGTTTAAAAATACATTCGGCCTAACCTACTTTGAACCAATCACTTGGCCCATAATTTTTGCTATCAGTCTCTAAGTCCGATTAAAAATATTCCAATCGGCCTTATCCAATTTTGACTAAAAAATGTATTTTTTGGGTGCAAACAATGCCCCCCTGGCTCTTTAAAAATGAAAACAATGTAATTTTTGGAGAGCCAAATTTTACCTTCAGCCCGATTGCCTTATACTGTTATCGAACTCATCATATAAACCGAGGGTACACCATAACGTTGTATAAATCTTTAGCACCAGTCTGATCAGTGCCATCACATTAGTTCAAGCCAATGACTTTATGCTATTAATACTTCCTCGGGCCCACCCCCTTATCATAAAAGTTGATATTGAATACATGAGCATTGAATAATCTGATTACCAAACTTGGCCTCGCCACTTCTTTTATGAATCAATCAGCACCCAAAACATCACATTCACTTTTTTTTTTCTCTTCTCTTGCTCTCGGTCTGGAATGAGTCCGAATAGCTTATTAACTGAATTAATTCAGTCCAGTCTTCAGTACCTTTTCGGTCTTTTGATAGTACCATTGTTGGAGAAATAACCACCAAATAATATTTAATTTTTGGTGACATCCACACAGCCAACGTGGATGTAAATCAACCCAAGCCAAATAATTAATTAGCTGAAAATAAAAATAATAATCGGTCACTACAAGGAGGCCGAAAAAATTGAACAACTCCTTGAGGGTGAGTTTCCTGAAGGAAATATGTTTAAAAACTTCATAGACCGATTTAATTTCAATCGGTCTCGGTGAAACTTGCCCCCCGAGCCCTTCATCGCCGATTTCTTCATCAACAAGAAGGTCTTCGTCATCGTCCTCCTCGCTAACTGGAGGCCGTATGGCCGATACCAGATCACTCGGCCTATCACACTCTGCTCTTTCGGCCTCAACATAATTGTGAGGCTCGTCTTGAATTTGCCCCCAGGGTGCTTCATCGTCGTCGGTGAGGAGCTCTATGGCCGAAATAAGATTATTCGACTCTTTATTTATTTTTTTTCGCCGTCTTGTCCCCCGAGCGGTTTGGACAGCGTGGAATCAAGATGACCAGAGACATCAGTCTCTTGATTTAGAGTGGTAACATCGGCCTTCTCGGGCCATTGTCGTGACTTCAAAAATTGTTCGATCTTTTACCCTTGAGCTTCTAGTATTGCCAGGCCTGCTTTCGTGCCTTCTTCAAATCGGCTAAGCTTTGCTTGTTGTTCTCTCGAGAACGCCTTCATATCCTCAAGAGCACGATGAATGTTGTCACAAAGTAGCTTCTTTCGCCAGTCACCGTATAGAAAATCGTCTAGAGACATGAACGAATTTCCCTCGGGCGGCGGTTCATCAGGTCCACTCAAAGCTTTGAGGAGGCCGATTTCTTGATTAAAAAATCGCATGTCAGCCTCAAAACGGTCTATCTCATTATAAAGATGACCAGTTTCATCCCAATATCCATCGTTGTAAAGACGATAGATTTCTTCGCGAAGTTGGCATATTGACTCATTCCGCCAACCAATCTGGTTGTTGTAGAAGTGTAGCCATGCTTCAGTGTATACATGGCTCATCACTTGGCTGTCCCACCGGGCATGCCAAAAATGTTTGCTGTAATTTGCGCGGGCGTGGCTCGGTGTTTGTGCGTGCAAACTAATTTCCTAACTGCTTGTGTGAGTATTACACAAGGCTTTATGAATCTGACTTCTAAACAGAGTGATTGTGTATAGTGAGTAGGAAAGTACCCTCACCGTAAGTTCTTTAGCAGTACTGAAGCGCACAAGCTAAACAGTGTCGAGTTTAACAGGTAAACAATCACAAATGGTTTAATAAAATGAAGATTTTATTAAGTGTTTGGAAAAAATAAACAGATCCAACGAACAAACCAGAACAAGCTGATTATCCAAAAGAACAAAAAGAAATAACAAAAAGGCAGACCTATTTGCTATGAAGGCTGGAAAACATAAAGACTTAAGAGTGCTTTGAATACTTTGAATGTTTCGAATGCAGTGTGTATGCTGTTTCGAGATGACGCGGAGTGTTCTTCAATGTTGGCCAGCCTACTGATTTATAGCGGCCCTGGAGGTCTTCTAGATAAGGTAGGAAATCTCTGATCAATAATAATCTGGTAAAAAATACAAGTTTATTTCCATAAACTGCTAAAATCTACTATATCTTGAAAGCTTCCATATCTTGAAATATATATATATACAGGTGTATATATATATGCAGCTTGAATCTGGTCCATCTTCAGTCTTGGTGCGGCTGACTTAGCTAGCAAGTAAGAGATATACTTCCCAAAAGATGATATTATCTCCCAATATAATATGATTTCCATAAGTGATAATATTAATATTATCTTTCCACAATGGTTGATATCTTTGTAAATTACCATAAGGGATAATGTTATCTTCCCAATCAACCTTATCGCAATATAGAAATATTATATATCACTGAGAGTTTGTAGGGAATGATATCTTCCATCGGGGAGAATGAGATGACTCATCTTGTTACACACGTGATCATATTGGCTGTAGCCCGATTACACGTGCATGAGGTGGCCGGCTAAGTCAAACGTGGTTTGGGATTGATCTAAATAAAGTGATAACATGGGGTGGCCCACTCACTCTTTAATAGCCATCAAATCATCATTACCTTGGGACAACACATGGGCCCACCACTTGAGGAATAAACACAATTAAATGTCCATGTGTTAAGAGTTAATAGCCAAACTTTATGCTCAGTCAGTCTACTGAAGACAGAGCCCGATAGAGAGGCAGCAATGCTTTCAATTAACTAAGGACCATATTGACAAAATGGTCAAACATGATGGTCATCATTAAGGGTGGCCCACCATAACTTTTGAGACTTGCATAGGCTCTGCAATTTTCCAATCGGGCTCCATGATGGCTTTGGCCAAGGAATTGAACTGATGCTGAATATTAGCCCAAGACAGAGTAGTAGTGTGGCCCACCGTCTTCACTCACAAGCAGCATTCATTGAATCGGACTCATGAGACAGTCCGAATAACTGGTGATCAGTCCGAATTTTAACTAGACGGTTTAAAAATACATTCGGCCTAACCAACTTTGAACCAATCACTTGGCCCATAATTTTTGCTATCGGTCTCTAAGTCCGATTAAAAATATTCCAATCGGCCTTATCCAATTTTGACTAAAAAATGTATTTTTTGGGTGCAAACACCCCCGAAAGAAATTTTTTTGGTGTTTACTTATACATTTTTTATAATGAGATAACTATATAAGGAGAGAAAAATACAAACAGTTTGAATCAACAAGGTGTGGAGCAATTTGTAAACTAAATTCAGAATTTACATTTATAAATACGCTAGATTTTTTCAAAAATTACATATATATATATTAGTTTTTTTAAAAAAAATCTAAGGGGGGACGAGCTTAATAATTTAGAAAAAAATTTAGGGGGGGGGGGGGGGGGGGGGGGGGGGGGAGTTGAGAACATGTACTTACGAATAATACAAGTATAATTAAGTGTTTTTTTACCAAATCGACCGCCCCCCTCGCCCCCCCTAGATCCATCCTTGTTGGTGGGTGCAGATAGAATTGCCCTTATAAATATTACTCCGTACTAGTATAAATTGACGTTTTTTTTTTTTTTTTCAAATCTCTTTGCTGGTCTTGCACCCCGCTAACTTATTATTCTACATATTTAAAAGTGTGCAATAAACAAACAAGTCTTTGTCACGTCAAGAGCAATTAAAGTAATTTTGCAAAAAAATAAAAAAAAAAAAAATTTTATTTTAGTGTCCACATTATAATTTTTTAATTTTTTTTGTACAACTCACCCCGAGATTTTAGGCCATTGCATGCATATAAAACCTCTTTTCTTTTTGGAATTACAAACTAGTCGACTAAGCCACATTTAACTTTGCAATCACAAGTTTTCCGTAACATTTGAGTGTCAATTAGTATTTTTCTTATCCATTTAAATTTGGACTCATTGCTATCTTATTACCTTTCTTGTAAAAGGATAGAGGACGTTGTTGTAGCAGGATATAGGTTCTTATATATGTATATGTATATGTATATGCGTTTGTATCTAAAAAATACATTTTTTAAATTAAAATTAGTATAGGTCGATTGTAATTTTTAATTAAATTTATAGACCGATTGCAAAAATTAGGAGCAAAGTAATTGAATCAAAATTGGTTGAACTATCTAGCATTAATCGGACTGACTGACATATATATTTTTAATTCGGACTACCTCACCGGACCGATTTAGCCACACTTTCTCGTCAGCCCGCGATCATGCGTGTTAGTTCGGACTGCTTGGCTGCTTGGCTGGTATTTAATTTAGTCTAACTCACTAATATAGTATTCATCAATGGTATGATCAATACATGGCCACGTGGCCATTTATCAAACATGGGCATCAACCTTACCGTCCATCGGGCCACCTTCATTCTTGCATTATCGTATGTTTCATTGGACTGATCATATTTTGGACCCATCAACAATGTTTCAATCACTGTGAGATGTGTATTGATGATGTCATGGTGGCCCAGAGATGAATTAAAAATCAAATGACTTCAAGGTTGATAAGAAGTCTTTGGCACGTGGAATACCTGACATGGGAATATATAGATATATTTCTATATATTATCAAGAGTTTATCTGTTATGGTAATATTATTAAGATATCGATTAGATTAGATTTTGGAAAGATACTAAAGGAGATAATGTTATCATATATGGATACATATCTTTTTTACTTACACAGAAAGTCAGTCGAACCAAGATAATATATGGACTATGTTCAAGATTTAAATACACATATATATATATATGTTTATATTTGAAGATATGGAAGGCTTTTATCAAATATGGAAATAAACTGGTAAATTACACCAGATTATTAGTGTAGATAATTTCTTGCCTTATCTCATATCAATTCGGGCCACTATAAATCAGCAGGCTGGCTAAGCTACCAACTCACTCCGCGTCATCTCGATAAACCGCATCCAATTGCATTCTAAACAGCATTCTTAGTTTAGGCAAATAAAAGTGTTCTTTTATTTTCTTAATTTCTTTTACATTACTTCTTGTAATCTCTTTTCCTTTAATTAAATAAAAAAATATACTTTTATCTAATTCTTTTTATTTAATCTCTCTTTCATCACTTGCTAGGCTTGAGTGCTTCAACACTGTCTAGAGACCTTTAGGTGAGGGTACTTTCATACTCACCTTTCACAATCGCCTCTTAGAAGTTAGATTATGAAACCTTGCGTATCATTCACACAAGTAGTTTTAGAAAATTTTGTGTTTTATAAGTTTGGGTCTACCTCACAAGGCTCTGGTACGCCCGAACCGAAAATATAGAGAGAGCACTGACGAAATATCTCTCATTTTAATAATGTGAAGACTTCTGTTCTAGGCCGTTGAATTGTGTTTTCATTAAGGGTACTTCTGTCATTTCACTGGCGTGACCTGGATTAAATGACAATCCAACGGCTGTAACAGAAGTACTCACTTTATTAAAATAAGGGATCTCTCATTAGAAGGATTTTATATAGGGAAAATTGGTGAAAAGGGTATTAAAAGGAGTTTTATTGGAATTAAAGACAATTTAATATACACATTGAATAGAAGTCCTGCCAGAAAAAGACAAAAGAAATAAATTAAAAAAAACCGCATCTACCCTTGCGCCACACGCACACATGCGCAGGATTCGCGCCTCCCTGAGGCGCGCCTCACGCGCATGGCTTCCCCAAAAGACTGCTCACATGGTGTGAGTATTGTACCATATACTTTTCAATTTCGAAAAAATGTTTTTAAACTTTAAACCTCCATAACTGTTGTTCTACAACTCCATTTTTTGTAAATTTTATACCGTTGGAATCGTGTCGACGAGATTTACAAAACTAGTACCATTGTTGATATGTTTTGAGCAATTTTTTTTTTTTTTTTTTTTTTTTTTTTTTTTTTTAAGTTTTTACGTATATGTTAAGTGAAATTTCACTGAATATATAAAATGTTAAGACATTTCTTAGTTTAGTTTGTACCTTGATTTGTTTAGTAAACCTCCAATCATAAAGACAGACCATCAGAGCCTAAAGTATTTACTAGAACAAAGAATATCCAGTGTTCTACAACAAAAATGGGTCACTAAGCTGCTTGGCCTGGATTATGAAATTCAATACAAAAAGGAGGTAGAGAATAGAGTTGCAGATGCTCTCTCAAGAATGTATGACAATGAAGACACTGAAGAAGCACAACTTCAAGCTATTTCACCTATTCAACCCATGTGGCACAAGGAATTGATAGATACTTATCAAGGTGATTCAAGTGCTCAACATATTATAGCTGAGCTATTGATAGCCCTATAAGGTAATTCAGACTACTCCTACACTGGAGGACTCCTGAGATATCAAGGCAAGTTATATGTGGGTAACCAGGGTTCTCTTAAGCGACAAATCCTACAAGAGGTGCATAATTCTGCAATTGGTGGTCATTCATGCCAATTGGGTACTTATAAGAGGGTCATCAACTACTTTTACTGGCCTAAGTTTACTACATAAATGTTAAGTGAATTTTCACCTAATATTTCAATCTCCATAAATATTAAGTGATCATAACATCTGATGGTCGAGTTCAAGTTTACTACATAAATATTAAGTGCATAACTAGTTCAACCTCCATAAATTTTAAGTGAAATTTTACTTAATATTTCATGTACTCAGTGAAATTTCACTTATTATTCATATATGTAAAACTTGAATTTTTTTTTACATATATGAATGATTTCACTTAATAAGTGAAATTTCACTTATTTCATATATGTAAAAATTGAACTTAGGGCTTTTTGGGAGGAGCTTTTAAAACTCTAGAATGGAGCTTTTAAAAGCTCAAGGTTGCCTTTTGGCTTCATGATGTTTTTTTGAAGAGTAATGTGCTACTTGTACAAAATTATCAAACAACTTAAAAAAAAAATTCATTAGCTACTTTTAAAAACCGTTTGGGGGCCAAACTAGGCCCTAATCTATACTTAAAGCATTTGCGACCCCGCTTAATTTGCCCTTTTTTAAACTAAGAAATCTTACAATAGAGAAAATTTCAACCTCTATAAATATTAAGTGAAATTTCACTTTATATTTCATGTAGTTAGTGAAATTTTACTTATTAAGTGAAAATTTTCACTTATTATTCATATATGTAAAATTTTGAATTTTTTTTTTGCTCAAAATATATCAACAATGGTACTAGTTTTGTAGATCTCGTCGACACGATTCCAATGGTATAAAATTTGGGAAAAATGGAATTGTAGATCAAAAGTTATGGAGGTTTTAAGTTTAAAAATATTTTTTGAAATTAGAAATTATACGGTACAATACTCACACCATGTGAGTGGGTTGGGAGGTAATTCACGCACATTAGCGCGCGTGTTGGGCGGAGGGGAAAAATTTGGGCGCGTTGGGCACGCTTTGGTGGCGTTTGACTTGACTATTTTTACAATTCCTTTAAGGGTAGTTTGGTCTGATGAAAAGAGTAAAATGGATTTGAAAAGTGATGTTTTAATATTGTGGATGTAGGTTAAAAATGGGCCTGGGCTTTTGTCCTTAGTGAGTTTGTTGTTAATGGGCTGTCTTTTAATCCAATTATGCCCAACTTTAAGGACCTTAAGCCAAGCCTCCCTTTTATATATATACAAATATATATATATATATATATCTATAAGAGATATACCAACTCTATTGAGGGCCTTGAATTACTTGTACCCTACGAATCCATTGCCGGGTGTTGGTCCAACAAGGTTAGTCACAACAATTATGAAATGGCCTTATTCACATGGTCATATCTGTAACTCCTCTCATGTGTAAGCATATCTGTGGAATTAAGTGTTGCGAAGCCAGGAATAATGGTATATATGGGGGCTGGGCCGTCTACAGAGGATTTAGAATTATATGGGAGGGTAGTGTCCTCGAGGTGAATTTTTTTGGATCTATACATCAATCCACCATTGCATATAGATTATCATTATTTTCGATAAAAAGTTTGTATTTGTAAAATTTGCAACGATGGTAAAATATTTTGGACTAAGTTCAAATAATAAGTGGAAAGAAAGATTATTGGTCTAAATATTTAGCATGTATTAGATTACAATTTGGCCAATATAACATATATATAATGTATCTTATTTCAATTTTTGGGTGGTTCAATTACAATTAGGCCAACATACTAAATATAAACTTTTATTTTGAGCCTAGTCAATATTTTTAGGGGCTATGTAATAGTCATGCTACTTTGTGTGTGTGTGTGTGTGTATGTGGGGGGGGGGGGGGGGGGGGGGGGGTGGGAGCTGCGTGGCCCCCCGTCTCCCTCTACCCCTAGTAGAATATGTGAATTTTTAAGCAAATTGATCGATTTTGAGCCGGATTAGTTTGGGTCGATTTAGTGTATTTTGTCAGTTTAGCTCAATTTTTACAACTAAAGTAATATTTTGAAAATTGATCAGTTCAGTCGGTCCGTCGATTTTCTTGACAACCGTAACTGTTTGCTAATTAGTCACTAAACCACCAACGACCTAGCTCAGTCTCAGCTTAGAAAAGCCTCAGAATGGGCCTAAAAATCAAACCAAAACCAAATCGATGATCCGATTACTAACGTCTTACTAATTTTAAGTCCAACAATACATTATGATAGGGGAACAGACTCGAAAGTAGTTCAACTCTATAAATACACCATTGCTCCATCCACTGCTTTTAAGAACATATGCACAGTCCACCGTAGTCGTGGATACCACGTCAGTCCATCCCCAACTTTTAAGAACATATGCTCAGTTCACCGCACTACAGGGATATAACGCTTTAAGCAACAGTACATCATTCTCAAGCCACGACGTAGCGACGTCTACCAATGATCACGGTCCACCGTAGTCGTAGACACATTCGTCTGTCTACCACTTTTAAGAACATATGATTAGATCATTTGGCTATCTTAGGAGAAATGGTCCGGTTCACCGCAGTCGTAGACACCTTTGTTTGTCTACCGCTTTTAAGAACATATGATCAACCAAAGTCCTCCCACGCAAGATTCTCGAATCTTAACAAACCTACTTAAGTTCAACTCTAACATCGATGCATGACAATCCCATTGTGGTCTGACTACTCTGAATGAAATGAACATTAACTCCAAAGGATTCACAACTATTGCATTATCTATCGTCACAACCATTATCCAATCTCATCGTTACTACGATCCTATAACGTATTAACTCATTATCACGTCTGTATTAAAACAATAAAGCATGCTGGGAATACTGAACAGTAAATAAACAACTAAACAATTATGATATAAACTAAACAAGAAAAATAGTATTCTGCAACTTCCAATCGATTGGGACAGGGGTCCAATCGATTGGTATAAAACAGTAATAATCGATTAGGAAAGAGTCCAATCGATTAGATCACATGCCAATCGATTGGGACTTTGTCTTCTTCATAGTGAAAATAGTCCAACATATGAAATACGAGAATACATGATTTAGACTCCATTTCTTCATTCAAACCAGTCATAACATCAATGATAAGTTACTAAGTGAGTTTAGAACTCACCTTAGGGGTCTAGGGTGTGTTGGGGAGTATGTATTGAAGCTTTGGAAGCTTCAATGGCTTCTCCCTCTCTCTCTCTTCTCTGTTCTCTTCTCTCTTTCTGTCTTCTCTCTTTCTTCTTTCTTGTCTCCTATTCTTCTTTTTTTCTTCTGTCCATCTTAGTATGTGTGAGTGTATGGATGTATATATGCGTGTATATAGATATTTATGAGTGTATATATATAACCACACACACAACCCTCCCTCTCTTTGATTTCTGGAAACAGAAATATGCCCAAAATGGGCTAGTATATATAGAGGATTAAGTGTTCACATGGCCTTTCCCCAAACAAGGTAAGAGAATCTGCCTAGCTGCTACTAATCGATTGGCATAAATGGCAATCCATTGGTATTAGGTATAAATGCTCTAATCGATTGGTAAAAGTGGATATCGATTGGTAAAGTTGCCAATCGATTGGTATCCAAATTATACCAAAGGCAAGGAAAAACTCATACAAGTATTACAAGAAGCATGCAAGGTCTTATTTATACATTACAAAAATACAGGGTATTACATCATCCACCACATTAAATATTTCGTCCTCGAAATCTGAAGTAAGTAGGGTTCAAAACAAAAATAGAAACTTCTCTCGCATTTCTGATTCCAATTCCCATGAAGCTTCTCCTTCGTCGTGGTGCTTCCACTGAATCTTCACTAGCAGAATCTCCTTGTTTTTGAGTTTCTTCACTCCTCGACCTAGAATACGTATTGGTCCTTCATTGATTATCGCGTTCTCGTTCACCTCGATATCCTCAAAATTGATCTCGTGCACTGGGTTGTGGGCACACTTTCTCAACATGCTAATGTGGAAAACGTTGTGCACTCCTGACAACTTCGCTGGCAATGCAAGTTGATAAAAAACCTTCCCAACATGTTCTAGAATCTTGAACGGTCCAATGAATCATGACGATAACTTGCCCTTCTTCTGTCCGAATCTGACGATACCTCGAACTTTCAAAACTTTGAGTAGTACATGATCTCCAACTGTGAACTTTAGATCTTTTTGTCGCTTGTCGGCATAGTTCTTGTGTCTGGATTGCGCTGTCTTCATCTTCTCTCGTATAATTTGGATCTTCTCGCTGGTTTCTTGAATCATCTCATGCCCAAGTAGTTGACTATCTTTGACTTCGGCCCAATATAGCGGCGATCGGCAAGGTCTTCCCTATAAAGCTTCGAACGGTGCCATCCCTATGCTCATGTGATAGCTGTTGTTGTACGCGAACTCGATCAAAGGTAGATGTGTCTCCCATGAACTCTCAAACTCAATGACATAGGCTTGCAACATATCCTCCATCACTTGATTGACTTGTTCTGTCTGGCCGTCTATTTGTGGGTGAAAAGTCAAACTCAAGTTCAGTGAAGTTCCCATTGCTGTCTGAAGGCTCTTCCAAAATTCTATGGTGAAGCGTGAATCTCGATCTGATACTATTGAGATAGGTATACTATGCAGCCTCACAACTTGCTGTAGATACATCCGGCTTAATAGTTTAACTGGGTATGTCATTCTGTAGGCGATGAAATGCGCCGACTTGGTGAGTCAATCCACTATTACCCAAATAGCAACGTGGTTTTGCTGTGACTTAGGCAATCCAACCACGAATCCATTGTGATGTGTTTCCATTTCCATTGGAGAATCGATAGCGGCTGTAGAAGTCCAGGTGATTTTGGATGTTCTGCCTTCATTTGTTTGCAAACAAGACATTGCGATACGTACTTGGCCACTTCTCGCTTCATTCCTTCCCACCAGAAGTTCCTCTTTAAGTCCTTATACATCTTGTTTCCTCCGAGGTGGATAGTCATCCTTGTCTTGTGCGCTTCGTCCAAAATATCTTTTCTGAGACTATCATCGTTTGGCATACAAAGCTACCTTTGCACCTTAATGCTCCGTCCGTACTAATACTCTATATTTCTATTTCCTTTACAGACATCTTAGCAAACCATAGCTTCAAATCCTCATTTGACTGTTGGGCTTCCAAGATGCGGCTGATGAGAGTTGGTTGCATGACCAAACATCCAACATGTTGTCCTTCTCTTGATTCCACTGGCTGAAGGTCAATTCCGACTAACGTCTCCAATGCTCACCATTCTCTAATCAAAATCGAAGAAATCAAAAGGCGTGGTCTCCGGATCAAAGCGTCAGCTACAACATTTGCTTTACCTGGATGGTATTATAGAGAAAAGTCGTAGTCCTTGAGTAATTCCAACCATCTTCGCTGTCGCATGTTCAAATCTTCTGAGAGAACAAGTACCTCAAACTCTTGTGATTCGAGAACAGATCATACTTTTCTCCATACAAGTAGTGTCTCCAAATCTTCAGGACAAACACGATTGCAACTAGTTCCAAGTCATGCGTTGGAAAATTCTTCTCATGTGGTTTCAATTGTCTTGATCCGTACGCAATCACATTTCCATCTTGCATTAGCATACAACCAAGTCCTTGGTGCGATGCGTCACTGTAGATTATGAATCGTTCACCACTCTTGGGTATCGCAAGAACATGTGCTGAGGTCA
The DNA here is from genome assembly GCA_033977485.1 of Hydrangea macrophylla. Taxonomy (NCBI): domain Eukaryota; kingdom Viridiplantae; phylum Streptophyta; class Magnoliopsida; order Cornales; family Hydrangeaceae; genus Hydrangea; species Hydrangea macrophylla. The sequence continues at coordinate 9,577,489 of CM066992.1, read as the reverse complement.
GTCTTTCTTTTAATTCTCAAAATGCTTCCTTGTGCTTGTCAGTCCATTCATACTTCGTCTCTTTCCTTGTCAGGCTTGTCAATGTCCCGCGATCTTGGAGAATCCCTCCACGAATCTCCAATAATATCCAGCCAATCCAAGAAAACTCCTAACTTCTGTCGCATTAGTCGGTCTACTCCAGCTCAAGACTGCATCGATCTTGGATGAGTCTACAGAAATTCCATCAGGTGATATCACATGTCCCAATAATTTGACTTCCTAAATTTTGCATACAGACTATTGTCTCGGAGAGTCTGTAGAGCAACCTATAGATGCTTCTTATGCTCATCTTTTGTCTTCGAGTAAATCAAAATGTCGTCGATGAAAACTATAATGAATTAATCCAGATAAGGTCTGAATACTCTATTCATTAGGTCCATAAATACTGCCAGGGCATTGGTCAGTCCAAAGGACATCACTAAGAACTCATAGTGTCCATACCTCATCTTGAAGGCAGTCTTCGATATGTCTTCCAGTCGAACTAGCAACTGATGATAACCTTAATGCAAATCAATCTTCGAGAATATCCTTGATCCTTGTAATTGATCGAATAGGTCATCTATCCGGGGAAGTGGATATTTATTCTTGATCGTGACCTTATTCAGCTCTCTGTAGTCGATACAGAGTCGTAGCTCTCCGTCCTTCTTCTTCATGAATAGGACTGGTGCTCTCCAAGGTGATGTACTCAGGCGAACAAAACCTAAGTCATCAAGTTCCTTTTGCTTCTTCAATTCTAGCATCTCTGTTGGCTCCATCCGGTACGGGGTCTGAGATATTTTGGAATACATCTTCAACGTCTTGAATAACAGGGATCTGGTTGATAGTAAGCTCCGTACTTGAACTCTCGATCGCGGCTAGGCAACTCCTAATGAACACATCACTCACGGATGGCATTGAAATATGATCTATAGGCAACCACGAGTCGAAAAGAAAATGGTTCGACTAACACAATCCAGAACAACTCTATACTTAGTAAGCCCGTCCATTCCTAGGATCACGTCGAACTCAGACATTGACAAAACTATCAAGTCTGTCGGGAGATTTCTATTTTCTACGGTTAAGGGACAATTCTTGTATATCTTACCTAACTTAACAGTTACTCCCAAGGGCAAAATGGCATTAAGGGCCGGTTCAAGTGCTAGGGGTACTGTAGACACCCCGATTTTGACCATAAATCGAATTAAGGAGAGTATCACCTCCATATCCGATGATGACGAGGACCGAAAGATTCGAAGTGTTCCAAGCTCTTCAGAAAGTTCTCCAAATGCGGTAAAATTTTCATAGAATGAAATACCAGGTATTTAGGAGAATTCAGGTATAAAACATCACTTTTGGAAAATATCTTCGAAAATAAGTTTCTTTAAGAAAAAGGAGAAAAGAAAAGACCTAAAAATGGGAAGTTCAACAAAAACAGGCACACGACAGTATTTTGTGGCACTCAGTGAGTGCCGAACGGCATTCACAGAATGCCGACCTGGCATTTACTAAGTGCCGCCGACAATTTCTGACTGCCGTTTGCTTTAACAGTCCGTATTTTGTGGTACAATACGTATGTGTATGCGGATAAAAACAAAAAAAACTGATAAAGTAAGGTTGACAAAAATACGGCAATCAATAATTTGGCGCGACACTTACTAAGAGCCGCGCGGCAGTCATGGAATGCCGCCGCGACTTTCACGGAGTGCCGCATCGGCATCCACTGACTGCTGCAAAAGATTTTTGACTACCGCTTTCTGCAGCAGTCTGTCTATTTTCAAGAAATACGTATTGTACCACCAAATGAGACATGTACACCTGTCTTTTATTCCGAATTCACTGAAAATACTTGGTGATTTTGTCTATAAAAGAGGGAGGATCTTCCTTGGGAAGATACAGAGGGAGAAGAGGTAGCTACCATTGCACTAAAATATATTGGAGAGAGAGTTTTTTTAAAAAAACTAGAGAGAGCTTGGAAGATCTTCAAAAGGAGAGAAGCTTTGAGGATAGCTTGGAGGTGATCCTCTAACTACAAGTTGTTTTCCATTTCTTCATTCTTTTGAACTCCTAATCTTAAAACTACTTGGTATTTTGATTAACCTTTTTAGAAGTTTTGTCAAGGAACTTACAAACTTTAATTGCCTTTTTCTTTTAGTTCTTTCTTTTCTTTCTTTTGTTTATACTTTTCTCTTGAGGTTCTTGGAAGTCTTCCATACTTCACTTGAATCTCATGAGTTGGATCCTTTGATTCCTTGTGAGCTTGTGCTCCCTCATAAGGGTCAAGGTTGATCATCCTTCATATAAGAGCAAGTAAATGAATCTAAACCTCCACCATGGTTTGGGATTCTTTAACTTAAGGTTTCATGGAATCCCCTTCCATATTCCTTGAAAACCTATGAGTGTTTAGCTATGTTTGCTTAAGGCTCATGAGTATTAGTCATATCTTCATCTCCAATGACCATCAAGTGGTAGGAGAAAGTAGTTTTGAGTCTAAGCCCACCTCCATGGTTTAGATTCATTATCTTGAGATTTCATGAAGTCTATTCATACCTCATTTGAAATCTACAAATATAAAGGTCTTTAGCCTCCAATGACCATCAAATGGTAGGAGAAAATGGTTTTGTTTAAGTCCAACTTCATGGTTTAATAGTTGGGGTTAACAAATGAAAGTTGAACTAGACAATGAAACAGTGGGTTCATAAACCGGTTTTGATCAAGGATTTTTAGTTCGAAATCTAACCATTGGAATCAAGTGAAACCAACGGGAAAGTGTCAATAACTCAAAGTCCTACCACTGTAATTTTTGTTTTAAGGAGATTTCATGTTTAAAGTGGTTTGGTTATGAGTTTTTTAAAGTCACTACAATCTGTCCAGAGTTTTAGAACAGTAACATTCTTTTGAAATAAGTAAATCAGAACCTTAATAAAGTGTTTGTAACCCAAAATAATTTTTTCTAAGTAGATTAATGTGTCAGAAAGTCACCCTAAAAAGAACAAAGAATTTCTGATCTTTTTGCTATTTTTAGAAAATCGTGCAAGAACTCTGGACAGAAGGTTGTAGAATGCTGAGTGATGTCTGGTTTTTGTCCAATTCCCGGAGATCCAACCGTTGAAACTTTGATTTCTTATTTGGGTTAAAAACTAGACACACACAGGCATCTTGTGTCCAAAAGTCATCAAGATCAAACCACGGGAACCATGCTTTTTAACTCTTTAAAGTTATGATCTGCTCTCAGCAATTTTCAGAATTTTGCAATAGTTTTAATCAATCTTATGAATAATGGCTTAGATGATATTTTCATGAGTTAAGGGTCAAACAATGTTTCAATAATGATTATTTAAGCTTGAATTCAAAGTTCAAGTGACCTAAATCACCGAGTATTTCATAACTTATTTTTGTTCATGTACATATTCATCCATATGGCTTGACACATGTAATTATGATTTATTTGCTTTAGATTCAATTGCATTTGATAGATTTAAGTTAGAAATGTAGGATTGGTATTTCTAACTTTATATCTTGTATATCATGTGGACTAACCCTTTGTTTTGTAGCACTATTAAGGTATGACCTCTTGCATCCCTCTTTAGTTTATTTTAATTTATTGATTTTATCAATTTTTTAACCTCATGCGCGACACATTAGGATTAAGATTTTGCCTTACATGTATATATGTGGATTAGAGACTCTTTTCTTAGGTTTTATTTAATCGCATGCATTGCACGTTTAATATCCGCGGCGGGATCCTGGGTAAGTTCTCTTGTTCTTTATTGCATGTCATGTTGCTTGCTACTTGAATTATGTGACTTTTGAATGATATTTTGTAAATTGGTAATTTTACACCATTTTGACATGTTTGTGTGATGTATACGTATATCTATGTATTAGTTGAGGGCATGCTTAGATTAATAATTAAATTAAAAGGTTGTTAAGTAGAGGCCTATCGCGAGATAGGATGAAAAGGGGTGTTTTAGTCCGATGGGCACCTTCCCTTCTCATTCCATAATGTTTGGTTTCGCAAAAGATCAGTTGCTTTAGAATGGTTTCTTAATTTTCCTTTTAAAAATTAAGTGGCGACTCATTTGTTTTGAATTTGACATTTAGAAAAGATTTAAAAAGAAAAGTTGTGGGTAAAAGAAAGAAAAACTGCGATATCCACATGTACCAAACCCAAGTCACGCACAATCTTAATAGCTATGAAAGAGCGGGCGACACCGGTATCAAACAAAGCTCTAACTTGACTGTGAAATAAAATGAGTGTTCCTTCCAAGTTCTGCTGTTCCTTAGCATCGTATCTTGCATTGCTAGGGACGATGGCATTCACCCTAACCTATCCTTGTTGTCCTTGAGCAAGCGCTCCATAGTAGCCTCCACGAGGTGCTCGACAACCCTTGCTCATGTGACCAGGCTTGTTACAGTTACGGCAAATGAGGTTATTATGGCGGTTAGTCTTGGGAGCTGTGCAATACCTTGTAATATGTCCAGGCACTCCACAGTTGAAACATCCATCAGTGTTCTGTCGCTGGGTGGCGGGCTGTGCCTGAGGTGGTACTTGTTGTCGATTTTGCTATCGAGGAAAGTTATCTTGGGGCTTCCTTGTCTCGTCCCATGTGCGCTTGTTTCCTTGGTAGTTGTTAATTTGGGGTTTCCATCCCTAATTACTCCTTAATGACTGCGCTGGAACGTTCCTCAGATGGAAGGTCCTGGGTGGAGGTTGATTCACTTATGGTCCTTGTACAAAATAAGCATCATTTTCCAAACTCAAAGCGAGACAGACAATCCCTTTAAATGACTGGCCCAAATGGCCTATCATCATGCGTCGGAGGTGTGGGTTAAGTCCTTGGTGGAATTAATTGACCTTTTTAGTGGGGGTATCTATCATATGTGGAACAAAGCATGGAAGTCGCTCAAATTGTATGGTATACTCCCTGACCATCTAGTTCCCATGAGTCAGACTCAGGAAATTCCTCTCTTGTTGGTCTCTTTCGTCCTCGGGGAAATACTTCTCGAGAAATCGAGTCTTGAATGCTTCCCAAGGCATTCTCCTTGCAGTGTCAATCCCAATTATGGCTCTCTCAGCCTCCTACCAATCTACAGCAGAGTAAGTCATTTGAAACGCAGCTAGACGTCTCTTGTCAAGCTTACTGCACTCCAGGGCTTCGACGATTAGCTCCAGCTCTCGTATCCATTGCTCGGCTTTCCATGATTCTGCCATGCCGTCGAACTTTTCAGGTCGCAGGCCACAAAATTGTTCCAATAACTTATTGCTTGTCTATCTCAGAAGAACAATGTGGTTGTTGCCATTGTTGTTGGTGGCATGATAGGTAGCATGATAGTAGGTATCGCTAATGTGCTCCATCCGTTGCATGAACGCTTTGAAGACTCCGGTCGGGTCCATAACCTCAAGAATGGGTGCTCCCAGTCATGCTTGATATCTCATGGGTCCAACCATAGTGATCCATGTGAGGTGTACCTATGAAGGATCTAATGGTTAGCTGACAATCCTTTTGGGGAAACCAACATAATTTAAAACAACAGCATAGTACTAATCTAAATCACAACATAATATAGGTAATGAAACGATAACAGAAATAACCAAAAGAAATGATCTACCATATATATATACCCAAAAGATGTACGGCGGAGTACACAACAGATCATTTGTGTACCGCGGAGTACACGATCCTATACAAGATCTAGTAAAAGAAATATAAACAAACCACCACTGGTGGCTACCTATACAAAAAGGCTATGGTCAATAGCTGTCTATGTAAGCGTCAAAAGTAAGTGGATAACATGTCCTGAAGTCAAAAGAACAGTCTAAATCCTAAAGGTACTGGACTCAAAAGTTGTCCACATCAGATCCATAGATGGAAGCCTCATCCTCTGGGACAACCTCACACAACACATCGTCTTCATCCATATCATCATCATCCATTATGTCCTCATTCTCCATCAAATCATCCTCAGCTAACTTAGTTCCATCGTGTTCTACAACAACTCCTAAGTCTCCTACATCGGAATCCATGTCAGCCTGGGCCGCATCGAATACAGCTATGAGTGCCTCAGCCTCAGCCATGGCCTGTACCAACTCCGGTGCTCCTATCCCAAATCCATGGGGATGTGCAGCCATATCTGTAGTCCACTCTGCCGCCAGTTGCGCTATCACGCTGCCTGGTAAGACTGGTACCACAACGTCATCACCTGCATCATCATCTGCTATAGCCTCATCCTCTATCGGATAACCCTCTACTACTATAATATCTACGCCAACTGGCACATCTATACCAGTTGGGTCCTCAGGGTTCTTTGGGTCCTCCTCTAGATCATACTTTGGCTCCTCGTCGTCGGTGTCCTCATCCTCTATATCCTCATCATTATCGCTCTCATCATCATCCGGATCATCATCCTCCGGGACCTCTTCTACTGGGGGTGCATCAACCATGTCCTCCTCTGGTGGGGGTGGAGGTGTCTGGGGTGGTGGCTTCGTCGCGGGAGGTAGAGGTGCTACTCTAACCTCTGAAAGTAGAACTTGATAAGAAGGGCGATCTCGTAGCATCTGTAGTGAATCCTCCTCGATAAGTCGAAAAGTCTCCTTGCGATAGATCATCTCCTGGTGTATCAACTCTACGTCCTGGGTCCCAAATCTCTACGGCTCAATCCACATATCTTGCTCTGTGATTCGAGGTGAAAAGTGCATGTTCATAGCGTATTACATGGTTCTTTATGCATACTTTTATCGCCAAAGTCCCTACATTTAGGTGCATTCTAATAACAATGTTCTTATTATTGTGTTACTACTAAAATATATGTTTTTGCATTGTTTTATAGGTATTAGGATGTAAATCAATGAAGTGGAGCTAAAGAAAAGTGATTCTGGTGAAGAGAACAACAAAAGCAGCTGAGAAAACGCTAATTTTGACAATGAAGACTTCAGATTTGGAATATTTTCCTAGAAATACAAAATGTAGATCTTTGAGTTATGGTCGTGTAGCCATAAACGGGAGGTCAATCCAAGGTCCGAGTGAAAAGTTATGGCCGTTCTCCCATCGGTGCACAGAGTTGTCAAAATCAGAGAGTTCAAGCCCTTGAGCAGAGTTCAATCGATTGAGACTTCGATCGATCGAACTAACGATCGATCGATCGAACTTGATTTTCATCCAAAAGTTGCGTAAACTCTGCAGGAACCCTATATATAAGTCGATTTGACGCCAGACGAAAGAAGGACGCTCCAGAACGCAGAAAACAACAGTTTAGGGTAGTTTTAGGGTTAGATTAGGAGTGGATTAGGTTAGATTCATCTTTTTCTTCCTCTTTTTCATTAATATATTAAATATTATTGAAGATTCAAGTGGATTTCATGATGATTACAAGTTTATTTCAGATTATTTACAGGTTTTTCTATTCCTTTATCGTATTTGATTGTTTATTGTTATAGTTGTTATGATTGTTTGGTTTTACTGTTTCTGTATTAGTTTTAATATGTTTCTGTAGTTTATACATTGGGAATATGTGTTGAAACAATGATTTCCAACCTCTGCCATGCAATCTTTAGAAACCTTGGGCTCGATCGATCGAAGGTATTTCGATCGATCGAACCAGAGCCATAGTCAAGCGATCGAAGGCATTTCGATCGATTGAAGGATGATACTGTCCGATCGATCGAGAGCGCTTCGATCGATCGAACCTGTTGATTCCTGAGATGATTCTTTTAAGTATTCCATGACATTCTGTTTTAGAAATCTGTCATCAAATTGTCCCAATAAGCTCAGTTTATCACAACAGGTTTTAGAACTTAAAGCCTTAAGGCCTTTTCTTCAATGACTTTTGAAAACCACTTTGAATGCTAACACTATTTAGAGTGCAAGTAATAACCATTGTTTTAAACCGTCTTCTAAGTATTTTAAATCACTTGTGATGATATAGTCCCGGTCATGAAAGGGCTATTGATTCTATATCTTTAGAAAAATACGGAATACTGAAGAGGAATGAACTCCATAGAACATTAATGAGTATGCAGGTAGATGGTTAGGATCAATATGGATTCACGTGTTTCCAACACCTTTAGTTTATTTATTTAATTAGTTATGTTTCTATAAGCTTAAGTTTATTATTTAGTTTAATTTAATTGATTAGGATTCATTAGAACCTCCACCCGTATATTAATATTTTCATTTTCTTTAGGTTATAACTTAGTAGACATTCTCCCTATTCCTTCCCTGTGGGATCGACCTGGACTTCCAGTACTATATTACTTGCACGATCACCTACACTTGGATGTTGCACGAGCGCACAACTAGTTAGTCGTGTCAAGTTTTTGGCGCCGTTGCCGGGGAAGGCAACTAGGTTAGAATTTTACTAAATTATTTCCAATTTTTCTTCCTTCAAAAAAAAAAAAAAAATTTACTTTGGACTTTTTCTCTCACAAGAAAAAAAATAATACTTAAATAAATAATTTTCTATTGTTTTGAAAAATTTGGGTTTTCATGTTGCCCTCCATACAACACAAACACAAACACTTACACCACAAATTGGTACACATTAGGTAATGAAAGCTGTCCCCCAAGTTGGCAAGCACCCACTTATGATGCGCATTATCAACCTGAGTGCTACCAACCACTACAATGGAAAAATGATAGTTGTAGTCCCTCATATTATCAAACACAACAAGAACCTCCACATGGAGAGTTCTATCAATCGCAATGGGGATATAACCAAAATGATAATGTAGGATATAGTAGTAGTTCCCATGATTACCAAACGCACCAAGACTATCCCTTTGGCGAGTCTTGTCCACAAACACTTTGGGATGGGAATTACTACCAACCACAATGGGGCGAAACTTCATATAGTAATAATGAGGAGAATAGCCAAGTTGAGGATAATGGTATGTTAAAAGTACTACTTAGTGAAATGAAAAGGCTAGATAGTGCACTTGATAAATTAGAAACTAGATATGCATATGCTAGCCAACCTTTAGAAGACTATACCAATCCTTCAACATTACAACTCGAATTTCAAGACACTAATAATGGAATGGAATTAGAGGACACTGATAGGTTTATACCGAATAAGGTTAACAACTCACTCAGGAAAGTGACAACCCAACAAGAACTCCAAAACCAAACCATTGAGCATGAAGTTGTAGAACCATCTTCTCCTCAATATACAACCCCAGACATCAACTCTTTCACTGCCTTGATAAAGTTGCACAACCTCTTTGTCCAGAGCACCTCAATAGATGACATATATAGTGAGGAGAGTTACACGGATGAGAATGAGGTTTTTACAGATAATGAGAGTTTAGGTGACTACACGCAATTAGAAAAGGATGAGTCCCCTGTTGACTCTACCCTTACCTTTGATAGTGACCTTAGGGAGGACATAATTGAAAAATCTAAATCCAATTTAGATTCATGTGATATTCATGAACCCTCACCTTTTTCGGCCGAAGAGGTGGTGTCACCAAGTTGCCCATCACCTATCCTCTCTATCAATCAATGCTCTCATCCCGAGCTCAAAAATCATGTGTACCCTAATATTGATCAAATAGAATGTGTTGTGGAAGAGGATGGTAAGGATTCTAGAACATGTTCTTCATAGAATTTTGACTTTTAAAATTTTTTGAGAGAAGACTTGGAAAATATTGGGCCCACATTAGATGATCTTAAACTTCAACAAGAAGCTAGTAATATGCTAGGCTGCTTGACCTTCTTGAGTAATACTGACATTGAGGCCCAAATAGATAGCTTTATCCAAGTCCAGTCCAAAAGTATATACATAGAACAGAAATCCAATTCCTATGATCATATCTCTATAGATTCTGTTCTAGAACAAAAGGAGGGTAAAGAAGCTTCATTAGATCATCACCTAGACCTTGCCCCTTTTATTGAACCATGGCCTCCGCCTATTTTTGATAATAAAAAAATTGAGGCTGTTATAGAAAATACCAACACCAAAGATCTTTCCTTGAGTATAATTCCTAAAAAGTGTGATATTCCTCTTATAACTATGCCCAACAAATTTGGAAGCCATAGGTTTTGCATCATCTCCTCTGACCTTGAGCCTAACATTAGATGGGGGGAGTTGCATATTTATGAGGATCCCTACATTCTTTTCACTATTAAATTATTTCATTGGGAAGATCCTCAAAAATTTCGGTTATTACTTTATGATAAAAATCTTGATTAATCGAGGTTATTTACTGAGTAGTTGTATTATATTCTGTATTTTTTTCTTGTTGCTACTAATGATTTTGCAGGTAACTTAATTTTTTTTTGGATATTAATGCCTCGAGGTAACATCCTTCCTTCTCTCGCTTTACTTTACATGTCCATGTGCTTAGTTTAGAACATTGGGGACAATGTTTAGTTTTAGTTGGGGGGAGTGAGCCATTACATGCCTCATATCTTTTTGTGGTGCTTTAATGTCAATGTGCTTGCTTAGCAACACGAAACTCAGTAAAATAAATTGTCAAAATTTAAAATAAATTTTTTTTGAATTATTTTAAATATAATAAAATGGTTCTTGTATTTCTCTCATAGTTAATGTAGTTAGTTATGATGTATTAGTGTTATTTTCTGTATGTTATTAGCATGTGATACACTATGATAGTTTGTTTACTATCTTAATTATAATATATTTTATGCTTTTAATCTTCAAACAACTTTGAGCACGTTGTGACAACCTTGTACTTAGCTAAAATGGATTAGTAAGCATAATTTAGGTGTCTTGAGAGACTGTAGTGGTGATTAATAACCCAAGTGAGCTTTTGTGCCATTCTTTGTTTTTGAGGGTTTTATAAATTACTCTTACTTTTTGAAAAGCGTATTCACTCGTTGTAAGTCTCATTTTTCTTCTTCATTTTTGACTGATCACTAGAAGAGAACGTTCAGAATTTACCAAACTTTAGAGCTCTTGAATTTACTAAAATGAATAATCCAATGAACTTAGAGAATGATTTAGGCCATCTTTTGACAATACACGTATAATACAGCCTTGGCCTACCTATATGTTGTTTCTTTACTTCACCTCTTGAGCTTATCATAATCGCCTTGTCTTCACAATCCTTAAATCTATACCTAACTCGAAATTAGGAGTTCAAGCCTCAGTTCTTTATTTGGGTGTGATTGGGATGTGTTGACGTGACAAGAAGTTTGGTTGTGTGAATAAGGGAAAGTTGACAAAGAAAAAAAATGACGGAAAGAAAAAAAAAGGGAAAAAAAAAAGTGCCAATGGTTGTTATAGAAGAAAAAAAAATAAGAATAGAAAGAAGAGTGTGAAAAAAAAAAGAAAAGAAAAAAAGAATAAAAGAAGAAGAAGAAGAGAGAGATTGGAGATGTAAGAAAGTTTGAAAAGTTGTAGTAGACATTCCAATCACATCCTTTAACCCAATTGAATATCACGAGCCTCTTTCTTCTTTCACCTAACACATCTATTTCAAAATCCTGATGATTTTAAGTAAATTGGATTTGAAGTTAAGGTAATGAGATAGTTCTCCACGATATCTCGCTCTTCTAGTGAAAAGTATCCATTCATGAGACTTTGTGCACTATAAAATTTCTGTTTTTCTATTTAGACATGAGAAGCCTTTGTTTCCATTTACATTTACTCTTTATAGCTTCCATATCACGAGTGACAATTATTACACCTAATCGGAGTGATTTCGTCTTGAGAGTATAATCCCGGTGAGAGTTGAGTCAAAATGAACGTCTTGATAGTATCTTACGTTATGCAAGCTTTGAAATTAAAGTTTTGTATTTTGGTGTCTATTCACACACACACTTGAAGATTGATATGTATGGAACATTCTAATGACTTTGATAGTAGATTAACTGTAATGTGTGTTACATGGCTATGGCATACTAGAGAGTTTCATAAGATTGTTGAGCTTAATCATATTTTTAAATGAGAGGAAAATTTCTTGAAAACATTTAACTGAGAACCATTACCATAAACATGAATTTTGTGGGTAGATTCACTGCAAACCCTCACTAGACAATACTCGTCTACTAGGGGGAACTTAGGGGTTTAAAGGCTTGTTGCATAAGCTAAATGCAATCGCGATTCCTGCGAAAGTGAGTTAGAATTTTTATTTTCATTGTTTTCAATTTTTAGAGTTCATTAAATATTGCTGTAGTTCGATTCATTGCTAGAGACTAGCAACGATTTAGTTGGGGGGTGTGATTCGAGGTGAAAAGTGCATGTTTATAGCGTATTACATGGTTCTTTATGCATACTTTTATCCCCAAAGTCCCTATATTTAGGTGCATTCTAATAACAATGTTCTTATTATTGTGTTAATGCTAAAATATATGTTTTTGCATTGTTTTATAGGTATTAGGATGTAAATCAATGAAGTGGAGCTAAAGAAAAGTGATTCTGGTGAAGAGAACAACAAAAGCAGCTGAGAAAACGCTAATTTTGACAATGAAGACTTCAGATTTGGAATATTTTCCTAGAAATACAAAATGTAGATCTTTGAGTTATGGTCGTGTGGCCGTAAACGGGAGGTCAATCCAAGGTCCGAGTGAAAAGTTATGGCCGTTCTCCCATCGGTGCACAGAGTTGTCAAAATCAGAGAGTTCAAGCCCTTGAGCAGAGTTCAATCGATTGAGACTTCGATCGATCAAACTAAGCTCGATCGATCGAACTGGATTTTCATCCAAAAGTTGCGAAAACTCTGCAGGAACCCTATATATAAGTCGTTTTGATGCCAGACGAAAGGAGGACGCTCCAAAACGCAGAAAACAGCAGTTTAGGGTAGTTTTAGGGTTAGATTAGGTTAGATTCATCTTTTTCTTCCACTTTTTCATTAATATATTAAAGATTATTGAAGATTCAAGTGGATTTCATGATGATTACAAGTTTATTTCAGATTATTTACAGGTTTTTCTATTCCTTTATCGTATTTGATTGTTTATTGTTATAGTTGTTATGATTGTTTGGTTTTACTGTTTCTGCATTAGTTTTATTATGTTTCTGTAGTTTATACGTTGGGAATATGTGTTGAAACATTGATTTCCAACCTCTGCCATGCAATATTTAGAAACCTTGGGCTCGATCGATCGAAGGTATTTCGATCGATCGAACCAGAGCCATAGTCAAGCGATCGAAGGCATTTCGATCGATTAAAGGATGATACTGTCCGATCAATTGAGAGCGCTTCGATCGATCGAACCTGTTGATTCCTGAGATGATTCTTTTAAGTATTCCATGACTTTCTGTTTTAGAAATCTGTTAAGTCCCGGTCATAAAAGGCCTATTGATTCTATATCTTTAGAAAAATACGGAATACCAAAGAGGAATGAAGTCCATAGAACATTAATGAGTATGCATGGTAGATGGTTAGGATCAATATGGATTCACGTGTTTCCATCACCTTTAGTTTATTTATTTAATTAGTTATGTTTCTATAAGCTTTAGTTTATTATTTAGTTTAATTTAATTGATTAGGATTCATTAGAACCTCCACCCGTATATTAATATTTTCATTTTCTTTAGGTTATAACTTAGTAGACATTCTCCCTATTCCTTCCCTGTGGGATCGACCTGGACTTCCAGTACTATATTACTTGCACGATCACCTACACTTGGGTGTTGCACAAGAGCGCACAAGTATTTAGTCGTGTCACTCTGTCTCTGCAATAGCTTTCTGCCTAACCTTCCAGGCATAGTACTGTGGATCTGCTGGCTTAATACTATCCTCAAACACATAGTGTCCTCCAAACTCGTCTGGAATGAAATGCGGTGGTGCCATGCTACCTGAAAGAGACTACCTTAAGTCAGAACTAATCTTAATGCTCATCTATAGAATCTCAAGGTTCTAGGACCAGATGGTGTGGAACAACCTGTGAGCGAAAGGTATAAAACCTGGCTCTAATACCAAAAACCCAGTCACGCCCCAGAACTGCAAAAATAGAGAAAAAATAAATTTTCTTTTGGGTCCAAAGGCAGCGACTGGTGAAGTCACATGACTGTCCACACCACATAGTACTAAGCAACAATAAGTAAAAGAGATGACAAGAATGAAATCTAATTTTTGGTTAAAACATAACTTAATGTCAAAAAGAGGTTACTAACTATTACACATTAGAGTCTCGAATCAAAATAAAACACAACGGAAGTACAATTGTCAAGGCAACATATGCTTGATTAGCAAAAGGTCTGGAAAGCGGTAAAGATAATTAAACTACAGTCTAGCCTAATCTTCAATTGGCGTAGAGGCAGTCCTCGACGTAGTAGTCCTCTTCTGTCTGATCTCCGTCGGGATGATCCTCCAAAGGAACATCGTGACCGGCATAGTAGTCCTCGCGTGTAGGCCCTTCACCTGTATGGCCATAACCAGGATGCGTTGGAATGTAGAAATGTCGAGCGGCATAAACGTCATCAGCTTACTGAAAGTTGAATGCATTAGATACTAATAGGGTATCAACTATTGAAGTTATAACAAGTTATAAACGATAACCATTAAGATTCAGTGAGGGTAACTCCTTCAATCAAACCGATGATCCGAGGTAAAATAATGGTATATATGAGGGCTGGACCACCTACCGAGGATCTAGAATTACATGGGAGTTTAAGGCAGTGCCCTCGAGGTGAAATTTTTTGGATTTATACATAAATCCACCATTGCATGTAGATTATCATTATTTTCGATAAAAAGTTTGCATTTGTAAAATTTGCAATGATGGTAAAATATTTTGGACTGAGTTCAAATAATAAGTGGAAAGAAAGATTATTTGTCTAAATATTTAGCATGTATTAGATTACAATTTGGCCAATATAACATATAAATAATGTATCTTATTTCAATTTTTGGGTGGTTCAATTACAATTAGGCCAATATACTAAATATAAACTCTTATTTTGAGCCTAGTCAATATTTTTAGGGGCTATGTAATAGTCATACTACTTTTGGAGAGAGGGGGGGGGGGGGGGGGGGGGTGCGCCTGCCCCCTTCTCCCTCTGCCCCTAGTAGAATATGTGAATTTGGTGAGCTATGGATAAATTTCCATCTATTTGTTTAATCGGCTTCGCCTATGCAAAAATATTATTGTAGTTGCGATCATAATATTTAAATTAAAAAAAACAACTTGATCAAGGCCACTCTTTGTAGAGGTGTTAACCGGTTGGTTCAGTATGGTTCAGTCCAATTTTTAAGCAAATTGATCCATTTTGAGTCGGATCGGTTTGGGTCGATTTGGTGTATTTTGTCATATTTTGAAAACTGATCAGTTTAGTCGGTCTGTTGATTTTCTTGATACCCGTAACTGTTTGCTAATTAGTCACTAAACCACCAACCACCTAGCTCAGTCTGAGCTCAGAAAAGCCTCAGAATGGGCCTAAAAATCAAACCAAAGCCAAACACCCCCCTTAACACCTCACAAAATCAGAAATAACACCCAAACAAGGCTAAGATAGACTCCTCTTTTTTCATCGCTAGTGCCAATGTGTCCTTCTTAGCTAGACAAAGCCAAAGCCGTTGGCCGTGCCTCCAAAACAGCCTCCACTTGACCTCACGCTATGTCATGCCCCGGAACGGCAAAAATAGAGAAAAATAAATTTCTTTTTTGGGTCCAAAGGCAGCGACTGGTGAAGTCACATGATTGTCCACACCGCGCAGTACTAAGCAACAATAAGTAAAAGAGATGACAAGAATGAAATCTAAGTTCTGGTTAAAACATAACTTAATGTCAAAAAGAGGTTACTAACTATTATACATCAGAGTCTCAAATCAAAATAAAACACAGCGGAAGTACAATTGTCAAGGCAATATATGCCTGATTATCAAAAGGTCTGGAAAGTGGTAAAGATAATTAAACTATAGTCTAGCCTAATCTTCAATTGGTGTAGAGGTAGTCCTCGGCGTAGTAGTCCTCTTCTGTCTGATCTCCGTCGGGACGATCCTCTAAAGGAACTTCGTGATCGGCATAGTAGTCCTCGCCTGTAGGTCCTTCACCTGTATGGTCATAACTAGGATGCGCTAGAATGTAGAAATGTCCAGTGGCATAAATGCCGTCAGCTTACTAAAAGCTGAGTGAATTAGATACTAATAAGGTATCAACTATTTAAGTTATAACAAGTTATAAATGATAACCATTAAGATTCAGTGAGGGTAACTCCTTCAATCAAACCGATGATCCGATTACTAAAGACTTATTCATTTTAAGTCCGATAATACATATGATAGGGGAACAAACTCGACAATAGTTCAACTCTATAAATACACCATTTCTCCATCCATCACTTTTAAGAACATATGCACAGTCCACCGCAGTCGTGGATACCACGTCGGTCCATCCCTAGTTTTAAAGAACATATGCTCAGTTCACCGCACTACAGGGATATAACGCTTTAAGCAACAATACATCATTCTAAAGCCACAACGTAGTGACGTCTACCAGTGATCACGATCCACCGTAGTCGTAGACACCTTCATCTGTCTACCACTTTTAAGAACATATGATTAGATCATCTGGCTATCTTAGGGCAAATTGTCCGGTCCAGCGCAATCGTAGACATCTTCGTCTATCTACTGCTTTTAAGAACAAATGATCGACCAAAGCCCACCCACGCAAGATTCCTGAATCTAGACAAACCTACTTAAGTTCAACTCTAACATCGATACATAACAATCCCAATGTGGCCTGACTACTCTGAATGAAATGAACGTTAACTCCAAAGGATTCACAACTATTACGTTATCTATTGTCACAACCATTATCCATCAATCTCGTCATTACTACGATCCTATAACGCATTAACTCATAATTATCACGTCTGTATTACAACAATAAAGCATGCTGGTGTGGATACCGGCATTTGGGCCCACTTTTAAAACATTTTCAATTTTCAAAGAGTCGCCACTTAATTTTTGAAAGGAAAATTAAGAAACCATTTAAAAAGTAAACTGATTTTTTGAGAAACCAAAGATTTCTAGGTCCGGGGATTATGGAATGAGAGGGGAAGGAGCCCGACGGACTAAAACACCCCCTCTCATCCTATCTCATGATAGGCCTCTACTCAACATCCATTTTAATCGAATTAATAATCTAAGTGTTCCCTCACCTAATACATATATACATATACATTGCAAAAGCATATTGAAAATGGTGTAAGATTTCTAACGATAAAATATCATTCATAATCCACATAATTCAAGTAGCAAGCAAAATGATGTGCAAGTAGGGACCTAAAGAACTTACCCGGGATCCAGCCGCGAAATGGGAAACGTGCAATGCATACAAAGAATAGAAATCCTAGGAAAAATGTCTCTAATAACATATACACATAAGGCAAGACCTAAGCTAAGGTGTCGCGCATGGAGTCGAAAATCAATAAAATCAACAAATGAAATAAACTAGAGAAGAGATGAGAAGTCATACCTCCAAAGCGCTACAAAACAAGGGTTAGTACACATATCTTGATCAAAGATATCAAATAATAAACCCTAAGCTTCTAGCTTAAATCTATCAAGCATGGAAAGAATTGATAAAACTATGAATTCCTTTTGATTAGTTGGAGCCATAGTGTTTGCTAGTAGTTTGTGCGGGCGTGCCAGAACCAACACTGGTTTGAATCGTGCAAACTAATTTCCTAAATGCTTGAGTGAGTGATACTCAAGGCTTAATGAATCTAACTTCTATCAAAACGATGTGTAAGGTGAGTAGGAAAGTACCCTCACCTAAAGTCCCTAGACAATGCTGAAGCGCACAAGTCTAGCAAGTGATGAAAACAAGCAAGAGAAATTAAATGAAAAGAGCATTTTTATTTAATTGTGGAAGAAAAGAGAAATTGAAAGGATGTAATTATAACTAAGAAAGCCTAGGAAAATAAAAAGAATGCTAAGAATGCATTGGGATGCTGTTTGAATGCAGTGTATCGAGATGACGTAGAGTCCCTTTGCAGCATGGCCAGCTAGCTGTATTTATAGCGGCCATGGAGGTCTTCTAAATAAGGTAGGAAATCTGATGAATATTAATCTAGCAAAATATACCAGATTATTTCCATAAACTGCTCAAAGCTTCCATAATTATCGAATAATATATATACAGGTGTATATATCTTGAATACGGTCCACATGTAGGCTTCATTCGGCTACCTTCCCTTCCAAGTAAAAGATATGGTGATATTATCTCTTTCCATATCGGATAATGCTTCCCATATGTTATAATATTTCCTCCCATAAAAGATAATATCAAAAATATTATCTTTCCATATTCTTGAATTATCACAATAATATGGGAACATTATCACTAATATTTAGAGAGTTTGTAAGATGACACACTTCCCATAATTGGTCGAATATAATCTGAATAGCCACCTAATATATGTGCTGGCCCAAATAGCAAATAGCCCGATTAAGGTATTACCAAGCTGGAGGTTTATGCTGACTAAATGGGTCTTGATAATCAAATCTATGATGAGGTGGCCATGGACATGGTCCACGACACTAACTTTATAATCCAACCCCCCTTAATTGACGTGAGAACACACATATCAAATTGGTTCTCATCATTCACGAGTGGCCCACCATGTTGACTTTATGAATGTTGATATGGCACAAGGAATACCAGCTTCATGAGCTTTTGTGTCCGATGGAACAAAAATAAGGGAAGCCCGATATAATTGAAATGGCCAAACAAGTCTCAAGGCTGATGGACTGTGGTGAGCACATGCACTTGGTCAGCGGAATGTATTGATAATTAATCTAAACTGTAGCCATAGTGATCGGGCTCCAATGACTATCCTTGTCGGGCTGGCTTGATCAAACAGTTCGATGAGATATGTTAGTCAGCCCAATTGCAATGATGGTCAGTTCGATTGTAACAAAAATGGTTCAAAAGTTATCCGGCCTTACCAACTTTGAGCCAATCACTTGGCCATTAATTTTTCCATCGATCTCATAGTCCGATTAAAAAATCTCAATCGGCCTTATACTAATTTTAACTTAAAAATGTATTTTTTTGGGTGCAAACACATAGCACCTCTATAGATATACAAGTCTCAACTAGGAGCCAATGTAATGTCCATATAGGAGTTCTATAATCCCAACATGATCATAAGGAATTCATGTTTATGTTCAATTATGTTCAACTAAGTCCAATTTTATCCAAAAACTAGCTCTAATCATAAGTGTCAACATACATGAAATCAACAAGTCACTTAGACTCGAAAGAATTTTCTTATTTTCAAATCAACGAGTCGCTTAGACTCAAAAGAATTTTCTTATTTTCAAATCAATGAGTCGCTTGGACTCAAAAGAATTTTCTTATTTTCAAATCAATGAGTCGCTTGGACTCAAAAGAATTTTCTTATTTTCAAATCAACGAGGCGCTTAGACTCAAAAGAATTTTCTTATTTTCAAATCAACGAGTTGCTTAGCCTTGAAAATAATCAATCACTTTTTCTCTTCTTTTTTTTTCGAATAATCGAGTTGCTTAGACCCAAAAATCAAAACTTTATTTGAGTCGCTTAGACTCGGAGATCACCACTTAATTTTCCTTTTACAAAAAAATAAATCGAGTTGTTTAGATTCTAAAAATCATTTATTTTCTTTCTTCCTCTTATTTTGTTTTTGTTCTGTCCTTTTCTTACAGACTCCAGAATTTGTCCTCAAAGGGCATGGGAGCCTGGCTCATAGCCGGAGATGGTACGAGGAGCTTTCTGATGAGGTTAGAACCCTGGTCAACAATGCTGGATTTGGGCTTTTTGCGCTACTTTTAGAGAAGAGTTCGAACGATATGACCCACATCCTGGCTCTGGCAGAATGATGGTGGGACACAACAAACACATTCCACATGCCTTTCGGGGAGATGACGATGACTCCTCTAGATTTTGCTATAATCACTGGCATCCCCTTTGGCGGCCTCCCGGTTGCTCGCTATGACGATCTCCAGACTCGCCATGAGAAGATTATTGACCTGCTCGGGGCTCGCCCAGGAGAGTTCATAGTGCCCGCAAAATGGTTCCTGGATACCTTCAAGGGTCAGGAGAGTTCATGTATGTGCTGGGTTGCTCGCTGATGAGCACGATGGGGGATAGGATCAACCTCGGGTACCTGGCCTCTCTTGCAAATATCGACCACATCTCTCAATATAACTAGGGAGGGGCAGGGCTGGCTACTCTTTACAACCACATGAGTGAGGTCTCTAGGGGAAACTCACCTTCCACTGGCGGGTACTGGAGTACTTGGGAGGTAAAACTTTGTTATTATATTTTAATCACACTTTTATTTCATTCATCTCCTCCGATTTTATTTCAAAAATCGAATTCACTATTTTTCCTTTTTCATCTTCTTTTTGTTTTTTTGTTTTTTTTTTTTGCAGATATGGTCTCATGAATACCTCCGCAAGAGAGCTCCCAGTACCCGAGAAGGTGAGACTGCGATCATGCCTCAGGGTTTGAAATGGAGGAAAGGAGTGACAGGCCGAAAAGTTGGGGCCCACGACTTTATAGGCTACAGAAACCTCCTTATCAACTTACGTGAGATTTATGTGGTGTGGAATCCTTGGGAGGAGGCCCTTACAGAGGCTAGCGAAGAAATCCAAGCTACTGTAGATTTTTTCAGGATAAGGTTCCTGATGGTAGGTGAGGCATGCCGAGAGTGGTACCTTGGTGAGAGGGTGACCAGGTAATCTCTTGCAGCCCCAGCTTTTTATGTGCCGAGAGCTCCCCCAGCGACTATGAGGAGTACGGAGACTTTGGATCATGATGACCTGGCGGCCGCTGTAGACGGGAAGGGCATTGCAAACTTCTTGGATGGTCCAGACGGTTATCCTGGCTTCAGATTAAATTCTCTCATGCATAATTTTCCTCTTATGGATGTCACCCGAGTAAGAGACTTTTTATTTCTTCTACTTTTGCTTTTTAGATACGCGACCACATTTATTAATATTCAAATTCTCATTTACAGCCTATTCCTGGGGTTGCCGACCCTCCAACTCTCCCACAGTGGAACTGGAATGTTCCCATGGTACACATGGGCCAGGAGACCATGTACCAGCTGGCCCCTTATACCCAGAATGTTCTGTCCATCCCTCTACAATATGATACAGTCACCAGAGATTATGTAGAGGAGGGTCTATCATATGCACATACTGTCCAACATTGGGTTCACGGACACGAATGGAGGGTAAATCTCTTTCTGGAAACAACCTTCTTATTACTTTTTCACAGTTCCAATTTTATCCTTATACTGACAACTATATCCAAACTCATTTTTTCAAGCTGATGGAGCAAGAGCCACTGCTGATCTTCAGGCCAGAGCTATGGTATCACCATTTTTATTCATTTTCTTCTTCTTTTTCTCTTTTTTTTTCTTTACTCTCTTTATTTCACTTATTCTTCATTTTATTTTGTCTTTTCAGGAGGCCGAGCTTGCTGCCTTGAGGAGGCAAATTCAAGAGTTTCAGCTGGGTCAAGGCGGTGACTATCAAGGAGGTGCTGGCGGCAGTAGCCAAGGCGGTGACGGTGGGGATGGTGGTGATGGTGGAGATGGTGGAGATAGCGGAGCTGGGGGAAGTCAGACAGCTCCGCAGGCACCTAGAAGAAATCCTCGTAGCCGGCGAGGATAGCCGATCTCTCTTTCTTTTATATTTTGCCCCTGTGAGGACGAGAACTCTCAAACTTTTATCTCTTTAGCAGACTTATTTAGGCAGTTTGATAGTATTCATGCATGGTGGCCTGTGTGCCAATTTTGAATTCTGTTTATATTCATGCTTGATTACTATCTTAGCTTTAGGCTTTATTCCCCTTGTTTAATCAAAACGTGAATAACTTTATTTACTTATTGATGAATGGTGCTTGAATGATGAAATGGTGGTATTCTTGTTTAAATTTCTATGCAGGTTTAGGCTAATTCAAATTACAAATTGACCCATGAACATTTTGAAACCTGGCCAGCACTCAGAGAGGCTGATCGACACTCACTAACTGTTGTGCGATACTCAGTGACCGCCGGTCGGCACTTAGTGAGTGCCGCCATTTTTTTATCGAGTGCCGGTTTTTTCCATTTTCTTATATAAAGTACCATTTTTCCATTTCAATGCCCATTTGAAACTCCTAAGGCCCTTTTTCTCTTCCTCATTCACACTCTTCTTCTATATTCACTCTCTTTCTTCTATATTTACTCTCCTTCTTCATGGCTCCCATAAGTTCTGACATTCTATACCCGTGGATGGATTCTCTTTCTGGCATTAACCGACTCAACTTCGAGTGTCACAAATTGATAGACCTCTTTGCATTCCGCCGTATGGCTCTAGACGAGAGCTTACTCTGAGCTGCTATCATATGTTGGGACCCATCTTTGCATGTCTTCCGGTTCGACTATGAGGAGGTTTGTCCACTCTTCGAGGAATTTAGCGCCATTCTCCATACCGACCCTTATGCTAATTTGATCATCCCCCATATACAGGCAGGGTATATCCAAGATCTAGCAGCTCTTCTTCGTATTTCCCGAGGTGCCGCCAGCTCTTTTGTTCGCATCCGGTGTATTGACTTCGACCGCCTTTCTTCTATTTATGCACCCATTGGTGATCTAGATGACGGAGGGCATCAGATCATTAGACGCAGTGCCCTTTCTTTGGCTATGCTCTCCCATTTCCTATTCCAGTCTTCCTCCGACATCCTTATCCCTATTATTTATGGTCTTCGAGAGATGCAGAGTGCTATCATGCTTGTTCTAGGAGAAACCCTACTGGGTTTGGATCATGCACAGAGCACCAGATCGATGTTGCTTTTAGGGTCACCTCATGTTTTGCAGATCTGGCTTCTCAAGCGTTTAGGCCTCTTCGCTCATTCTCTTACTGGGAGACTGCTTCCCTATTATCGCCTGAATGTTCATTTCCTCTATTACATGGTTGACGGCTGGCTTACTTGGCTTCAGAGCCTACGTTGTGGAGACATTCGCTGGGTGTGCCCCCGATGGACTTACTGCTCTGTCACTGTGTGGCTTCCCGGGCGTCCAGGGGTTTGGCTACCTGGTCTGCATGCTACCACTTTTTACATCCCCGGATGAGTGGTTCGTCAGTTTGGTTTGCTTCAGGATGTCCCATACATTATTACTACAAATTTGTCGAGGAGCACTGCTTTGCGCCCCTCTACCATGAGATTATTTGCCGAGGCTTGGCATGACAGAGTGTCGGCTCCTTTCCAGAGGGTCCCTTCTTTTGTTCCCAGTACCGAGTACCTTCTTGAGATTCAGACTTTGGTCGGTATGTAGCTTCTAAACAAACAAAAAGGAAAAAACAAGATTCTAAAACTTCCGACAAATCCTGCTTGACTGTTACTGCGCTTTTATTTTGTGGTTTTATTATTATTTTTTTTAATTTTCAAAAATATTTTTCTTTGTATCAGGAAAATGTTTTAATTATGTCAAATCATAGTTTGCACTTCTCCCATCGCTTCAGATTATGAAAATTTTCCTTTTAATGTCTCTCTTAGCTTTTATTACTTTGCTTTGAGTTTTGCTTTAGATTTTTAATCATTCTATACTATGAATCCTCATTTACTTCCACACAGTACCTATTTTGACAGCCAATAGATCCAGAAATGGGTTTAGGTATTTTCTGGGTTCTTTGGTTTAGCAAACGAAGTTTGCCCCTAGTATAGTAGCTTTGATTTTGCATTTGCCCCTAGTTCGGCATAGGGAAACTCAGGATATTGGGTTACATTGGGAGTTGGGTTTTATATGGACCGAGGGCCTTATGGACCCGACTACTTATCCCCGAGCGGGTATCAGGTCCGTAGTAGTTCAGCTAAGGTCAGAAGGGAAGTGCCTTTTAGGCAAGTTTATTTATGTGACCAAACCGAGCACGTTGCCTACGTATCCCCTAGCGGGAATCAGGTCAAGCGTAGTTCATCAACTCTGGAGGTTTTGAAATGACAATGTCTTAAGCAAAATATTTCTTGAGACGATCAAGGTTGACTGTTTGTTTAAACTCAACTTCGTCTAGGTCCATGAGATAGGCAGCTCCTCCGGAGAGGAGTGTCTTAATGATATATGGTCCGACCCAGTTGGGTTTGAATTTTCCTCGGGGGTCATAAACGGGCGTTTTAAGTTCTTTGAGGACCAGGTTACCCTCAGCAAGCTTTCTTGAGCGAACCTTTTTGTTGAAAGCACGGGCTATCCTTTTCTGATATCCCCGCGTGTGATTTATAGCAGCCAGTCTCTTCTCATCTAATAGCATCAATCCTCATATCTCCCCCACAGCCACTCAAGTTCGGTTACCTCGTACTCTCCCAAAACTCTTAAAGATGGTATTTTGACCTCAACTGGTAGAACAGCTTCCATCCCATAGACTAATGAATGCGGCGTAGCCCATGTTGAAATTCTTATGGAAGTTTGGTATCCCCATAAAGCAAACGGTAACTTCTCATGCCAATCCCTGTATGTATCTATCATCTTCCCCAGGATCGCCGTTACATTCTTGTTTGCGGCTTTTACTGCTCCATTTGTCTGGGGTCTGTATGGTGAGGATTGGTGGTGGGTAATCCTATACTTCTCTAAGAGTAGGATAACTTCTCCCTGAAAGTGGCTCCCATGGTCAGAAATAAGCTCATTTGGCACCCCGTATCTGCAGACTATGTTCTTCTCGATAAAATTTGCCACATCCTTGGCTTTCAGAGTTGCATATGATGCCGCCTCCACCCATTTGGTAAAATAATCTATTGCCACAATTATGTACCGGTGTCCATTCGAAGTTTTTGGGACTACTTTCTCGATGATGTCAATACCCCACACAGAGAACGGCCAGGGGGTGGTTATGTTGTAAAGTTGGGAAGGTTGGGTATGCATAAGATTTGCATGGATATGACATTTATGGCAATTGATAACATACTCGCAACAATCCTTATCCAGAGTTGTCTAATAGTATCCCTGGCGAATTATCTTGGCCAACATGTGTCCATTCATGTGGGGCTCGCAGACTCCTTCATGTATTTCTTCCATCATTTCTCTCACTTCCCTTCCATATAGACATTCTAGGTTATAACCGGTATAGGACTTTTTCCATAACTTTCTCGTATAAATCACAAACTGAGCTGAAAACCTCTGGATCGCCTTCTTATCTTTTTTTGAATCCCCTTCAGGGTACTTTTCTTTCTCAATGAAACTCCAAACATCCGTATAGCACGGTACTTCTGTCTCTTCTCCTCCTTCAATGGCTACGATTGTCTCGAATGAGGGCCGGGTTCTCTCTTCTATGGACAGGGGAATCATGGTAACTCCTATAGGGATTTGGATCATCGAGGCCAAGGTTGCTAAAGAATTAGCTAGTTGGTTTTCCTCATGAGGAAGGTAATAGAATGAGATTTTTCTAAACTGCACTTTTAGGCTCTCCAGGTATTCATAGTAAGGTCTCAATTTCTCCTGCTTTATTCTCCAATTACTCCTCACTTGCGATATTTTCAAATTTGAGTCCCCAAAAACATCAATCTTATCAATTTTTAAGGCCAAGGCTGCTTCCATCCCAATTATACATGCTTCGTATTCTGCCGTGTTGTTGGTTGAGTTATACTTAAGTTTAACGGCCAACGGGGTGGGGGCCCCTTTAGGTGATATAAGGATGATTCCAACTCCGTATCCTACCTGATTGGCTGTTCCATCAAAATACATTCTCCACTAGTCTTTCTCTACTTTTATCACCCCTTCATCAGGAAACTTAAATTCTCCTCTTTCTTCGGATTCTATGGCAAGGTCAGCTAAGTATTCGGCGACGGCTCTCCCTTTGACAGATTTGGAAGTGACATATCTAATATCAAATTCGGCCAGCATCATGGTCCAGCGTGAGATCTTACTAGTTAAGGCAGGTTTTTCAAAGAGGTATTTGAGTGGGTCCATTCAGGATATTAGGGTGATAGGGAAGCTTAACATGTAATGCCTAAGGCGACGTGTACACCACACCAAAGCCCAACATGCTTTCTTCAACGGCGAATAGTTCAACTCATACCCAGTCATTCTCTTACTTAGGTAATGTATGACTTTTTCTACACGCCCCTCTTCCTCTTCTTGGGCCGGCATACACCCCATGGAATTCTCGGTAACAGATAGATATAGCAATAAAGGCTTCCCAAGTTTGGGAGGTGATAGGACAAGTGGGTTTTGAAGGTAAGTTTTGATCTTTTCGAAGGCTTTCTGGCATTGGTCATCCCATTCAAACTTTTCCCCTTTCCTCAACAACTTGAATAGCGGGTCACAGGTCATGGTGAGTTTGGATATGAAACGACTGATAAACTGTATTCTTCCTAAGAATCCCCTCAACTCCCTCTCATTTTGGGGTGACGTCATTTCGATTATGGCTTGAATTTTGGTTGGATCTACCTCAATCCCCCTCTGTGTAATCAAAAATCCCAACAATTTCCCCGTGGTGACCCCAAAAGTACATTTCTGTGAGTTTAATCTCATTCTGAATTTTCTTAACCTCTCAAAGAATTTCCTTAAAGCCTTTAAGTGCCCTTCCATCTCTTTGGACTTCACTATCATGTCATCCACGTACACCTCTACTTCTTTATGGATCATGTCATATAGTAGGGTGGTGGCGGTTCTTTGATAAGTTGCCCCTGCATTCTTAAGCCCAAATGGCATAACTCTATAACAATAAGTCCCCTAGGGTATGATAAAGGTAGTCTTTTCGCTATCCTTAGGTGCCATTAATATCTGGTTGTACCCTGAGAATCCATCCATGAAAGATAAGAGTTCATACCTTGCCGTATTGTCTACTAACACATCAATGTGGGGTAAAGGGAAATTGTCCTTAGGGCTGGCAATATTCAAATCTTGGAAATCCATACAAACCCTAACGCGCCCATCTTTTTTTGGGACTGGTACAATATTAGCGACCCATTCTGGATACTCGGTGACAAGCAAGAATCCAGCTCCTAACTGCTTTTCAACTTCCTCTTTCACTTTTAGCGCCCATTCAGGCCTCATTCGCCTCAATTTTTATTTTACGGGTTTTGAGTTTGGGAAGAGGGGAATATGATGTTGGACTATTTCTGGATCAATCCCTAGCATATCATCATATGACCATGCAAAGATATCTTTGAATTCATTTAATAAATTGATTAACTCTTTGCTTTCCTCATTACTAAGTATGGAGCCAATAGAAACATTTTGTGGATTATCTTCATTTCCCAAATTAATCCTTAAAGTGCCTTCAATGATTTTACATGCAGATTCATTTTCCTTTTCAATTAATATTTGCAATTCATCTGGTATTTCACTACATTCATCACATGCATCACAATTATTATGCGCAGTCGAGTAAGCAGAATTAGTCATATTCTCATTAACTTTCTTGGGAGCAATTACAACAGACATAGAAATTGAAAGACGCCTCATTTGGGCCAATACAGACTCTGGGTGAGGGGGATACCTATCACTAGACTAAAAAACCCATTCCTTCTTCATTTCTTGTCCAAGATCAGTGATGAAGCATTCTTCCAGTTCCCCTGTCTGAGTAATTTCCCCCATTTCTTCTTCCTCTGGTTCTTTTCCAAATTCTGAGTTCTCCCTTTCTACGTTTTCCTTGCTTCCTTCTTCACCTCTATTTTTCCCATCTTTATTCATACTTTCCTCGGTACTACCATTTCTGATTTCTCTACATTCTCGGTCATCAGCTTCTCTCTCTCAGCCTTTTCTTTCTCTATCTTTTCCTTTTCTGCCCTTGGCACTTCAGCTCTTTCTGGATCATCGAACCAATCATCCTCCCTAACAGGTGGAGGAGGATCGACAAATGGCGGCTGTCGTGCTAGTGTTTCTATCATGGTCATTATCCTTGTCATCTAACCTGCTTCTTGTTCCACTATGGCCCTCAATTCTGCTATCTCTCTTGCGTTTGCTTCTTGTGCCATCTCTCTTCTTGCTAATCTCGAGGTAGAGTCTCTGTACCAAATTGTGTCTGTAGCTGATTCTATCTTTTACCTACAAACATAGTTTATTCTTTTTTTTTTATTTATTTGTTTAAATTTCAAAATAAAAGAAACTTTCTTTATTTTGTTATTTTGCTTGCAAATGCTTTTTAAGAAATTTTCATGAATGGCTCATATGTCATGCGGATGCAAATGCATGTGTATGTGTGTGCCTACTCTATATGCCAAAGAAAGAAAATTCTAATCCTAGCACATAAACACATAAGCACATAAAATCCTCACCCATGTCAAGTACGCCGACTTTTCCTTTCATTGTGATCATCATTACCCCTTTAAAGTTTGAAAATTTTAAAATATTATTTTTTGAAATTCATGCTTCAAGAACTTCCCTAGATGATGGGAATTTTCAAATTCTTAAGATGCTTTCCTTTGAAAGTAACAACATTTCTCAACCAAAGATGATTGGGTTGAAACTTCGCTTTGAAATTCATTTGAAAAAGCATTTCTGCTAAAAATAATTCCCAAAAATTTTGGATTCTTCCTTCAAAGATGAGAATGTGCAAATATACCTCAACAAAGGTTGATGTGGAATTTTAGTCAAAAGTGAACTCCAAAATTTTTTTTTCTTCTGAAAGAGCGATTGAAAACTTTGGAATAATGATGGCAAAAGTTCGTCTGCTTTCAAAGATGGATTCAAAATTCTTTGGGTAGAATGATCACATAATCAGATTATCACCGTACTTTTCATGATTTCGGATACATACAAGGTTAATGATGCTTAGCTAAACATGATATAAGATATGTAATCTTATAATCAAGATTTGGCATGTTCTCAAATGTTATAGGACATGAAGAAGAATTGCTCAAAAGTGATTAAGAGATTATACATCTTTCATCAAGCAAGCATCGTCATTATCTCAATTAATCCCTTTCGGGCATACAAAACTCCCTAGCACATAATCCTAATCAAGAATTAATTTCCTGTGATTGGTTCTATAGAAGCTATTATGCAAAAGCCAGGTTTTGGTCAAATAAGGGACCCTTGACACAAACCCGATAGGATGCTTCATATACCAACACATGGTACAAGATCAAGGGTGATCACACGGCCCCATGATGGCTTGATCGACCGGGTTACCCCGAGCCTCCAAGGTTATAGTTCCGTGCAATCGACTAGCGAGACATGCAAGTGCAATGCAACGGGCATACACAAATTAATTAATTCGATTAAAAGGATGTTTTCAAGTCGAATCCTCGAGTGAACCCAAAATCAGAAATTCTGGTCTGCGAAACCAGAGATTCTGGGTTTAATCCCCAGCAGAGTCACCAGATTGTGAATACCGGTATTTGGGCCCACTTTTAAAACATTTTCAATTTTCAAAGAGTCGCCACTTAATTTTTGAAAGGAAAATTAAGAAACCATTTAAAAAGAAAACTGATCTTTTGCGAAACCAAAGATTTCTAGGTCTGGGGATTATGAAATGAGAGGGGAAGGGGCCCGACAGACTAAAACACCCCCTCTCATCCTATCTCATGATAGGCCTCTACTCAACATCCTTTTTAATCGAATTAATAATCTAAGTGTGCCCTCACCTAATACATATGTACATATACATTACAAAAGCATATTGAAAATGGTGTAAGATTACTAACGATAAAATATCATTCATAATCCACAAAATTCAAGTAGCAAGCAAAATGATGTGCAAGTAGGGAACTAAAGAAATTACCCGGGATCCAGTCTCGAAATGGGAAATGTGCAATGCATACAAAGAATAGAAATCCTAGGAAAAATGTCTCTAATCACATATACACATAAGGCAAGACCTAAGCTAAGGTGTCACGCATGGAGTCGAAAATCAATAAAATCAACAAATGAAATAAACTAGAGAAGAGATGAGAAGTCATACCTCCAAAGCCCTACAAAACAAGGGTTAGTACACATACCTTGATCAAAGATATCAAATAATCAACCCTAAGCTTCTAGCTTAAATCTATCAAGCATGGAAAGAATTGATAAAACTATGAATTCCTTTTGATTAGTTGGAGCCATAGCACCTCTATAGATATACAAGTCTCAACTAGGAGCCAATGTAATGTCCATATAGGAGTTCTATAATCCCAACATGATCATAAGGAATTCATGTTTATGTTCAATTATATTCAACTAAGTCCAATTTTATCCAAGAACTAGCTCTAATCATAAGCGTCATCACACACGAATGAATGAATGAATATGAACAAGAATGAGATATGAATTTATTCACTAATTTGGACCACTTACCCTATGGATTTAAGCTAATTTATCATTATTCAAAACATGATTTGGGTCCCAAGACATTAGGAAACCATTTAACTTAAAATCAATGAGACTAGACAAAAATAGTGACTGTTTTTCCTAAATTACAGAGAGCATACCAGATTTTCAAAGGTAGAGAAACCATACTTCCAACTGTTGGATCTTAATGATTTTTGGATATGATATGACTCTATGAGTCTAGTTTCTAACCCAAGAAGAAAATTAAAGATTGAACGGTTAGATCTCTGGGAATAAGAAATACACTAGACATCACTCAGGAATCTACCACTCTCTGTCCAGATATCTTGTACGATTTTCGAAAAATAATAAACAAATGAGAAACACTTAGATCTTTTTTGGGAACCTTCCTAATACATTGAAATAATTAGAAAAAATTATTAGAGGCCAAGGAAGTTCGATTAAGGTTCTAATTTATTAATTTTAAAACAGACTTACTGTTTTGGATTTTTGGACAGAGAATTGCTTGTTTTGAAATCACAAGACCAAACCATCTTAAGCATGGAATTTTATCAAAACAAATATTGCAGAGGTGCTTAAATGAGTTATGAACATCCTCCAATTGGTCTCATCCAATTTCCAATGAACCATGATTTTATAAAAATCTTTGATCACAGTTGGTTTATGGATTCACTGCACCTTTGTTAAATTGGTTTTCATATTTCGAATCAAACTTGATCCATGATTCTAGAGAGAACTAGGATCAAGTATGATTATGATCACTGGAGTAAATAATGAAATATGAAGATGTTCATGGATTTAACCTTAATGGATTTCCATCATAGATCTCATAGCAAGAGAATCCTAAGGTCTTACTTAATCTCATGAATTTTGAATATAAACTATGAAAATCTACATCTAATTCCTCTCTCAAACATATGATCCTTGAGGAATATAGAGTTATGACATCCTAATCCTCGATCAAATTAATGGTCCTTGGAGACCAAATAAAATCAAAATTTTACATAAACCTCTATGGAATATAACATGAATCCCATAAGATTCTTAGTAAGGGGATTCAAATCATGAGTTGAGATTTGAATCCCAATAACTATGTGTAGACATGACCATAGTTTTCCTTAATCTCCATATGAATCATGAGACCATAGGAAACTAAGGAATTGAATTCAAAAAGGACTCAAAGGAATACATAAAGTTTTATGAATCTCAAAGAGAAAATAGAAATGAGGAATCAAAATTTACTTAGAGAAATTGGAACACAAGTTCTTCAAAATCAAACTTATCTTAAACTCAAGGTATCAATTGGATCCAAAGTAATGAAATGTTATGAGATTCAATCACAAGCTCTAAGTGGTGTATGATGAAATGAGGTAGGAAGAAAGGTTTTGAAAATGCGTAAAGTTCCTAGAACTATGAACTTGTGATTGAATTTGCGAAATTCTATCAAGAATTGAGAAGTGACCTCTATGACCTCAAGGATTTATTCTATCTCTTGTGAAGTTCTTCAAGAAAACTCTCTTTTTTTTCTCTCAATTCTCTCTATTCTCCACATATTTCATGTATCTGTCAATTTGATTCAAAGGTTAAGCCAAAGGCCCCAATAATGGAGATGAAGGTCTGTTTATATAGACCAACATTACAAGGTTAAATGGGTAAATTCGGGTGAAAACCCATGTGCAAAGTTTTCTTCTAGAACATGTGAGAAGAGCAGTCTGTTACAGTGCACGGCACTTGACGAATTGCCTGCGACACTCGCCGAGTGTCGGGCGGCACTCACTGACTGCCGGCGCGACACTCATTCAGTGCCTCCGGCTTCGCCGCGTGCCATGACTAACAGAATCCTTGCCTTCTTTTTAATTTTCAAAATATATGTTAACAAAAACTTAATTATTTAGTAAATTATATACTAATGTACTTATATTTGTAATGTACTTTATTAGAATATACCCATATGCATGGTAGAACATATCATTTTATTTCTTTCTTTTCTTTTTTTTTTCTTTTCTTTTCTTTTCTTTTATCCTTTTCTATTTTCTTTTCAAACTTCTTTTCATTTTCTCTCTTTTCTCTCTTTTTTTAGGATAAATCCCTAGACTTGACTTTCTCATACGTTCTTTAACGTTCGGGTTTCTCCCGAATGCCCAATTTCACTTTATTTTTGATTTTTGAAACTTGGTTTAAAGAATCTTTGAAGAATTTGAATTTTCTGGAAAAATTTCAAATTTTACCGGTCATCATCATCATCATCGGTCTTAAGAGGTAACCAATCCCTGAATTTGACGTTTGGTCAAAATTGGGGTGTCTACAGCTGTAAATACTGAACAGTAAATAAACAACTAAACACTTATGATATAAACTAAACAAGAAAAATAGTACTCTGCAACTTCCAATCGATTGGGATAGGGGGCCAATTGATTGGTATAAAAATAGTAACAATCAATTGGGAAAGAGTCCAATCGATTAGATCACATGCCAATCGATTGCTAATATTGGCAATCGATTCAGAAAAGTCCAATCGATTGGGACTTCGTCTTCTTCACAGTGAAGATAGTCTAACATATAAAATACGGTAATATATGATTTAGATTCCATTTCTTCATTCAAACTACTCATAACATCAATGATAAGTTACCAAGTGAGTTTAGAACTCACCTTAGGGGTCTAGGGTGTGTTGGGGAGTGTGTATTGAAGCTTTGGAAGCTTCAATGGCTTTTCCCTCTCTCTCTCTTCTGTGTCCACTTCTCTCTTTCTGTCTTGTCTCTTTCTTCTTTCTTGTCTCCTATTCTTCTTCTTTTCTTCTATCCATCTTAGTTTGTGTGAGTGTATGGATGTATATATGTGTGTATATAGATATATATGAGTGTATATATATAGACACACACATGACCCTCTCTCTCTCTCTCTCTCTCTCTAATTTCTAGAAATAGAAATACGCCCAAAATGGGCTAGTATATATAGAGGATTAAGTGTTCACGTTGCCTTTCCCCAGCCAAGGTAAGAGAATCTGTCCAGTTGCTACCAATCGATTGGCATAAATGGAAATCGATTGGTATAAGGTATAAATGCTCCAATTGATTGGTAAAAGTGGTAATTGATTGGTATTGGCAATCGATTTGTAAAGTTGCCAATCGATTGGTATCCAAATTATACCAAAGGCAAGGAAAAACTCATACATGTATTATAAGAAGCATGCACGTCTTATTTATACATTACAAAAATACAAGGTATTACACGCTACCACCAGCCATGCTAGCCTAGACAATCTTAGTGTCGTCGGTCTAGCTTCAAGAAGTCATTAGAGTAGCTACAGTGGCATCCATGTGCCACTAGACCACCGTAATGCTCAGTCCCTGCACAGTGCTAAGTCAACATTTGACCAGTGAATAAGAGGTTATCATGTGGCAACGACCAGATCCAGTCAGTAGTTGACCGGTCAATCCAGTTCAAACACGTGGCAGTTGACTGCCCAACCACAATCTGTCATATAGCAATTGACTGCCACATCATCCATTATAACACTCGCTCTCGCAGACAGTATTTAATTGCATTTAGCATGAAACATTGGCATTAAATTAATGATGTGATTATATGTGTTAAGTTAGTATTAACTCACTAAGATGATACGGGGTGTCAAGTTTGGAACCCAGAGATAGGCTAATGTGGTAATCCCAGCTTAGGATAGTTATGAGAGGTCCCCATATGATGGGACAAATATGTGGAGTAATTCTTATGTGCTTAAATGTTTATTAAGGCATATGCAAATATTTAATATGTTGATTTTATAGCATGTTAATTGTTAGAGACCATTTTTTGTTGTCCGTTAGGGATACCTTTGTGAGCACAAATTGGACACGTTGCATAATTAGTAGGTTAATTAGAAACTTTATAATATTATATGGACCACTTATGGGATACATACGTGACATAGACAAACACCTATTTAAGTTTGGGATACTTTTAATAAGTTTCATTGACTAGCAGGGGTATAAGAACAAAACTAATAAAACTTGGTGGAGGCTATAATAGAAACCCAAAGCTTGAATCACATACCATGGGACATGTGTCCCATGACTCACCAAGCTTAGTCTCCATCTCCTACAAGACATTGAATTGGATTTATAGCAGAGATTTACACGAGAATCTCGACGACATTGATGACAGAGCTTTCAACACCAAACGACACGCCATTTGACGTTCAATTTCAAAACAAGCTACATATCTAGATTCCTGGAGGTGAGTGTAACACAGTGGTATAAATCCTATTACATTTTGAGATAGTTTTTCTGTGACCCAATTTAGGGGTTTAGCTCATAATCCATAATTTTTACATAGGATTTGTAATTGAATATTACTAGGCTCTTAATTCTGTGCTTAGGAGCGAAATTCTTGAGGTGAGTGACAATAATTATAGATAATTGGATATTTGAGATGAGCTGTGTGATTATAAGCATGTCTATTTATATAATTTAGCTTGTTTAGATATTATTGGGCAAACTCATATGGTTAATAAGACCAATTTGTATTACAATGGTATGATGTGATGAATTTTGAGCATGTAGAGTTATTAATGTGGGTGAAAGGGAAACTTGTACTTGCCATCGAAGTTATGAGACTAGGTGCCAAATTGGCCATGATGTTGCAGGCTTGAAAGAAAGAGGTGTGGATCTCGGTTAGTCGTGCAGACTAATGGAGTAGTCGCGGGCTAACGTTAATGGGTAGCTGGTACATTCATTATCGGAGACCATAGTGATGTGTAGAAAGATGACATTGAGCATGCCCATTATTTATGTTTATAATTGTTGGCATTCACCAGCATATAGCTGATATAGTGTAGTGGTTATTGAATAACCATTGTAGGTGATAA
Organism: Hydrangea macrophylla; assembly: GCA_033977485.1. Taxonomy (NCBI): domain Eukaryota; kingdom Viridiplantae; phylum Streptophyta; class Magnoliopsida; order Cornales; family Hydrangeaceae; genus Hydrangea; species Hydrangea macrophylla. The sequence continues at coordinate 9,542,459 of CM066992.1, read as the reverse complement.
GGGCAAGGAATCTAAGGATTGAAGAAATGGTAATCGGCAAGGAACATAGGAATTTGAGAAAAGACCATAGCTATTGTAGTTAACATTGCATTCTTTTGCTTTAAACTTGTAATATGGTTGGGTTTGGTTTGTACTTGGGATGATTATGTTAATAACTTAGCTTGCTAGTTTATGTAAAGCTACTATGTGAATTTCAAGACAATGTTTGTTTACTTAATGGTTTATGTTAATTCAGTCACTTGAATCATGTAATAGAATGGTAGTAGGTTAATTCAGTAATACAAAGTTTGTATCATGTTAGTCATGTTTGGTTTGATAGCATTTTACCAGGTGTTGCATGTTTGGTTTGGTTTTGGTTAAGGCAGAGGTTGCTGCAGAATGGTTCTGCTACTACGAACCAATCGATTGGGTATCTGGTCCAGTTGACTAGATCGTGTTCCAAAACTCTACTTTTCTGGGAACTAAGGTTTTAGTCGACCGAATCGAGATTCAGTCAACTGGGCCTCTAGAAGTTCAGTTAACTTTATCAATCAGTCGACCGGACCAGAGGTTTACCAGAATGGTGCTCTCTTTAATTTGCATTTCCAGTCGACCGGGTCTTAGATCAGTCGAAAGGATTACCCTATTTCAAAATGAAATGTTTTAAAAGTGTTTTAATTGGAAAGACTTTCTATAACTCTGATTTTATGGTTAATAATGGATTTTTAGGGGTATATTGGGAGCCTTGGTGGCATGCCATGTATCCTAGAATCATATGTACGGTTTTGGGGCATGACATTTAGTGGTATCAGAGCAATAGACTTAGAACTTTAGGTACGAGAGACAACTAAAGTGAACTTGACAAAGACGAGTAATTAGATGCATTTAATGAATGCATATGGATAATAAAGTTGAAATATGATAGTTGCATGTTGTATTGGCATAGCATGCATAGTATTATGTGAATTGATTGTTAGGTAAAAAAATGGTAGATCCAAATTGGGAGCGTTTGCCTTATTCGAGGATGGACCATGATGATGCCAAAAATTGGTAACAGTAAAGTAAAGCAATTTAGGAGAGAGGGAGAGAGAGTGAGAGATTATTTTTTGTATGTGGTTCGGCCCTGTTATTGAAGGTACCTACGTCCACGGGTGTGTCTGAGCACGTTCACTAGCAGATCACCGGCGGGCCTGGTGAGCCAACAAAGAGGGGCGGCACTACCAGTAATACCGGCCGGGTGTATGCGTGTAATGGTGAATTTTGTAGAGGTGCTGTGTAGACTACAGAATTATTGGCCCTTTCAATGGGGGGTGAGAGGTCTCTTTTATAGATGTAAGAGACCTACTCATACATGGATAAGGAAATATAATCCTATTAGGGTGTGATTGACACCAATCAAGTAAGTTTCCTAATTGTATTAGGATTGATTGACATTAATTGTGGGGGTTTCCCAATTAGATTAGGAAATAGATGCACTTTCCATTAGTCTTCTAGCTTGAGTAGGAAACTGCCCATAATTTTGGGCGTATCAGCTGCCCCCCATTTCCAAGATTGGCCAGATGCTATATCGGGGCAAGTTTGGAAATCAGTTTGATGTTACTTGCCGCTGTTTGAGTGCTTCGGGAAGCTGCCTTGGGGCTTCTGAGCCTGGTGAGTCCTCAGGAACTGGCTAAGAGTTGAGACCCAGCCTAGCTCGGGACTTTTAGGTGCTCGGGAACTGACCGGGAGTTGAGACCCAGCCTAGCTCGGGACATTTTTTCTTGAGTTAGCTCCCAGGATGGTTATCTTCTGCCCGTAAACCTTCGTCAAGGCTGTGGGTAGAAGGATTTTACCATGTTGGACAAGCCGACCTAAAGCGTATTGCTCTAGGGTCCTTTTTACTGTTAACTCCCCAGGATGGTTGTCTTCTGCCCGGCCAGCCTTCGTCAAGACTGTTGGGAGAAGAGCTTGACCATGTTGGTGGAGCCGACCTAAATCACGTTATTTTAGGGTCCTTTTACTCCTCTATCGTCGGCCAACCTAAGAGATTTTAGTCACCTCTATCGTCGGTCTGGACCTAAGTGGAGTTAATGTCTCTGAGTACTGTAGGTGCTCGGGTTGTCCAAGATTTTGACTTGGTTATCTGCGAGGCCTGTAAATACCCGGTGTGATTACCTATTTAGTTCACTGCGCCATCTTGCCCCCCAAGCTTTCGCTAAGACGAGGGTCTTACAGAGGCTATGATCTGTAGGTAACCGACCTGGAACATGGTGGTTGCAGGGTCTTTTGAAGCTTGCCATCATCAGCCACCTAGGAGGTTTGCCTCCATCGTCGGCTGGACCTAAGCGAAGCCGGTGCCTCGGGCGTGACCCCGAGGTCTTTGGTGCCTGGGTTCGGAGCCCGAGGTCTTTTTTGTGCCTGAGTTCGGAGCTCGAGGTCTTTTGAGTGCCTGGGTTCGGAGCCCGAGGTCTTTTGAGATGCCTCGGGGTTAGGCCCGAGGTCTTTGTAGATGCCTCGGGGTTAGGCCCGAGGTCTTTGTATGCCTCGGGGTTAGGCCCGAGGACTTCGTAGATGCCTGGGGATTAGGCCCGAGGACTTTGTATGAACTCTGACAATCGGTGGAGCCTTACGCGGTGATTAGGCAAGTACCACTGTAGTCGGGCTCATCTAGACCAATGGAGACAAGAGGTCGGATCAGGATCGTTGTGCTTCTGACTTCTCTGTGCTGGAGGCAAAGCCGGAACTGCTTGATCCTGACCGATGTGAACTGGAGGTCGGGTCGGGACTGTCGAACCATGCCTGTTGTGAGCTGGAGATCCGGCCGGGGCTGTCTGACCCGGACTGCTGTGAACCGGTGGTCGAGTCGGGATTGCCGGACTCAGACCCCTGTGAACTGGAAGAACTGTAAGAACTCCCGGGCTGATCTCGCTTTCGCTTACTTCTGGAAGACTCGTTGCTTTCTTGCCCGGTGCATTTGGTCTTCAGAAACTCTTCAGTGTCGATGTATTTTCCAACCCTCTCAGAGAGCTCAACCAAAGTTTCCGGTCGATTTTTGTGGAACGACGCGGCGCACTTGGTGTGTTGAACTCCTGAGCAGAAGGCTATGATGGCGATTGTCTCGTTCAAATTGCGGATTTGAAGCTTCTGTTGGTTGAACCGGTCGGTGAACTCCTTGAGGGACTCATTATTCCGCTGTCTGACTGTCAGTAGCTGCATGTCTGGCTTTGGCCGCTCATGCATACCGGCGAACTGGTTGATGAATTGTTCGCTGAGTTGTTTGAAACTGCAGACCGATCGGGGATCCAAGGAGTAAAACCACTGCATGGCCGGGCCTTTCAAAGTGCTGGAGAAGGCTAGGCAGTGTAATTCATCGGAGTTGGTGGCTAGGGCCATCTGAGCCTTATAAGTCCGGACGTGGTCGACCGGGCTTCCCGAGCCGCTGTAGGGATCTAAGTGAGGCTGCTTGAATTTGCGCGGGATGGAGAACCTCGTGATCTGGCTGGAGAACGGTGACTCTGTCTCGGTATTGGCTTAATTCGGAACACAGTTTTGACCAAGCTTTTTGGCCACTCCGTCGATCTGTTTCTTCAAGTCCTTGATTCGGGCTTCCATTCCTTCCCGACCGGTATCTGAGGAGCTGGTCGGGTTGGTGGAAGAGGCTTCTTCATGGCAGGGTGTTGTCCTCTGGGATCGGGCTCGGCTATGACTTCGGGTAACCGTTCGCCTAGGGACGACTTGGCTCTTGACCGAGTGACCCTGGACTGATTCCCGGGCCATATGCTCCTGCCTTTCTTCTCGGGCAGCACGCCCACTGTTGATGTCTCTGGCATCCTCAACATGGGACGGGTTGGCTCGGGTCCGTTGTCTGGTCAAGATCGGTTCTCGATCGTACGCAACGTTCCCGGGTCATTTCCCGGCCACTGGAGGATCACTTTGCTGGGCTAGCAGTGCTTCGATCTGTTGCTGGATTTGACGCTGGCCCTCCAAGAGTTGTGTGAGGGTTGCGGTGATTTGCTCATATGTCGGGACTGCTGCAGTCGACGCCGGGGCCGAAGAAACATCCCGGTCGGACTGCTGCACAGCCTTCTTTGGTGGCATATTGATCTGTCAAGAATTTGTTGATGAGAAGAATTGTCGTTCCCACAGACGGCGCCAAACTGATGATGCCAAAAATTGGTAACAGTAAAGTAAAGCAATTTAGGAGAGAGGGAGAGAGAGTGAGAGATTATTTTTTGTATGTGGTTCGGCCCTGTTAATGAAGGTACCTACGTCCACGGGTGTGTCTGAGCACGTTCACTAGCAGATCACCGGCGGGCCTGGTGAGCCAACAAAGAGGGGCGGCACTACCAGTAATACCGGCCGGGTGTATGCGTGTAATGGTGAATTTTGTAGAGGTGCTGTGTAGACTACAGAATTATTGGCCCTTTCAATGGGGGGTGAGAGGTCTCTTTTATAGATGTAAGAGACCTACTCATACATGGATAAGGAAATATAATCCTATTAGGGTGTGATTGACACCAATCAAGTAAGTTTCCTAATTGTATTAGGATTGATTGACATTAATTGTGGGGGTTTCCCAATTAGATTAGGAAATAGATGCACTTTCCATTAGTCTTCTAGCTTGAGTAGGAAACTGCCCATAATTTTGGGCGTATCAGACCATTTGGAATATGCAGTGAGTAACTTTGTGAGATCGGTGAATGACCGGGTATTTATGGGAAGGGATAGACCAACGATCAACCACGACGCGAGCAAGGGATTATTGAACAATTTTATAAGCAGAAGCTGTAATACCCTGTATTTTTCATTGTACTTTTATACTACTTTTGATATTAATAAGATTCAGTGTGCTTGTCTTTACTTTTAATTTCATCTTCTTTCATTCGATTGACCAATTATTTTCTCAATCTATCGAACTTACTTCGAGCGATCAAAGCTCTACCGACCTGAATTGATGACGTGTTTCTTTCCTCGAGCGATTGAACTATTTTCAATCGATCGAACCCTGATTGACTTGTTCTCAATCAATTGAACTCACCTCGATTGATCGAACTTTGTATTATCAATTTATGTGTTTTGCCACTTGCATTCTTCCCTTGCCTATATATATGTTATGTTTGTGTGTATGTTTGGTTTGCTGAATTTCTTAGAGATTTAGAGAGAGAGATATATAGTTTATAAACACACTTATATACACACACACACATACCTGGTTATATACATATACACAACTCACACTCACACACTCTCAAGGAGAAGAGAAAAAGAAGAAAAAGCAGGAGAAGGAGGAGGGACAGAGAAGGAGACAGAGGAAGAAGAGAGAAAGAACTCACCTCGAGACCACCTACGGCCACCCTAACCTTGCCGGCGTCATCGACGTTAACGGTGAGTGTCTATACTCACTTAGTAGCGTAGATATATGTGTTTCGGCAAGAAGAATGGACCCCGAATGTACGAGGAAGGTTCATTTTAATTCTAGAATAATACTACATTCAATTGATCGAACAACGTTCGAGCGATCGAACACAGCTCGATCTTAATCGATCGAAGTAACTTCCATCGATTGAACCTAACTTTTATTCAATCGATCAAAATGACTTCAATCGATCGAACATATCAGAATGTTAAATGTTTAGTTATTTTATACCTGATGAACTATTAACTTATTTATTATCATGCATTGATGTTGGAGAACTATATTAGAATAATACACATGTGAATAATGGATTTAATGTATTGAATAGTGGAACCGATGATATAATGTTGTTAATTGAATTGAGAAGATGACATACATAGTAGTAGATCTATCAACCACAGAGGTCGATACTATTTATGATCGATACGTGGGAAAATGCAATTGCGAAGATCGTACAGTATGAGTTACGATGTGCGTATGTTGCCTTAGTCCACGGGAGAGACTAAGGAATATATTAGTTAGGATTGCCTTGGTCCATGAGAGAGACTAAGGGATATGGTAGTGGTATCGTCTTAGTCCTAGATAGAGGTTAAAAGAGACATAGAGTCGTGATTATGAGATATGGTAGTGGAATCACCTTAGTCCACGAGAGAGACTAAGGGATACAAATTGTGGAAATAGACGTGGTTTATGGGAGGACCTATGTTGCCTTAGTCTACAAGAGAGGCTAAGGGATATACGATTGACATCGCCTTAGTCCACGAGAGAGGCTAATGGATACATGATTGTACGAACAGTAATGTGGCTAGCACCCTGGTCCGATAGAGGCTAACGGAATGTCGCATTGCCCATGACCGAGACATAAGAGATCCGATAGAGACAAGGGAATGGTCATATTAGTCCAAGACTGAGACTGAGGGTTATGCCGATGTTGTCATCTTAATCTGACACAGGCTAATGAAATATTACCGTAGTCCATAACTGGGACGGGAGATCTGAATAGACGCTACAGGAATATGTCACTTTAGTCCATGACCAAGATTTAGAAGGATACATCATAAACCTAGTCCAATAGAGGCTAAAGGTACATTACCTCGGTCCGAGATGGGAGATCCGACAGAGGCTAAGGGATGTCACTTTAGTCCATGACTGAGACTAGGAAGAATGAAACTGTGAAAGATATGTAAATTGGGCGTGTTGGTCGGAATGTATTATAGGTTGTCAAAACTTGGTCTGATAGAGTTTAAAGAAATATTGCCTTAGTTCATGGAAGAGACTAAGGGATATGTCACTTTGGTCCATGATAAAGACTAAGAAGTATATAAGGTAAAAGAGAAATGTATAGGCAGGTTGGCCAAAGTATATCGGGCTGTTTAGCTGGAATATATGAGAATGTGTGTCAGTGTTTGACAGACCGTAGGTATAGGATTACGTGTCTGATTAATGTGGACCCAAGAGTCTATGTTATGATGAGATTTAGATTGGTATGATGTCCATAGAGATATATTGAGTTGGTGCATACATGCATGCGAACAATGAGATGATCCTTTTAATGATGTCGTTGTTCATATATCCTGTAACTCTATAGATACTCTGTTAGTATTTGCATTCACTCAGCTTTTGTAGTTGACAACTGCTGGATATTCGACATCCAGCTAGCCAGGGTTATGAGTATGCAGGTGATGCCTACATGGATAGGGGCTACGAGGATGGAGCCTATAATGACCGAGGCTATGCTAGTGCTGACTACTACGTGAGCTAAAATCTGGAGCTTGCCGTAGATAGTTTATAGTTATGTTTTAAGACTGTTGTAATAGTTATGTTTGTTTTGGCATATGTTGTCGTAATACTTTATTTATGTTTCTGCAAATACCTTTGTTTTGTAATAGTTTAGTATTGAACTTCGGTTTCATGTATCGAACTTAGAATTTCCCAAATACGTGGTTTAATCCATTACTCTGAGTGTTTGACTTTGGTTGTGGACAATGTGGTGACTTTCAACTGTCATGGCCTATGGGTCCAAAAAGGAATTTATTTTCTCTATTTTTGTTACTGTGGGGCGTGACAGAAGCCACTTTAATTTGAGAGAGGTCCTAACACATCACTGGCCAATCATTGGTTAATGGAAATGGAACATATTTTTCAAGCCGTGGGTTGTACAGATGGTGAAAAGATTATGTGTTCCACCGATACCCTTCTTTGAGGGAGCTTAGAATTGGTGGACTAATCAGATTGCTCAAGGACGGCCTCGAGACATGGAAAAAGTTCATTAAAGAATTCAATAAACGGTATTTTTTGGTGTTGATAAAGATGCAATTAAGTCAAGAATTTGCAAACTTACAACAAGGGTACATGTCTGTTAATGAGTATGCTACAAGGTATAACGATTTGCTCCATTTTGCACATCGATCCATTCCAAAGGAAGTTAATAAAGCCTGAAAGTTTGAGTAGGGATTAAGGAATAATGTTCATAGCAGTATCGATACTCTTCAACACCGGAATATGGCCGACGTTCAAGATATGGCCATAATAGTGGAAAGGGATATCAAAAAATTCAGACAAGGGCAGTAGGGCAAATGAACATATGAGGACAAGGGGAAGGGGCAAGGGTTCCCTAAGAGGACATTTTCACAAGGTTTAGGCTCTGGTATAAGAAGTCAAGGAAGAAATACCTACTCCGGGAAGACCATCCCATTGTGCCCAACATACAATCGACGTCACATGGGAGTTTGCCACCTAACCTTGGTGTGCAACATTTATTAAAAAATGGGACATGTTGCTCGATTTTGTCCACAAGTCAAGGCCCAGAGCATGGGAGGCTCCAATCAAGATATGAGAGGACGATTCTATACATGTGGTATGCCAGGACATCAGGTTAGAGACTATCCGACGAAGAAGTAACAAGGTTCAAACTCAATGGCTACAACTGGGGCAAGATCCGGAACCAATGTGGATAAGGGAAAAGGCGTTGAGCTAAGGCAAGGGAGGTTCTATCAGTTGGCACCGGGAGATTTTTTAGCTACTGATTCTGTCGTATTAGGTATATTACCGATTTGTTCACATCCAGCTCATGTTTTAATAGATTCGGGGTCGACACATTCTTGTGCTGCATGTGAATTTTTTAAACATTTAACTAGCATGTCTGAACCCTTAGGATATTAACTTTTGGTATCATTACCTCTAAGTAAGTCTATGATGGCATCTTCAATATTCAAAGCATGTGATATATGAGTAGATGATAAGGAGCTGACCGTTGACATAATATTATTGATCGTCAACTACTTTGATGTAATTTTGGGTATGGATTGGTTATCTGTGAACCAAGCCTCCATTGATGTGAACGGAAAAGATTTATTTTTTGACCACCAGGGCAGGAAGAATTTACTTTTCAGGGGATTGGTGTTGTAGTACCACCATTTTTAGTATCAGCAATTTGGGCGAGTAAATTGTTGAAACAAGGCTGTCAAGGGTTCTTGTGTTCAATAATTGATGAACTTGTTACGAGCAATAAGGTAGAAGACATATCAATGGTACGAAAGTTTCTAGATGTATTTCCTAAGGACTTGACAAACGAGTTAATAGAACAGGAAATCAAATTTGCTATTGAGGTAGCCTCAGGATCTCATCCAGTATCAAAGACACCGTACAGAATGGCATTGGTAGAACTCAAAGAACTAAAAATTCAGCTGTAAGAGCTATTGGACAATGGGTTTATTTGACCTAGTGTATCGCCGTGGGGTGCACCGGTCTTATTTGTTAAGAAGAAAGATAGAACTATGAGGATGGGTATCGACTACCGAGAACTGAATAAGCTAACCATCAAGAACAAGTATCTGTTGCCCAGAATTGACGAGCTATTTGACCAACTTTAAGGAGCTCAGGTATTTTCTAAACTTGATTTGCAATCGGGCTATCACTAGCTAAAGGTAAAGGAGGAATATGTGGAAAAAATAGCATTTAGGACCCGCTACCACCACTATAAATTTCTAGTCTTGCCATTTGGGGTTACTAAAACGCCAGCGGCATTCATGGACTTGATGAACCGAGTTGTAACGATTCACCTCCCCATCTAGCAACAACATTGTCCGCTTTGGGCCTAAACACAAAGAACTTCCTAACGGTCATCCATCACTGGTACTGCTGTGGCAGCAGCACGCTTAACTATGGAGTTCTTTCTTGTTTAGTTTCCTCACGATTTTAAAAGGCCTTGTTGAGGTATCAAAGCTTGCACAGCCTACCCCTCTCCAATAGTGTCCTCTTTGGGTGCCTACCAAGTTTCGAACACTAGCGCTTGCCCTCAAAGTTTTGTTCCTTTACCACTCAAGCAAAGAGGCCTTATTGTATATAGAGAGGCGATTAATCATTATATACTAGTCCAGGAACATCACCCTAGGCAATGTGGGATAAGCCCCCACACCTGACCTCACCTCATCCATCTTAGCCATCTTGCCTCAAGAGTATTGGCTCTTGGTCATCACAATCCACCCTCCTTAAGGGCCACACGTTCTCATGTGGGACTAGCCCCACACTTTTGGCTAGGTTTCTGCTCTAATACCATTTATAACGACCCACCTCCCTGGCTAGCAACAATATTGTCCGCTTTGGGCCTAAACACAAAGAACTTTCCAGGGGGTCACCCATCCCTGGTACTGCTCTGGCAGCAGCACGCTTAACTATGGAGTTCTTTTGTGTTTAGCCCCCTCACAGTTTTAAAAGGCCTTGTTAAGGTATCAGAGCTTGCACAGCCTACCCCTCTCCAATATTGTCCTCTTTAGGTGCCTACCAAGTTTCGAACACCGGTGCCTGCCCTCAAGGTTTTGTTCCTTCACCACTCGGGTAAGGAGGCCTTGTTGTATATAGAGGGGTGATTAATCCTTATAAACTAGTCCAAGAACTTCACTCCAGGCAATGTGGGAAAAGCCCCCACACCCGGCCTCACCTCATCCATCTTGCCTCAGGAGTATTGGCTCTTGGTCGTCATGAGCCGAGTGTTTAAAGATTACTTAGATGAGTTTGTGATCATTTTCATAGATGGCATCTTGATATGTTCTAAGAGTTTAGAAGACCATGAAAGACATCTCCTCTTATTTTTACAATGATTATGAGAAAAGAAGCTATTTGGGAAGTTGAAGAAATGTGAGTTTTGGTTACCGAAATTGCATTTTGGGGCATGTAATATCAAAGGAAGGTGTGTTGGTAGATCTACAGAAAGTTGAAGTCGTAGAAAATTGGAATCCGCCGACAAATGTGTCAAAGGTAAGAAGTTTCTTGGGATTGGCTGAGAACTACCGAAGGTTTGTGGAAAATATTTCAAGAATTGCAACACCTATGACCCGGCTAATGAGGAAAGATGTAGCATTCGTGTGGAGTCTTGAGTTTGATGAGAGCTTTATGGAGTTGAAGACTCGACTGATGTCAGTGCTGATCTTGACTATTATATTGGGGACTAAGGGATTTAATATTAATAATGATGCTTCGCATCAGAATTGGGATGTATCTTGATGCAAAATGACAAAGTAATTACCTATGCTTCACGACAACTGAGACCACATGAAGTTAGCTATCCTACACATGATTTAGAGCTAGCAGTTGTGATATTTGCTTTGAAAATTTGGCCGCATTATCTATACAGGGAAAAGTGTGAAATTTACACTGACTACAAGAGTTTGAAGTACCTTTTCACTTAGAGAGACCATAACATGAGACAAAGGCGTTGGTTGGAATTGATGAATGACTACAATGTGACTATTCATTATCATTTAGGGAAGGCCAATGTGGTGGCTGACGCATTAAGTCAGAAATTGACAAGTAACCTGATCTACGCCTTGACTACTCAGGAGAAGTTAATACGAGAAATGAAGCGGCTAAAACTGGAAGTGATCCCACAGACTAGAGGTGTTTTGATGCTAGATATCATTGAACAGCCATCCTTGGTTGAAGAGATTCGAGACAAGCAACTTCAAGATCCAGAGTTAAAGAAGATTTGTGATGGTATACCCGAGAGTAAGTAGCTAGAATTCACCTTTGAGAATGGTATATTGAAGTTCAAAAATTGGGTTTGTATACCCAATGTAGATCAGATCAACGAAACAGTTTTAGAAGAGGCTCATAATACCAAGTACTCGATTCATCTGGGAAGCACAAAGATGTACTATGACTTATGAGAAGTCTATTGGTGGTCAGGGATGAAGCGAGAAGTAGCGGAACATGTAGCCAAATCTGTAGTTTGTCAACAAGTAAAAGTAGAACATCAGAGACCAGCGTTACATTTAATGCATTAGTTATACCAGAATGGAAATAGGAGAATATTATGATGGACTTTGTGTCAGGTCTGCCGAGATCTAGGAAGTCAAATGACATTGTTTGGTTAATCGTTGATCGATTGACCAAGTCAGCACACTTTTTGTCGATCAAAACTAATGATTCGATGAAACTAGCAGAGTTATATGTCCAAGAGATTATGAGGTAGCACGGAGCTCCAATATCTATTATTTCTGACAGAGATAGTAAGTTTACATTGCAATTTTGGCAAGGATTACAATGAGCTATGGGTACTAAATTGGGTTTTAGTACGACATTTCATCCTCAAACCAATCCCCAATCAAAGTGAGTAATTTAGATCTTGGAAGATATGCTACAATTGTGCGCATTAGATTTTAAAGGTGATTGGGAGGAGCATTTGCCTCTAGCAGAATTTGCTTGCAAAGTTTCCAATCTATTATTTGAATGGCACCATTTGAGGCTTTATAGGGGCAGAAATGTTGTTTGCCAGTTTGCTGGTCTGAAGTGGGAGAAAGTACACTAATAGGGCCTGAGATAGTTCAATAAACTACAGAAAAGATCAAAGTGATACAATAACTTTTGAAAATAGCTCAAAGCCGTTACGAGAGTTACGCAGATTTAAAGAGAAGATCGATAGAGAGAGTCTGATGTGGGAGATTATATTTACTTGAAGTGTCACCTACTAAGGGAGTTGTAAGATTTGGAAAGCGAGGAAAATTGAATCCGAGGTATGTCGGACCATTCGAGGTTATTGGGAGAGATGGACCGGTGGCATATCGATTAGATTTGCCTCAATAATTAGCTAATGTGCATAATGTTTTCCATGTATTGATGCTATAGAGATGTGTATCGGATTCGAATCAAGTGATTGAACTAGAACCATTGGAGATCAGGGAAGATTTATCATATATTGAGTATCCAGTCAAGATTCTTGATTGAAAAGAGCAAGTGTTGAGGACAAAGACCATTCCATTAGTCATGGTATTGTGGCGGAATCATTCGAATGAGGAAGCCACGCGGGAAACAGAGAAAGAGATACGAGAACAATACCCATACTTGTTCGAGACTTGAGGTACAATGAGGAGGGGACAAACTCCTTTTTAATGAGTTTGTGCAGTATTTAATTGCATTTAGCATGCATCATTAGCATTAAATTAATGATGTGATTATATGTGTTAAGTGAGTATTAACTCACTAAGAAGATTAGAGATGTCCAGTTTGGAACCCAGAGATAGGCCAATGTGGCAATCCCAGCTTAGGATAGTTATGAGAGGTCCCCATGTGATGGGACAAATATGTGGAGTAATTCTTATGTGCTTAAATGTTTATTAAGGCATATGTAAATATTTTAATATGTTGATTTTATAGCATGTTGATTGTTAGAGATCATTTTCTGTGGTCCTTTAGGGATACCTTTGTGAGCACGAATTGGACACGTTGCATAATTAGTAGGTTAATTAGAAACTTCATAATATTATGTGGGACCACTAATGGGACCCATACGTGACATAGACAAACACCCATTTAAGTTTAGGATAGTTTTAATAAGTTTCATTAACTAGTAGGGGTATAAAGGCAAAACTAATAAAACTTGTGGTAGGCTATAATAGAAACCCAAAGCTTGAATCACATGCCATGGGACATGTGTCCCATGACTCATCAAGCCTAGTCACAGTCTCCTACACGACATTGAATTCGATTTACAGAAGAGATTCACACGAGAATCTTGATGACATTGACGATAGAGCTTTTGACGCCAAAGGACACACCGTTTGACATTCAATTTCAAAGCAGGCTACATATCTGGAATCTTAGAGGTGAGTCTAACGTAGTGGTATAAATATTATTCCATTTTGAGACAAATTTTTTGTGACCCAATTTAGGGGTTTAGCTCATAATATGTAGTTTTTGTATATGAATTGTACCTGAATATTACTAGGCTTTTAATTCTGTGCTTATGAGCGAAATCCTTGAGGTGAGTGACAATAATTATAGAAATAATTGGATGTTTGAGATGATCTGTGTGATGATAAGCATGTCTATTTGTATAATTTAGCCTGTTTAGTTATTATTGGGCAAACTCATGTGGTTAATAAGACCCATTTGTATGGTAATGACATGATGTGATGAATTTATATGAGCATGTTGAGTTATTAATATGGGTCAAAAGGAAACTTGTACTTGTCATCGATGTTGTGAGACCATGTGCCAAATTGGCCATGAGGTGGCACACCTAAAAGAAAGAGGTGTGGATCTCGGTTAGTCGCATGGACTAACGGAGTAGTCGCGGGCTAACGTGAATGGGTGGCTGGTACATGCATTCCTAGAGACCATAGTGATGTGTAGAAAGATGAGATTGAGCATGCCTATTATTCATGTTTATAATTATTGGCATTCACCAGCATATAGCTGATATAGTGTGGTGGTTATTGAATAACCATTGTAGGTGATAAGGGCAAGGCATCTAAGGATTGAAGAAATGGTAATCGGCAAGGAACGCAGGAATTTGGGAAACAGCTATAGCTATTGTAGTTAACATTCTATTCTTTTGCTTTAAACTTGTAACATGGCTGGGTTTGGTTTGTACTTGGGAGGCTTATGTTAATAACTTAGCTTGCTAGTTTATGTAAAGCTACTATTTGAATTTTAAGACAATGTTTTCTTAGTTAATGGTTTATGTATCAATCACTTGAATTATGTAATAGACTGGTAGTAGGTTAATTTAGGTAGTATAGAGTTTGTATCATGTTGGTTACGTTTGGTTTGATAGCATTTTACAAGGTGTTGAGTGTGTTTGGTTTGGTTTTGGTTAAGGCAGAGGTTACTGCAGAATTGGGTTCCACTGCTACGAACCAATCGATCAGGTGTCTGGTCTAGTCGACTGTATCGTGTTCCAGAACTCTACTTTTCTGGGAACCAAGGGTTTTAGTCGATCGGATCGAGATTCAGTTGACCGGGTGTCTAGAAGCTCAGTCAACTGGATCAATCAGTCGACTGAACCAGGGGATTCCCAGAATGGTGCTCTCTGCAATTTGCATTTCCAGTCGACCGGGTCCCAGATCAGTCGACTGGATTACCCTATTTTAAAATGAAAAGTTTCAAAAGTGTTTTAAATGGGAAGACTTTCTATAACTCTGATTTTATGGTTAATAATAGATCTTTACGGTATAATGGGAGCCTTGGTGGCATGCCATGTAACCTAGAATTGTATTTACATTTCCGGGGCGTGACATCCATTGATCGGCGAATCACAACATGACACTTGGATGTTTGACCTCTACGTGGACTGCCACATTAGTGCCCAGTCAGAGTTGACTAGCGAACCAGAGGACACCACGTGGCATTTGACTCTACCACGTGGACTGCCACATGGCACTCTGGGCCCAATTCTAATTTTTTTCAATTTTCTCCACTCTAGGCCTGGGTTTTGATGAATAGACACTCATTCCCAGCTAATTTTCCATTCTAGAAGCAACGATTACCTCGGATTCAGCCAATTCCAACTTTTAAGGCCTATTTGGGTTTTTATATAACCTTTATAGGTTATCCTGGCCATATTTTGACCCCCATGGATCCTGCCTAGCTCAGCTCGGGCCCATTCCAAGTAGACTTATAGGCTTCTTGACTATATCGGTAGTTCCTTATGCACCGTTTAGCTTAGAATCGCAAGATTCTAATTTTTCAGCACTCTTTTACTTTTCATGAGATTTCTAGCTCTTTTGGCCAAATTTTGAACCCCACGGGTCCTACTCATTACCCTGGACCCATTTTGGCCCGACCATGATGTCCGTTAAAGTTAATTTCGTGTCGAAATTCGGCTTAGGCCTCCCAGGCTCATCTCTACGATGTTTTTTGAAATAAAAATCTTTGAAACTTGATTTCTTTTATTCTTTTTCTTTATACGAAATTTAAATACAGATAAACACCGACTAGGCTTCAATAAGCCGCCTCTGTACTCAAAACTCACAAGTAATACCCTCAACTCATACTCTTGGTGATACAACCTTGATTCGTGGTGAAAAGTGCACATTCATAGCGTAATACATGGTCCTTTATGCATACTTTTATCCCCAAAGTCCCTACAGCTAGGTGCATTCTAATAACAATGTTCTTTTTATTGTATTAATTCTAAAACATATGTTTATGCGTTGTTTTATAGGTATTAGAATGTAAATCAATGAAGTGGAGCTAAAGATAGCGATTCTGGTGAAGAGAACAACAGAAGTAGCTGAGAAAACATCAATTTTGACAATAAAGATTTCAGATTTGGAAGATTTTCCAAAAAATATGAAATGTAGATATTTGAGTTACGGTCATGTGGCCGCAAACGGGAGGTCAATCCGAGGTCCGAGTGAAACGTTATGGCCATTCCCCCATCGGTACGCAAAGCTATCAAAATCAGAGAGTTCAAGGGCTTGAGGAGAGTTCAATCGATCGAACCTTCGATCGATCGAACTAAGCTCGATCACTTGAGCTCTATTTTCTCCCAAAAGTTGCATACAGTCTGCAGGAACCTTATAAATAAGATGCTATGACATCAGACGAAGGGAGGACGCTCCAGAACGCAAAAAAAGCAGTTTAGGGTAGTTTTAGGGTTAGAATAAGAGTAGATTAGGTTAGATTCTTGTTTTTCTTCCACTTTTCCATTGTTATACTCAAGATTATTGAAGATTCAAGTTTATTACAAATTATAATCTAATTATTTCCAGGTTTTACTTCTCCTTTTCTTTATTTCATTGTTTATTGCTTTAGATGTAAATGATTACTCTAGTTTACTATTCCTGCATTAGTTTATTCATGTTTTCATAGTTTAGACGTTGGAAATATGTGATAAAATATTGATTCTTAGCCTCTACTATGTATGATATAGAAAGCCTGGGCTCGATCGATCGAAGGTATTTCGATCAATCGAACCAGAACCAGTCAAGCGATCGAAGACATTTCGATCGATTGAAGGATGATGTAGTCTGATCGATCGAGAGCACTTCGATCAATCGAACCTGTTGATTCCTAAGATGATTCTTTTAAGTATTCTATGACTTTCTGTTTTAGAAATCTGTCATCAAATTGTCCCTATAAGCTCTGTTTTTCACAACAGTTTTTAGAACTTAAAGCCTTAAGGCT
Source organism: Hydrangea macrophylla (assembly GCA_033977485.1). Lineage (NCBI taxonomy): Eukaryota > Viridiplantae > Streptophyta > Magnoliopsida > Cornales > Hydrangeaceae > Hydrangea > Hydrangea macrophylla. Next base: position 9,525,679 of record CM066992.1, on the reverse strand, counting down.
ATTTTCTTCAATGACTTTTGAAAACCACTTTGAATGCTAACACTATTTAGAGTGCAAGTAATAACCATTGTTTTAAACTTTCCAAGTATTTTAAATCAACTGTGATGATGTAGTCCCGGTCATGAAAGGGCTATTGATTCTATATCTTTAGAAAAATACGGAATACTGAAAAGGAATGAACTCCTTAGAATGTTAATGAATGTGCATGGTAGATGGTTAGGATCAATGTGGATTCATGTGTTTCCAACACCTTTAATTTATCTGTTTAATTAGTTATGCTTCTTTGTACTTTAGTTTATTATTTAGATTAATTTAATAAATTAGGATTCGTTAGAACTTCTACTCCTAAAATCTTATTTTTCCTTTTCTTTAGGTTGTAGCTTAGTATATTTTCTTCCTATTCCTTCCCTGTGGGTTCGACCTGGACTTATGCAGTATTACTTGCACAATCACCTACACTTGGGTTTTGTACAAGAGCACACAACGTTTTAGTCGTGTCATGTTTTTGGCGCCGTTGCCGGGAAAGGCAACTAGGTTAGGATTTTACTAAGTTATCTCCAATTTTTTCTATTTAGTAAAAAAAAAATTTTTGGACTTTTTCTCTCACAAGATAAAAAAATTAAAATAATAAATAAAATTCCTATTGTTTAAAATTTTTTTAGTGAACATGTCTTGATGATGCCTAAAATTGGTAAGAAAAGTTTTAAGTGAGAAAGAGATGAGAACAATTTGTATGTGGTTCGGTCCCGTTAACTAGGTGACCTACGTCCACGGTTGTGTTTGTGCGCCTCTCACTAGCAGATCACCGGCGGGCCTGGTAAGCCAACAAAGATGGGCGGCACTACCAGTAATACCGGCCGGGTGTATGCGTAATGATGGTGAGTTCTCTGTTGAATGCTTGTAAGCCTAGAGAATTGATTTCGGGATCCCTATTGACAAGGTAGGTGGGCTCTTTTATAGGTGCAAGAGTCCACCCCTACATGGTAAGTTAATAGGATTAGGAAACCCAATCTGATTACAACTTGATTTGCATGATCTTAGGAGAGTTTCCTAAGGGGCTTAGGAAACTGCCATATCTCCCTCCGCAGACTTGTAGTTGATTTAGGAAACTACTGGACAGCTCAGGACCGATGTGCACCTCCTAGTGAGTTGCCGCACCGCATGCCTGGGCTGTGCAAGCATCCCCGGCGATGTTTGTTGACCTCAGGGGCGTAGACCCCAAGCTCCCATTCCGGATAGTCCGGGTCATTATGCTGACGTGGCAGTTTGGCCTTAGCAGAATATTTCTGGGCGTACCCTGTCTTATCCATATTACCCTCCATGGCTCCATACAACACAAACACAAAAGCTACCAATAGGTACACACTTAAAAATCAATATAATTATCCTCCAAGTTGGCGAGCACCCACTTATGACGTAGATTATCAACCTGAGAGCTACCAACCACCACAATGGGGAAATGATAGTGCTAGTTCCCCGTATTATCAAACGTATCAAGAACCTCCACATGAAGTGTTCTATCAACCGCAATGGGGATATAACCAAAATGATAGCATATGATATAGTAGTCCTTCCCATAATTACCTAACGTACCAAGACTTTTCCTTTGGCAAGTCTTGTCCACAAACGCAATGGGAAGGGGACTATCATCAACAACAATGGGACAAAACTTCATATAGAAATAATGAGGAGAATAACCAAGTTGAGGATAATGGTATGTTCAAATTGCTGCTTAGTGAAATGAAAAGGCTAGATAGTGCACTTGATAAATTAGAAACTAGATATCAACAAGCAGATGCTAGCCAATCTTTAGAAGACTATACCAGTCCTTCAACATTACAACCCGAATTTCAAGATAATAATACTAGAATGGAATTAGAGGACAATGATGGGTTCATACCGAATGAGGTTAACAACTCACTTGAGAAAGTGATAACCCAACAAGAACTCCAAAACCAAACCATTAAGCATGAAGTTGTAGAACCATCTGCTCCTCAACATACAACCCCAGACATTAACTCCTTCATTGCCTGGATAAAATTGCACAATCTCTTTGTCCAGAGTACCTCAATAGACGACATACATAGTGAGGAGTGTTATGAGGATGAGAATAAGGTTTTTAAAGATGATGAGAGTTTACGCGATTGCACACAACTAGGAAAGGAGGAGTCCCCTGTTGACTCTATCCCTAACTTTGGTAGTGACCCTAGGGAGGACATAATTGAAAAATCTAAATCCGGTTTAGATTTATGTGATATTTATGAACCCTCACCTCTTTCGGCCGAAGATGTGGTGTCACCAAGTTTCCTATCACCTATCCTCTCTATTAATCAAAGCTTTCATCCGGAGTGTGAAAGTCATGTGTACCCCAATATTGAACAAAATTAATGTGTTGTGGAAGAGGATGGTAAGGATTCTAGCACATGTACTTCGAAAAATTTTATTTTTCAAAATTCTTTGAGAGAGGACTTAGAAACTTTTGGGCCCACATTAGATGATTTTAAACTTCAACAAGAAGCTAGTAATCTTCTAGACTGCTTAATCTTCTTGAGTAATAATGACATTGAGGCTCAAATAGATAGCTTTGTCCAAGTCCAGTCCAAAACCATGTGCATAGATCAGAAATTAAATTCCTATTATCATATTTCTATAGATTCTGTTCTAGGACAAGAGGAGGGTAGTGAATCTAAATTGGAACATCAATTTGACCCTGCCCCTTTTATCGAACCGTGGCCACCCCCTAGTATTAAAATAGAGGCTGTTATAGGAAATACTAACACCAAAGATCGTTTCTTGCATATAATTCCTAAAAAGTTTGGTATACCTCTTATAATTGTCCCTAACATATTTGAAGGCCATATGTTTTGCATCATCTCCTCTGACCTTGAGCCTGACATTAGTTGGGGGGAGTTGCATTTTTATGAGGATCCCCGCACTCTTCTCACTGCTAAATTATTTCATTGGGAGGATCCTCAAAAATTTTGGTTATTACTGTATGATAAAAATCTTGATTAACCGAATGTATTTACTGAGTAGTTGTATTATATTCTCTATTTTTCCTTGTTATAACTAATGATTTTGTAGGTAACTTAAAAAAATTTGGATATTAATGCCTCGAGGTAACATCCTTCTTTCTCTCGCTTTACTTTACATGTTCGTGTGCTTAGTTTAGAACATTGAGGACAATGTTTAGTTTTAGTTGGGGGGAGTGAGTCATTGCATGCCTCATATCTTGTTTTTGTGCTTTAATGTCAATACACCTGCTTAGCAACATGACTCAGTAAATTAAAATTGTCAAAAATTTCAGTAAATTAAAATTGTCAAAAATTTTAAAATTTTTAATTTTATTTTTAAAGATAATAAAATGGTTCTTGTATTTCTCTCTTAGTTTATGTAGTTAGTTATGATGCAGTAGTGTTATTTTCTGTATGTTATTAGTATGTGATACACTATGATAGTTTGTTTACTATCTTAGTTATAGTATATTTTATACTTTTTAATCTTCAAACAACTTTGAGCACGTTGTGACAACCTTGTACTTAGCTAAAATGGATTAGTAAGAATAACTTTGGTGTCTTGAGAGACTGTAGTGGAGACTAATAACCCAAGTGAGCTTTTGAGCTATTCTTTTTTTTTTTTTGAGGCTTTTATAAAATTACTCTTAATTTTTGAAAAGCGTATTCATTCGTTCAAAGTCTCATTTATTTTTTTCATTTTGACTGATCACTAGAAGAGAACGTTCAAGATTTACCAAATTTAGAGCTCTTGAATTTACTAAAATGAATTATCCTATTAACTTAGAAGATGATTTAGGCCATCTTTTGACCTTACACGCATAATAAAACATTGGCCTACTTCTATGATATTCCTTTACTTTACCTCTTGAGCCTTATCATAATCGCTGTGTCTTCACAATCCTAAAGTCTATACCTAACTCCAAATTATGAGTTCAAGCCTTAGTTCTTTATTTGGGTGTGATTGGGATGTGTTGCATTGACAATAAGTTTGGTTAGTGTGAATAAGGGAAAGTTGGCAAAGAAAAAACAAAGAAAAAAAAACAAAAGAAAGAAAGAAAGAAAAGCATGAAAAGAAAAAGAAAAAAAATGCCAATGGTTGTTACAAAAGAAGAAAATAATAATAAAAAGAAGAGTGGGGGAAAGAAAAAAATAAAATATTAAAAAAAAGAAGAGAGAGATTGGAGATGTTGGGGAGTTTGAAAAGTTGTAGTAGATATTCAATTACATCCTTTGACCTAATTGAAAATAATGAACCTCTTTCTTTTCAATCAAACAAATTTTTTTTTCAAGACTTGATGATTTTAAGTAAATTGGATTTGAAGTTAAGGTAATGAGAGGGTTCTCCACGGTATCTCGCTCTTATAGTGAAAAGTATCCTTTCATGAGACGTTGTGCACTAAAATCTCTATTTTTTAATTTAGATATGAGAAGCATTTGTTTCCATTTACATTTACTCTCTATAACTTCCATATTATGAGTGATAATTATTACACCTAATTCGGAGTGATTTCATTTTGAGAGTGTAAATCCCAGTGAGAGTTGAGTTAAGAAAATGAACATCTTGATAGCGTCTTAGGTTATGCAAGCTTTGAAATCAATGTTTTGTATTTTGGTTGTCCATTCACACACACACTTGAAGATTGATAGGTATGGAACATTCTAATGACTTTGATAGTAGATTAACTGTAATGTGATTCCATGGCTATGGCATACTAGAGAATTTCATAAGATTGTTGAGTTTAAGCACATTATTAATGAGAGGAAAATTTCTTGAAAACATTTAAATGGGAACCATTACCATAAACATGAAATTTGTGGGTAGATTCACTACAAACTCTCACGAGACAACACTCGTCTACTAGGGGGAACCAAGGGGTTTAAAGGCTTGTTGCATATGCTAAATGCAATCGCGATTCCTGTGAAAGTGAGTTAGAATTTTTACTTTCTTTTGTTTTCAATTCTTAGAGTTTAAATAAACATTGCTGTAGTTCGCTTCATTGCTAGGGACTAGCAATGAGCTAGTTGGGGGGGTGTGATTCGTGGTGAAAAGTTCATATTCATAGCGTAATACATGGTCCTTTATGCATACTTTTATCCCCAAAGTCCCTACAGTTAGGTGGATTCTAATAACAATGTTCTTTATATTGTGTTAATGCTAAAACATGTGTTTGTGCATTGTTTTATAGTTATTAGAATGTAAATTAATGAAGTGGAGCTAAAGAAAGTGACTCTGGTGAAGAGAATAACAGAAGCAGCTGAGACAACGCCAATTTTGACAATGAAGGCTTCAGATTTGGTAGATTTTCCCAGAAATATAAAATGTAGATCTTTGAGTTACGGTCGCGTGGCCGCAAATGGAAGGTCAATTGGAGTTTCGAGTAAAATGTTATGGTCATTCTCCCATCGCTGCGCAGAGTAGTCAAAATCAGAGAGTTCAAGGGCTTGAGGAGAGTCAATCGATCGAACCTTCGATCGATCGAACTAAGCTCGATTGCTTGAGCTCTATTTTCTCCCAAAAGTTGCGTACAGTCTGCGGGAACCCTATAAATAAGCTGCTATGACATCAGACGAAGGGAGGACGCTGCTGAACGCAAAAAAATAGCAGTTTAGGGTAGTTTTAGGGTTAGATTAGGAGTAGATTAGGTTAGATTCTTGTTTTTCTTCCACTTTTACATTGTTATACTCAAGATTATTTAAGATTCAAGTTTATTACAAGTTATAATCTGATTATTTCTAGGTTTTTCTTCTCCTTTTCTTTGTTTCATTGTTTATTGCTTTAGATGTAAATGATTACTCTAGTTTACTATTCCTGCATTAGTTTATTCATGTTTTCGTAGTTTAGACATTGGAAATATGTGATGAAATATTTATTCTTAGCCTCTGCCATGTATGATATAGAAAACCTGGGCTCGATCGATCGAAGGTATTTCGATCGATTGAACCAGAGCCATAGTCAAGCGATCGAAGACATTTCGATTGATTGAAGGATGATGCAGTCCGATCGATCAAGAGCACTTCGATCGATCGAACCTGTTGATTCCTGAGATGATTCTTTTAAGTATTCCATGACTTTCTATTTTAGAAATCTGTTATCAAATCGCCCTTATAAGCTCAGTTTGTCACAGCAGTTTTTAGAACTTAAAGCCTTAAGGCTATTTTCTTTAATGACTTTTGAAAACCACTTTAAATGCTAACACCATTTAGAGTGCAAGTAATAACCATTGTTTTAAACCATCTTCCAAGTATTTTAAATCAACTATGATGATGTAGTCCCGGTCATGAAAGGGATATTGATTCTATATCTTTAGAAAAATACGAAATACTAAAAAGGAATGAACTCCATAGAATGTTAATGAATGTGCATGGTGGATGGTTAGGATCAATGTGGATTCATGTGTTTCCAACACCTTTAATTTATCTGTTTAATTAGTTATGTTTCTTTATACTTTAGTTTATTATTTAGTTTAATTTAATTAATTAGGATTCGTTAGAACTTCCACTCCTAAAATCTTATTTTTCCTTTTTCTTTAGGTTGTAACTTAGTATATTTTCTTCCTATTCCTTCCCTGTGAGATCGACCTGGACTTATCCAGTATTACTTTCACGATCACATACACTTGGGTGTTGCACAAGAGTGCACAACTTTTTAGTCGTTTTAAACCTCCCTAAAATTCACATGGTTGGTCTATCCGCCTTTACTGCTTTACTTTTTCTTAGTGGTGCGGCCTCCTTATAAGTCCACTTGGTCGGTCTTTCAGCCTTTATTGCTTTTACTTTTTCTTGGTGGTGCGGCCTCCCTATAAAATCCACCTGGTCGGTCTATCAAACTTTACTACTTTACTTTTTCTCGGTGGTACAACCTTCCTATTAATCTACCTAGTAGGTCATCTGCCTTTACTGCTTTACTTTTTCTCAGTGGTGTGGGCTCCACATAAATCCACTTGGTCGATCTATCCGATTTTACTACTTTACTTTTTCTCGATGGTATGGCCTCCCTATAAATATACTTGGTCGGTCTATCTGTCCTTACTACTTTTCCTAACTAAACGAACTCCCGACTTTACTCTCATTACTTTATTAACTCGTTAAGCTACTAACTTGTTGCTTTACTAACTCGTTACTTTACTAAATTCATTCATGTTACTAACTCCTAACTAAAACTCATTTCATTACTTTCATGACTTCTTTCAAACCATTGGGCACTAACACTTACTTCCAGCACTTTTTCTTTTGCATCACTGAAACCGACCCTTACGGCTTTTTTTTCTTTTTTAAACACTGGGCATTGACCCTTATTTTCGACACACTTTTTCTCAAAACTCTTTCAAAACTTACTACTTCTTCAAAGGTTAAAGTTTATGACTACACTGTACAAGTTAAAGTTTCTAGCTACACCGACTTTACTCAAAATACTATTTCATACATTTACAGTCTAGATCAACCAACTTTTCAAACCACTTGCATATACTCACACACATACAAAGCACAGAACTACGTACAGCCTGATTCTCAAGTCAAGGTAAGTATGCAACCCTTACTTGACCAATCTTTATTTAAACTTTCTGTCACGCCATGGAATAGAAAAAATAGAGAAAAATAAAATTTCATTTTTGTGTCCGTATGGAATGACTGGAGAAGTCACTAAATTTTCCACACCATGCAGTTCTAAATGGTAGTAATAAAGAGAACAGTAACATAATCCAGTTGAGCATAATAAAATATACTATTACATCAGAGTTCGACACATAAAATAAAAGGACTTAAGGCAATGTATGCCCAGTTACGTAGCATACTAATAAATTCATAATAGAAATTGAAACTATAGTCAAACCTAGTCTTCTCCTGGCATAGACATAATCATCAGCGTAGAAGTCCTCCCTAGCATACTCATTCTCATTAGGGCCACCCTTTGCATACTCCCCCTCTGGATAGTAGCCATCGTCATAAGCTTCATTACCTGCAGTGTAAGGAATAGGATAGTCTGGACGGGGAATGTCTATGCAATAAAAGGTCGTCAGCTTACTAAGAACTGAGTGAATAGAAACTAGCAAGGTATAAGTTATATGAAGTATTCACAAGTTATGAAGACACGAGTTAAGTTCTACTAATAGTATATTCTCTTTAATCACACGTCATTACCCAACCATTATCGTCTTGTTATTCTAAGACCGACAACCAACATTCCCTTGATTGGAAAGAACATACTCCATCATTCCACTCTAGAGATATACCATTATTCCGTCCATTGCTATTAAGGATATAACCGTTCATTGCTTGTCATGGACTCCACATTAGTCCATCCCCCATTGCTAAGGAAATTACCACCCACTTTGTTCTTCTCTTCTTCTTTTTCAGCTTTTGTTATAGATATATATGTATGAGTGTATGTATGTATATAAGGGTATCTATATCACTTTTTCCTCTTAAGAATTGTAAAAACAGTCCCCCAGCCATGAACTGATCCTGTATATATAGAGGGAGAAGAGTGCCATATGTCAAAAGCTCATGAAAACTAAAAGACCAAGTTTTTCACTTGGCAATCGATTAGGACTAGTGGCAATCAATTGGTATAAGATATTTAGGAAGGCAATTGATTGGATAAAAGGGCAATCAATTGGGATGGGTCCACGTCATGGATTCAGGTCAACAGGGTTCCAATCGATTAGGAAATATGGTAATTGATTGGGAGTAAAAAAGTGGCAATCAATTAGGTTAAAGGTTCAATCTATTGGGACCAAGAATTGTCCAACAGAAGGGTAAGGATCATACAAGAATACAAAAATAATACCAAGTCTATATTCATTAATATACATTAAAAATACAGGGTATTACATCATCCTCGAAATCTGAAGTAGGTATATTTAAAACAAAAAAAAATGGAAACTTCTCACTCATCTCTGAATCTAGCTCCCATGAAGCTTCTCCTTCATTGTGATGCTTCCATTGGATCTTCACCAATGGAATATCCTTGTTCTTGAGCTTCTTGATTCCATGATCTAGGATTCACACTGGTCCTTTGTTGAATATGACATTGTCATTGACTATAATGTCCTTGAAGTTGATCTCATGCATCGGGTTGTGGGCGCACTTTCTCAGCAGACTGATGTGGAAAACATTGTGCATTCTTGACATCTTCGGTGATAATGCGAGTCTGTTAGAAACCTTTCTAACATGCTTCAAGATCTCGAATGGTCCGATGAATCATAGTGATAGCTTAGCTCTCTTCTGACTAAATTGAACGATGCATCGAACTGGTGAAACCTCGAGTAGCACTGCGAACTCTAGGTTTTTGCGTTGCTTGTTAGCATAGCTCTTATGTCAAGTCTGAGCTGTCTTCATCTTCTCACGTATAACTTGATTCTTCTCGCTAGTTTTTTGTACCATTTCTAGCCCAAGAAGTTGAGTACCTCTACTTCAGCCTAGCATAGCGGTGATCAACAAGGTCTTCCATATAGAGCTTTAAACGGCGCCATTCCTATGCTCATATGATAACTTTTGTTGTAGGAAAACTCTATCAATGGCGGGTGCATCTCCTAAGAACTCTCAAAATCTATGACACAAGCTCGTAGCATATCATCCATCACTTGATTAACTTGTTCGGTCAGCCTGTCAATTTACGGATGAAAGACTGAACTCTAGTTTAGCATAGTTCCCATTGCTATTTAGAGACTCTTCTAAAATTTTATGGTAAAGCGTGAATCTCAATCTAACATGATTAAAACAGGTACGTTGTGTAATCGTACAATATGTTGTAGATACATCCGACTCATGCGTTCCACGGGATACGTCATGCTATAGGCAGTGAAATGTGTCATATTTGTAAGTCAATCTACAATTACCCAAATAGCGTCGTGGTTTTGCTGAGATCTCGACAAACCTACCACAAAATCTATTGTTATGTGATTCCATTTCCATTGGGGAATCAGTAATGTTGTAGAAGTCCTGGTGATTTTTGATGTTTGGCCTTCACCTACTTACTAGTAAGACATTGAGATACATACTCAACAACTTCTCTCTTTATTCCTTCCCACCAGAAATTCCTTTTCAATTCCTTGAACATCTTCGCACCTCTAGGGTGTATAGTCATTCATGACTTGTGTGCTTCGTCCAATACATCTTTCCAGATATTATCTTCGTCAGGCACACATAATCTACCTTTACATCTTAAAACTCCATCCGCACTAATTCTCTAGACTTCTGGTTCCTTGGCTGACATCTTAGCAAACCATAGATTCAAATCCTCAATTGTCTATTGAGCCTCTATGATATGGTTAATTAGAGTCAATTAACTAGACATCTAAGATGTTGTCCTTCTTTTGACTCTACTGGCTGAAGATCAAAAATCGGATAAAGTTTCCAATGCTTTCCATTCTTAAATCAATATAGTGGCAATCACTAACCGAGGTCGATAACTCAAAGCATCAGCTATGACATTTGCTTTGCTCGAATGATGTTACAAAGAAAAGTCATAGTCCTTGAGTAATTTCACCCATCTCAGTTGCCACATGTTCAACTCCTTTTGTAAGAACAGATACCTCAAGCTCCTGTAATCCGAGAATAGGTCGAACTTCTCTCCATATAGATAGTGTCTCCAAATCTTTAATACAAACACTATCGCAGTTAACATTGAATCATGCTTAGGATTGTTCTTCTCATGTGGCATGAACACACAACCAAGTCCTTGGTATGATGAATCGCTATAGATTATATACCTTTCTCCACTCTTAGGTATTATAAGTACCGATGCTAAGGTTAATCTTTCCTTTAAATCCTAAAATGCACCTTTGTGCTTATCCATCAATTCATACTTCTTCTCTTTTCTTTCCAAACTCATCAATGGTCCTACAATCTTGGAGAATCCTTCCACGAATCTCTGATAATATCCCGCTAGACTAAGAAACCTCTAACTTGTATTGCATTGGTCGATCTACTCCAGTTTAAGACTGCATCAATCTTAGATGAGTCTACCTAGATACCGTCTTTGGAAAAAACATGTCCAAAAATTTGTCTTCCTATAGCCAAAATTCACACTTGATGAATTTTGCATACATCTGGCTGTCTCAAAGCGTCTGTAGAGCAATTTGTATGTATTCCTTATGACCTTCCTTTGTCTTTGAGTAGACCAGGATATTGTTAATAAATACAATAATGAATTGATCCACATAGGGTCTAAATACTCTATTCATTAAGTCAATGAATATTGCTGGGGCATTAGTTAACCAAAAGGCATAACTAGAAACTCATAATGCCCGTATCTTATCCTGAATGTAGTCTTCAACACATCCTCAAGTCGAACCAACAACTGATGATATCCTGACCTTAGGTCGATCTTTGAAAAGATTCTTGATCCTTACAGTTGGTCGAATAGGTCGTCTATCCAAGGAAGTGGATATTTTTTCTTGATCGTAACCTAGTTTAACTCTCTATAGTTAATATAGAGTCGCAGCATCTATAGACACCCAATTTTGACCACATTATCAGGATTTAGGGTGGACAACATCTTGGAGGATTTGATGATGAAAAGTACCCCGTGGAAGGTACTGGATTCTACACAATCGAAAGATCGAACTTCAGAAAGTGACTTCATGTTTAGAAACACCCTTTTCAAGCATAAAAACCCGATTTTGTTAAAAATGTCTCTCAAATTCACATTCACTCGGGGATAAATGAAAATGAAGTGTTCTAAATGTAGTATTCTAGGTATCTAGAGATTCAAATTTAAAGAAAAATTCAAAATTGATGCGCATTGGAAAGTAATTTTGAAAAAGAAGTCGTTTGATTTGAAAAGACAATGAAAGTTCTAGAGGACTTTTAGACTTCAATTGACCTTCAATTCTGATCTTAAATACTCCCAAAATATTTTTATACTGAAATTCAACTTAACAGCTTTTTAACAGTACACAAATGAACAATTTTGGACACCAAAAAGCATTTTTACAAAATATGGAAAAGTAGTGCGCATAATATTTGAAACAGAGCATAAAGGAGACTAGGGGATGCCAAAAAGCAAATGGCGGCTCCCCCTATGGGGGTGGTAGCTTAGGTGGGAGTCCCCACCTATGTTTTTCACTGTCCATTGAGCTTTTTAGTTTCCAGACCCTTCCAGGAGGTTCCAATTGCGAAGAAATGACCCAGGAACTGCGTTTAGGCACTAAAATAGCCATTTTAGCCCTATTTGATCTCCAAAATCATTGTTTTAACCCTGAAATTTAAGAATTAAGTTTTCTAAACTCTATATATAGATCCATATAAGATCATCTTTAAGACATAATGGAATATAGAAGAGAATAGAATAGGAATATACACTTACATGATTGAATATACATTGAATGTGTGTGAGATCACCCTTTGAATTCAAGAGATTTCTAGAGAGAGAATTATGAATTAAATTCTTCTAAACTAATTAAGATAAATGGATTAGACTTTTTAACATAAATTGCCTCCCTTCTCATCCACCATTGATGAGTGCTTGAAGAACATGAAGAACACTTGAAGAAGGAGATCCTTTAAATCAACTTTTGAAGTATAATTGAGAATCCTCCAAGAGGTAAACACTATAATTTTTCTCTAATCCCTACTTTTATATATAGATCTATAAGACTTGGATCTATTTTAGTTTTTCATTGTTATAACACTCATCTTCTTCTTCTCTTTTTCTTCACACACTTACTTCGCTAGATTCAAGTCTTCCTTGATTTTTTTGATAATTCATGATTCGAGATTGATTTTCACTTTGATTTTCATATTTTGATTTTATTCTTCTATTTAATTTAGATCCATGCATACATGATTATATATGTATTTATTTTAAGTTCTATGATGGTTTGGAAGTATGATCTATGAGATGGATGATTTCTACGTTCATACTTATCTCTTGATTATTCCTATTACCTAAAACTTCTATTAAATTTAATCTCCAAGAGGATATTTGTAAGACCCTTTGATTCATGATCTAAAGTTCTCCATAGAACTTGGGGGCTAAATTGATTGGGTATGATAATTAAGTTAATCTATGAGTTTGATCTCTCTAATGAACATGAACCATCACCTAAGATGTTTTCCTCACACTTTAAAATGAACTAGTTAAAATTTAGCAAAAAAGATTGATTTTGTCCATAGAATTTGGTCCATCACAAACCATAGTTTGATGGATTTCAAACTTTTGGTAAACTTTGATGAATTATCTTTCATTCAATCCATTTTGAGAATCATTAGGATACATATGCTATTTTTAATAAATGTTGAAAAATCGGTTAGCAGATTTGAACATAGTCTCTTTGTGGTTGAATTCTAGAAAATCTATGATCCACTATTTCCAAAACTCTTATTTCTTAAACCTCAAAGCGCTATTGAGGTCCTATTTTTGGAAAAGTTCCCTAAGACATGCATCTAACTTTATGTAAAAGGATTTTAACCCAGCTCATGTTTAAAACCACTTTTGATAGGTTTTATTAGAGGTCCTTGAATCTGGAAATTTGATTGTTGATGTTTTTCTTGGTTATCATGCATATCATTTGCTTGCTTTGTTGATTTGCCTCGTCTACATGTGGCTTTGTGCCATGTATCATGTATTTTTCTCTACCTTTCTCTTAGAATTTTCTAGGTTTGCTACTTTGCTTTCAATGACACAAATTCTTTAGGATAGTCTCTGTTTATGTACTTATATGTTAGAGACATCTTATCTAGGATTGTTGCATGATTATATTTCACATTTTTTTACTCTTTGCTTTTGTGACCCCGCTTGAGTCAACTCAATGTAAGTCTTCTCATTCTCTTTTGCATATTATGGCACATTTTCTTTATTTTCATTGGGCGGGGCTAGCCACTATGAGTATACTTCTCTCTTATAGTACATGTGCATTCGATTGCTACTTGATTTAATCACTTGAAATGATTTTCATTAGATGTTCTTTTTGCCATGTATATATTATCTAGTATGTTTGAGTAAACAACACCAATTATGAATTAAGAACAAGGATATTTTAATCAAGGCCTACCATTTGGTAGGGCGAGGAGGGGGTACTTTAGTCCTACCCAGGCTCTTTTCCCTCTCGTACAAAGACTTTCAAACCTTATTTCTGGTGATGAAGGGCGAGTAACCTTATTCAATTTTGGGCGAGTCAAAGTTTGGTTTCCTAATTCTCGATAAAAATTAGGTGGCGACTCTTTTTGATCATGATGAGTTCTAGCTCTTGAAGTGTGCACCTTGGATCCATCCCTAGACACTATAAGAATGATAGTTTTCTGCTCGTGGACAAGAACATCCCCACAATTTGGCGACTCTGCTGGGGATTGGAACATGAAACTATGGTTTCTTGTTCTTAGAGGGTTTGACTTGAGCCAAAAAATATCCTTGTTATTAATTCGATAATCGTGTTGTTTCTACCTACATTTGCACTTGGTTTGCGACTTCTTGAGACCATAGCCTTGTGGGAGGAGGGCCTTCTTTTCTTCATTCGCCAAGAGACTTTGGTAGTATGTAGTCACTATTAGCCTTGTACCGTGTACGGTATATAGAGACCTTGGCTTGCTAATGGACACTTGTTGGGACTAAAACCCGGCCTTTGCATATAGTTTCTATCGAACCCTTCAACTAGGATCTTGATTATCATCTTTGATTAGGATAATATGATGAATTATTTGCGATTGCCAATAAGGATTATGTTGATGATGAGGACGTGTATGCGAATGCATCATCAAACCTTGTATGGTAGATTCCTATACTATAGTATGGACTTTATCCAAATATCCAATCAATATTCAAGGACTACTTTAAAATTTTTTAAAATATGAGTACTTCTTTGGAAAATCTAAGTCTTTTGAAAATTCCGGGATTATCCCTATTTGAAAAAATGCTTTAAAGTTCACTTTGATAAAACTTTTCTTAATTCTCCCCTGATTTCAGAGATCTTCAAATTTCCTACCTTGGTTTTCAAGAATCATGATTTCACACCTCCAGAATTGATGGTTCAAATTTCTTTTGAAAAATTACAAACTTTCCCCGTCTTTTTCCAAGATGTTTTTGAAAAATTCAATTTTGTAAACCTGAGCATCAAGAATTTCAAAGCAAAATCCCCAGATAATGATTGGATTAGTAAGGTGATTAGCATACTCAAGGGATCTTATGTGTTTATGTACTGATATGCTAGGTCTAAGCTAGACTAAGGTGCATTGCATTTAGATTAAATTGCATTTCGTTTGCATTGTATTGCACTACACGAGCATTGCATATATGACTCACGGGTGCAACACCTTTAATATATCTTCAAGAAGAAAAGAATTGTTTACCTCAGAATTTTAAATTTGAAACAACTTTTAGAATGATTTGTTCAATTTCAAAAAATGTTTTGAAAATGAATAGGAAATGACTTTCCATCTTTGTAAATCCACCTTTTTGCAAATATCGTTCTTTGAAAATTCTTTTGGAATTGAAATTTCCTAATAAAATTAGCATAAAAGATATGAACCAAGGGATGCACTCCTTCCTGGGCCAGAGCTCCAAATAGTAGATTAATCATATTAGAATCAGGGTCAGCATCAGTTGAATCAGCCAGAATGGCACATGATGATGAAATGGAAGCTAAGTTAGCCACCATGCTAATTGCATTGGATTAGACTAGGGAACAATTCACCACTCTAATGGGTATACTAGAACAGATGAGTGCTACATCCCAGGGGGTTAAGAATGATGAGGGTCAGCATAAGGATCCAGTCAAAGACAAAGTTTAGGGGATTGATCAAGAAATGAGGAACAATGTTAAAAAATTAGAGAATGTGATCAGGAAGAGCCGTGGGGTTGATGAGTATATGCTAGATCTCAAGGGGTTGTTCGATGAGCCAAAACTCAAGCTGCCAGAAAAATTCAAAATGCCTAATGTCGATAGATTCGGTAGAATTGGAAATCCAAAGAGCCACCTTAGAATGTGCCTTGGAGCCCTATAGCCAATGGGGATTGGACCTGAGTTGATGCCTCAAGTATTTCAGCAAACTCTGACAGGTGCAGCACTATCCTGGTACCTCACTCTTGAGACCGCAGTTGTTAAAGATTGGGAAATGCTTGACAAAGCCTTCATGGCATAGTACTTATATAATCAGACCTTCGACATAACCATCAGAGATTTGGAGACTACATGTCAAGTGTCAAGGGAGTCCTTTGCTGAGTTCATCACTTGTTGGAGGGGAAAAGTGACACAACTATAAATGTGTTCTCCTAAGAGTACGTCCAAGTGTAGATGGTCATGTCGAGTGATAACCGGTAAGATCGAGTCATATTCCCAAGGGACAAAAAACTGGGGACAGAGGAATATAGATTGAATCCTAAAGAAAATAAAAGATGATTTATTTTAGAATGGAGGTTCTAACGATCCTACTGAAATTTAGATTAAAACTGAATAAGTTAAAGTAAAGCAATGACTAAATTAAACATAATTAAGTAATGAGATTTTTAAATTATGTATGATAAAGGTGTTGGGAACATGTGACTCCGCATTGTACCAACCACTGCCATGACCTAACATTAACATGCAACCAGGGTTTCATCCTTCTAGTATTCCTTATTTTGAAAACGATTAAGTTGAGTAACTCAGACACTAAGTATGTGAAGTTCACATAACTAGAAGTTGAATTACCTTACTTATCATGAAGAACTGAAATAAGGACCAATTAAAACCATGAACTATAACAAACATATCA
This sequence comes from Hydrangea macrophylla, assembly GCA_033977485.1. Lineage (NCBI taxonomy): Eukaryota > Viridiplantae > Streptophyta > Magnoliopsida > Cornales > Hydrangeaceae > Hydrangea > Hydrangea macrophylla. The sequence continues at coordinate 9,508,970 of CM066992.1, read as the reverse complement.
AGAATGAGATATTCGATGCGTTCATCATGCTTGTTCATTGTGTTGATTAGCCTAAAGAGCTTACATTTTGAAATCTACTAGTAATTCGAACTTTAAAAGATCAATTTGGATTTAGTTTCTGAAATAGAAGTTACTAGAATACTCTAAGGATTCTGCCCAAAACATTAGCATACCAATCGATTGCTATTGGTGGCAATCTATTGGTTTCAAATGACTCCCAATCGATTGGCATAGGTACCATTCGATTGGCTTGGAATCTATGACAATCGATTGGGTTCTGTTCCCAATCGATTACCACCGATTCTTAAACAAAATCATGATAGTGGCTGGGGAACAATGTTTCTTCACATTGTTCCTAACCAGGATTCTACTCTAGCATGTTTGGGATTTCAGAAACGAAAATAGGTTGAAGCATAATGTTAAAACAGAATGTAGACATGGATTGAAACTCAAATTTTGAATTTACAAAGAAATCTCCAAATTAGAACTAGAGTAAACTATGACAGAATGAAATACAGAATGGATTAACAAAGTAAAAAGAACCTGGATTAGAAAACGAAATTAAAAATATAGAACTTTAATTCTTGTAATTGTTCTTGGAAAACCAAAGTGAAATACCTACAAAAACAAATCAAAATTAAGCCAACCCTACACTACCCTCACTCTCCTCTATTTATAATGTGATATCCATGAGTCTGAGGCATCTAGGTTCATTCTATAACGGCTGGTCACTGTCATTAACTAGGATTTGCTGAGATTTTGCTCCATTAAAGAGATATGACTTCCAGCTTTCTCCAATTGATTGAATACTGAATTCAATCGATTGGTATAGATACCAATTGATTCTTATTAATGTCAATCGATTGGTTTGGAAAGGAGTCCAATCGATTAATAAATGTTGTCAATCGATTGGAATTTTAATTACATCTTTGAGTCCTCTTTGTTTCTTGAGCTATCCCTTTCCACCTTGTTATTCATTCCAGCTTCAGGACCTGCATTTAAAGGACTAAACACAACAACATACCATGAAAACCACATCATTGTGTAAAAAGATTGGTTAAGACACAAGTGCAAGTAAAACTAGAGATATAGGGCTAAGTTTAACCAATTTCACTCTTTATCGGGCCAACATTTTACAAATATCAGCCCTCATCACGACCCCCAACTAGCGTATTGCTAGTCTCTAGTAATGAAGCGAAATTAGAACAAGCTAAGATAAACAACAACCAATGTTACAGTTTTTATTGAACTAAAGTAAAAACAAAATCCTAACTCACTTTTGCAAGAATCGCGGTTGTATTTAGCGTATACAACAAGCCTTTGAACCGCTAGGTGTTCCCTAGTGGACGAGTTGTGTCTCGTGAGGGTTTTCAGAGAATAGACCCGCAAAATTCAAGAGTAAAACTTGTTAAACTTATCAAAGAATTCCAATCTCTCCTTTAATGCTAAAAATCATGCTCAACAAGGACATAGATTCCTTAATCATACCATGGAAATAAACATGTTAAAACGTAACTATTCTAGTCAAAACTACATCCATAGCCTTCATATATCCTTGTGTGTGTGAGTGGAGTCAACGATTACAATCGAAATCTTCATTTGAGAGTTATTTAGATTGAACATGTTCAAGATTTAATGGTTTCAACTCAATTATGACACGGTTTACGCTCAAAATAGAATCACTCTGAAATCGGTGTAAAATTGTGCACTCATAGTATGAAGCTCAAATGAGTAAATGTAGAGGCAATCAAACATGCTTATATACTTGACAATGACAAATGTTTATTTTGAAGTGTAGGAGTCTTATGAACAGAATACCATTTACTACAAGAGCGATCTACTGTGAAAGAACTAATTCTATACTCGAAATTTCATTTAAAGTTATCTAGAATCTTTAGGACATGTGAAAGAAGGAGGTAAAGTAGTCAGGATGGTGAAATGTGATTACAAGTTCAAGCATGTGGTTGGGTATCTTCATTTGCAACTTTACATTTTTCATTCACCCAATCCTCCAACATCTACATATATATTTTTCTTCCACCCATCAATCTTTCTTTATCCTTTTTCTTTTTCTCTTCTCTTTTCAATGTAGCTCCTTTTCTTTTTTTTAACAATAGCTTCTTCTTTTCCTCCTTTAGCCATCCATACAAACAATCACATGCTCAAACTATAAATATATGATTTAGGTAGAAGCATTGATTAGTGATAGGTAAGTGGTAATTAAAACTTGCTCGGGTGATGAGGTGAGCTATCGATTGCCTAAATCATCTTCTAGACACTTTAACTTATCTCGAGTATTTCCTGAATTTTTAAGTTGGTAGATCCTGAATGTTCTCCTAAAACAACTAGCTAAGTAAAACAAAAATGAGACTCTCGACGAGATATTCACGCATTTCAAGGAATGACACGAGATTTTGTGATTAACCATCAAAATAAAAGAATGGCTCAAAACTCACTAGGGTTTAAAGTTTTCACTATTAATCCAATCACATGACAGTCGTTTCTCACTCTAATAAAAAGATTTCATCGCAACTGTCAACATGTGCAAATGTTTTCAGGATATATTCATGCTATGGATATACAACCAGATTTGTGGCAAAGTGACATGTAATCAAAATCCATAACATGAAAAGAAAGAATATGAATGCGTCATTGCGTAATGACATTAGCTAGTAGAAACGAGATTTTTGAAAGTCAGAAGCTTAACAACAGTTATTTTTTTTTTCAATAAAGAAAGAAAACAACCCAAACCAAACAACAAAATATGGAAATTATAGTATTTAATAGGTGTGCATTTTTAATTCAAAAATAAATAGGTGTGAATATCTACCCCCTACCCCCTACCCCGAACTAAAATCAACATTTTCCCCAATGGAGGTATTTGAAGTAGCAACGGGTAGATATTACCTGATACATGCTTTTCAGTACACACATGAGAATTCACCTATTTGAATACAATAATCTCCACAAATAACCAAGATCAAGAAAATCATGGATAACAACAGAAAATATGGAAAATTAAAACACATTCCATGAGCAAAAATACTATCTGTATCATAGCGTCCAAAAATCATATAAAAGTCCCTATACAGATATATATTAAACCAAATGTAATCATCCAACCCAAAATAACCACATATCTAGAGATAGAAACATAAGTGAGGGATAACAAGATAAAATATAACAATAATGCTCTATCGCTCCCAAACTCGATCCTAAGGCTCAATAAAAGGAGGATCACCAGAGGTCGTAGGTACACTATTAGGAACAGGATCCGTAACCTCACTACCACCCTCAGTAGCTGTCTCAGTCTGGATGATAGCTGCCGGGTCACTCTCAGCCGGTGTGGGAGGAGCAGTTGGAGGTGGTGGTGGTGGTGGTTGCGTCTTTGATAAGATGACCTCTAGAGGCGTGGAAGTGGATGCCGGATCAGAAGATGGAGCTGTCTGTGGAGGTGTTGCGGATGTAGAATGCAAGGACTGCTTTATCCCCAACAACATCAAGATCTGCTCAATCTTACCACCCAATTTTTTGAGTCTAGAATAGACGAAATCACGATCTGAGGCTAACTGGGTAGCCATCAACTCTTATTGAGTCGTCAGCTCTCAGACCATCCCATGTAGCCGTAATCGTGCCTCTCTCTCCTCTAAAAGATGATCGTAAATCATCTAGAGTGTCGTGGGGGCTGCGTGCTTTCTCCCACCTTTCCTTTCCCTTTTGCCTCTTTCTTGAATTGCAATAATGATCATTTTTCTGTTGACTCTCCAAATATCCCTAACTTAGCCTTTTAGAGGACTTCACCAATAGGTGCTACTAAACCAACAACCTTACACGCACGATGAATTGCCCAAGCACCCTTTAGGTGTTGAGATTTGCTAAGATGATGCGTGGGCTCAATAAAGAACTTGAGAAACAATCGTGCAAGGCAGTAGGTAAACTAGTCCCGATAGCATATAAAACCCTTATATACCACCCTGCTAGATCTAACTTATAGGTAGTCAGAAGAATGCATCTGTAGAGTGCTAGATAAAGTTTGTGGTCCTCATGTATCTCTTGACTTTGCCACCTGAGATCTCTGTGGCTATAAGATCATACGATAGGAAGGGACAGTCTAGATGAACATGGTCTATATGATCTGGGACTTCAGGGATACCCAGTGCCTGAGCTACTGAAGCTAGGCTAAACTCAATTGCCCATCCTTGCACACACAAGAAATATGTGTAAGGGACACCAGGGCTCTTAACCATTCTGGGACACGCCGCTCGAATCCACGAAGCTTGAACTTTCTTAGCCTTTGTGAGAACCGGGAGCCAATCAGAATAGGCTCAAAGTCGGGAAAGGTAGAAGGGGATTTTGTTGTCACTCCACGATTCTCGAGCTACCTTTCCACCATAATTTTGCGGGTTCAAAAGTATTTCATGAACCATGTGTTCTCCTTGTCGTTTCTAAAGCCGTGGGCGAGCGGTGGACCAAAAATATCAAGCGAAGTGAACTTTTCCAAGTGGGGCCCACTGTCTTTGGGCTTAGGAGCTATGAGAACTAAAAGAAAAGAGAAACAGAGAGTTTAGATGAAAGAAAAGAACAAACTGCCCCTCTATTTATACCAATCGATTGGCAAAAAATGGCAATTGATTGATATCCATTGCCAATCGATTGGGCCCTAATGGCAATCGATTGCCATCAACGAATGCAAGGGGGCTGCCCACAACAAAGGTCTCACACCTCCCAACAACATTTTAATGGTCTTATGACCATGAGGCGCACCCTCTGAAGTTTTGATCAATTTAGGGTATACAATGAGGATAGGTTTTTGGGAATTACCTCTGTGATTGTGCCAATATGAAACGCGTGCAGAAGCGGCTCTTATGCGATGTAATTGGTGAAGTTAAAGATAGAAGATGATGGGGATGATGATCGAAAACCAAAAAATGAGCCCCAGACTTCCTCTTCTCTCCTCGCATTGGCCCGCAGTAGTGATGGTGATGGTGTGAGATGAGGATAAAAGTGATGATGATGGAGGGACAGTGGAGGTGAGGATGAAGTAGTGGTAGTGATGATGGGATGAGGGTGGGGACTATCTCCTAAAATTGCCTTCTCTATCTCTCACTTAGATTTTAAAAATTGTGTGAGAGAGGGAACAAAATAGACTTTACATCTGGAAAGAATGGCAATCGATTGGCATTCTTTGACAATCGATTGGGATCGAAATGCAATCGATTGATAATAGACACCAATCGATTGGTACTTAAAGAGCATATGGTTAAGTAAATGGTTCATGCTAACACCCCCAACTATTCCCATATGCCTTTTGATGAATTTAATCATGAATACCAGCATCCAAATAGCAAGAATACCCACCAAACACAAAAATTGGGAAGAATTTATTAAAAAATCATCAATCTTATTGCTTATAAGTTGGTTTTTAGTATCTGAAATTACAAGATCTTGATTGGAAAGCAAAAAAACAGACAGAAAGAAAACCAAAACAAAATTCTGTCTTATTCAACAATTACAGGAATTAGATAACTCAATTAAGCTCAGGTTTAAAGAAGAAAAGTCTTCCCCTTCAGCATAATCCACGATGTAATCCACCACTTCTCCGTCTGAGTTAATTTAGATATCTTCCAGAATCTCTTGAACTACAGACAATAAATCCCAGGTATTCATATCAGTAATTACTTTATTCGGAGAGTCTGGGTACAATGCGGATAACAGAGTGAATGTTGGCCTTTCTTGTTCTACCTATTCTAGGGTTCCTGGAGAGCAGACCCCATGGTAAAGCAAATGTGGCAGGAAGTGCTGTGGATTCATCTTATAGCTAAGAAATAGACAGAATTAAGAGATGAAGACAGAACAAAAAGAAACACACTAAGAGAAAGAAAACTAATATACAACAAATAAGATTATCAACTTTTTAAGAAGAATAGTCAGGATCATCCAATTAGATGGTCTTGACTCTGGTTCGAACGTTTCCAAAAAAAAATCTTTAAGCGTTGCCCATTTACCTTGAATATATTACTATTTTTGGGGTTTACTACTTCCACTGCCCCGTAAGAAAACACCTCTTTAACAATAAATGGTCCTATCCACCTCGACCTTAGCTTCCCAGGAAAGACATGAAGCTTCGAATCATAGAGTAATACCTTCTATCCCGGTTCAAGCTTCTTTTTCAAGATTGATTGATCATGCTTCGCTTTTAACTTTGATTTATACACTCTAGCACGATCGTACGCATCATTCCTGATTTATTCTAATTCATTGAGCTGCAGTGTCCTTAATGTGCCACTCTCATGAATATCAAAGTTTAGCAATCGGGTGGCCCAGTATGCCTTATACTCCAATTCTACAGGCAAATGGCAAGGCTTTCCATAAATCAACAACTATCATGTATGCCCATAAAGCATCAGTTAGATGTGACGATCAATCCTTTCTGTTGATGTTAACAATCTTCTCCAAGATATGTTTAATTTCCCTATTGGCTAGCTCTGCCTGACTATTTGATTACGGATGGTATGATAAAGCGACCTTGTGGTTTACCCCATATTTTTTCATTAACACCTCGAAAGGCCTATTGCAAAAATGGGACCCACGATCGCTAATCATGGCCTTTGGTGTTCTGAATCTTGAAAGAATGTTCTCTTTTAAGAATGAGATCATAGTTCTGTGATCATTTTTCCTTGTCAGAATGGCTCCAACCCACTTGGACACATACTTTACCGCCAAAAGAATATACTCATAGTGAGAGGATGGTGGGAATGGTCCCAACCTCAGTAATTGAAAATTTCCATAGTGATGATCAGGGTCATTGGGATTTCATTTCTCCTGGACAAACTTCCTAGCATTTGGCACCTGCTACAGGCTCTACAAAAAGCATAAGAGTCTTTAAAAATTGTCGGCTAGTAAAAACCAGTACTAAACACCTTTTGGACAGTCTTTTGGGCTGAGAAATGACTATCGCACGCTTTTGAGTGACACGAGAAAAGGATATGAGAGATGTTCTCCTCGGGGACACATCGCCTTATCACTTTATCTGCACAGTACTTAAACAAGTACGGATCATTGAAATAAAATCAATGAGCGATAGATAGAAACCTTTTTCTGTTAGGGTGGAACAATGGGATGGGGTCTCCCCTGTTGCCAAACAGTTAACAATATCTGCGTACAAGGGCAGCGCAATCGGAGCAATAATTGTTCATCCAGGAAAGATTCACGGATCAGAGTCGATTATGAGGAGTTGTCCTTGAAGGTCAACCAGGAAAGGTGATCAGCCACGTTATTCTCTACTCCCTTTTTATCCTTGATAGCCAAATCAAATTCTTGGAGTAGCAAAATCCAGTGTATTAATCGATGCTTCGTATATTTCTTTGATAGAAGATAGTTCAACGCAGCATAGTCTATAAAGCAAATAATCTGCGGGCCAATGAGATATTGTCTAAATTTTTCCAATGGTAATATAATTGCTAGCAGCTCTTTTTCAGTAGTAGAGTAATTTCTTTGGACTCCATCAAGAGTTCAACTAGCATAATAGATTATAGACGGCTTCTTGTCCCTCCTCTGTCCCAACACAGCCCCGATCGCGGTGTCACTGACATTATACATCAGCTCAAATGGGAGACTCCAATCCAGAGATTGCATTATCAGAGCTGTAGTGAGATGATGTTTGAGCTTATCAAAGGACTCTTGGCATTCACTGGTCCATTCAAATGGTTTATCTTTTGCTAGAAGTTGACACAGTGTCCTAGATACGGCACTTAAATCCTTAATAAACCTCTAGTAAAAACTGGCATGACCTAAAAATGATCATATATCTTTCACCGTGGTAGGGACATGGAGATTGGAGATTATGTCAATCTTTGCCTTATCTACCTGTATTCCCTCAGCAGAAATGATATGCCCCAGAACAATTCCTTTTGTAACCATAAAGTGACATTTTTCCTAATTGAGGAGCATGTTCTTCTCCTCACATCTCTGTAAGAATTTATGGAGATTTCCTAAACAATCATCAAAACTACTTCCAAATACGGAAAAATCATCCATAAAAACTTCCACGATCTTTTCAACCATATCGCTGAAAATGCTCAGCATACAACTTTGGAACATAGTAGGTGCATTGCATAAGCCAAATGGCATCCGGCGATATGCGAACGTCCCAAATGGACAGGTAAAAGTGGTTTTTTCTTGATTAATAGGATCAATTTCAATTTGGTTATAACCAGTATAACCATCCAAGAAGCAGTAAAACTAGTGACCTGCCACTCTTTTAAGCAATTAGTCCATGAAAGGTAATGGGAAGTGGTCCTTTCGAGTCACCGTATTCAATCTTCTGTAATCAATACACATGCGCCAGCTTGTGGTCACACGTGTAGGCACCAACTCTCCTTCCTTATTCTCTACCACTGTAATGCCAACTTTCTTCGGCACTACTTGAGTTGGACTTACCCAAGGACTATCTGAGATTGGATAGATTATCCCAACATCAATCAATTTCAAAACTTCTTTCTTTAGTACCTCTTGCATGTTTGGGTTTAGACGCCTTTGCATCTGCTAACATGGTTTTGCATCTTCCTTTAGAAAACTCCTGTGGGTGCATATGGATGGGCTTATTCCTCTTAAGTTTGTGACGGTCCATCCCAATGCACTCCTGTGCTGGTTGAGTAACTTTATCAATTTACCTTCCTATTCTTGATTCAAAACGGACGAAATTATTACAGGAAAGGTATTTTTTTCTCCCAAAAATACATATTTCAACTCCAAAAATTACAGGTTTGACGGCACTACCAGCTTTGTCTTTGGTGGTAATTGTTCATATTGGGCCGTCCACATTGCCCTTGCAACTTCCTCTTCCACAACCTCCAAGATTTCACACATTTGACTCAACTCTTCATCTTGCGGAGTGTATCTATCCAATTCATAACATGAGTTAGTGATAATGGACTCCACAGGATCAGAGGGAGCCATCGAGTCAAAATAATCCTGGATTACCGACTCTAACCAATTTACTTCCTCTTCATCATCATTAAAATCTTCACTTTTGGGATTTGAAAAGATTTTGTTATTCAACGTCATGTTCCCAAAAACCACGGTCATCATTCCACTCATTACCTTGATTATTGCATCGATCATCGCAAGGAAAGGACATCCAAAGATCATTAAAATCTGGGATTGGCATTATATACCAGCTCGATGTTTAAAATGACAAAGTCAACAGGAAAGACAAAAGTGTCAATCTGGACTAAGACGTCCTCCAGAACTCCTTATGGATATTTAATTGATCAATCTGCAAGCTAGAGAGTAATTCGAGTGGGTTTAAGCTCCCCCAACCCTAGTTGTTGGTAGACAGTGTAAGGTAGGAGATTTACACTCGATCCTAAGTCGAGCAGAGCATTGTTCACTTTCTTCTGACTGATTATACAAGAAACTATTGGTGTACCTGGATCCTTGTATTTGGGAGGCAAATCGTGCTTGGGAATTGCACGTGCTTAGCAAGCCAAATAAGCACTCTTCTTAACACTTTGCTTCCTCTTAAAAGTGCACAAGTCTTTCAAGAACTTGGCATATGAAGGCACTTGTTTAATCGCGTCTAGGAGTGGGAGGTTGATTTTTACTTGCTTGAATAACTCCAGAAACTCATGACTTTTGGTTTCTTGTTGAGGTTTCTTTAACCTCTGAGGATATGGTGTCAGAAAAGGGCATTTGGGTACCTCCTCGAGAAAAGGTTCTTTTCTAGGCCTTCTCTTCATCTCAGCATCCTCAGGAACTATTATTTTGGGCTCAACTATTTCTCCTTCTTTTTCTTCTTCCACCAATTCCTTCTTATTCTCGACCTCATCTTCCATCTCAACCACGGGTTGTGGGGGAGTAGAAACTTTCTCAATCACTTTTCCACTCCCTAACACAGTTATGGCCTTAACCTCTTCTTGTGGTCCTGACTCGAAGGGCATGTACCCGAATGTTGGCCTCTAGGATTTGGCTCTGGTTGTGCTAGGAACATCATTCTCTCTCTATCCCCTTGCTGAGCGGCCAATCTTTCCTCACTTGTATTGAGTTTACTCATCAGTTGCATCATCTGCTGCATCATAAATGTATTAGGATCCTCTTATGCCTTCTTATGAGGTGGCACATAAGTGTTAGATGCATATTGGTTGTTGTTCCTCTGATTGTAGTTGGGTGAAGGTGGGTGATTTTGCTGATAATGATTTTGTTGGTACCCTTAACCTTGTTGATATGTAGAAACAGGTTGGTAGTTCTATTGGTACCCTTGATTTGTGGTTGGTATTGATTTCTTTGGTTCGACTGCCACTGTTGAGATTTGTTTGCTGTGTCAGCACTATTTCTATGATCGAACTTAGGATGGCTCCATCTGCTATTGGGGTTAAAACGATTAGGGGCATTTGCAGCATGTACCTTTATAGGATTTTATTCTTGATAAACAGGATATATTTGACAATGTTGAGAGGTATGCCCCATTTGAAGACAACTTGAACACGATTCTTCAGAAACAAACTGTATTATAGGGTCTTTTTTTGCTTCTAATGCCTCCAACTTATGAGCCAATTGTTCGTATTTCTCCATTAAACCATCCTCAGATTTTAACTGGTAAGTACCCTTTTGACTTGAGCTGGAGCTTGTTTGAGTTCTTGTCACTTGTGCCTCCCATTCTAGAGCATGCTCGGCTAGCCATTCAAAATGGGCTTTAGCCTGGTCTGCATTCTTACTCATAAACTCACCGTCACTTGTGGTTTCTACAAGTTTCTTTGATTTTGAACTGAGACCGTCATAGAAGAAAATTATTGTTCACCACTTCTCGAAACCATGATGTGGGCAGAGCAATAACAGATCCTTGAATTGCTCACATGCCTCAGCGAAGGTCTCTCCTTCTTTTTGATTGCATGCCTTGATCTGTCTCAAGACATCGGTCATTAACCGATTGGGAAAGGACTTTTTAAGGAAAACTTCGTGAATTGCTGGTCAAGTCAAAATTGAATTAGGCTTAAGTGATAATAACTATGACTTTGGTTTATCCTTCAAGGTGAAGGGAAAAACTTTAGTTGAATTATATCACCCGGGTAGGTTTGATCAGTGAAGGTTCAATAGACATTTTTGAAGTCTCGAATATGTAAATATGCCTTCTCTTTTTCCATCGCATGGAAGGTAGGTAACAATTGGATCATCCCATTATGGAAATGGTATGTACCTGGGTGTTACGGGATGTGGATACAAGAAGGTGTGGCTGTCCGATTAGGAGCTAGAAGTTCACGCAAAGGGCGTTGACCATCATTAATGAGATTAGCCTTGTTTTCTCCATATTGGCTTTCGTATCATCCATTATATTAGAGGTTGAAGGAGTAAAAATGGGATTATTTAGCACTATCATTAGAGTCTTCGAACAAATCTGTGATGAAAGCTTCGATGGAGTCGTAGGACATAGAAGAACATAAACTTCACAGTTTGTGTTCTGAAGAGTAGAAAAGAAAAAGAAAGAAATGGGGTAAGAAAGGATAGAATCCATCTAAATATCTGGCCTTCGTTACCGTTCCTGGCAACAGCGCCAAAAACTTGACACGATTGTAAATGTGTTCTCCTAAGAGTACGTCTAAGCGTAGATGATCGTGTCGAGTGATAATCGGTATGACGACCGAGTCATATTCCCAAGGGACAAAAAATTGGGGACAGAGGAATCTAGATTGAATCCTAAAGAAAATAAAAGATGATTTATTTAGAATTGAGGTTCTAACGATCCTACTGAAATTGAGATTAAACCTAAATAAGTTAAAGTAAAGCAATAACTAAATTAAATAGAATTAAGTAATGAGATTTTTAAATTATGTATGATAAAGGTGTTGGGAACATGTGAGTTCGCATTGTACCAACCATTGCCATGACCTAACATGCAACTGGGGTTTCATCCTTCTAGTATTCCTTATTTCGAAAGCAATTAAGTTGAGTAACTCAAACACTAAGTATGTGAATTTCACATAACTAGAGGTTGAATTACCTTACTTATCATAAAGAACTGAAATAAGGACCAATTAAAACCATGAACTATAACAAACAAATCAAGTATGAGATATTCGATGTGTTCATCATGCTTGTTCATTGAGTTTATTAGCCTAATGAGCTTACATTTCAAAATCTATTAGCAATTCGAACTTTAAAAGATCAATTTGGTTTTAGTTTATGAAATAGAAGTTACTGGAATACTCTAAGGATTCTGCCCAAGACATAAGCATACCAATCGATTGCTATTGATGGCAATCGATTGGTTTAAAATGACTCCCAATTGATTGGCATATGTACCAATCGATTGGCTTGGAATCTATGGCAATTGATTAGGTTCTATTCCCAATCGATTGCCACTAATTCTCAAACAGAATCATGGCAATGGCTGGGGAACAATGTTTCTTCACATTGCTCCCAACCAGGATTCTACTCTAGCATGTTTGGGATTGTAGAAACGAAAATAGGTTGAAACATAATGTTAAAACTTAATGTAGACATGGATTGAATCTCAAATTTTGAATTTACAAAGAAATCTCCAAATTAGAACTAAAGTAAACTATGACAGAATGAAATACAGAATGGATTAACAAAGTAAAAAGAACCTGGATTAGAAAACGAAGTTGAAAATACAGAACTTTAATTCTTGTAATTGTTTTTGAAAAACCAAAGTGAAATACCTACAAAAACAAATCAAAATGAAGCCAACCCTACAGTACTCTCACTCTCCTCTATTTATAATGTGATATCCATGAGTCTGAGGCATCTAGGTTCATTCTATAATGGTTGGTCACCGTCATTAACCAGGATTTGCTGAGATTCTGCTCCATTAAAGAGATTTGACTTCCAGCTTCACCAATCAATTGAATTCAGTATTCAATCGATTGGTATGGATACCAATCGATTGTTATTAATGTCAATCAATTGATAAATGATGTCAATCGATTAGAATTTTAATTACATCTTTGAGTCCTCTTTGTTTCTTGAGCTATCCCTTTCGACCTTGTTATTCATTCCAGCTTCAGGACATGCATTTAAAGGACTCAACACACCAACATACCACGACCAATTTCACTCTTTATCGGGCCAACATTTTATAAATATTAGCCCTCATCAAAAAGTAGTTAGAATAACTAATAGGCTGATCGAGAAAGACCAAATTTGTATAATTGTGAAGAATTTGCAACCTGAGTACTTGTAGAGGTTAGAATTCATGCCCATTGGAACATTTGAGTAGCTATTTGATGTGGGAACCTGCATAAATGATGCTATCAGAGAGGGAAAGATCAAGAGAAAAAACCAGAATAGTCGATATAGAAAGACAAAAAGGCCAGTTTATCAGTCTGCCAACGTCATTGCTTTGGCTCCTTAGCAGTTTCAAAGAGAATTAAAATATCACTATAACTAGAAAGGAGTTTTCTGAATTGGGGATGTCTTTAAGCACAAGTTTTGCAAGATGATGGAAAAAAGGGTATTTGAAGAAATTAGAATCTAAGCCAGAACCTGGTCCTCTACCACATAGCTTCAAAACTGAATTCTATAGTAACTTCCATCAAAGTTACAGACGTAGCATGGATAGATACTAGAGGCTTCGTTATGAAATCAAAGATTTAATCGAAAGAGGGGTCATCATCCCTGCTCTTGCTCAACCAAATGTTCAGAAGAATCCACTCCCTAAACATAAGGGAAACTTGTCAACTTTATGGGGGGAAAGGTATAAGATATGTAACCCGATGTCTTACATCACTCCTTTGGATCAACTAGCAATAGATGTTCAACTCCTTGAGAATGCATCAATTTGCATTTTGAAAAATGTGGAGGAAAAAGAGTGGGTCGAAGAAGAACTAGCTTTTGAAGAAGAGATAGCCAGCAGAAATCTTACAATCAAATGGTAGGATCCTAATACCATCATCGATGATTCAATCTAGTATGAAGAAGAAAAGCCCATAGAAGCAGTCGCTAAGTAGTAAAACACTAAGCCGATAAAAGAGTTGGTGGAATCCATCAAAAATCTAGAATTTAAAGATGATAACCTTGTTACAAAAATGGAAGAAGAAGATGATTCTGTCAACAATGCTATAATACCCGAAGGTTCGTTTGGAAAGTTACTGCCAGAACTGAAGAATTAGCTAAAGAACTTGAGTCTATCTGGTTCACCGATGAAGCTAATCACTTGATGCGTTCTGGATGCCATTTTAAACCTTATGAGCTAGAAAATCGAGGAAAGGAAGTATGGAAAGAAAAAGAAGTCAACAAAGAGAAAGAAACTAACAAAGGCACAGCAACTGAAGAGGAAGATGAACTCCTAAAGTAATTGAAGAAGATCAGGCTTGGATTTCTGTTTGAGGTCCACTGATGACATCTCATAAGCATAAGTAGGCCATGCTCGACACACTCAATCATTTAGATGTCTCCATCAATATGACTCTTGAAGACTTGGTGAACATAATCTCTTCAAAGCTTCGTAAGCTAATGATCACCTTCATTGATGAAGATTTACCACCAAAAGGGGCACATCATAATAGAGCTCTCTACATTAGTATCCAATGTATAGGAAATAGAGTACCCGTCTGCTTGATAGATAATGGATTGACCTTTAATGTATGTCCTCTCCAAACAGTTCTCAGAATAGGGTTATCTATCTCAGAATTCTGCCATCCACGCAAATAGTAAGGGCATATGATAATACAAGAAGAGCCATTATGGGGATGATTATGGTGAAGATCGAAGTCAGACCACTAAACAAAGAAGCTGAATTCTAAGTGATTAACATTCCAGCTAGCTTCAACCTACTCTTAGGATGTCCATGGTTACATATGAATGATGCAGTTGCCTCTACTCTCCGCTAGAAAGTCAAGTTCAATTGGGAGGAAGATGTGGTAACAATCTTTAGAGATAGTTGGATCAAGGAAGAAGGGATAACCACGGCCCTATGCTAAAAGTCCAAACACCTAAAGAAGACATTGAGTTACGAGGATTCAACTTTGTGAGAATGCTCTAAAGGAAAGAAACTGCATAGGAGAGCCTAGGATAGGATTCCATAAAAGAATCTGTATGGGATCGACACAGTCATAAAGAGGAACTTCTTGATTCATCTATTTGGGGCGACGAAATCACTTCATTCAAGAAGAAGAAGTCATTCATCACCTGGTGTGACTATAGGAAGAAGTTTGAGAAGAGCAGCCTTGTTATCGAAGATCTAAAAGAAGGAATAGGATAGAACTGGATCCTTGAGGTTATGCCACTGTACTTTGATCAATACGCAAATCCAAAAATGTCTCACATGATACGAAAAGTGAACTACTTTCCTGGAATGCAAT